>CM055656.1:9181734-9843719 GCA_029378335.1 Agrilus mali
ATGCATTCCTTCACAGCCGCCCGCGATGATACCGGACCTTCCACCACCACCAACCCTATCAAATAATCCTCGTCCCGCCTTTCCTCTTACAATTCCACACTAAACTCCTCTGCAACAATATTTTACTTATAAAGCGCCTCAACATATTGAATCGAATATTTTTTTTTTCGAACGTAGGTGCAAAGTAAAATGACAGTGTACATTTTACTTTGAAGTTGTTTTAATTGGGCCACCCAAAGAAAGAACGGGAAAAAATCAGAGAGAACTAGTTTCAATAAAATCAATTCGATTCGTTTCGTTAAATCGTTAATGCTGCTGTGACAGGAAAAACCGTAAATAGACAACAAAGCTCGACTACAGTACCTTTTGTGCCAATCCAAACATTCCGATTTGGTTAAGCCAAGCGCGTCAATAGCGGAGTAATTGCATCTGTATAATTTGACGTGCAAGTGCCCAACGGACCTTTATAGTTATTTAGGTGTATACGCGGATAGGTACCGGACAAAGTGTCAGACATGACTGCCGAGTGGGGGGTCGTCGATAAAATCTATAATCACCAATTGGTGTTGAGTCATCTGGCCACAAACCGTATTCTTTTCCTTAAACAGATCGCGGACAAGTTCAGTGTCGTCTCATGAATCAAAACTATTGACCATCTTCCTATCAAGTACCTACTGCAAGACAATACAGCAATCATCCTGAAATTTAGGATTTTGAATTTGCAATTTATATAGTTCATCCCCTTTAGGGCTCTCTTATATGAGCAGGTACATATTTGGGCCGTCAATAATCGACATGGTCAATAGTAATAGATCCAAATACTCTTATCTAGCAGTTAGTGCCGTCAAGTATCCTGAAAGAGGAGGTGACAATACAAAGTGAACTGAGAAAAGCTCGGGATCTGTTAGAGGCGGAGTTTATGTTCTTGTAGTTAGTTAATAATGGGCGGGGTTGTGCCTCTGCGTACCCCGATGGTATAGCTCATGAGGATTTAAAATATCCCTGGTAATATTAGGAGGTCGACCTGGACGATTATAAACAAGGACCGCCTTCAATGTAAACGCCACGCGGCATATTTCCTTTTTAATATATTTATAAATCTACTATTTACAAATTGAGCCAGTGAAAATCCAAAATCCACTACTTCACTGTAAACAACGTCCCGGAAGGTTAACGAATCTTTCTCTACATGATTTTATATGACGAGTCGACCCTGTGTACATTGCTACGATTTACTTTTCAGTGTTACTTAGTTTAGTCGTTTAGTGATTAAGATCAAGATGATGTGCTTCATTATAGTCAAGAGCTTATGAATATGACAGACGTTTTAGTTTGAAACTATCCTTATCTTATCCCATAGATCAGTTTAAGGCACAATATAGTTCGGTTCATGAATTCGGATAATACTGAATCGAACGTTATTGTTTATTTATTGTTTAGGTCTTTTGAATCTGCCCAAAGTCAGACCGTTAACTCAGGAATTCCTGTGGCCGTGTCACTCGATTTTCTTATTACGGGTCGAACCCGTTTAATGATTTACGTTGATTGATTTTCAGGGTTGCAAAATTTAATTGAACCAGACACCTAATTGAAGTATCTCGGGAAGTTATGTATGTTACAAAAAGAGAAGTCTTCTGTCTTAATATTTACAGGCACCTTCCCTCTTGGTGAGATTTAGTGACCTCCCCATCTATCGTCCCTCTTTTTGAATTATATTTATTGGGATTTTACTGGACCACTTTCCCCGTTTTGGACCCATTTAACTAATAGATGTCCCCAATATGTAGTAAATATTTTATTTGTTGAATACAACATAATAATTTCACTCGATTGAAAGAACCCGTCTTAATACCTACCCACTTGGGCTATACAGTTGGTAGTACCTACTACCTATCGTATTTCCTGGTTATTATTTTTTTTATTACTTCTCCTTGTGTTGGTACTTACTATTCAAATATTTTTTTGTCGATTAGCCGCCATTCTAACGACAATCAATAATTGAAAAAGGCAATTTTTAATTCAGCCCGCCTGTCTCCCTGCCTTTTGTCTCTTAAGCCACTTGATCTTGGCGAGGGTTTCAAATGCAACAACAAAAGGTACAAAGCAAGTGGCAGCACGCTTACAGATAGTGGCAGCCTTGATTGCTGATTAGTGCCAATTAAAAAGAATAGCGTTCATTCAGGAGAAACTCACGAGTGGCTTGAGCTGTTTGACGCTTGTGTGTCTCCACAAAAGGAAAATGCCTCGCATTCCTCGCAGAAAATTAAGTGTTCATTAAGAAAAGCTAATTAAGGTCTTTTCATACGCACAATTGCAATGACGAAAAACCATGAAAAAAATGCCTAGACACTTGTAAGAGAAGTAAGTGGTCGTTATTACTAAGATTGAGTGAGTCAAGCTATTTTTAATTAGCTGTTAATGGCGGAGATTACGACTTGAATGACTTTTACAATCTTGAATTGCATAAATGTTTGATATAGGTATAAATAAGTTACTTTTATACCCAAACGTTTCGTTGACAACTGAGATGCTATTACAAAACACTGGGCAAATAAATTTTGATATTCTTACATATGTACCATATATAAGAAATAAATTGAAGAGTAGTTACTTTTTGTGCCTTACTGTATATATGTTATGCAGATATATGGATGCTAATAATTAAAAGCTGCAATCATAAATCAAATTATTCATCATTACGTATAAGCAATCAAAGGGGTCATCGTCGTTGTGGTCATTAATACTTAGCATAGCAACAAACACGTCCGTTTATTATTATTTATTAGTAGAGCAAGCTAGACTTTTATACTTTCGAATAGACCATTACAAAAGCACATCGTAAGTAGTAAAGGTTCATTGGAATACTGTTCAGTTATTTAAAACAATAACAATGACGAGGAATAAAAAGTCATGATGGCATTTAGACGGCATCTATCGTTGCAAATTTGGCGTGATTGACCTCAGAAATAATTCGATTTGTGGTAGAAAGTCTTACTCGAAACCTCATTTACATTAAAAGCTTTTACTTGTTCTGTTCTTGCTCGTTCGATGTACGTAAAAGGAAGACCTCATTTTAATTCAAACTTGACGGGTATCAGAAATCTAATTTTAATTACATCAAATGATTGCGAATTAGGTCAACGAAAAAATTTAATTTGTAATAAACTTCACACGCTTTATTAAGTATGAAACTGGCACATGTAATTTTATTTCAAATATTTACAGTTAAGGTATTAGGTACTCATAAAAAAACAAAATATTGCATTTTTGAAATTTTATTTTTTAGTTTCAGTTTCATTTTTAACTAATTTGTCCGGCTCGACGGACCAACGTCTGTATTATTTTATTGATTTTGAGTCATTCTATAATTATTTCATTAATTAAAGAACGTTTTTTCATATTTTATCAATATTTAGAGAATACTGCGAGGAAACTTGTAAGAAATTGACTGATGTTACAAAATCAAAACAGTGAACGAAATTTCCATTACAACTCTAGATACATTTATGTTACTTTTGTCATCAGAATATACCTAATAGAAATCCTTTAGTGTAACATGTAACTCATACTTATAGTACCTATTTATTGTGTACCTTCAAGTCACAAAGAAGCTTCAAAAATTCGGAGGTTTTGATAATAAGTATATTCTTCATTTATGCGTTTGATTATAAAAATTCTGTTAAGTATTTCAATTGATATTATATCTATTAATAACTCCTTAATATTTAAGAGTTTCCACTCAATCAGTTTCATCAAACGATGCTGTTGAATGTGTACTAATAACAATCATAAATGACAATGATGAGGTTGATGATGAAGGAACTCATCACACATTTCCGCTAAACTTTATAATCGGAAAAAAGAAAAACAAAGCCATAGTAGGAGCGTGTTTACAAATGCTTAACATATCTCATCCGTGGTCTCTCATCTCTCGATGACGCCCGCCCATCAAGGAGACCCGTGAAGATGAAATGATGGTACGCGACGTCTCTCAGCTTGTTCGGACTCATCTGAAAAATTATTATTATAAAAGTCATGCATGCCGTTTAACAATAAGCAACGGCACGCCCGCGTCTCACCAGACACGACTAGCAGGTAGAAATTAATTCCACAATACCAATAAAGGTGGTCCATGTTTTAGGTGAGAGGCTCTCCAACAAGAAGAGCAACACACAGTGACTCAGCGTTCAATTAATTATAAAACTAGCCTCAGTCAGACAGCTATTCGCTGATAAAAAAGGGTGTGTTTGTATGTGTGTAACACTGCTCGACCTTAATGATTTTGATTTCTATTCATGAGGCTAAACTGATACCCAACTCTTCTCTTCTTCAACTAAACGGAAAAATTCTTCTGGTACTTAAAAACGACAATATCAAAAACAACAAGAAATATTTCTTTTAGAGGAGTTCTCTCTGGCATTAATCTCTGTTCCACAAACAGTTTTATTATTATTAAAATAAAGAAACCGTTTAATAATTACGTTTGTCCGCTACGTTACCATTACTACGTATCTGTGCCTTGAAAATGTCATTTTCTACCACAACAAAGTTCAGCTATTTAAATAACAGATTAATATTTCGAGACCGCCTGTTTCTTCTTCAAGTTTCTCCTGATTTTGGGTCATTTAAGCAAATGCTGGTCAGTAAAAGTCTACAGATCATTGCTTCGTCCTTCGATTATCTCTTCTTAATCACCATCTACCATCATCTACTTCCACAATTTGGATGCTGAAGAGGATCATCCGTTCCGGTTTCGCATCAACTAGTCAGCAATATTAGCTAGTAAGAATGTAAGCCCCTAATAACTGGGGTTTCATGAGACTTAATTTTCGAGAATTCTTCGAGAGAAAGACGAAAGAACCGCTGTAAAAATCGAGACTCGATCAGCAGAATCATGTCGAGAAATTTCGAAATCAAGAAATTTTGTCAAGAAGAAATAACAGGATATATTAAAACTCTTGAATCAATACAAGAAAATACATCATAAATTGCAAGAAGCAAGACAAATTACTTTCTTGATCGTCGTCGAAATAAAAATTTGTGCCTTGGTGAAATTCTACCCCTAAGCTATATATTTTTCATTGAGATTCGGTTACATTAATTAGGTTCACCATGAAACTATTCCTTAGTCAATTTTCTGTTTTACCTATACGTCCGGTCAAGAGTTGCCACGATTTCTTAGTTGCCTAGCCAAATTGCGTATAAAATGCCAGATTGTTTTTGATTGGCTGCGACATCTATACGTATATCAACATCGGTGAACGAGTGAACAGTTGGCTAAAAGTTTTACGCGCTGGCACGTGTGCATACCTGACTCTGGTCCGGTTCAGAAGGCGATAACATCACACGTCTTGTGTGCAGTGAACGACTCCTCCGCGGCCCCGATCTTTTCTTAGGACCTCCGCCACCGTCACATTGCCGTCGTACCGTCCGTCCGTCCGTCGGTCGCTGACAAACGCCCCAGATGCCTCCGATATCGCACATTATTGTAATCGGTCCCGCGCTTTTCGAATGTCCGACTCGAAGGACCAAATGCAATACACTGCATTGGGTCGTTTATCCTCTCGCATCGCAAATCTGCCGTTATTAACACAAATAAATTAATTCTAAATAGGTAGTATTTTTTTGTAGAGTTGACTTATTGTAGAGATAAGCATTTTATAAAATAAAGATACTGGATTTTCTAATTCTAACCTAACCGCGTATCCTTGATGAAATCCCCATGATGGATCATGGGGGGGAAACTCCATAGTGGATCATGGGGAAGTGTTCGAAGTTTCATTTTCTATCACATGGGACATTTTGACGCCCACCTGATCCACTATGGCACTATGGGGGATTTCATCACGACTACACAATTAGAATTCGATTATACCTACAGTGTCTAGGTATAGACGACAGTCTGAAAGCCTCAATCAACTTTTATTTTACAAAACCTTAAATTGTGTGTTAAGATCGAATATGAATTTACGCTTTTACTATTTCTTTATTCATTATGTCGTTAATAAATGAAGGTTAAAAGAAATAACATTACTGCGTATCAGGAGAATAAACTATTGATTATTCTGTGATGGTATTCTAATTCTTTTGGCAGTTTTGTAGCCCTTCAATATTTATAGACACGTAGAGCTTCACCAAGACAATAATTTTGTAATTTAGGTCCAACTCTTGTCTTAATATGAAAATCAAGATCAAGGAGGTATTTTTCTTGGTCATAATTAATTCTTGTCTTGGTTCAGCAGTCTTTGGTTCTCGACACAGCGAAGGCTCTAAAAGGATACTGTTGTTTTCTGTATCATTTATTTTTTTAATAATTGTACATGAAACTACCTGTAAATTTTTCTTATGTAACTCTGGATTAAATAAATAAATAAATAAGCATAAATAAATAAATAAATAATCCTGCTTATGATAAAATCCTAACTATAGTAATCTACTAACAGGTCATTGCGCCTAGCCAGTGCGGAAAATTAATAGTTAATTTAGACGAATTAATGCCATAGATACACTACGGTAGGGTTTTGTTAGAAACAGAATTTTTTGTTTAAATACTGAATATATTCTTAGCTCCTCCTAAACTTGCCATTGTCTCAAAATCCCCGAAGATTAATACCATCACCTTCATTATGAACCATATTCGGCCCCTCTTTGTCGATATTGTTTTTCAAATTCGTAACCTAACAAAAAAAAGTTTTCTTGAGGATATCTTCAAATGCGATCCCTCCTTCGACAAGATAATGCGAGACAGATTTTTTCTCAGATTGAATTAATTAAAATTGAGGTTTATTGCCTTCCCTTTCTAAATCCTTAATAAATTGACATGCTTTCTTTTTTGCCATATGATGAACTAGCTGTGCCCGCGACTTTCGGCAGCATTTTAAATTTTTTTCTTCTATATTTTTATTTTCTGGGCAGTAAACTCTTTTGCCGACGTCGTCACACAAAAACCTTTATCCCCTATTTTAACCCCTTTAGGGTAAAATTTCTACAAACTTTGAATGTCGTATTTATATCTAATTAAAAACCTTAAAAAATAAGTTTCAAGCTTCTACCTTTGAAAATCACGTAATTTCCATACAAACTTTCATCCCCTATTTCAACCCCTTATAGCTCTTTTTTCGCATTAAAAAGTAGCCTATGTCCTTTCTCAGGCTCTAGAATATCTCTGTACCAAATTTTGAAGTGAAACTTCTAATGCGACTTCCAACAAGGGTGCGTTAAACGTTTAACGCTACCATGGAGGGGGGAATAGAAAGAGGCAGAGCGAGAATTAATGCGTGGCACAGAACGAGAGTGAATGCGTGACACTCAAACGCATGCGCGTAGTAGTGAAACTTCTAATGCGACTTTCAACAAGGTTGCGTTAAACGATTAACGCTACCATGGAGGGGGAATAGAAAGAGACAGAGCGAGAATTAATGCGTGGCACAGAGCGAGAGTGAATGCGTGACACTCAAATGCATGCGCGTAGTAGTGAAACTTCTAATGCGACTTCCAACAAGGTTGCATTAAACGTTTAACGCTACCATGGAGGGGGAATAGAAAGAGACAGAGCGAGAATTAATGCGTGGCGCAGAGCGAGAGTGAATGCATGGCACTCAAACGCATGCGCGTAGTATACCTGTTACTAATAAAGTTTGTCTTAAAGAAACAATATGAGTTCACTAAAAATCAATTTCTACCCCTTCCTATTTTCACTTCAATATTACGAAGTTTCACTTCTTCCGCGCGGAGGGACTCTACGCACTATATATATATTTCATTTAAATCGGTTCAGTAGTTTAGGCGTGATTGTGTAGCATACATAGTTACTTTTGCATTTATAATATTAGTGTAAATTATTCCTAGAAGAGAAGCCAAAAACCTGTCCTTATTCGTAACGAACTTCTTTGCCAATAAAATAGGTAATGTATGCAATACAAGATATTTTAGTGCAAAAAGGGATGTAATCTCCACAAAATATTTAGAACAAAACTACTGAGAAGACAGAACTCCCAACCTATTTGCTTTAGTTTCCAAACATTAAGAGAAGTACCTACAGGTACCGGGACAATAATACAAGACAAAGGGTTTTAGTCCGGTATAATCCTGAAAAATCCGGAACGAACAGACACCCTAGGCTGGCAAGTGTTTATTAACCTGCATTTAAAGATGTTGAGACTCTTGAAAATTCCTTGATTTCGAAAATTCTCGACGTGATTCTCTTGATCTTGTCTCCATATTTACATTGGTGGTCTTGGCTTGAACCAAAATATAATCTATACAAGATTTCTATTGATGCCCAACTCTTTACATCAGCTTCCCTGGATGGGACCAATAGCAGTGTTAAGTTTGTAACGCCATCATGGTCTTAGGTCTTCGGTGGTCAAATCAAAATTCTTGTAATGTATGCAATCGCTCATATTGATATGCCAAGAAGTATAAATATTATCGGTAATGCTTCTTTTTCTCCATTTTCTTTTTATAAGCGTATTACCCCAATAAAAAATTGCGGGATAATGTAAACTCTCGCTGTGGCACTTTACTCCTTTTTTAGTGCACAAGTTGACAATAGTGTTGTTTATGGTGTGAAACGGCATATAAGTGTGTTGTCGAATTGTTTACGTTCAGCTTCATCTACAGGGCCGTTTCAGGCGGAACAAAGTGTATGCTTTGGAATCCATAATAAACGTACGAACACGCACTTCGAATAATGCCAGCACGCTTTTAATATCGTAGAACGAATAATATAACACGCACGGCACGGCCTGGAGGGAACAACTTACTTGCGACCAATTTAAAGTTCTAAACGTTAGCCACACCTCGCCTACTTAACCTATCACCTTCCTCGGCTAAGTCAATTTATAAATATTAATATTTAAACACTCCACCGTAACGAATGCCTTCGACTACCGAGCCCACACTGTGTTTTACCAACCGATAATTATTAGAGAGCGGGAAAACATGTATTATACCCGGTAAATGTGTACCTAACACAGGTACATACAACATCATCTATTATAATCCGATGGCCAGATACATAGGTGTAGATGAATAACTTAAATAAATTTATTCGAATTTTTAATGACACTATCATCTTTATTATTCGTTATTTGTTCAGTTATGAATTTAATGATAATTTTTTATTTCTAATACAAACATCAAGCAAGCAACAACTTGAATCTATAAATGGGCACAATTAATTTTGGGATATTGATAACTATTTTAAGTGGATGCCCACTAAAATATTATGTATAGAATTTATTTATGTATTAGCTATTTCCCGCACTTGAGGATGTTACCATTTTGTCCTGTGAAGAATGTAGATTTTCGGATTCTAACCACGTATTCTTGATGAGGGTGGCAAAAGTGTTCGACGTTTCGCAAGGGATATCTTCAGGAACTTCACGTTGTCAATGCGGGATTATTATCTTGTGCTTGTCTAAAGTTTGGATTTGAAAGTTACTGTGGTTAACAAGATAATTGAAACTTTACAAATTAATTGATGTTATAAACGAAGCAATAAAATATTCCGTAAATTTTGAAGCATATTTTGAGGAAGAAGTACTACAGATATTTCTAAGAAAATCTGCTTTGACATTTTTCCTGTTAGGAGACCAATATTTAAGGCAAAGTTTTTGGAAAGCAACACAGGTTGCTTTTGTAGAAAAAAAATTAAATTGTGAAAGAGAAGATATTCTTCATATAATCATAGTATCGAAGACAATTGATTGGTATTCAATTACCAGCCAGATAATCAAAATTAACTTTATTGATACGAAATAATTCTATTGGTAAGAACTTTTTTAGTGTTGTCGATTTGTTTCCTTCCTAATATCCTTTTAGGAAAATTTTAGACGGCTTTTAAGTTATATTTATGAACACTCAGTTTTCCAAAGAAGTGTAGATACTGTGGACCATAAAAACCTTAGAAGTGCAATAAAACAAAAAAATATTTCTTATTCTCACTAATTTAATCACAACAGTTTGTGTAAGGATCTTGACCACATTTCTGATTTTTTGGAATATTGGTTTTTTAGTAATGAAGAAAACACAAACACACACAAGTTATAAAAAAAAATATTGTACCACAATGTACAGCTTGATTACTCTAAGATGAACTCTCAAGATTTTACAGTCGGCATAGAAGAAAGAAAGAGAACGCATTCGGAGGAAGAAAGATACAATCAATGCTCGACAAATTACGACAAATAAATATACTAGTTTTAAGACAGGGGTGCTTGATGTCTCCTCTCTGGTAGTCGTTAATTTAGTTTATACATGAATCTCCCGATACTGTTATGTACCCAAATTTATTATACATAGATAACCTTTCAGTAATAAAACGTGTTAATATCGTAGCATTTTGCACACTATATTGGCAGCTTTTATATTCTTTAAAATATAATAATTACATAAAATATTTCGACTATTTTTAAATGAATAGTCGGGCGATTTAGTATGCGCCCTGACAAGTACTCTGCTTCAAACCAAGCATGCAAATGCATCTCTGTGGCTATCGTCAGCAAGGCTTTACCTTTTGCCATTGCGCATCTTAAGAACTAGTAATCCCGGAGACCATCCTAGAGTTATTTTACTGTACCTACATACATTTCGCCACACAGTGGCTTCTTCAGGAGGAAGAAGATAATACCCTTAAACTAAATTACAATTTACTTAAATACTAATTCACAAGAGAGTGGATATAGAAAACTATACAATCTACTAAATGTTTAACAAACGGGAATTGTTTATGTCCAGTTGATCATTAATAGTTAGGCCTATGCTATTTAATTTGTTTATTTTTAGACTTTCAAATAAATTTTGTTTTAATCCTTTATTTTCAATGTGTACCTAAATGTGTAAAAAGTGGACAACAAAGATCCTACAAAAAAAGATAATAAGTAAGGAGTATATAAACTTAATTGTGGTAGCTTTAATGGATCATATATAGGCCAAACAGGTAGATCCTTTAAAGATCGTATCAAAGAACAGAAAAGAAGCTTGGAAAATAAAAATTCTTTTTATGCTTCACATTTAATTGAAAACAATCATAATTTTGATGTGGACTACAAAATTTTACAGATTGAAAATAAAGGATTAAAACTTAACTAGAAATAATAAACAAATTAAATAGGATAGGTCTAATTATTAATAATCAACTGAACGTAAACAATTCCCCTTTGTTAAAATTTAAGTAGATTGTGTAGTTTTCGATATCCCCTCTCTTGTGAATTAGTATTTAACTGAATTGTAATTTAATTTAAGGGTATCTATTATATTCTTCTACTTGAAGAAGCCAGTGTGTGGCGAAATGTACATTGTGGTACATTAAATTTTTTTGTAACGTGTGTGTTTGTGTTTTCTTAATTACGGAATATGAAGTTACAGTATTTAAAAGCTTCTTCGATTCAATATTGGTTCTTATTTTAGAAATTATTAAATTATTGTAGCAAAATATTGTGTAAAAATACGTACTAGAATGTACCTATAGATGACAATATTTTGCCTCTCTTTCAATACTTAATGCTACATTAGCAGACGCAATTATTTAATTAATCGTTTTTATTTAGATGCAGATTGTACTGCCTGGTTTGCTCCTTACGTTAGTACTGTTTCCATACCTAACGTTCGCATTTTTTTTTTTTTGTTTTCGTGGAGGAGAGGAAATTTTCAAAAGACACCCAGTCACCCGTTGCGACTGGGTAGTGTCGGATTCGCCCTGAGAAGGGCACCTACCGACTAAAACCTCTCCCCCTCAGGCCGTTATAGGACCGCATGCATGGTCCTCTTCAGCCAAACGTTCGCAAGTTTGACCCGAATGACTTCACGCTTTTATAAAATTCTGTTGCATATATTTTAAATACGAAAAGTAGGTAATTATTATTCCGATGTATGTACTGGTAGGTATATACAATGGAGTTATTTATTTGGCGAGTGTAGGCAATGTGTGGTTGGGTGTTTATTGTGTACAATAACAATAATGATCTGCATTAGACTGACACTAAATAGATAGGTAATCGATTATAAAAAGGAAATAAACGATCAGTCGGTTCTAGTTGTAACCGTGTGAACGTTTTGCTATGTAGTGGAACACGCCATGTACGAGTACGTACCCGGTTTGTTATCAACAATGAATTTATTCAATTTATTGTAACCGGATTCAAGTTGAGAATTAATGAGGACAAAATGAATCTATTATACAGATATTGATTTGCTATTTTTATCGCACACACTTTCAGTGGTACAGAGAAAAATTTTTATGGACTGTAACCGAACCTGTTTTTTTTTTCTATAAGATTTTTTTGTATTAAACTGGATGTATTCTCAAATTATCCGAGCGCATGTACTAGTACCTTCTAATTTATAATATACGTGGAACTAATATATAATCTGTGGAATTTTATTTAAAACATCATAAGTACCATATATGTATCTATATGTTTATGGAATCCCACCCACGTTGTTTAATATGATTCTAGTACAGAGGAACTTTTGGTCCAAATTTTTAACATAACCAGGATGTAAAATGTCAAATATTCTTTAAATAATTTGAAAATTGTAATTTCCTGTTTCGTCTCATTTTTTACGGTGGGACGAATTAATTCCTGGAGAATTAATTTCTAGACGAATAAACGAATTTATTTCACAGGTATTGTTATGTTTTGAAAAAGCAAAACATCTGAAATTATTTCGCTTTGCAAATGAAATAATTCCTGAGAAATAAATTCGTTTGTGTGACAATTTTCAGTCCTTGAATAATTATAACACATTATTTAAGACTTTGATACGCGGGCGCGGTTTCCTTTCAAAACTCATTTAATGACTAACTACAATTAATATATCAACACAATAACACAACAAGAAAACAGACCGGTAATTACTCTCGGGGGGGGGGGGGGATTAGGTTAGGTTAATTTTTTCTGTAAATTTATTTCTTTTATTGTTTTCCCCCGCTAGGGCAATTCATTTTACATTGCTTAAAAAGGCCTTTCAATCGCAAACAGTCATAGCGATGCATTCGTTTTTGTCTATTTGCAAGAATTTTTAGAAATTGATTGATTGTGTATAAATTGAGGAAATATTTCTACAAATTATTTCGTCTTTTAAAATTGAGAAAATATTTCTAGAAATTATTTCGTCTTTTATAATTTCATCAGGAATTAATTCGCTCATTTGCAGGAATTTGACCAGGAATAGTTTCGTTTTGAGAACGAATGAATTTCTCAGAAATTAATTCGTAAAACAATCAGAAATAGTTTCGCGTCCATTTTTTTTCGGGAAAATTGGTCCATGAATTAATTCGTAGAGCCTTTTTTACCTTTACCTCGAAAACTATCAGAGTAATTGTAATACCTACTCCAGTAAGAGAAGTGCAAGGTCTTTAACATAAAATACAAAGCCTTTTAATCGGAGTTATCGAAATTTTACTTTATTTACTACTAATTTTTGGTGTGTCAGCAGTTGTTTTTCCTAACATGATTTTAAAAATTCAAAATCCATGGGAGTTTGAGTCCCTTAAGCCGTCCTCCCTCCCCATAGCTACGTCACTGTTTTTAAGTACAATTGTTATATAATGTATTATGTATCTTTACATACAGAAATCCTTAACAGCTACGAACTAAAGAAATAATATACCTTTATTTTCCCTAATTTAAACAATTCACATAAAATTATTTTTAATAGACCTTCAGATTTTTAAGCAAACTTATTTTATCCTTTCCCAAAGTAAGGTCATCTTCATTTATTTCTTGTTTATTCGTGTCTAACACATGCATATATTTGAATATCCAGTTGTTATCAGTCCTCGGAAGGTTAAGACGAAATTTTTTAAAGTTATATTCACAATAGAACGTGTTCGCAGGTATATGATTGTCTGTGGTAACTGGCGTTTTGTTTTGAATTTGGTTCAGTGTGATTCTGACTTATACATGTGGTAGGGAAAAAATTAGTAAATATACTGACATACAGCCAGTTATTTAACCGGTTGTTTCGCGAAAAGAGTCGTTTACAATATAACTAAAAATTTATTAGTGCGTGTGTAATTTGTGGAGCTACCACTAAAAATTAGATTAGATATACATAGGTAGGTATGCATATAAATAATAATGTGATAAATCTAAAAAGTTTTGTAGGTATTAAGTAAATATTTGGTTGGAAATTGAGTAAACTGTGATTTTAGGAATGCAAATTTTAATGAAATTAATGGAACTCTCCTAAATTTTATTTGGTCCATATACCTGTCCAAAATTTAATTTATTATTATCTATCTAAGATCGTGGGAAGCGTACAGTAGGTGTATAAAAGTTTATTAAACGACACCTACATTTAATTCAGACTTGTTTTTTTTTGTCATCAGGCTATTGGTATTGCAGTCTCAGCAACTTTGCAATAAATTGAGACTTTTTTCCATGATCATAAATATAATTAAATGAATTGTCTTTTGCTAGACTTTTAAGACTATAAAGGAGCTTTTAATTTCTCAGTTTTCAATTTTTTTAATACGTTTGTTCTCTCCTACCTTCTATAGGTACTTAAAAGAATTTTAATGGAAATCAACTTTTTTTTATGTTTGTTGTTAGAAAATATGATCCAACTCTAAAAGACCTAATTAAATTTGTAATTTGCTGATCCAGTTGGTCGTTTGAAATTATGAATATGGATCGAACTTCACGCTCATCGTTATATAACGACACGTGTAGAGGCACATATATCTATGTATGTATATAGGTACCTTGTATGAAATGTAATGTGACAGATGTGTCTCAAAGGTTTGCTACTTTTTGTACAACTTTTTCTTTCATTTCCACGCCAACTACTAATCCTAATACTCTTGGTTGCTGTATAATATATTATAACTCACCACTATAAAAAAAAGTTTAAATTCAGAAGGCTCTAATTGTAAGATGTATATAGGTACTGTCTGGTTAAATAAAATAACACGCAAGCATTTTAGTATCTACATGACCTTTCTGGACAAAAATGCATTGCAATTGTCAACATCATCAAATCTAAAAGACTAAAATTTTTAATAATATTTGCGATCGATTCAGCGGTGGGATAATTGTAAAACATGTTTATATATTACTAGCTTTTTGCCCGCGGCTTCGCCCGCAGAGAGATAAAGAGTAAGGGTATAATAATAGAAATGAGTCAATTTAGTAGCAAAGTAAGAATTAACATCAGCGAGTAAGATCGGAATTTCTTCGGCCGCACCGACGGTGACGACAATATCTAATTCAATATCTAATTCAATTGAATATAGTTTCAACTGTTTCTAATTTTTCTATATTTATTGTTATTTTCTTCTGTCGTTACATGCAGTATAAAACTATTCACATTTTTGAGGTTATCCGTAATTTTTGTGGTTAGCTGTTAGATCTTCTAATACAGTGGGCCGGTATTACAGTATTCAGGGTTGAAACTTCATTACTATGATGCTAGATGGCGTTGAAGTAGCTAAATTTGACGATATTTTGACAAACAATTTTCTTATGTTTCGTAAAAAAATTTTTATTTTTTTTTAATAAAAAGTATCCTGTGTTACTTCTACTACCTTCAAGAGTGTATGTGCAAAGTTTCATGATGATCGGTTAAGTAGTTTTTGCGTGAAAGCGTAACAAACAAACTTACATTCGCATTTATAATATTAAGTATGATAGAACTATATAAACAAGGTTTAGTTTTACACTTATTATTAGTTGTATTACAACTCTCTGAAGATGACTGCATAAATCGAAACAATTGTTAGAGTTTCTAATAAAAAATGTAAAACTTAACCTTGTGTTTATAGAATAGTTCTGTAACGACTTAAATTTTTGGTGATATTGTTAACTTACATCCCCAACTCCAACAAAACCTAACATTAAACATTCAAAGAAATTTTCTGGAACAACATTATATGTATTTTTATTGGTCAGTATATTTGATATGTTTAATGAACACTCAGTAGAAATCATCTGTTGTCAATTTTTAATGGACTCAATGGTACCAATGGTTTTGGTAGCGTCTGAGAACAACAGTGCAGCTTTTTGTTGATTTTTTGGCTTAAAACCAACACCCCAGAAAATGCAGCAAAAAATCTAACACCCTGTTTGGCGCTGCCTCTACGTAGAAACGAAGGGTTCGTAATTAATACAAAAGAATGATGTATGCGCATAAATTAAACGAGGTGATTATTAATAGAATAAGATTCGACTAGAAGAATCGGTCTGTAATAACAAGGATTGATTAATTGTTTTTTGGAACTGGCGAGACAGTTATAAATTATCGGATATATGCCTCTGCACACGGATACAACGTGCAGATATAAATAGAATGAGATATAATTTTAATAATTAAAGAATGAAAGAATAATTAAGGAAATAAAAATCATAGGCGATCAATGCATGTACACATTACCAAATATTTAAAAATATTTAATGTTGCACTAAATTTGCAAATTAAGTAATTTATTAAATAAATAAAGGTATTATCAATTAGGCACGTAATAATTATGAAGTTATGGATAATTTATGAGAAACTCAGGAAATTTTTAATTTATAGTAGTATAGCTGTATTACAGACGTTCAGAATAAATTTTACATTATCCATAAACATGTAAACTAAATTATAATTTACATAATATTTATGGTAATGAAGGCGTTCTTTTATAAGTAGTAAAAATATTTTTTAATGTATGTATGTATTTAATACAATGAGATGCTGATTTCAATAGTCAAATGTGTCCTTTTCAACAAAAATATAATAAAAAACGCTTTTTTTAATGTTTTAAATGTATATTAGAAAAACTTACATATTTTTTGGGCGGATAACACCTTTATCAAGAGTATATAAAAGTTAATACTAAAATTTACAAACATGTTCGGGTCTTATATATCTACGGAGGGTTGTTATTATGGGAAATACCCAAATACAGGTCTAATACAGGAATGTCTTTAAAATCTAGGTCGTTCTTTATCTTTAATTTTTGAAGTAAAGTTCTTTTATCTCTAATTGTTCTAATAATGTCAATCTAGTGCCTTTGTTTTCTGAATGTAATGGTATTAAATTATCTACATTTAAATTATGATTGAAGTCTAAACAATGTGCGCTAATGCCTGTGGATCTTTTTAAGTTTTCTATACTTTTTACATGTTCTTTTGCCCTAGTCTCTAAATTCCTACCCGTCTGCCCTATATAGAAAGCATCGCAATCTTTACAATTTATTTTGTAAACTGCGCTCTTTTTATATGCAATTTTTTGGTTTGTTATTAACTACTATTTTTCCAAGGTTACATTTATTGACAGACACAGTGCTTATATCTAGTTTATTAAGGTTATTACATATTTTGTTACTAAACTTACCACAATAATTAATTGAGTTATAATGCGTGGTTGCTTTGGCGGATCCAGCATAAATTTCTTTCATAATTAAATTTCTTTTTGTCTTTTTTAAGATATTGTCTACGATTATAGGTTTGTAATCATTATTTAATAGCGATTTGTTTTCTTAAGTTGAGCTCTTTATTGAAGTTAGATTTATTTAGAGGGAATTTTAATAGTCTGTAGATGAAACTGCGGAAACTGGCTAATTTTATTTGTTGTGATTGGTTAGATTTCGAATTATTTATTGTGTCTGTGTTCGTTGGTTTACTGTATATGTTAAAGTTTAATTTGTTGTTAATGATTGTGATATTTACGTCTAAAAAATTTAAACCGTTTATGCTGTCACCTAATTCTAAGGTGAACTTTATTTTCTTGTTTATGTTATTTAAACTAAACATATGTAGTTTTTCTAATATACATTTGAAACATTTAAAAAAGCGTTTTTTACTATATTTTTCTTTATTTCATATATTTCTCTTATTAAAATGTTTCCTTTTATATTAGAATTTTTAAAAAGTTTCTGTTTCAAGATTTCTCAAAAAATAACATATTATTAATTGGTTGCAGATTGATATGATGGTGTGGGTGGTTCATAAAGTGCTACCATTGGAAATTATACGAACTCTAATAATGGGACCGCTGTGCGCTCAAGGTAAGATTAGTAATTTTATTATATTAAAAAGTGTATCCGTTGGAATCCTTTAGGGTTAAAACATATTGGTTTTAAAAGACTTTAACAGATTTAATTTACTTTTAATTAAGTAGCACTTTATTATCATTGATATTGAGAAAAGCGACTTAAACTAAACAACCAATCAACTTATTGTGACACTTATACCGTTTATTTGTCCATATAAAACACCGTAAACCGAATTTAGATTGAAATTTTTTTATTTTGGAAATTGGATTTTTAAATTATTTTAATTACAATATTATAGGACAATTGTAGACTCCAGTATTCTGCAGAAAATTTAAGTATTTTTTAGATAATGTCTTAAAGAGTCAGACATTAAACGTATTGTAAATTATGTTGTGCTTTATGCCTAGACATTCCGTTATATTCCAACGTATGATTGGTAATGTGTATAATATAGATACCTGAATGTAAACCTTAAGTGTAATATATAAAATAAATAAAAATGCACACTGGAGACGAAATTCGAATTATTTGACTTAGTAATGGTTTCAGGGATTTACGTATTTGCACCTAAATATGTAATAGAATTTGCAACGTTATTGTAAAGTTATTCATTTTTTTATTATAATTGCAAAATTCATCAACTTTAAATAGCTTACACATCATGCTCATCTGAAACCACCTAATAGTCTACTAAATAAACCGGAAAATCTGCAAAAGTGGTGGAATAGCACTGATTTTAAGAATTTTTTTCTGGATTTATTAGACGTTAGGATTATTCATTATCACTAACCCTTTATTACCTCGAACAAATAGAAAATTAAGGTAATTTTTCCCTCTCAAAACACCCCAAATAGTAGCAGTGATAAAAAAAGATTTCCGAAGCGAAATGTTAACTTTGTGTATAATTGCAACTTCTTGGGGTATTTTTGACAGGTTGAAACAACCCTCACGCATGTGGGCCTCGTATTCGTAATTCGTAAACCCCCGAGAGATGATTTCTAATGTGATATTTTGAATTTAAAAAAAGAAATTATCACTTATACACTACTTGAGATGCTTGGGGAGGGTAAGGTTGCCCTAATTTTCTCATTTTTCGAGATAATGCAGGGTTAGGGTCTCAGTAATCCAGAAGAAAAGGAATTTTTGAATTTTTCCAGATTGTACAGTATTTTCCGGTTCATTTACTGGATTGAAGTTGACTTAGGTCCTTATTTTATTTCCCAGTAAAATTATTTAAGATTATTTAATGTAGTAACAAAACCAATATACACTACAGTTGAGTGGTTTTTTAACAAAAAAACAATTTTAATTTTGAAATGTAGAAAAATTATAAGAAATGTGTCTTTAGATATTAGTTCTTTACCGGTTCGCAACTAAGATAGTGGGTGCGATTAAAACAAAAGTTAGTGTTACTGTTGATATAAAAAGATAAAAATGAATTTGTGTTGAAAAGAAAAACAGACTCTTTGGAATACGTCAATGAGGGAAAGGTAAGATAGTAGTAATAAGTTAGTAAGACATTCCCTGTATCCCTCTATGATATAAAAAACCGGGTTTCAAGGAATATAAAAGTTGGTTTAAAATTGAAAGAAACAGAGTTCCATGCAGAAAAACTTTTTGAACTGATACTTAATTTGTTAATGCTAATTATTTGTTAATTCTTGCTTATATTGTACAGTCTGGTAGAATGACCCCAAAACAGGCTTTTAAACACTTTTCAGCTGCTAAATAATAGGTTTATACCTATTTTTACTATGTAATATTAAATTTTCGCCTTGAAATATTGAGGAATCCTAGAAAAGTATATCTTAGTAAGAATTTTGAAATTAAAAAGAACAAAATTAACATCCTCTAATTCCCTCCTACGTTTACACAATTGTAATTGTAAATACTATACAGGGTTTTTCAAGTTGATGGGCTATTAGAAGTAAGAAGTATATGAGTGAAAACAGTAGGAAGTATCCATATAGACCGAAAGAAGATAAAAAAGGAGTCGATTGAAAAAATAAAGAATGGTAGGTGCCATTTGAAAAAACGAAGTAATTCGTGTTTGAAGTTCTTAAATTTTAGAATTCTATTTTGAACACCCTGTATAAATTATTTAGTTCAAATTTGTCAGGCGTTAGCACTAATATTCAGCTATTACTAGTAAAAATTTGAACAGTCTGAGTCGTATTTTGTGGAAGTTATAATTTTTTATAATATGGGTTGCGGTAGCGATTTTTGTCTATAAATTAAATTAACTCAAAAACCGATCGTCATAGGTGTACAAGTTGGTTATCAAACTTACCTTAGAATTACACGTTTTATTCGAATTCAGCGTAAAAAATATACCATTCCATTTAAAATAACGAAGTTGGTGTCGACTTCCGGTATAACCGGATGTAAATCGAACTTGAAAATATTTTTAAAAAAAGCGGCATAAACAATAACCAAATGAGCCCAACTTTGAGAATTGAATTCCTTCTACTAATTCATATATGTATTTCTAATAGCCCATCAACTTGAAGTATGTATAAATAGTAGCTCATGGCATTACTCATAGTATCGCTTTTTTTTGTGAAACTAACTATAAAACTTTTCGATTGTTTTTGAATGACATTAAATTTTCATATAATTAGTGTAGTTGTACGCCCTGTACATCTTCTAATTTAGACACCCGTTTTCGATTTTCATTTTATTAACCGTATTAAAATTCGCCGGGTCCAAAAAAAAGACTAAATCCAGGACAAAGGGAAAAAGCGAGAAAATAAGGTTAGATCCAATGAGAAAATTTTTTCCCGTTCGTTTTTTTTTGAAAATGTTGTTTCGATTTTGATAGAAATAAATTTTTAATTAAGCAAAAATTTAGGTTTTTAAAGTTCCTCAAAGTAAAAATTTAGCATTGTACCAGTAATTATTCTTAAAAATGGTTTTTTGGTCATGATAAAAGTTTTAAAAGTGCCGTAAGCGGGACGGGTGGCACTATATGCAACGCCGTGTGTTTTCAAAAATAAATAAATTAAAACCCAAAAAAATCGGTGGTAATATCCAATTCTGCTTTTTTATGGGCTCTTTATAATGCCTTGTTTGTTTATGACACGGCAACAAAAACAATTTTCATGTATAATTCAAAGAATTTTTTTTAAACAAAAATATTTTGGGGAAATCTTTGAGAATTGATGAATCCGGGTTTGACAACGCCGGTTGGTCCATTATTTAAATTAAAATCTAATCAGAATTTCCCAAAGTGGACGGTAAAAATAAGAAAACTTTTTGGGGGGAATGTCTTAAAGAAAGAAGTTCGAAAGTAATGGAAAAGTTCCATTCTATTATTTGAAACGGCCTAACTAGCGGGGATTTTATTAATTCTACAGTAGTAAGTCACCTATTCTTAAAGTTTTTAATTTTAAAAATACAGGGTTTAAAAATTAAAAAAAAACCAAAAATTAAAATTGTCCCAAAATTTAAAGGGAAACAGTGATTTCACCCAAAAATACTTGTGGGGGTTTTTTTACTGATCTTTTGGGTTCTGGAACCAAAGCTTAAAATTTTTAACCCAAATTCATTTTACCTTTTAATATCCTACGAAAAATATTATTGATGGATTATGGGTATATTCATCTCTTTTACCAACAACATATTCATAGTTACCGACTCCCACCAACCCGTAACCCAATAGAAAATATTTTCAATTTTTTTTGTGTTGCTTTTTAAAAAAACGGAACTTTAAGCAATTTTTTGGTTTCCCAAAATTTAAAAATTTCCTGAAACATTCTTGAGAGGTACTCTGGGGTTTTTAAAAAGAAGCAGTGGGGGACGCGGGGAAATAAGAAGAAAAAATTTTTAAAAACTCAATATACAGCGTTTAGGTGCAGTCTTAAAAGATTTTGTATGTTTTTTCCGGCGCGGGTACACCAAAAAAAGTCGGGTTCGATTTTTTTCTCCCTTTATGGTTGGGCCGGCTGGCAGACCTGGTCCAGGGGAACTAAACTTCGAACTAGTAAAAATGTTTACGTCAAATCTACTGTGGAAGAAATTTAAAGATGTTGCGAATTTTTGACTCTTATGAAATGATTACTCAATAGAGATAACCAAGCTGACATTGTTACAAGCTTCTAACATGACCATTTTACAATTCGGTTTACTCATTCTTTAAAATCAGTATGTTCGACTTCCGGCCGTGAAATCTAACTTTGATACATTTTCTAAATTATAACCGCATTCATTGGACCACAGAGCCGCACACTGCCAATAACACTTCTTTAAACTAAACGTAGATATTACATCTATTAAACATACCCACACTTTCGTACATCATGCTCATCCCCAAATCTTGATTAGATATTTCTTAATTTTAACTAATGTCATCGTTATTAGAAATTTATAAGTACATGATTCGAGAGAGTACCTAAACTCTTCTCCTTTTGTCTTCCATGTCGAAGTTAATAAATGTTTTTTATCTTCCTTCAAACTAATACCCTATACATGAGTGTATACCAGGGGTCGGAACCTTTTTGGGCCAAGGAAGGGAAAACCGGTTTGGGTTAGATTTTGTTCATAGGGCACGAAACAGGGGTTTTTGTGGATATTTGTTTTAAAGATATGTCAATACTTATTCGGAACCAAAATTGTGATCACTAGGTGACCCGCAGGTCATGGTTTCCGATCCCTGGTATATACATTAAAATATACACTAAAAAATTAGTCTGTATAGATTGCAAAACCATTTTTAGCCTTTTTCTGCTTGCTTTTACTAACAAACTTGTTGCTGGTGGAAAAAAATATGATACATGCATACACGGAGAAAACAATCATAAAATATTGCTTGAATTCTAGCAAACATGGACTAAAAAATCTGTCAATTATATGGACGACCAGACGCTCAAGGAGATTTTACTAGAAATGTCTAGTAATCAATCTACGTTCGGTGTTGAGACTGAATTCTAGTAAAATTGACTTGATTAAAAAACATTTTTTACAGTTCTTATACTAATTTTTGTTAAACTATTCTTCATTCCTAGTATTTTTTTCTTTACGAACACGACAAAATAATCGAGAGGTAGAGAAAAAAAGTCTAGACTTATTTAGCTTGATTATTCTACAATAAATACTAATTATTAGAAAGAATGAAAAAATTCCTTTATACCACCAAGTACATTTATGAGAATTTTGGTATTATTGTACTAGAAGAATTTTGCTTTACTCATCAATTAATAAAATCATGATTATTTTTCTCCGTGCAGAAGTGAAAATTGAGCGCAGCACAAGCTTTCCATGTTAATAGTGTTGCGGCGTTTTAACCAGACTTCGATAAATAATTTAGGACGGCTGGTATGTTACACCTACAAGGCGATTTTGTACCAACACAATGGCATCAGATATTTAGATGCACTAAACGATTATTTGATACAGTTGAATAATTAATAACAATACATAAACATTTAAACTGTCTTGTGATGAAACGTTGCTAAATATGGCATATAAAAAATTTAATAAAACGAAAAAGTTTGTTTAATTCGCATCACTGCAAAAAAAATGTTGTTTTTCTACATTAACTCAAGATCAATCATGTAAAACAGATTTTTTTTTGCAGCATAAATTTTTAGACTCTATGAAATAAGTGTAGTAGAAGTAACATAGGAGTTTACTTCTTATGTAAAAAAAATTATAAAAGCATCTTTTACCATTACTGAAGACTAATAAGAAAATTGTTTGATCAATTAACTATCGTCAACATATTAGACCATGGACTTCAACGCCGGATTTTATCAATCATAGTAGTGAATGAAGTTTCACGTTTGAATAACAATTTGCAATTATTGTGCCCAGACAGTTACCCTGAAATTCTTTATAACAGCATTACCAATAAATACCTTACAGGATGACATCCTAAACCCAAATGCTGAAGATTTTCATAACGCATGTACGAATTAGAAATTTATAATACATGATTAGAGAGTAAAATTTTTAGTATTCGTAGTTGAATACAATATTTTTCTTCTTAGATCATAGTCATACCATGTAACTTTTTCTTGAAATATGTAAATTAGAAACGTTGAGTTAGAGTAAGTAGTTAGTGAAGAAATTTTTCGTTGTATCAGTTCTTTTTATTCAACAATTTTACCTAATTCCTAAAAATACATAAACTAGCATGAAATAGGTTTGAACTTAATACGATTATAAATAACAAAAAACTGTTGTTAATTAGCAAAATCGTTTGTTATTTTCTCAATACTTATTCGATCACTTGCTTCTGTGGTAGAACATCTAAAGAACAACAGAAATAATTGTGTTCGTAGCCGAAAAAATGTGTAATAATACAAGACGCTCAACGATTTTAGTACGAAATGTTACATGAATCTATTTGTGCAACGAATGTCTTAGATGTTAAAATTATTTACGAAGCCACTAATTTTGAAACATTTGTATTTTATTTCTTGGAAAAAATAATAATAGGTCTTAGTTATTTACTTTTTCACTTATAATAAAAAGAATATAAAAATTTTTATGTACATAAGATTTTGTATTTTGTACTAACAGATTTTGCTTTAACAAGAATATATAATAATTATTTATTTCAGATAAAATGGCCGGTTCATGAATGGTTGCGGCGTTTACGTCGTAAATATACTTTAATGTAATGATACTACGAGGTCGAATTTTAGTAAACACAGTAGAACTTTATGACCGTTCATACAGTTGAAAATAATAAAATACTTGCATTTCACATGTTTTGGCTGCTATATATGAAAAATAATTAATCGAAAAGTTTCCGTTTTTCGCAACTCTACAATAATACAGTAATACAGTAATAATTTATATGTACCCTTAGTAAATGAGTTGAACAGAGTTGTGAATAAAATCTTTCGTTGAAACTTTTTCCGTTTCATTATTTTAATACATGAACATCTAATTTTTGGGGATTCAGCAGCTCTGCACTGGTCGCCCTTGGCCTAAAGCCAAAAAATTTATCCCTTAATGGCTTTTAAATTTGGAAAATATGAAAAATATCAGGTAAAGATACTGAAACTACATAAATTAAAAAAATATATATTCCCACGATCCAATATTACGTGTAACTACGTGATAGTAGTTATTATTATGCTCGGACATGATTACTATTTGGATTTGACAAGTTCAAGTCAATTCAATATGGAGGCACATTATAGATTTGATCGTCCTGAACGTTAACATTTATTTCTCTGCGACCAATTCATAAATAATTCTACAATATTCGTTCATATCAGTGTGTAAGTTAACGGCATTCATCTGAGCTATAAAAGAGACAAAATGAAGCAAAACGTTGATTTCCACGCTTTATGAAGGTACAAATGAGTATAAAGTGATGAATGTGCTGCATTAATTGCATTAAGCTGCACGGGTTGGAATTCTACGGGCAACACGCTCACGCTGCCACACAACCTTACACGTACACGCAAACATTTATAACAACACATAAGTGTATGGAGAGGCGACGTTGTATCATACGTGCATGCATAGTCAGGATATCATCCAACATGCAACAAAATTAAAGATGGAAGATTTAGTGCGGCATTTAATACATACATACATACATATATTCGAATATCGTATGCCGCCTGAGCAATAGTGTGCACCCAGGAAAGACAGATGTGTGTTAATCCTGCGAAGGTGCCCCCCACGGCGCCCTCAAAAGCTGTGAAATAATAAGTCCAGATTAATACTTTAACGGACCGATAAACAGATTTGCATATGAATTCACAATTAGCGCAACCCGTTTAAATACACGTTCCGCTATCGCGTCGGTTTGTATGCGAGAACGCGTCCTTAGGGGCGGACCATGCGACGACACTGTCAGAGACAAGGGACGTATCGCACATACATCAACTTTGCCACGAAGAACATCATTCGAACCACCTAAGCTTAGAGGTCGTTTATATAAATTGCAGTTTTTATTTTCAATAAATTCGAGAACTAAGGTTGTTATTAAGGCCCCCAATAAGTTGTGGCCTGTAAGCGGATTGTACTATATCCTAAAGTGATTATCATGCTCTTAATGTGTTCCAAAGGATAAAGGGTGAAATAAGTGTGAATAAAGCCGAATTTCCTAGTATATAGCCGTTACCCACATCCGGATGCTAAACATCAGTTCTTGTATCCAGGGTTTATGATAACGGACCAACCAGATCCAAATGTAGAAATTAAACGCAGGATAGCAATGACCAAAGTTACATACTTTAATGAAGTTGAGAACATTTCTCTGTAATGACCACCTCAACTTAGAATTAAGGTAAAGAATGGTTACCTATGTGGTATATTTGGTTGATGCTGTTGTATGGAACAGAGACTTGGATCTTAAAGTTATCAACAATGAACCGCATTGAAGAATTAGAAATGTGAATACGTAGATGAATACTAAAAATACCTTGGACAGCACGCAAAACCAACGAAGAAGTACTAAGAAGAGTCAATGAGGTTAGAGAATTACTAAGGACCTTTTTTTTGTTTTCGTGGAAGAAAGGAGATCTTTAAAAGACCCTCAGCGGTCCGTATGACTGGGTAGTATTGTACTCACCCTGAAGGGGCGCCTACCAACTAAAATATCTCTCCCTTAGGCGACTAAGTGCTGTTAAATATAGACAAATATATTCTTTGGGCTCAAACGCTTAGAGAAAGCCCAGGATTTTGCAGTTTATTATCATATTCGGGATCGAACACATACATATGGCAGAAAACCGTGAAACCAACGTTGGATGATACTGACAGGACACACGAAGAAGAAGTTAAATAAGACGCAGATATGCTGACAGTTATTTTAATGAATGAAACGTTGCGGCATATAGTTTTTGAGAAAAAGATCCTTCAGAGGGTTGCTCGGAAATTAGTTCACTCACAGGGAGATGTAAGTTCAAAGATGCCTTATAATCTGACCAGAGCACAATAAAAAACGGTATGACGTCCTGAAAAACCTCATGCATCACTAAGGACAGATAAGCATACAAGAATAACTGTTTCGAGTACCTTGAATGATTTTGCCTTGTTTTATACTTTGAAAGGGTCTTAAGCACTTTGAAATTGTTTGAAGTCCGTTTTTGAAATACAAATTGCAAAACACCTTTATAAACTAATTCAATTACGAACTACTTGTTTGCGATAAGACTCCAAATACAGTGCTTTTAAGCCTTCAAAAGACATGAAGCACGTTTTCAAACAGAAAGTATTAAAGCCCTGTTAACATCATTGTAGCGATAACGAATCCTTTAATTTATTACGGTAATAAGTACTATGAGGAACTTATCATTGATCCTTTAAAGCTAACTAATGTCAACATTGTCACATTGACAATTAAATCCTTGAATGTCTTGCACACTTTTGTTTAATGCATTCTGTTATTGCATTATCGAGATTCTTAAATTTAAAAAAAAAAAAAAGAAATCACAGCAAGTTTGAGGGGCTGTGTAATCCGACTTTTTCGCTGAATGTTACACATGATTTAAGATTATGAATTAGAGTAAAAGTTATACAATCCTCAAGTTGGCTTGTTTTTTTTTGTCAATCAACTTTAGGGAAGAATTGCAAAGGAATTTTATTAATCTTATTCCTTTAAAAATACACCCGTAATTCGAGGTACCTACCACACTTGTCCCATCTTCACCTTCATTATTAAAAATATCCTCACAAGTTAAGCTCTTCAGTTTCCTCTTCATTTAATTTTTTATAATCTTATAAATAAAGAGTTGGACGGACTAGGTAGCTTAGTGATGGAAAAATTCGGCCAATTACTCTTGAAAGTTCACAAGCATCCTAGTAATGGTATAATCATACATTCATTGTCCTGATAGAATAATGTGTAGGTACAAACTATTTTACTAAATTCTGGTAATCATCAGCAATCATTCGGACAGCGAATAAGCGATCGAAGAACTTAACATTCGGCTTTATCATAAATCTTGTATCACTTGTAATTTTTATTACATTTGAGAAGAGTTGCCTTTCTTAACTTTCATCTCAGTAAACCGCCCTTAAAATCTCATAATTTACCAAGAGTTTTCAGTTTCAGAATGTTATTCAGTTTGTATCATTGGCACAGTGACTCTTTAATGGGCCTATGCGCATGGCATTACGTCATCTTCATAATAGTCATCGTTAAATTAGACGCCTATATTTCTTCTGTTTGATAATATTAGACAAAAATTGACTGTTACTGGATGTGATGTAATTCGTCACATGCTTTAATGACAGATCTACTATGTGGTAACCCTTAGCATCTTCATCAAATCTGTTGAGCTAAATAAGATTATATGTATAACCTCATAACGAATTAAATATAAATAAGAACAGAAGTATATTATATATTATTGTCAAAAAGATAATATGACATGTTATCCAGAAGCTGGTAATATAAGGCTAGGAAAATCAAGATTGAGAATCAGGAGTACGCAGTGAACTTTCATCAACACATTTACGAAAAGTCAAAATTTCTGCAATATTATTGTCCAAAAACATTTTGCAAAAGTAGTTGTCAAACATCCCAAAAGGAAGTGGATCGTTAGTAGTGTTCTATCCCGAGTGTGGTCACTGACAGACAGGTTGTTAACCACAAGCGGAGATTAGTTTTCAAGATGAGAGAACAACAAACACCATGGTCGTGCGTTACCTATGGAAGATAGAGCATACAATGGCAGAGCTACACCTCGGTGAATCCTTTATTACAAAGTATATTAATTGGGCCTCATGATCATTTTTATATCTCTTTTAACAGCAGAAAATGCTTTAACTGAAATAGGTTTGCTTTTACAAAACATAATAGAAGAAGAAAAATTGGTCGAAATGGGGTGTGTGGGTTTAACTACAGAAAATAACTCTAATAGAGGAAGTGATATTAATCATGAATCAGTAAGACTGTGGAATGAAAGAGTAATTTTAAGGGCTGTACATGATTTAACTGTAGACCCCAGAAGATTCTCAGAAGTAGCCTATTTGAGAGAATGAGAATCCTGAAGATACCATGGATGGAACAAAAAAGTCATGAGCAGAATAAAAATTACCTAAACTATTAATAGTAGAAAACCATAAAAACAAGAATATCTCCCGCCTGGTTTACAATTCTCCCAGAATGGGAGACGCTTAGAAAGGAGAGGAATATTATCAATCTTCATCCACAGTCAAAAAAACAAGGATCATTGCGAAAATGGCACATCAAAAAGAATTTGAAGGAATTAATAAGACATCAGTAACCAGTTTCAGAAAGTAACTACTACTTACACGTTACTAAAAACTGAATTAACACAAAATGGAAACAGATGGACATGGAGACTGTTGATCCTGATTCTTTTCTGTTAAATAGATAGCTTCTGAAGCACTTTTCTATCAATTGCGTTCATTTCGTACAGGGTGTTTGTTAATATTTTGTTGATAGGAGAAATACTGATATGAAACAGATCCGTGGTGTCCAGTTAAGGTGCAATGTTTCTCAACCAGAGAATCTCTAAGTTGGCATCACTTGTAGCCATTCCCGACAGCATCGGTACTTCCCGACCACCTGTGTCGTCCGGTACGCGACCACCGCTTAATTATATCTCTTCAAATAACACGTGATCAATCTGCTTCGCGCGAAAATGTTTATATTATTCCGACCGATTGGTTCAGTTTTAAATCTTAATTGCATTTGGCAAACTTGCATTGCTAAGTAGTGGAGATAACGGAAGCCATTGTCACACCGTTGACGCCAGGACGTCAGATACGGTCAGTTCTTCTGGTTGAAACAAGTACCAATTCACTCACGGTAAATTCAATTAATCTTAACAGTTGGAAGAGAATGAGACCCGTACAGTCGAATGAAGAAGCGGTTTCGAATCTTTTGTATTATACTTGAGACTGTAATTATAGGTGGTCTGTTACATAAATCGAGGATATAAACTATTAATGTAAATTGCAACTGTTCATTCAGGTCAGGGATGATAATTGGTACTTCCCCTTTTTGTCTATGAACAGAAGGTTAAAATTTTCTCACAAACAGATTAAGTTAATTTGGATCTAAATCTCTGAATCATGATTAATAGTCCGGTCAAATTACACCAAAAAATATGAGTAAAGCTAGATAAATTCCCACCAAGCTGAAAATCAGTGAGATTGTTTAAAATATGATTAAAAATACAATCTAAAAGTTCCCCATCTTTCCCCTGTATGGAAAAAATTTTATTCAAGGTTAAAGGTCAAAAAAATTCGTTTTTCGCGATTTTCAGCAAAACGGTAAGTTTTATCATAAAATGATTCCAGGCAAAAATTGTAGAACATAAAATTATCTATAAAATATGTATCTCTAAAATACCCCAAAATAAGCTATGTGGCAAATAAATCCCCAAGAACTAGAAAATATATACTGCAAACAGAAAAAAGATTGTAGAGGAAAATTTTTCCCCAGAAGAATTCCCCTGAAAATATATCTTCAAACATACCCCAAAGGAAAAAATATCCCATATTTTTTTGGGGAAAATCCCCTAATATGGCAACCCTGAGACTAACCGTATTTCATTTATTGGGCACACTGACATAAAGCAGGTATAAGACCCTAGCCACCACGCATACAATTGAACAGGAGACAGATGTTGTCTCGAGGTTACACTGGCATATAAAATAAGGGACTGGGTTTCATTTTACCTGATCTCAGAAACGGTGGCTCTTAGGAAAAACTATTGATACATATTTTATACATAATTTTATGATCTACAATTTTGGTCTGAAGTATTTTTATGATAAAACTTACCGTTTTGCTGAAAATCGCGAAAAACTCATTTTTTTGTCCTTTGACCTTTAATAAAAATTTTTCCATACAGGGGAAAGATGGGGAACTTTCATATTTTATTTTTAATCATATTTTAAACAATCTTAATGATTTTCAGCTTGGTGGGAATTTATGTAGCTTCGAATGTCTAAATTGACCGCACTATAAAATTTTATTTTGATGGCTTTTTTAGACATGAACGTAACAATTTTCTTAAAAGTATATCATAAGTCATTATTGCTTGCAATTGTGTAGATAAAGAAATGAGATTTAAGTATCACCAAACTAAAAACCTTTTATGATTATTTAATTGATTTTACTGAATCGGAAAAATTCATTGTAAAATTGGAAATTAAATTCATGGGCGTAGCGTGGAGGAGCAGGGGGTGGTTTCAAATTCGCTCCCCCCTCCTTACAAAATCCTAGCTACACCGTTAAATAATGTCCATAATTTGTTATTGTTTGCTTATGTTTAACCACTTTGTGGAGTAAATAGTAAAATTTGTGAAATATGACTGTATTAATTTCTTATTTAAGAAAATTTTGTTGGAAGGTATATTTTCTTTAAATTAATTACATATAAGTATTTTTATTACGCGTAACGAGCAAAAATAGTTTTGGTCTTACAGTTTTGTTTTGTCTTGATTTTGAGTATTAGGCAAAACCAAAATGATAAAAAAAGACGATAAGTCTTCCAAAAATAAATACAAGATTTAGGCAAAACGTTCAAAAAGCAAAACCAAATCCAACACAAAATGTGTTGAACCAACACTAAGACCAAGACCAACACTACATTAATATTGTCCTGGTCTTGGGTTGCTTATCACTATAGAATGTGACAACAATAAATTATTTACGAATTAATTACATAAATATATGTACAAACTGAAAAGTTAAAGTGAAGGGAAATGTTCCAAGATAACTAAAATATGAAAATTGTGTAATATAGGAAACGAAATAAGAATCATTGTTCTATTCGATTCAATCTCATCGACTTTATAAAACATAAATTACCAGTACACATACTTACATAGTGTGGGCATGGTGGTATCCATTTATGAATCTTAATCATTGTAAGAAAGTACACACATACCTTATACAAAAGATCATTTACCAGTAGCTATAACAAGTATTGTTTCGGGTTTCAATTACCCAGCTATATGTAAATTTGCTACTTTCCAATTCGAACAGCTCCAACTTAAAGAATGAACGAAACGGTGCTATGTAATAATTACCCATTAACAGCTAGCTGAGCCAAGTTGATCTACGAGCGATCGATTGTTGTTAAGTCGCGTCTTAGTATCGAAATCATATCAGCGGTTGGCAGGTAATTACTGCATGTCAACAGAAGCCGGCAACTGTCGTTGACCAGTCATTTTTGACGTGCTATATGTCGAATGCCTTAAATTTAATTGGCCGAATTTTCTCGCCCATAAGTCATCTTAATTGTCTGACAAAATCTTCTTTTGCTAAGACTAGGAAGACTGTTAAGTAGCACCTAGAGACGGTTCTTTAGCGGGCCAAAGAAAATTGTTCCTTTTAAAAATCTATTAGGGGGAATTAGAAAGTAACGCAAAAAGCTAGGTACATTTTAGTGTAAAGAGATATGTTTTTAACGGGGGACGAATAATGAAAAAGAACAAAAGTGTGGGATGCTTTTAGGAACTATTCTTAACTAAATTTTGACCATAATTATTGATTCTCTTCCTAATTTAGAATACAGAATGAAAGTCAAAGCTTGTAGTAGAAGTTAAAAGAAATTTTTAGTACTGTAAAACCAACATCCGACGTTTCGCCCTTTTCATGAATGTTCAAACTAAATTTATATGTTCTGTGGAGTTTACTCGAGTCGTTCGAAATGGACCTAATTGATAGGTCACCTGCTTCTTATTTCCACAGAAGCTCAGCTAGATCACAGCAATTAATCATACACTAATTTGATTGGACGAATTTTGTCACCCATAACTCATTTTAATTAAAGATTTACTTTTACGCCTGTGCGTATTATGTAACCTCACCTGCGGCTACCTGAAAATCACGTTTGCTTAGTTTTATTAGTGTGAGGTGTGACGTATGAAAAACTATCAGTTTCGATTGGCTGTTTACCAATGCAAATGACGTCCGGTGTGCAATTAAATATTAAATATTAAATTAAGCTAATCGTTAGAATAATAACTGTCCTGGCTAGAACTCATCGATCAACATCAGCTACCTTATAAAGAACTCATGTCGACCACTAACGAAAGAATTAGATAAAGTACTTAATAACATTGTTTATAACTGAAATTTTATGAGAGCGAAATATTTAACCTTTCGATATAATAAACATTAACCCTTCTATTGTTATTATTTAATAAAAAAAAATGTTACAAATGAATTTAATATACCCAACAGGGTTCTTTAAACTGGGTGGTACATTGGACGTTTTAAGGAAACTAAAGATGTTAGAGGTTTTAAAATTTAGTCAAGTCCCCCGTAAACGTAATACATTTATATTAATTAAATTAATTATTAAGAATTTTAAAAAAGCAATTTATAACAATTTAACAATAAATACTATTTCATTAATATAAAAATATTATGACTACGTATTAGAGACCGTAGAAAATGGAATGTTTTTTAAGGCATTAGGGTAAGTAAGAACGGTCACCCACATCACCTCCCTAGCCTTCTGAATTGCGTTTAAAAAGGTTGTAATCTATGACTCTAATATTAAATAAATTGTTGGTGTATACCTATATAAATAAATGGAAATAGTTAGATACTAGAAAAATCGTTACATGATGTTAATGAAGTTTTACTTTAAAGGTGTGTACTCCATTTCTCACATTTAACAAAACGAAAATTACAATAGTAAGATAATTTAGCTGATTTTGAATTTGGTCGCGTACAAATCCACCTCCTAATGATAATTAATGTTACACTTACTTAGAATAGGCCGGTCCCCTAGCTGGCAGACATGTGCCTCTCTGTTCGGTAATTAATGAGACTGACGTTTATTTCTTATAGAATAATATTAAAGAGCCATTGTCTGCCACCACAATTCCGTCGTGTTGTATGTTAACTCCTTCTTCAACCTATCCTATCGCATTATTATTCCGAACGGTAATTAATCCTTTTAAGCACAAGCCGGAGTCTGTGTCTACAATTAGGCGTATTTGTTTTCGTTGTAGTACGTGTACCTTTAAAGTTAAATTTCCAAAGTATTATACGCCTAATGGTCTGGAAAGCATCAACGAGACGATGTCTCGGACACGTGGGCTAAAGCCTGTAATTAGTCATGGTCGTAGATTGCGGAGCTGGAAGCAAAATCGTATAAAAGAAACCGTTCCACTAATAAAACTACTTATTTTATTATGTTTTTCGGAAAAAGCAATTTTCTTTGTCTAATCTTCTTGGACTAATAGACACCTATTATATTTTTCTTTTGCGGACTTCAAAAATCCAATCTTTTCCCAAAATTTTGACACTATTCTGCTGTGGACCTTTATTTCTGGGATGCGTTTGTTCACAAAGTAATTGAACTAAAGTAATGCATGAGTATTATTTGACTGACCCTTCAGTGTAAAAAAGTGAGTCCAAAAAAGAAACCAGGAAAATAAAGAAACCATCAGGAAAATAAATGTTGCTGCTTTTTTTAAAGATATTTTAAGAGGTGGGGCATCAGGGTGATTCTTGTACATTGCACATTTGGTATCGGTGTGAAATTAAAACGTGTCTCAGTGATATAATTTGGGCTGACAACTTATGAACGTTTTACTACATAACGTAGTGGCTGGATAGGTGGTAGCGGCGCTTCATAAATTTCCCGCTGACAAAAACGGGGCTTATCGATATAAATATTCATAACGCAAAAACGCAAATACGTACATGCATACACACGTGATGTGTGATGGTGGTGGTACATAGGTGGATATACTACACGGCCGGTGTGGTGTAGTATGCATTGCCGCGCGTCTAATTGTAAATTGAAATTTATGGTAATAAAGAATTCCGGAGCAAGGGCAACAATGGCTCGACGGTGTCTTCCAGCGGTGTTTACAGATATAAGGTATTGTTCGGGTAAGGCGATAAATAAATTAGTCCTGTGTGCCGACTGCCTGCTTTTCGTTTTGTGTGAAATCTAGAACATAAATTTCATTAAGTGCGTTACTGGTATGGTTGGTGGTAGTAGGTAGGTAGCGGAGATAGCATACCAACTGGTACCAACGTTTCAAAGGTGACCACAACATTTAAGTGTGGTCAGATGAAGGAGTATAACGGTACAACTTCACGAAAGATCTGATACAAACGAATTTCAACTTAATCATAGTGTCAGTACTTATTTCAATGTTTTAACTGGTTTAAATCCATAGGTTGAGAAAATTTGGTCTAAGGAAGAATTTTATGTTAAATATTAAACAAAAAGGTAAATCTAGGGAGTGTCAAGTTAAGGTAGGACAAATGGTTGCATTCGAATTTTCAAACATAAGCTGAAGGGAGAAGAAAAAAACTGAATCTAACAAAATCCAAGTTGGTCTATTTGTCAGTCTATGAAAGGTATCAAAATCTGCAGGGTACTTCTGACTGAGGTAGGGGCCCTAAAATATTAGCCGAAGGAAGATCTCATTGTACAAATCCAGAAAGAGATCGAAACTAGGGAATTTATGGTCTGGTTAGTCTATCTGTCAATTTTGGTAGGTACCTGTAGAAAATGTAGCTGGTTATCAAAAACTACAGGATACTTCAAATTGAGCCAGACGTTTTCAAATATGAGCCTAGGGGAAAAGATCTCGTGGTACAAATCCAGAAGGAGTCTGAAATTAGGGAATTTTAAGTTGGCAACAGAACTATCAGGTCCATCCGTCAACAGAACTATCACTGGTCGTAAAAATCTATAGGGTATTTCTAATTGAGCTGAAGGCTCCAGAAAGTAACTGAATCTAGAAAAATTCCAGTTGGTCAGTCTATCAAAGGTATATAAAATTTTAGCCAAATTACAAATATCTCATTATACCTACAAGTCTAAAAGGAGACCGAAACTGAAGATTTTCAAGTCTGGTTGGTCTATCTATCAATTTAGGTACCTGTAAGAAATATCACTGGTTATCAAAACCTACAAGGTACCTACATACATCAAGTTGAGCCAGGGGCTTTTAAGTTTGAGCTGAGGGAATAAAAATTTAATTGTGCAAATCCAGAAACAAATTGAACCTAGGAAATTTCAGGTTGGCCTATCTGTCAATTAAAGCATTATAGCAATATCACTGATCGTTAAAACTTACAAGGTACTTCAGGTTGACCTAGAGATTTTCAAAATTGAAATAAGATGTTGTGGTACAACTGTAGAAAGATATCTATCTGTCAAGCTAGGTATCAAAATTATCACTGGTCACAAAAATTTAGTAGGTCTGGTCAACGTATGGTTTTCAAATTTGCTTTGAAGAAAGATTTTATGGTATGGTTTAAGTCCAGAAAGTGACTGAAATTAGTAAATTTCAAGTTAGTGTATTTGTCAATCATAGATTGATCATTAAAATCTATAGGGTCATCAAAATCTATAAGGTATTTATAGTTGAAGTAGAACTTAATTTTGAACTAAAGGAAGAAGTATTAGGTTTGTTCCAAGTGACGCAGAAACCGTTCAGGAACGGTACTGATCATGCGCATTATGTAAAACGCGTTCCAAGTGAGCCGTGACCGTTCCAGCACGGTTTCGAAAGCGTTCCAAGTGAAGCTGTGACGGTCCAAGTACCGTAACAGAACGGTCATATCAGTACTCGACTGGGATTAGGAACCGTGTGGACTGAAAGTGGACTGACATGCGTAGTACGGTCGGCGCGTGACTTGTACATCGTATTTTTATTGATATTGTTAAGTTTAATTTGGTTTGGGACTAAATTGATTGAAATGTGTTCCGTCGCTATTCGGAGAAACAATTTTAATTCTATATAAAATTAAAATCATTATTATTATTAAGTCTTATTCTAATATTCACATTGTTAATCGTTCATTTAATTCTAATCTTACAAGTTACATTCCATTGTATAAAAATTTAAAGTGACGGTACCTGGTAGTAAAAGCCCCACTAGGGTTGTAATTTCCAAATTCACAATAATAGTTGCTAGGTATTGTTATATCTATTATCATTAGTATCATTTGTAACGGCCCACGATTAGCATTTGTACATATTTTGTTTATGAATCATCCTACTTGTTTTGCTACCTGCTTGTACTTTCACCCCTTCTTGTGCATTTGTCGTTTGTAAAATAAGTCTTCATACACAGTATTCTATAGTCAGTCAGCCATCAGTATTCAGACAGTAATTATTCAGTTATTATACACTAAATTTTTGTTGAATGAAGAAATAATAAAAAACGAAGGCTATTTAGGTAAGTACATCTATACAGTATCAAAACGCCGGAATATCTCATATTTATTTTAGAAGATATTGTTCCAAACTATTCGGAAGTTTTCTGCCAACATTTTAGATTATCGAGAAACAGTGTGAAGTTGTTTTTATCATCCATTTTTTTAAATTTAAACTCCCACACTGAAAACTTATTTAAATAAAATCTAACTCGACCGTGGCGCCAACTGAGCGAGAGTGATCTAACTGTAACCAGTAACGAAACGATCCACGAAAACGTTCCAAGTTAAGCCATTCCGGTACGACCAGAGAATTACGACATGCGCACAAAAACCACCCTTCACGGTTCTGTTACCGTAACGTTACGATCCAAAAAGTTCACTTGGAACAAACCTATTTATAATACAAGTCCAGAAAGAAACTGAAACTAAGGAATTTCAAAATATTGGTCTAGGTGACATAAATATTACTGGTTATCAAAATCTACAGGATGTTTCAAGTTGAACTAGGGCTCTTAAATTTGAGCTGAAGGAAGATCTCATGTTACAGGTCCAGAATGAAATTGAAACTCGAAGAATTCATTCAATAAAAAATATCAAAATATGCAGGGTACTTTTAATTGAGCAAAGAAATTTGATATTGAAGCTATTCGCCCATGGTACAAATCCAGAAAGAGACTGAAACTACGAAATTTCAAGATGGTCTATCTGTTAGTCAAGATACAAGAAATATTACTGGCCATGAAAATCTACAAAATACTTTAAATTGAGCTAGGGGCTTTCAAATTTAATCTGATGAGATAAGGTGTCCTGGTACAAATCTAGAGAGAGATTGAAAGAAGGTCTACGTACTAGAAATAGTACTGGTCACTGAAACTAGGGAATTTCAATTTCGTCTATGTGTCTTTCTAGTTATCAGAACTATTACTGGTCATCAAAATCTCCAGGGTAATTCAAGGAGAACTAGGGGCTCTGACATGTGAGCTGAAGGAAGAAGATCCTGTAGTACAAGTCCAGAAAGAAACTGAAACTAGAAATATTCTAATTAATCTATTATTTTAAATGGTTGCAGTATTGTAAACGATTACCTTTTTTGATGGTGCAAGGTACCTCTGGCCGGAGGGGTAGTTAAGTGTTACAATTTAAGACGCCTTTCGGAAAGGAGAGGAAGGGTGGCTCAGGGGGGTCCTCTTCTTTAGTTTTAAGTTTAGTTTATTTGATTACTTTAATGATTTAGTGGAAGTTTACAGTATTCTTAGCGATTTATTACTTCTATGTCGTAAATATTATCGTAAGTGATATGTGGGCCGAATTGGTATGTACCAGTAGCTTCAGTGAGATCCATCCAGCAACCGGCTGGCCGAGCCTCGCACTGAACCTTCTCGTTTCTCGTACGGGGCACACGTTCGACAGGACGCGACTTAGCAGCGTACAAACGCGCTGCAATTATTTCTGTAAATTTATTTTATTTTAAAACCGCTGATCTGATAAAGGGAACACGCGGTATTGATCTGAATTGTGCCGTCGATATTTTATTATGCACATTGTTGTGTGTGCGCGGAGTTCTCCAACTATTTATTTCACTGTTCCGCTCTTGCGCTTTTCTTTTATTTATTAGTCCTTAAGGAGCGCTCGTAGATTTTAAAATTTATTTAGGAGTCGGCGGAGAGAAAAAGAAAGAGAGAGAAAGGGAGAGGTAGAAACAGTGGTATCTGTGATGTTAAAACTTACGGATCTGACCGTGAATCTTCTTATTCTTCTTCTTTGTCCAACGCATATCGCTTACGTTTCGTTTTGGTTGTTTTTCTTCAGCGTTTGCGATGAAAGGAATGTCGACGATTGGGAATTTGTATGCACTAACTTTATAGTGTGTTACTAACTCACACGAGAACAAGCTACGGAGTGTTATGATGTACGCATAAATTGCGTTCGCACTCGGGCATTCCTCAACAAACCCTAGCTGTTGATCGGGTGAGAAAACAAACGGTAATGTGTGTATGTATTTTTGTCTTCATAAAACCACATTTTATAAGAAAAGTAAAGTCATAATATGGGATAAAATTAGAAACCCTTGAACGATGTAGTTTATGGCTCATGAAAATATCGTGTATTCATGAACAACATTTTTTGTGCTTTATTTTTACTATGACCAAGTATTTATATGTTGAAACATTGCTGAATAAATAATTGGGAAAATAGACAGTAGAATTTGCCTACAAAGTTAATTTTCAATAATATTAGAATAGAAAAATAGTCTCTATGAGCTTCACTGATCGATGGTGTGATGGTGATCAAGAACTCGTCCCAGCTCATTTTGTTTCCGCAGAGACCCTAAAGGAAGCTCCGTCTTTCGGAACACATTCCGCAAATTATAATACTTTATATTTTTTGCTGCCAAGACTCTTTTATTTTTGTGATTCCAAACATAATTGGTGTAAAGTTTAACATTATAATCAGTGCCATCCTGATTTTAATAATTTTGCACCATTGCTTTCAGGAAAAATTATTCGGGTTAAACTATGTTTGAATGTAATTTAGTACCTACACAAATAAGGTGAAATTTGGTAAATAGGATATATGTTTCCTTTAGCAAGGACCTGATAAATGAAGTAAATGACCTCAATCAAAATAGAAGCATTTAGTTAGTTTAGGTTAGTTTTTAACTGTCCAACAATAATCTCACTTTATTTTACTTGTTAATTTATTTGTTATATATGTATTACTATACAATCTTAAAAATAAACATAAATAAAAGCAACGGCAGCCTCGTCTACTTACTTTGACACTTTCTTGGTGATCTTTCGTTGTGACAACCAGACTCCAGTCAATATCTAGGTACCTATCTGCCGTGATCGATCCACTTTACTTTGACTACTCCATAAACGTTCTGCCACAATAAATAATATTTTTATAAAATATTAAAAAAAAGGACTTTTTAGAATCCCTAAAAGTTATACTTAAATACCTATGTGTTAAGGTTTGAACGCTTGTTCAGAATTTTGTGAGCATTCCAATACTGACCATTGGGATCTGTAGATTGTATTAGCGTTTGGCACCAACATATGTATGCATTTAAGCAAGTAAATGTTTTCATTACTACACATATAATCGGTTATATGTTTCAACCGAAATTGGTAAGTAAATCCATTTTCTGTTTTGCTCGTACTGGACGGCGTCGTGTGTTAAGCCTTCTATCAACGTTTCTTAATTTATGCGAATTGCTTCAGTAACTTGGGCCATTATTTGTAAGTAATTCGTACTGTAATCTTTCTGGTTCCAACTGAAGATTAGATTGACAAGAAAAGTGAAGCGGTACTTATTGGTTACGAGCTGTAGGTACGTAATACTCACATACGTATTAGCCACAAACGTACACGTCTACAATTACCTAATGTTACGTATTCAATCTGGCATACATACATACATACTTAGATACCCACATAGAACCACAGAGTGCGGTTTAGCACAGAATGAAGGAGCATTTACAAAGTATCGAGAGTTGAGTGTCCATTCCCGCGCGCGACATTAGTTCGGTAATCATAAGCCAGTTTTATATCGCGGACGTAATACTATTAACATGTGGTCAGGTTTATCTCGACCGTTTACGATACTAATCGGACAGCACAAATTGATACCCGGGTTGTAGCTGCGAGTGCAGAACGGTGTTTTTTTCGCGTCAAATATTTTTAAGAGCAATCTGCTTCGCCATAAACCTCGGTTTTATGGCGACGCGGGCGGGCACATTGGCGTTACGTTTCGTTTTACATTATCGAAAGGATTCACTTTATCATACAAATACATCCGTCAACGATAAATGAATACAATAATTAAAATGTATACATACATATTTTCTTAACATATTCGAAAAAAGTGTGTTTTTGCAAAATTGCAACTTATGCGTAGCGAAAATCGCTTGTATTAAACATATAAAAAGGTTTTGAATATCATATAATAAATATAACAAATAACAAAATTAAAAGAAAAAGATTACATCTGTTTGATATACCTACTTGTACCGATAATAATAATGTATGGGGTGGAAATTAGACAAAAAGGATGCATGTCACACATAGAAACAAAAAGGGACAAAAGCTAGCAATAAAAGCCGTAAACATAGCAATAAAGTGTGGAGAAAAAGTAATCAAATATGAAGGAAATAGCTTATTTGAAGAATGCATAAGGGTCAAAAATAGATTAAGTGCAGAAAAATAAGAAAGAAAACTTAAATATCGAAAAGGGCGAGAAATAAGCATTTGGAGGAGAGAGGACGGTCCTTAGATTGCCATAACAGAAAAATGGAAAGTGACTTAAATATATGGATAGAAACAGAAGAAATGAGTAAAAATCTAAAAAGATAGGTGCAAGAAAGAACTCAAAGAAACTCAAAATACAATGAAAATGCAATAAAATTGCACCAGAAGTTACAGCAACACCCGATTATTCGAAGGAGAGCAACAAGAAAAGAAACGAAAACGAAAAACTTAAAAAAAAAATCCAATTCTCAGAGTTAAGCGACGGACTCGTATAGTTGTGGAGTTCTTGCATAAAATTTTCAATAGTTCTGCAAAATTACTCAAAAAAAAAAACAACCATCATATTGAGGGGTAGCGATGTAATTTGCTCGCTAATTTTAAACAATCAACTAGGTAGATGTCAATCATACCCCATTACTTAACTTGTAGTTTATTGCTCAGAAAAATCCTCCCCACGTCTTGTTTCTAGTATACAAGTAATTTGTAATTTAGTTAAATTTTTTAATTCTTCTTCCACCTGATGAAGCCATTGTATGGTGAAATGTGCATAGTGGCGCAATAAAAATTTTACTTGTAACTATCTCCGTAGAATTGTTCCTATTTTATTAATATGGAGTTACAATATTTGAAAGCTTCTTCAATCCAAATGAGTTAGTCCGGTCAATTTAGACATTCGAAGCTACATAAATACCAACCAAGCTGAAAATCAGTAAGATTGTTTAAAATATGATTAAAAATAAAATTTAAAAGTTCCCCATCTTTCCCCTGTATGGAAAAAATTTTATTCAAAGGTCAAAAAAATGCGTTTTTCACGATTTTCAGCAAAACGGTAAGTTTTATCATAAAAATACTTCAGACAAAAATTGTAGATCATAAAATTATCTATAAAATATGTATGAATATTATTTTTCCTAAGAGCCACCGTTTCTGAGATATCAGGTTAAATGAAACCCAGTCCCTAATCTTATAGGCCAGTGTAACCTCGAGACAACATCTGTCTCCTGTTCAATTGTAGGCGTGGCTAGGGTCTTATACCTGCTTTATGTCAGTGTGCCCAATAAATGAAATACTGTTAGTCTCAGGGTTGCCAGATTAGGGTTTTTTTTCTTTTGGGGTATTTTTTGGGGATATATTTTTTAGGGGAATTTTTCTGGGGGAAAATTTTCCTCTACAATCTTTTTTCTATTTGCACTAAATATTTTCTAGTTCTTGGGGATTTATTTGTCACATAGCTTATTTTGGGGTATTTTAGCGATACATATTTTATAGATAATTTTATGTTCTACAATTTTTGTCTGGAATCATTTTATGATAAAACTTACCGTTTTGCTAAAAAATCGCGAAAAATTCATTTTTTTGACCTTTAACCTTGAATAAAATTTTTTCCATACAGGGGAAAGGTGAGGAACTTTCAAATTTTATTTTTAATCATATTTTAAACAATCTCACTGATTTTCAGGTTGGTGGGAATTTATGTAGCTTTACTCTTAATTTTTGGTCTAATTTGACCGAACTAAATATACTATTTTCATTTTCTAGGAAGGCACCCCTGGTATCTGCTCTCCAGTATTCGTCAGTTTAATTGATATCTGTATCTCTCAGTACTGTTGGGGCTCAAAATAGAATATAGTGTAGTCTTTATAACGAAATTCAAGGGACCGAGCATGTTCGTATCGTTATATGCAGATAGTGACTAACTGCAACCCCAATTTTATAAATTACAAATATAGCTACATCTGCGCAGTCGTAAAATAAACAATAAGTCTGTAAAGTAAAATTTCAAAACTATTTATTATGGAAACAATAATTATTCAAACTGGTCGAAACACACTGTGCATTTTCTATTTTGCCGGACGGTTTAGTGTGTGTGCCCCAACATGCACAATGTCAGAGGGGGCATACTAATTAAAATATCCCTCTGTGGTTCTCGTCAGCAAGACGTTAACATTTACCATTGCGTATCCTGATACTGAGGGGTAGTAAAATCGGAGCTCATTCTAGAAAAATTTCCCTGTACTAAAGCCATCGTTCTCTGGCATCAATCTGGTCAAAAAGAACTCATTTTGCTAAAACCCCAACACCTAAGCACAACACTTTTCTTCTGTTACTGTAAAAACTGGCTCTGTTATCGAATATTACCATCGAAGCAGTTCAGTAGTTGGTTTTGCATTGGTCAACATTTTTTATACCCCATACTGAAAATTTCTAAAAGGTGATTTAGTATCTTCTTGAGATTTCGATATTATTAAAATTAAATTTCCGTTTATTTCCCAGAGTAACACAACACACACACACACACACACAAACACACACAGGTGATGTGTTTTGAATTAAACTTCTGTCCAGTGAATTTCCAATGACCGAATAATTCTAGGTCGAGAATAACTATCAGTATTTGAATGTAATTTAACTTGTAAATTATAATCGTTCGAATAACGAGTTGATAGTTGTTGAGGTATCGGCCCTCTGCTTCGGCATTCCCTCCTGCCCTCACGTCTCCCGTTCACCTTTCCCCCTTCGTTCGCCCGCCCTACCTTGACAATTTATGATTCGTTTATCGCGTCGTGACTTGCATTGCTTATTAAGACGGTCATCAATGTTGGTCGTTTGCATAAATGAGCCTTGTTTCTAATAATACAATTGTTAATATTCATGAACTCGACACGGCCCCCGAGAGATAATTAATAATAAACCGATTTATCGTAAGAATGGGTGGCATCACATCCATTAGCGAGACCATTCTTTAAACTACTCTGAAAAAAAAAGACAACAAGAAAAAAATTACCATACACCTAATTCTTTAAGGTTTGTAAATTATAAGGATGATACCTCTAAATAAATTGAATAATCATTGTGGTTAGTTATTATTATTGGTGTCAAAGTATATTTTCTTAACTGGCCTGGGAAAAATTAATTACACCATGGTTAATACCGTGAATAAAATTTGCGGTGGGTTTGTTGTGAAGCATTGTAATAATAATATAAAGAAATTAAATAAAATCAGAATATTTCACACAAAAAATTTTATTAGACACTTTTCAACCTCTCGGTCATTATCAAAGAATAATAAGAATACGTTATAAAATAATTTACACTTTTTAAGTATATGGTCTGGATTATTCTTGAGAATTATTTAGAATGATAAAAAATGTTCCAGAATCTTCGAAATCTTTCGAGAATGATTTAGAAAATTCCAGAATATTTAAGAAGGTTAGAGAATGTTGGAACCATTACAGGATGATCTGACGTGTTCCCGATTTTTAAAAGCTTTTATTTAACTTGCAATGTATGTTTGTTCGGGTGGAATCTTGCTACTCAATTTTGAAACAGATATCTTCAACCGTTTGAGCTGAAATTTTGTATACACGTTTAGTTTGGATGACAATACACGATAAGCTGACGTCATTCTAAATCCAATATGGCGGACCATCCAAGATGGCGGAATAGTTATTTTTAATGCATTTCTACAATATGGGTATCAAATGAAAGGGCTTGTTGAGAGTAACTCGAAAAATAATGTGACGTCATTCTAAATCCAATATGGCTGAACATCCAAGATGGCGGAATAGTTATTTTTTATGCACTTCTGCAATATGGGTATCAAATGAAATGGCTTGCCGAGAATAATTAGAAGAATTTTCTGACATCACTTTTAATCCAATATGGCGGACTTTTATAGTTTTTTATGCTTTCTTATAGTATGGGTATTAAATGAAAGGGTTCGCTGAGAATAAAAAGGCAGTTTAAAAATGGTGATTATAAGCTCCGTTGCTCTAATCCACCTGAAATTTGGTGTAGAGACCTCGATTATTCTTGAGGTAAAATTTTTTGAGCCTGTAACATCGGTTGATTAACTTTGACTTGTGTGATTTGGCGAGATGGGCGTCATCAGCATTGATCTGCAACCTGTCTAGGAGAAGGACAACTCCAAAATCAAACTCGGAACTGTGTTTCGTCAGGCACAAGTAACAAGTAAGCTCCAAGCTGAAATAAGTGGCGCATTTTAGGCTCAAAGCTCTGCTGCTGGTCAAGCATACGTGGCCTTAAGTAGGGTAAAATCATTAGAAGGCCTCCTGATTGAAGAGCTAGACTGTTCGAAATTAAACGACTTTGCAACAATGATGCGTTGAATAAGATGAAGAGACTAAGAAACCTAGCCAGCGATAACTAAAAAGTAAAAAATCAATTAAAAGCAAAAAAACTTAAAAAAAAAGCTTTTACTTGAATTCTCTAAAAAGAAGAAAACAAAATTTTCCTTTAAAATCTTAACTATCAACTTATAACCTCATTATACACAATTTATATGATCATAAAAGCTTGTCGCGCGATTTACTTGTGTAAATAAACTAGTACCTGTTTAATTGAGTAACTTAATCTGCCAAGTTTAAGTTTTTTTAAATTTCAGCAAACCTCGCGACAAGCTTTTATGATCATATAAATTGTGTATAATGAGGTTATAAGTTGATAGTTAAAATTTTAAAGGAAAATTTTATTTTCTTTTTTTTAGAGCATTTAAATAAAAGCTTTTTTAAAAAAAAGTTTTTTGCTTTTAATTTATTAGCAAATACCTTAGAATGTTCGAGAATCTTGAAGATTTTCCTTAATTGATCTAGAACGTTCGAAAATAATTTATAGTCTCTTAAAACTTTCCAAAATATTAAAGAACGAACTCGAACGTCTCCGAATTCTAATGAATGTTATTTATCGATCGATCTTGAAATACTCTTTGATAATGACCGAGAGGCGGAGACGTAAATGTGTGAAATATTCTGATTTCAATTTCTTTTTTATGTTATATCGTGGTTTCTTTTATATTAATCTGAAATCTAGATAAATATATTTTTCTATTTAGCGTTAGGTACTTATTGCATTTTAAAGAGAAAAACAAAAATAAATCACCCCCTTAACCTTTTTAAGGGAGCTATTTACAATTGAGGGGCATGTAGTTGACCAAGTAGTGAATAGGCTGTGGTGGGTCATTGCTAAGCATAAGTTCTCGCTCATGTACTGACCTACCCAAATTTAAAACTGAACTGAACATAACCCGAGACGCTTTAATTTTTATACAATATTACCGGAACGAATGGTTGACAGCTTTCTTTTCTTCCCACCTCTCTTTCGTGCATTCCCTTTTATTACAAAATGATAGTTATGTTATAAAGAATCACTTAATAATATAGAGAGATCAGGGAACAAGGGCATAAAGTAACTCCACAGTTTTGTACATTTGCTTGCGAGTATCCTCGTGGGCCGTGGTCGTCGCGTCGCCTTGCATCGCTTCGTTAAGAACCCGATATTGCCATAGTTGGCGTCGCTGGTCGTATAAAAAAGTGTGGAACAACAACAGCAACAGCAACAACAACAACAAGAGCGTTTCTCTGGTTTGTGACGTTGTTGCAAAATCGAAGAACAGATCTTCATAAAAAGCGCCATTAATTAACGCTTAAATATGGCGTCAGGTGGAAGAGAGAGCATTGTCTGGTATTTAAGGCCATTACAACTCTATCTGTACAGCAAGGAGTGGCGGATTATTTCATTACCCAGGTGGGCGTCCTGCCGGGAATCAACTATTGTCGGGTGTAAATTCTCCGACCGATGCAACGTTTCTTTCGCTTTCTCACTCTCCTGTTCTTGTTTTAGTACCTATCGGGACTGTCTTTCTCTCTTTCTCTGCCTATGCCCCTTTGGCATATAACTCTCGCGCCAAACATGCATAACATGTGTGCACATTAACACCCAACTGGCCCGAATGCAAAAGTTTAACCCGTTCTCTTATCCCAACTACCTAAATCAATCATTCAAACTCTGAGACTGTCATGTAATCTAATGGCATTGAATTGACAACGTTGTCAGACAAAATGTGGCATATATTGGAATATGTATATGGCGAACAATATTCTATCATTTATGTTATCATCTAAAGTTGTGTATATTTGTACCCCTCTGTCCGGCCTTTGTCCTAATCGAGGATGAATGACGTCCTACACCAATATCTATTAAAAAAGTATTTTTTTGGGAGCAGCCCCAAGCTTCCCATCGTGCACCATGGTGGTTGCATGTACATATCATATCCATAAGAAAATGGAAAATATGGGGTTTGAATGATAAGATACACTTGTCTTTGTCTAACACATTATTTTTCCTACAAATGAAGTTGAAAATGCTTGTGGTGAATCAAAGAGTGATAGTGACGTATTAGAATGTTCACAAACGTTCTAAAATTTGCTGGAATGTTCTCAAAATTTTCTTGAATTCTTTAGAATATTTTAGGTTTTTCGAGAATGTTACGGGGTTCAAAAATAAAATTTGAATCACCCATAAATTTAAAAAATGTTTATTCAAGAACATTAGTAAATGTTTCACACCGTTACAGAATGATCTAAATCTTAAATTTTGAATGATCAAAAATGTTCCACAATCTTCGAAATCTTTTGAGAATAATCTACCATAAAATATTCCAGAATATTCAAAAAGGTTAGAGAATGTTGTGAATCATTACAGGATGATCTGAAATGTTCCCAAATTTTTGCGAATATCCTAGTAAATCAAGATTTTCCTTAACTGATCCAGAATGTTTGAAAATAATTTATAGTACTTATTTTAAATCATTTTAAAACTGTCTAAAATATTAGAGAATGAACCAGAACGTTTCCGAATTCTATTGAGTGTTATTCATCGAATATTTTTTAACGACTTACAAATTTTCTAGTTATTTTAGAATATTCTGACAACGCCGGGCATTATAGCTATGCCTAAATAAATTGTACTTATAACAAATTTGTATTAATTATACATATTTTATTAGCTTTTATAATGCCTCCAAGCTGTTTTGGAGCAGTCTCTGGAATTTTTCTCTTCAACCTTGCTGACCGGTAGTGGTTTAGCTAAGTTGAGCCGTAACTAGTGACCCGAAGAACAAAATTCCATAAGCCACCGCAAAACAGCACAAAAAAAGTCTAGAACTATTTTTTTTCTATAAATTAAATTAAAAAAAATATATATAAATTGTTTTATTTAATTTATAGTGTATTCATTATGTTTCACAAAAAGTGCACCCTCGAAAGTTTAAATATTTTTTTCTGGTTGTGAAAGCCTAACACGAAATACATTTAATAACCATATCCCATTTTTCAAAATAAATTAATAAATACGAGTTTGTTTATCAAGGGTTGCGATGTGACAACCGCGAATAAAATGATTAACTTTTATAATTTCTAGAGAAGGATTTTCGCTTTAGTTTCACTACAAATGATTATATTACGTTCTGTGATTTTATTTTCTAAAATCCCGTAATTACAGTACCCTGTATGTAACACTAACCAATACAAGGTAAAGAACCTCGTTTTACAAAAGGATTTCTCCCACTTTAATAGGCATTTCGTAATAACTTGCCATAACACTGACTGAGATTAAGGCTTTAATTAATTTCGACGTGAATTTGCCGTGTCGTGCTTACAATTTTTTATTAATTCGTCCGGTATTAATGAATTATAAAAATTGGTCCCGTCGCTATAGGTAATATGCCGTGGAGCTTCGAAAGAAAACTAAAAGCAAACCAATAAACAACGAAACTAATCGTCTCCTGGCAATAACGTCGTTTGATATAAAGACAATTAAAGACTAGCAGTGGCGATTTTGCATGTTCCTGAGCAACAATCGGGGTGTAATTAATATGTTAATGGTGCACTCGAAAATTCCTGCGGAGGCACAATTCTAATTTACGAACTTAATACATACCGAAACACACAAACTAGACCTGGCGGTTAGTTTAGTGCAAGCTATGATTGCGATTTAAATTTGTCTGTAAAGGGGACAAATTACCTTGTTGGTATCTGGAACGTAATTGTAAATAACTATAAATAAATATAATAATCTGTAAATAGCTTTTGTTGGTGAAAATACTTTGGTATTTAAACTGAATATGTGTAGTCAGTCATAGGATAACAATAAGAATGATAATAAACATGTAAATACAAACTATTACCCTAATGGGGTTTTAATGAACATTTGGGTTTACCATGTCCAGGTAAACTTAACAATAAAGTAAACGGCTACCAAATGCGTTTATTGACACAGATGATTCATGATATTTCAGGTAATAACTATTTTGAATCATCCAGGAACTGTACATATTAACCTATAAAGAGTAGTTAGTCTGCTGAAAGCAGTTGGTGCAGCAGTGATTTACGTATATCCTTTACTTTGAAGAAGTGATAGTGTTTGAAACAAAAGGTGAGTTATCCCATTGGGCGACCAATTTTTCTTTTTCCATTTAATTGTAATTGATTTACGTCTTTTGTTATAAAATTTCATTACAATTGAATGCAAGTGCTGTGATTTTGCTTCATATTTTTATAATTGTTTTGACTGGAGTCCCGAAGAACCGCTTGAAATTTTGCACACATTCATTTACACTTAATACCAACATATCTAGAAGCATTTTTGGTGATTCCAAAAGGAAGGAGGGAAAAAAATATTTTTAGTGTCATGTAAATTAACATTTCTGTTGTATAATTGTATGCATGTTTGCGTTCAAGTGTAAGAACAGCGCACTACGTTAATGTTAATTCTTTTTTCGAAGAAGATTTTCCAAGTTTCTGAAAATCGTTGGTCGATATTTCGAAAACCTGTTATAAATATTTTATTTTTTTCATGTTATACTTAATTAAAACATTTCATTAAAAAACTCCAAATGACATAAAAACAATTATTTAGGGTTTCCTATAAAAACGCGAAGACTCAGCTTATGAAAATCCTAATACCAATGGATAGGTAATTAACAAAGACATTTCGTGGTGTGTTAAAAAATATGGCGTTTCATTTTTATTAGATAATCAAGTTACAACCCCTTAAAGTTCTTACTAAGTAGTATTAATTTTTGGACACCCTGTATAAGATGACGAATTTATTATAATTGGGATATAAAATATGATCTATTGTTACACTTCATCGTAAATTTCGCTTACATAACTTAAATACCTCTTAAGTATTTGAAACATGAAAATTAGGTTAGTTTTAGATAAGTCGTTATTTAAAAAAAACCTTGAGGTTTAGATATTATAAAACTAGTCAAAACAGACACTTATTTTGATCGGAGAATCAGAAAATGTAATAATATACAGGGGGTTCCATTAAAAAAAAAACATAACTGATACTTTTAAGACATTTGGAACACCCTGTATAATGTGAAAATAATTTTAAAAAGTAACCATAACAGACCCTCGTATAACTCAAAAGTGAAAATTTTTGAGTCTCGTATTTTGACCATAACATTCCGTGTCCTATAGCGTGAATAACCCTGTAACCCTGTATATGAAAATTTATACACATAAAAGATAGTAACTTCAAATAACATACAAGAAGACAGGCTTTTTATAAAATGAACGTTTTAGTACCTCAGCGATGTCGGGGTTATACCTAGTTACGGTATGTGAAGATTCCCTCCTTTTCCCTCTCCCTGTCGACATACATGCATGCAATTATACAACACAATTAAAAATTTACATAACATTAAAAATATATTTTTCATCCCCTTCCCTTCTCTTTCTAGTTGCCAAAAATCCTTTTAGATACGTTCTTTTTATGTAAGTAAGTGTCTAAAACAATTCAAGCGATTCTGAGGTTTGATCTTTGCGGAACTTCTGATTTTATTTGAAGTAATTGTGAATAAATTCTTTTATTTTAGAATCATAATTATGGACTTTTTGAACGGTGCATTGTTGAAACATTTAGAATGCTCGTTTTGCAAGAAGTTTATGAATACTGATATACTCCAATGTGTTACTGGCCATAGCTTCTGTGAGGATTGCCATGAGGTACTAAAGGTGTGTCCAATTTGCAGAGAAAGTATGGGAAGTTCTCGCAATTTTTCTTTAGAAGAAATTTTTAAAAAATTGAAGTTTCCATGTGAAAATCGAATTAATGGGTGTAACTTTGTTGATATTGATATGAAAAGACTAGATCATGGCGCGTTCTGTTATTATGCTGAAAGAGAATGCCCTCTTAAATGTGTGGAGCATTGCTTATGGATTGGGAACATATCAAGCATGATTAGTCACTGTAAGCAGCAACATCAACGAAGTATGTTCGTCACAAAGATCGAAAAATTTGTTGAACCTTGTTTCGAGAAGTACAATTTTGGCGCAGCCTTGTTGAAGGCTCATAATGAGTTTTTTACAGTTTATTGGAATGTGGACTTCACAGGTATTATGAAATTGTCTGTATACCATTTGGGACCACGTGGCATAACTCCCAATTACAGCTATAGAATTTTATTTAAGAATGGATGTGTCGACAGCTCAAGTAAAAGTTGTGATGTAGATGTTGTTAAACCATGCCTTTTTTATAAAATAGATACTTATCTTAGTAATGTATTCCCTTCAACCCCGAATCCAAAATATGTAATTCAGCATCTTCGCAAGATTTCTGAAAATTGGAAAACTAACAAATTAATTTACGAAGTTTCAATAATTTCCAATAAAGACAATAAGTAACTGTCATTTTTAAAATGTTAGAATATTGTTATTACAGTATGATTTCAGGTTTTAACATTTTCTATAAGTAGTTGCTATATGGGCACATAATACATTTTATGATATTTGCATTATAACTTACAAATTTGTATCTTATTATTCTCAATATATTATGTATTTCCTTAAATTTGTTTTCGTTTTACGTTTTCATTACAATTATTTTTAGCATTGTTGATGTGATGTGGCTATCTACATTTAGTTACCTAGTTAACATCTATGTATATTTAATAGGAATTACTACATTATCGTTTATCGTTTTCTTTATTATGTGTTTTATTAAAGAATAAACAGTATTTATATGATAATAAATGTTTCATATTTGTTTGATTTTATTGATACTTCTTTGATCTGATTTTAATGAAGAAACATTTAAAAAAGAAAAAGAAAAATAGTTTCTATTATGTATTTTAAGTAACTAACAAAAGTTAAATTTCTTACATGAGAATTTTAAGAAGACGTGCTGGTGTAATAAGCTACCCAATACTTATATCTTCTTTATCATTAATAGGTACTGGGTTATCAGTTTTATCCGTAATGTCAAAATTGTTTTGTTTCAAATTTTTGTTGTACGTACAGTATTTTTCCATTTTTCATATAATGTATGATGTTTGGAATACTTCATTATGAAAAAATTAAACTACATCAGAACCAATAAGGCATTTCTGGATGATCGATCTTACTATACAAATTCCAGAAACAAGTCTTAAAATTCCATTTCGATTTTACTTGACTATTATTTTTTTAAATGTGACTTAATTGTGTGGAACAACTAATACTTGTATAATAGTGTTTAAAATGTAATTTCTGAAAGGAGTAATTTCATCAAGTAAAGAGCCGATATGATTCAATTTTGACGTTTAAACGTAGGGCCCAGTTAAGGTGTAATAATCGCGTTGTGCTATTTCGATATAAAAAATGTCGCTCATCCCTGGCAGTGGTGCAATTAAAAATAACCCGTAGGATTCCTAATTATGCAAATACATGATACAGTAGTGGTTGTGGACGTCAAAGGAGGTTGTATAAAGGCAAAATACGGTCCTGGCTCGTTTTATTCAATAAAATAAAATGTTATTTAAGGCCGGCTTGGTCGTATATACTTAGCGTTAAAAAATACACAGTTCAGTAGTCATATTATAGTTTTATGATTATTATTTTCGTTTCTGTAATTTATTAACAAAAATACGACCCGAACTGACACTAAACGCAGTAAACATTCCCTTAATGACGACCAGTTTATTTGTAATTTATTCGGATTTTATTTTAATACGTGAAATTTTATTACAATGTTTTATAATCATGCTTTAATAAGACTCTTAATGCTCGCAGCCACACCACAAATTACAGAATGCTCTCCACTTGGAATTACATCTCCAGTAAAACCATTCATTGGCAAGGGCGGCTCGTCTTTAAGGTAAATTATATTATATGTGCATTGATCTCCGGGTGCAAATTAAATTACCAAACATTTCAGGCAGATGCTACGTACTAAACTGTGTTAAACTAATAATATTTACAACAGTGACGTTACAAATTATTATTTTTGCTAAAAGAAAAATATTTATATTTTTGTTTTTAATAATATTTTCGTCAAAACAACCCTCAAATTTTCTTTCATTTATGTATAGTTAAAATTTTTATAGAACAACTTAATACTTTCGTTTTAATTTTAATAAATAACACTTACTTTATGCATTTATATCATTTAACGTTTTTATTATTACTTCACGATTTCAATAAGCTTGTTTAGATTTCCTGTATTGCCGATTGATTTTATTTTACGTGCTAAAGTTTGTGCCAAATTTTTGTTTTATTGCTATTTAAATAATAATTTTATATTTTCATACCCAAGATGTAGAAGTACATTATACACTTGTGCAGAAATAGAAATTAAAATAACCAATTCAGCGATCTTTATCTCTCTCTGTTTTCCTATTAATTTTACGTAACTATTTTAACAAATTGAAAACAAAATATGTACAATGAGAAATGTTTTCAGAGGTGTAACATTCTATTTCTGAAACGACTGCAGCGACGATTAAATACAAAGCAAGTTTTCATAAAGTTTACAAAAAAGTAGAAAGCCCTCGTTGTCCAAGCAGTGCTCGCTGCCCGAGTCCCTTTTTTCTCGAGCCTTTTGGGGAATTTCATGACACGCTACTGTAGTTTGAATCCATCGGCCGTGACTTCGCAGCTGTCCCTTACCTTACTGACTAATGTATACAGATTAAAAACGTCGGTAATTAAGAAATTCGTGACCTCTGAAAAGATTTCTTTAATGTTTTAGAATGCCACAGTCATCATTCATCATTAAATTTGTGTAATTAATTATTGTTCTCTATTCCGACCTGAGCCTTAATGACAAAAGATTTATTGTGCTGCCATCGTAATTTGCATTCTATGACCACTCCAACGAAACACATACACCTATATACACATACACACGCATGCTTCTCCGGGTCGTCTGTAAAATCACAAAAGGCCCACTGCATTAATTATTGAATATGTTGCATTGTTATGCAGATGACTATTTATATGTTTCTGGAGCGAGATATCTGTAATCTACATAGTTTTTGGCTTTATAAATACAAATGAAAGGAAAGGTATCGTAACATATTTTTTTACCCGTTATAAGCAAAGTGGTGTTGGTTTTCACAATGTGGAAGACCAAGATCCGTAGTCTCTTTCGTACTTTTATCTATTAGGTTTCTTGAAACTAGGTGAAGTATGGATAATTCAGCAAAACGAACAAGAAATCATTATTTTATTCTACAGTTGTTTACCTGCCTATTTCTTGAAAATTAATTCAATTCTGCTATCTTTTATAGAAGCAAACTTACCGACCCTCTCATTGAATCTTTCGATTTTTGAAATGAATGGATAGATAGGATAGATAGTGCTGTCAAGCCATCTTGGGGCGTTCATTTTAAACTTAACAGGGGGGTTGTTGCAATAATTTCAAACAATTTCGTTTAATATTTCATCTAATTTATGTTGTGTTAAAAAATTCAGAAGGAATTTATACAGTCGCTTCATACGCAAATAGTCAGGTCACAATAACTATAGAGACATCTTTAAACTAAATTTATTATAAGTAAATATATCTATCATCGTACACATCCTTAAATTCCCATGAGATATTTCTGGACTTTAACCAATCTCACTGTTATTAGATATTTGGACACAACAATATAACCCTTCTCATTCCCTCTTCCTTGTTAAAGTACATAAATGTATTTCTTCCCCTTTAACTTGTACCTACTTGGGGTTAAACACTTAAGTATAGATATACAGGGTTTTTCAAGTTGATGGGCTATTAGAAGTATATGAATTAGTAGAAGGAATTAAATTCTGAAACTTGGGCTCCAAATTATAAAAAATCATAACTTCCACAAAATACGACTTAAAGTGTTGAAATTTTTACTAGTAACAGCTGAATATTAGTGCTAACGCCTTGACAAAATTGAATAAAATAATTTATACAGGGCGTTCAAAATAAAATTCTAAAGTTTAAAAACTTCAAACACGAATTACCTCGTTTTTTCAAATAGAACTTACTACTTTTTATTTTTTCAGTCGATTCCTTTTTTTATCCTGTTTCGATCTATATGGATACTTCCTATTTTAAGTAATAATTAAAAATTATTCCAACATTTTCAAAAAAAATAGGAAGTGTCCATATAGATCGAAAGAGGATAAAAAAAGGAATCGACTGAAAAAATAAAAAGTAGTAAGTGCTATTTGAAAAAACGAGGTAATTCGTGTTTGAAGTTTTTAACCTTTAGAATTTTATTTTGAACGCCCTGTATAAATTATTTTATTCAATTTTGTCAAGGCGTTAGCACTAATATTCAGCTATTACTAGTAAAAATTTCAACACTCTAAGTCGTATTTTGTGGAAGTTATGATTTTTTATAATTTGGGTTGCGGTAGCGATTTTTTTTCTATAAATTAAATTAACTCAGAAACCGATCGTCATAGGTGTACAAGTTGGTTATCAAACTTACCTTAGAATTACACGTTTTATTCGAATTCAGCGTAAAAAATACCATTCCATTTAAAATAACAAAGTTGGTATCGACTTCCGGTATAACCGGATGTAAATCGAACTTGAAAATATTTTTAAAAGAAGGGGCATAAATAATAACCAAATGAGCCCAAGTTTCAGAATTTAATTCCTTCTACTAATTCATATACTTCTAATAGCCCATCAACTTGAAAAACCCTGTATACCTACATCAAACGCTTGACAAATAGTTTAACTTTCATTCACTCTGTTTATATTAGCTTATCGCTGCTGTAGTTTTGTAGCCTGTAGGAACTATAAGGATTTTTGAATAACTTATAACATTTATCCATCCACATGAATATAATGATACTGTGGTAAATATAGCATTTTTGTATTTACAGTGGCTTAAATTATGTTGATATATTATCTACATTGTAAAAATACAAATATTTAACAATATTGGCTTAAGTAACATTATTCTTCATCAAATAGTACCTACATAAACGATCTATTTCTTGAAAATTCACTGTTACTCTGAGTTGTTAATGATAAACAAACGCAAGAGAAGACTAAAGCTTCACCACGACAAGAGTGTTGCTCTCGACGTCCAATTTTTTAAAATTAATATTAGGAGAGTTTTTAATTTTGTTTCCTTGTGCAATTTTTTAATTATAATATCTTGGGTTGATTCAAGAATCTTGATATTTCTAGACCCAAATGATACTATACAATTTAACGTTTCAATGAACGATTGTTAATAACAAACTTATGGTTAAAGATAAGTATCCATTTAGAACCTAAAATATTTATTAATCTAATCGACGTGGATAACACAATTGCGGGTGTTCAGATTTGAGGTGAATAATTGTTTTAGTATTAATTATAGTAAAACTTGTCTTTAAGTACCAAACACCAAGTTATTTGGTTTAAATAACAAAGTTTAATACAAATATCATATTAGGTATTTATTAAATTATAAAAAGATAACGAACCCCTTGACAAAATTTCTTAATTTGATTCTTTTGATCTTGGCTCGATTGTTACATCAATTGTTCTGAAGACAATACTAAGATTAAGAACATTTAAAAATCAAAAGTCCCGTGGAACTATGTCTATGGACAAGAGATTAAATAATGTAATTTGGTCTTGGCTTTGGTTGTAGCACATTTAATTCTTGGTCTTTATATTCAACAGTACATCTTAGTCTTGGTCTTGTTTTTGCGACTTCAGTTCAGCGCTTTTTTCGTAATTTTTCAATTTCAAATCAACTCTCATCATTGCGAAATTTTGACTTCATTCTTCATCCTACCCATTTATTCAAAGCGAAAGTCGCTAAATTTGGCATAAAATTCTTGGCTTTAATCTTTAACGTGATCAAAGACAATACTGCAAGACCAAGAACATTTTTGTTCATAACCATTATAGTAGTGTTGATTTATGTGTGATGTTGATCTTGATCTGAGTCTTACCGAGATTGAGTTTGCTTATCTATGGGAAGTGAATAATTTTATTATGATGTATAGTTGCAGATGCCTACTCTTTCTCTAAAAAAAATCCTAGAAGTAGAGTAGGTACTAAGAAATCGGATTCTACCACTGTACGATAAGAATACTATTGAGAATATTTTTTCTTTACACTCTTCTACTTTCTCATTACTCTATTCTATGTAAAATATCGGATTTTTTTTAATGTTACCCTATTAGATCGGTGTAATGGCGTGGATTTTCGTTATGTTAGAAAGGTGAAAAAGAATTAAGAAAAGAACAAAGCGAAGAGAAGAAGAGCGATGCTTCCTTTCCGTGACCGTAATGAGTAACCAAAGTCGGTCGTTTTTCGTCGAGACGCGATGTCTTTACGAAAGGTCGGATGGACAGTCGATGAGTCCGGTGGTGGCATCGCATCGGAGAGAGAGCAGGCAGGCAGGTCGCGTAGCGGGTTCGATTATCTCATTTCCGATATCGACGAGTGTGACAGAGGTGCAATTAGTAGCTTAATGGCTAGCTCTTCTTCACGTCCTTACGCGCGTTTAAAGGTCGTTCGCGCAGAAGGGGAAAATTTGTAACTTTCAATTCCGTCCTGTTGTTCTCTATCAGTCCGGCCCATTAACCGAGAATGGGACCAATTTGCTGACACAAACGGCCCTAATGGCACTGGACGATTTTCTTAATTATTAATTCCGGTTTCCGTCATGTTAAATTCGATCCCTTTATTCTTATTCTTCTTTTACCTCTAATGAAATTAATTCGATCACTACTCCACATCGCATCGTTTTTGAATTTGATGTTTTTATAGGACGATTCGGTAGAGATATATTAAAATGAGAACGACCTGTCACGTGACTAAGCCTGTGCGAGAATATTATTTTAACGTCAGCTCAGTAGCGGCGTCTATTTTGTTTAGCGAATGACATTGACATGACAGTGGCGTAGTTTATATCTTTATTATTTTCTACCTGAAATTTGATATTTGTATTGAATCTTAATACATAACAGCTTAATAAAGTTTTTTAGCCAAACAAAATAGAACATAAGTAGAAAATGCACAAGAGAGAGACACCTAATTTAAAATGAGTTATCACTGTCATAGTCATAATAATTTTCCGAATCGTCACTTTCTCCGGTATTTACAGTGAAGACTAGTTCATAACTTTCGTCTAGCTTTTTCCAGATACTCTTGCTCAATCTTTTTGACATGGGTACATATAGAATTCCATACCTCCTGGGAAACACTTGCAAATTTTTGTCTTGCTAGAGCTTCAACATCGTCTTCAACTTAAAGGTTATATTATTTTGAGCTACCCAATTCTTAACCAGTGCCCATACCTTTTCAATGGGGTTTAACTCAGGATGATAAGGCGACAGACGCATGATGGTAATTTCGTTTTCTGCTAGTAACGCATCAATGGCATATGCAGGGTTACTCGTTTTATGTGGTTCTTTTTAGGTCGTTCTCATTTTAATTTATCTCTAATTATAAAATATATAAAATAATAAATGGCAGCTTCTTGATCTTTTTCTTTTGAGACAAATTCGTAGGTGTTTTCAAACAATTGGTTTTCGAGTAATAAGTAAAAGTTGAAAACTTCAATTTTTCAAAAAGAGGACAACCTCATTAATTTATTTTTAATAAAATAATTACAGTTACATGTACCGTAGCTTCTTCGCCATTGTTAATATTTTGAGTTTTTAAAATTGATCGTTTAAACCTCCCATGATAGAAGAGCAACCAAGATATGGATATGTAGCAAAAACTCGAAATGTTTTACTTTGGCTTATAATGCTGATGAATTTGTCTCAAGGAATGAAATATTTTTTTGTATCTCTTACAGTTACCGAATTATTCTATGATCATCGAAATTTGTTCACTTGGCAAACAACTTGAAAAAACCAGGTCGGGGGTTAGGTTATCGTACACTCGTACAGTCCCTGGTCGCTACAATACCGACTTAACTAAAACCCCTAGTAATATGTGACAAGCAAAAATTGTTCAGGAAAACTACGAACCGAATCAAACTGGTATGATACGACAATGACAATAATGCAAAAATAATTGTAATAGTCACTAATACAGCACGCTTAACGTATTAAATTATTAGATGTATTAGACGCATTACGTATTCATTTATTATTTGCTTGTGCCAACTTGTCAAATCTGACCGATCAGCACACTAGATCAAATCAAAAACAAATAATCAGCTGGAAATAATGAAAAAAGTGAAATATCTCTGAAATTACGAGGTTTAGGTATAAAATATTATAAAGAAACATTAAGCAGAATTAACGCACCATTCCAAAAATTCAATAATATACAGGGTGTTCCATTTGAAAAAATGGAGAAATCGCTCTTTGAAGGTTGCTTAATTGACTGCACCGTAAAAAACACCCTGTTTAATAAAATTATGATTTTATTATTTTTAAGGTTTAGTACATCCGTTGGCAGCATAACTACTAAATATTTCATCTCAACTAATCGTAATACTCGTGCATTGAACTAAAAAGCCAAACCCTGTTGCAACCAATTTTTTTACATTTTCATTATTAACTCAACAATGCAACATCCAAACCCAAAAATCTTTGTATCATTGAAAAGTCAATTTTAAGTAGATTATGAAAAACAAATAATATACAGGGTGTTTCTTTAAAAAAAATATGTTGGAACGTGCTCCGATTTAGTGATTCACCCTGTATATGTCAAACTATTTTTAAAAAATGCGTCTTTTGATACTGTATCATACTCATAAAAAAAATCTCCAATCTGATTTAATAAAGGCTATATTGACCTTTGACGTACTAATGAGCAACCCTGTATAGAAAATTAACTATTTCACATAAAAAATTCTTGAAGCTGAGAATGTTTTTGTAACATTTATGGAACATATTTGCGTAACATTTTTAAACTTTTGTTGTGTCATTCATGGGAACTATTTGGAATATTGCATTATAAACGGGGCAGGGGGGGGATTATTGTGGATTGGCTTATTAATTTTCTATCCGATAATGATCATAACTTAATTAGTACAGCAGGTAGGTAACTGAACCCGTTGTTTACAATGTGTTCCTTTCGATCTCTAAGATATTTGGTTGTTTGATTTTTGTAGTAAGTGAGCTCATTGCAGAATTACTGATGGTTTTATTTTTTAATTTGTTCACCAGTTTCACACCTTTTGCGCTCTTGCCCGTGCCAGGTGGAAACTTTTCATTTGTAGTTTTTCACGCTTTTTTGGGGGTAATCTGGTACAGATTCGGCGTTCACCGCATTGTCTGTTCTTATTCATTGAACGAATGCTGTAGATTGGTTGGTTGTTGTTCTATTAAAGATTTTAGGGGAGAAATTTTTGTTGGTAGATGTCATTCTCAGGGCGAATCCGACACTACCAAGTCGCAACGGGCGGCTGGGTGTCTTGAAGATTCCCTTCCCTTCACGAAAACAGAAAAAACTGTTAAAGATGGCTACCGAGCGGCATGTTCTAGTCGTCTAGATCATTGTTTAGCGTTCGGGAGGTCACCAGTTCGATTCCGGCGCTGACTGCCTTGATCCAAATTTTTCTGTGGTTTCCTTGGATTATTTAGGCAAACGCTGGGGCAGTAATATTCCAGTCTCTAAATTCTCATCTGTCTTCTTTTCGTCCGTCTCATCTTTCTCCCACAAACCACCACCCACCCATTCCCACGATTCCTATAACAAAAGGCTGAAGATGGCCTTCCACCCTTCCCTTTGACTTTGCACTAGACTATAAGTCGGAGGGACAGCTCGTCTAACAAGATGGCTTTGGCGTGCTGATGAGAAAGAAAGTTCGAAATCGGGTTTCATAACTGAGAGGCAGTTTGTATCGGCACAAAATAAAATTTAGGACATTATTCGTGCTCTATTTAAAACAAGAACTGTAAGGTGAGATTTACATTCTTTGGGGGTGGCCTACGCCCGCCCTTCTTTCTTCCTTTTTAGGTATAAAACGACGATTTAATATGAAAATGTGATGCTCAACCATAATTCCAAAGCCTTCATGGGATAATAATGAAATGCACGTATTAATCGTTTTCCCCGCGGGGCTATAATGAAAATGTTGCTGCGCAAAGGTGGCTGAAGGGCTTTTTGGTACTTGCGTATGGCACGTTACTATTTAAGTAAGTGTAAATGTGTATGGGTGAGCGAGTGTGTATGCGTTGGGTCCGTGAAGCGTTCAACGTGGAGAAGCGAGCGAACCGAGCTTTTTTGATGCTGTCGTATATAAATAACAAGACTCCGCAGGTATAATAATGAGCTTAACAAACTTAATATGCATAACTGATTATGGAGAAGAATGTATAGTTGCGCGGGCGGGGACCGCGGGACGCGAGGGGCCTGTCACACCTTATGGAATTCCGATGCAGATCGGACAATAGCTGCTGCTGCTTATGGTGTGTTGATGCTCTCTCTTTCTCTCCCTGCTTGATGGTCTCTTCTGCCAATGAACAAGCTTAAAACAGAACAATTCATCCAATAATTTCTTAAAAATTTCCATTATTACAATTCAAAATTCCTTATTCTTCTACTCTAACAACTTATTACTTACTCACTTGGAGCAATTTTCAAACAGATATATTCACATATCTCTTCATTTATTGAATAACCTACAAGAATTAAAAGCGTCTTCGATCTAATATTTATTAATTATTTTTCTTAAGTATTAGGATTATAAGTAGGTACATTCTTTAATTGCCCAAAATGCAAATATTATTTTGACATCCCCATTGGACCGTAAAATATGTAGGTAAAAAGGAATATTCTCCCATTCATGTTTTTAACTATTTTTGGTTAAAACCAAATGTGAGATCAATTTTTATTAAGAGGACGTCTATTAATAATGTGGTTTGTTTTTCTTTTAAATTAATTTCTTTACCCTTTAATAAGTTTTTAGAATGCGGTGGGATCTGCCCATTTTCATCACGTGATATTTATTTTTTATAGGAAAAAAATTGACGTGAGGTTTTTAATTACCCTTTCCTTTCTAATGAAATTTTGGTTAATCCAAATATTTATTAAGGAGACCTTTATTAATAACTTGATGTGTTTTTAATCTAATTTGGACTCCTCTCTTCTTCCCCTTAATAAGTTTTCTCGTATGTGGTAGGATTTGCTAATTTTCTTCACGTGAGATTTACCCTATAATGAGTTTTTAATTAACAGAGAAAAGTCAATAAAAGCCAGTCATTTAATTAAAAAACTGATGTGAGGCTTTCGATTACCCCATTCCTTATTTCTAATTATACCTACCTTTGGTGGATCGTAATTTTTATTAAAGGAATGTTTATTAATAACGTGATGTATTTTTCTCTTAATTTATACCCCTCTCTTCCCCTTAATAGGCTTTTTATGATGTGGTAGGATTTCCTTCACGTAAGATTAACCCGAAAATGAGTCCTTAAATAATAAAGAAAAAGGAATTATAACAATTCTTTCAATTCTTCAGTTACCCCAATTTTTATTAAGGGAACGTTTATTGATAACATGATGTATTTTCTTCTAAATTTGGACCCCTCTCACCCCCGTAATAAGTTCTTTATGATGTGGTAGGATCTGTCCATCTCTTTTGCGGGAGATTTACTATAACTTTTTCTTAATAAGTAATACAGGACAGGAAATTATAACTATTACTTTAATTAAACAATTGATTTGAGATTTTGAATTGCCTCCCTCCTCTTCCCCATAATATTTTATTTTTAAGATGTGATAAGGTCTGTCCACTTCCTTTACGTAAGATTTATCTAATAAGTTTTCAAATTATACATAAAATGAACTTAAAATAATTGTTTTTATTAAACAATTTACTTCAGATTTTCATTTGCTTCTCTCTTTCCGAATGAGATTTTGGATTGATCCCTTTTCTCCGATTTGAGCTTACATGGTTAATGGATGCTTTCTATTGCGATCAGTGCTAAGAACGTGAATTCTCGTCATGTGTGAATTTTCAGTGTAGATAATTTCCCAAGAAAAAAGATAAAAAAACTAATTGGGCCATTAATCGCATTCGACTTGTTGCTTATATTGTAGATGATCCAAGGAATTTGTTGATTAGGTTTTTGTATCAAAGTTCTAGAATGTCGATTATTTACTTTTACTTTCTCTGGTTTATAAATAACCTTCTCGTCATTTGTTGATGATACGATTATGGTATTTAAACGAATATGATTGCAAAACAAATTTTTACCATAATGGCACATTACACATCCATTACCACATAGGTACTTACCATCAAAATTGTGACGCTGAAGTGGTCGCGATGACCGATTGCATCTTCGAATTATTTAATTCTTAAAATTGCATTAAGCTTCTTCTTCAAAAAGTGAAAGTGCCTATTTGATCATTAGGCCTCAGGTCGGGGACGGGTCCACGTCTAAAAAGTTATTAATTTAGTAACGTCGAGGTGCAAAACCGTCACGACTAATACGACCACGCCTGGCATACCTCCCACATCCACTGGTCCTGTTCTTCATTTCTTCTTCTTCTTCTGATGGTTGTGTGCCATTGTGGTCCTCGATCTTAGGCTATTAACAATAGCGCGACGGGGTCCCCTATACAAAATACATAAATACATTGAATTCATTACATTTAAACATACATATATATGGTGTAGGTGGTCAGTTGGAGGATCCACAGACCGCTAGACCTTTCCGATGAGGAATTAACTCGCTGGGCCGCTGTGCGACGTCTTAACGAGCTAATCAATAGATCACGCTTGGCCCTGGATCATTTATCATCTTCCCTAAAGAGACCTGTAATACCGATTGACTGTTTCTTTTTTTCTTTTTCTTTTTTTTTTCGGGAAAGTGTCACAGAGGAACGCACCGGATCGACGGAGTGCATCCACCACATTGTTGTACAGCGTGCAATGACATTAAATATTAATTACTTTATGGTCCGTGTACGAATGTATTTTTGTGTGTGTATGTATATGCATATATGTATATGCGCGAAAGCTGTTAAGAATGCGTCTGAAATATACTTACGTTGCCGTTTTAGTAGGTGTTTCTGCGAATCATTAACTTGGATTTATATCGTCGTATTTTAATGCCGAACTTTACTACCTTGTTCGCTTGAATAAATTATTTTCGGTAAGAGACGCTGGGTAATGAAGAGTGAGGATGATCTTTTGCAAAGCCGTTATCTGACAACAATGTAACATTTAAAAGCTTTGAGGTGTCCTTTTGGTTCTGCCTCTTGTTTTTATGTGCCCGAACGATAATTACTGAAAGTTCAAAGTTCAGTTTGCAATTGTTTTAACGTCCGGTTATCGAAAAATGTCCTGGAATGACTGACTCCAACTTCGTGTATGAAGTTCTTCAACTAAGTCTGTTACCCTTAATGTAAAAGATAAAGCACGCTGTGTTCTTGGTCAATAATTTGTAAAACTACCACTACCGTGGATCAGGCTTTCGACTTATTAGGTTCGTTGTGTGTTCGTCGTTGACAGTTTTGGTAAATCACTGACTAAACTGAAGCTGTCCCACAAGAGGAAGTTGATATTGTAATATCAAATAGATGGTTATGTAGTTCCTGCAATGCAAACGAATGATGCATATTGTATTTCTCAAGAAAACAAATAACTGAAATCGAAAATTTGAATTACATAAATAACTGAAGATTTACGTAAACATCTCATCAGTGGCACATTTAAATATCTCAGTTAAAATGTAACACGTCAAAATATCCAAAAATCAGATATACCATCCTAGGCCTCCAGTGGTTTATTGGTTGAAAACAACACCATTTACGTTCATCCTAAACATGAAATTATGATTCTATAAGAAATTCTACAAGTACCATTTACAGTTCTTGAAATTTTTGATATACCTACAACTGTTTATGGAAAACCGTAAAGTAGAGGCATTTCAAAATTTGAAAAATTGAATATGCGAGGCTTTTAGCTCTTCTTACTCCATATTAACAGTATTAACAATAAAACACAAAGTTTTTGGTTACAAAAATTTAATTCAGATCACAATGACCATTTCAACTTAACAGTGCAATCTTATATAGTACCTAAATTATAACTAAGTGCAAGGGAGGGGATTTTATAAATTTAAATATTAGGTAAGAAGAGGAGAATTGCAAAACTTTATTTGGTCGTTTGAGGCACAGCCTTTTTAGGGTTCCGTACCTCAAAAGGAAAAAGCGGAACTTTTATAGGATCACTTCGTTGTCCGTCCGTCCGTCCGTCCGTCCGTCTGTCAAGACCCTTTTTCTCAGGAACGCGTGAAGGTATCAAGCTAAAATTTATACCAAATACTCAAGTCTATTGTCCCTTGGAGCTGTGAAAAAATCAAACTTCTAAGCCAACGCAATCAAAAGATACAGCCGTTTATGCCGCAAATTTCGAAAATTTTTGAATCGAAACCTACAGGGTACTTCCCGTGAACTCAGAATCTTGAAATTTGGTACGAAGCAACGTCTTATAGCACAGATAAAGGAAAAATTGCGAAAACCGTAAGTTTTTAATTACATCATATAATAAAAATATTTTTAATAATTTTAAAGTTACTACCCCATTCCTCATGAACGCGTAGAGGTATTAAATTGAAATTCATATCAAATACTCAGGTCTATAATACCTTTAAGCTGTAAAAAAAAATCAAACTTCTATGTCAACGCAATCAAAACAAACAGCAGTTTAAGACGCATATTTTCAAACTCGCAACTACTCGCAAGGGAATCAAAACCTAAAAGGTACCTACTTCCAGTCGATTTACGTAGAATCTTGAAATTTGGCATGAAGCAATGTTTTATAGCACATATAAAGGAAAAATTCCGAAAACCTTAAATTTTTAGTTACATCACATATATACAGGTTTGTACGGAACCCTCGGTGCGCGAGTTCAAATCGCACTTGGCCGGTATTTTTTACATAGTTTGTTGATTTCCATTTTTTCTAAAAATGTCAATTTTAAGCTTTTATTTTCTAAATAAAGGATTTTGAAATTTTCGTTAGTTATTCTTGAACTCGTGAAGATGTTCGGCGTAGGTTAATTTTGAATTTTTATTTTTAAAACTTAATATATATGTTCTTTGATCCTTTCTTTAAAAGATCTACCTGTTTGTCCAACGTACGCTTTATCGCAATCACCACAGTTAAGAAGGCATGCACCTGATTTTAGGACTTTATCTGTTTTATCCTTTATCCTAAAAAACAAAAACTTGGTTATAATTTAGTATATATAAGGTTGCACTGTTTAGTTTTAGGTTATTATACTTCACCTGAAGAAGACTGTAAGTTGAAATGGTCAATGTGATCTAAACTAAAATTTTTGTAACCAAAAGCTTTGTGTTTTATTGTTAATACTGATTTCAAAATTTCTTCAGCTGTTAAATGTAAACGACCAGCGAGAGACGAATCTTATGCCTGGGCATTTGGTTAACTACCGGTGGAGTTATATTTTTGCCACTGTGCATTCAATGAGATTATGAAACATCTCTAGCTTAAGAAGTTAAAACCAAACAAATATATTTTAATGTATACATAACACGTTGAAACGAAGGGAATTGACATGCTCTATTGACATTAATTTGTAAAACTGTGTACCACCTTGTTCTTTTCTAATGATTATATTTCCGATAAGAGTTAATGGTAATAATAGAAATAAAAATAAGAATTTTAATGTGGATAAAAAAACCGACACTGCACACGTTTAAGTGCCTATGGTGTCATCTTCAATTAAAGACTGAACTGGATAATTCCTATTTCTTACTCATCCTCCCTCTATGTTTTCCCTTTGGGCATTGGCGTAGGTATCAAAGGCCCACCCTAGAAAATTATTTGTTCACGATTCGATTTTGCTATTGTGAATAGTTTTCAATTTTTTTTTACTTCAAATTTCAAGTAGGTATTCAACTAACAAAATTTCACCTTTTAAACTTTATGAGCAAAACCCTGTAAATTATCATGATCATATTCTTTAGTTACTGGAAAGCTATTCCTTACAGCTTACACTATGTATAAGTGGAAAAAATTATTGCTCTACCTATGCCTAAGGATTTTACTGCTCGGTATAAATAATGGTAAATAATAATAAAATTTCAGTAAAAAGTTTGGTTGAAATTATTATTAATCATGTTTCATCAAGTATGCACCAAAACAAATCTATTAAGTAAATAATGGTAGTTATGTACAATATTTCAATATACATAAAATATGATTATTGTTCTGTAAATTTCTGTTGTTGAATTCGTTTAATAACTTCGGAATAAATATGAATTTACCAAAGTACTTTCATGATCGAATCCTAAAATTATACCACAAGACAAAATTTAAGTTAAGAGTATTTGACGTTATCCCTTGGTCAAACATTACTAATATAAATATTTTGGAAAACAAAACACATTAATTTTTCACTTATTTATTTCTTAATACGTGTTTCGCCTTGTTAGGGCATCGTCAGCAGCTTAATCCAAAACGAAGAATTTGAATACAGGAGTAAATGATGCTAGGAAATTTTTCAAACAGTCCAGTAGAAAATTATTTTGTATAAATTGGTCTCTACCTCACAAAAACGTATGTTTCTAAAATCAACATTTTTGAATTAAGCACATAAAAACTACCCCTTATAAGGATTGTTACTAATGAAAAAAATTCTCTTCTTTATAATATATTATGTAAGTAATATACCTAATATAATAAAAAATATATTTTAACAATAATTTAGATTAAAATATGTAGTTAACAGTAATGTAAGATCAATTATTAACTAACTGTATGTGCAATTATATTTAATTTGGGGACGTAGAAAAGCAGGAAACCAGGGGTATTAGGGAGAATGGTAACGGTTACCCACTATACTACCTTAACTTTCTTTGTCCAGCTTCTATCTCATGGATCTGAGACTTGACTGTCTGACTTCTTGCCCCGATTATTGATAATATAATGACGCTCTTTAAATAATTGCTACTAAGAAAGTATTAAGTATAAAAAAATTTTTAGGTATTAAGTTAAAAGTTCTAAGTAAATCAAGTAGGGATCAGTTTCCTATTTCTAATGTTTAATTTTCTTATAGTACCTACTGCTCATTAGAAAGTATCAAAAATAAATAAAAATACAGTAATTTTTATTCAGTATCCTCTCCTCCATAAAGGTTATTAGAATTTCTATTATTGTCAGACGAGCAATAATTGTCGTTCTATCATCTTGCATTAGTCAGTAATATGTTGTTCTTTCGGTTAATTTATGGCTGTAGTTTCCCGAGCACGTACAACCACTGTCAACTGTTGCAGATTATCTTAAACGGCATTTAACAAATTATCGACACCCTATATAGGCTCGCTCAGTTTATAGTTGCGAGGAGAATAGTGCGGTGTTAAATTATATTAATCGGACGTCTCCTTCGCTCTAAATTATTTACCGGGTTCGATGGCTGCAGTAGGTGTTTCTTTGAATCATTAACCAGAATTTATATCCTTGTATTTTACTGAGCATTATTTCTGCTAACATCAGATACTTGCCACGTTGTACTGACATGAATAAAGTATTTATCGATACCTGCGTGCTCTTTCCGTCTCTCTCCCACACACTGACGCATTGCCACATTGTATTAAATCCGTTCGCAACCAACTTCGATTCCAATTTTCTAGATTGTCAGCAAACCTAAACGTAATATAGTGTAGAAAGTTGACTGGGTACCTACTTATATCGTGTATGCAGTGTAAACAATGCCCTTTTAAAACAATTTATCATTTTTATTGTTACGTAGTCAACTAGAGAGAAATACAAGATGGTTTTAAGGACAGAGACAAAATATTAAAGTAGTAGTAGTGATAAACTAAAATAGTCTTTGGATCTTGGTATTCCAATTTTGTCTTAGTTTTGCTCTCTTCGTTAAGCCAGGACTTTCTCGCAGGATCAGACCAAGACCAACAAGAAGACCTATTAGTAAGATTTTTGCATAACTCTCACCTAAATCCTTATATATGACAATAAATTAATAAAGTAGCCTTTTATATTGAATCGACGAGGCTTTAATTTCTTGTAACTCCATAATAATGAAAAAAACACACACGTTTAAGTTACAAAACTTTATTGTAAAACCACAATAATTATTTCGCCGACACAGCGGCTTCTTCGGGTGGAAGCGGCGAAATAATTATTGTGGTTTTACAATAAAGTTTTGTAACTTAAACGTGTGTGTTTTTTTCATTAGCCTTTTATAATTTATTAATCATTTTACTCATTGTATAAGATGGACTGTTTCGGATCTGTTAATTTTTTCGTATTAAAAAACTTGAGTAAATCCCTGTGTCGAAGGTTTTCATTCCTAGGGGACATCCAGTGATTAAGATACTTGAACTATAAAAACAACAGAGGGGAGGTTCAGCAAAATATCATTAAGTATTATTTATATATAGAGAGAGAGGGTCATTGAAAATCTCTTCCAAACTTTTAAATTCAAGTAATTATTGTGGTTTCATTTCGTTTTTTTAGTTTAAAACCCTTTAGGACAAATCTCACTTTGTTAAGTCAAGAGTTAGGTATGCTCCCGTAAGCGAGACAAATATCAGGGGGAATACTAATTAAACTATTTAGGTTCAAAGCTGATACATGTTGAAACTTATCCATAATAGTAAAGAATAAACACAAGTTTCAAAAAACTTTTATTGTAACACACTACAATTGTTTCGGCACACAGTGTCTTCATCAGGTGTGATGAATAGTATAAACTTAGTCTAAATTACAAGCTATATATAGGTACAAAAATAGAGGGGGGTATTAGAAAATATTTAATAATGGCGACATTTTGCAGTCTACTTGGTCATTTAACGCTAAATTTTGTTTGTAAAATCTGTTTATTTCTAAACCTTCTAGATAGTCGAGTTTTAAACTAATGTTCTGATAATGTAATATTTTATAATCTAAATCGAAGTTATGTCCCTGGCTATTAAGATGATCTGCATAAGTGGAATCAGATTTTTTATTAACAAAACTATTGTAGTGCTCTTTAATCCTAGTTTTAAATGATCTACCCGTCTTTCCTACGTACACTAAATTACAATTTGCACAACTTAAACAGTACACCCCAGATTTAAGATCTTTAGGTGTTTTACATTTGTTGTTAAGAATATATAGACCTAATGAATTGTTGGTTTTGAAAGAGATAAAACTATTGTTTATACGTTTGATGTTGTTGCCTATAGTTGTAGTGATGTTCCCTAAGTATTTTAAACAATTAAACTTTTCTGGTTTACTTTTGATCTTCGGATATATCATATTTAATGTTTTTTGATTAAGTTTTTTGTTTAAAATGTCATCTACTACTGAAGTTGAGTAGCCATTATTTATTGCTATTACATGAATTCTTTTTAGTTCTGTTGAATAATTTTCCGTATTCAGGGGTATATGGATCAATCTATGTATAGAAGCATAAAAAGTAGCTAGTTTGTGGGACATAGGATGGAAAGATTTAGCATGTATTACTGTGTCCGTGTGGGTCGGTTTGTGAAAAATATTAAATTCGTGTTTTGTATTATTGCGTTTAATTGTTAAATCTAAAAAGTTAAGCGAACCGTTTACTTCTAATTCAATCGTAAATTTGATCTTTTTATGAATGTTGTTTATATCTTGGTGAAACTTGTTTAATTGTCTAATAGACCCGTTGAAACAAATAAGAATATCATCAACGTATCTAAACCAATACGTAGAATATTTAAATAAAGGATGGTTTGTTATTTTGTTTTCTAGGTAATTCATGAAGATCTCAGCCAGCAGTGGGCTCAGTGGGTTACCCATGGCTAATCCGTTATTTTGAAAATAGAAATCTTGATCAAACTGTAGGTAATTTTGGTTTAGACAAATTTCTAATAAGGTTAAAATTTCCTGACTAATTACGGGGTTGGAATTTTCTGTAATTAACTTGTTCTGAATAATATTGATGACTTCCCGTGGAGGTATGCTGGCAAACAAATTAGTAACATCAAACGATAGTAATTTACTGTTGTTATTAAGTTTTATATTAGCAATTTTGTCAATGAGTTCCAAAGAATTTTTGATGGCAAAGCTAGATTTAAATTTGGTATGTTTTAAGATGTGATTGATCAAAAATTTTGATAACTTAGCGCAAGGGGCCTGCAGATATGCTACTACCGGTCTAATTGGCATTTCTATTTTGTGGAGTTTAATTAATCCATATAATTTGGGAGCTTGAGGATTCATCATAGTTAACTGTTTTTTTAATTTATCATCTAAAAGACCAGTAGACTTATTTAATACAATTTTTAGTTCTTTCTGATATTTGGTAGTAGGGTTACTTTTTAGTTTAATAAAATCATTGTTATTTAAAAATTCTATTACTTTATCATTATAATCGTTTTTGGAAATTGCGATAACCGTATTCCCTTTGTCCGCTTTAGTTAACACAACATTGTTTTTAGACACTTTATCTTTAATTGATTTAACTACTTTCATATAAGAACTGTTGTTGTATAACTTCGTTTTATAGTTTTTGATAACTGATTTTAATTTGAATTTTTCTCCTAAATCAGATTTTCTAAGTGCTAATTCTGTTTCAACTCCCAAGTTTTCTAAATGACTTTTTTTTATTATGGGTTTTAAATTATATTTGAAACCTTTGCTTAGCAAATCTAATTCACAGTTGTTAAAAATCACATTAGACATATTCTTAAATCTGTCAAAAAACTTAAAATTGTGAGTACTAATTGTGTGTACTAATTAGCAGAATTCTAGCAAAACTCTCACCTAAATGTTAATACAGAACAACAAATACATAAGGGAACCTTTTATAATTTATTAATCAGTTTACTCATTTTAAAAGGATAAAATTTTCTGATTTATTTGTTTTCTGTATCAAAAGACTTGAGTACACCCCCTTGTCGACGTTTTTTATTCCTGAGGGACAACCAGTAATTAAGATACTTAAGCTATCAAAAAAACGAAGGGAAGGTTCCGCAAAATATCATTCAATATTATTGTTCCTAATAATTGTTAAATTCAAGGGCGAATCTCACTTCATTAAGCCAAGACCTAGGTATGCTCGCATGCAAGACAAAGACCAAGAGGAATACTAATTAAAATAAAAGGATTCTAACAAATTTCTCACCTAAATCCCAACACAGAACAACAAATGCATATTTTACTTAGTAATTTTTTAGGCTAAATCTCACGCAAAGGTGCTAGAGAGACCATCAGATCTTATCAAGGGGGAGAGAGGGGTCCAAATGAAAAAATTAACACCCAATGTAATTAATAGACGTCCTCTAAAGCTCAACGAACAACAAAAAAGAAAAGGGATTGAGTTACTATTTTAATTAATAATTTTTCTTGATTTCAAATATTGTGTCTTTACAAGTAGTCGTTTTAATAGTGAAACGAAATAGCAAATGGTGCATACGTAGTTCGCGCGGTCCGTTAGCCGTGTAACAACAGTAATAAGGGAAGCAGATAACAATGCGAATGGCGAATGCGTAAGTCACTCTCATTTTGAAAATAAAAATAAAAAATGGTTCAGTTTTGTCCAACAATGGTAACGAAATCGGCCGTTACAGCAATAACTCTTTCCGGTACTTTACATACAATCCAAGCAACGGCGCGCGCGTTGCCCGCACTGCTTTTCATCGGTATTAATATCTATCGGTGCGCTGGCGAATCCTTTCGAAGGCTCTCTGAGCGCGTCCGAAAAAGGCAATCATTAAAAATTATTTGAAGAATCGTCGTTCATTAGCGAGTCGTAGTATGCTGCGACCGGGCGCGATTAGAATTTTGTCGAACGCATTTAAACAAAACCGAATCGAATTTACATAATCTACAATGTATACATGGACAAAGAGCCATTGTGCTTCACCTCCTCACGCGCGCTCGTTACTAATCCTTTCACTCCTGGGCCGTTTGATTTACAAATTGCAATCTTGTTTGCTCGTTCAACACCTGAGGAACACCGTTTTTCCCCTTTTTTTTTCTAAAACGTATTAAAAATAAAATCGTTACAAATCGTAGAGGTTACAATTATAATTTTTTTTGTAGCTATTTCACCTAATAACAATAACCAATTAAATAATTTAAAGTAAATTAACGACATGGTCTAGTCATTTTAAACAACCACCTTTTCTATTTCAACATTCACAGATTAGCCAACCCTTACACTCTACAGTCTAGTTTGGGAAATCTCAATAATGACGTAAAATGTTTTTCCTTAATCTAGACCACTGTTTTCCTATAAGTGAAATTGTGTCGTGGGAAGCTCCGTTACCCTCACTCCCACTTTAAGTCTTTACTTATATTATAATATTAATTAAATTAGAAAGTTTCCAGCAACTCTCCTCTATTTAAATAAAAATTTCCTACTTTTTTTTAAGTAGGTATTTATTTAATCTGAATCACTCCCTATTCCTTAGTGAGATCTCTTCCCCTCACTGGAAGGGTTTTTAATTAAAATGAGTACGGATATTATTTGTATTATTTGAATTAAATAATTTGGAAGTCTATATTGTTTAAATTCAAAAAATATTTCAAGAATCATTTCTATATGCATCTCTTATTGATGTAATAATTATTAAAAAAGTAATTTCCTATTACCTTTACATTTGACGTCCCCAAGATCGCAGTAATTAAATTTTTTTGTCAATTTTTTAAATCTGAACCATCTATCCCTTGTCTTTAATGAGATTTGGTAAGATATGGTGGGAACGTCCGATTTCCTCGCCTCAGATTTATCCTACAGTGAGTTTTTAATTAAAAATGAGAAAAACAGTACAACTGTTCTTTAAATTCAAAAATAGACGTGTTTTTAATTGCCATTCTTTCTTGTTTTACCAAGATTTGATGTAATTTTTCCAGTTAGTATTCTTTTCTAAATAACTAACGACAAATAACAGAAAATAAATAAATAATCAAATTTTGACCCAAAAATTGCAGTTAATTTAGTAGTTGTCCAATAACTGGTGAAAAATCAATAGATTATAAATTATTGGAATGTGGTGGCAATTTCAAGTATACTGTTTATTTGTTCGATATATTAAATTTTAGATAATATTTAAACATTATTAGGTCTTCCCCTTATAATAGTAATAGTAAATTAATTAGAGCTAAAAAAGGGCGTAACTAAACTTATTGCTGTAAAAACATCACCAAAATTTGGTCTTCGGTATGTCTAAATTGCACCACGTAGTCAGTTTAACTAACCCAAAATGATTACCTAGTTGCGCCACCGAGCTCCTACATATAAGAACTACAAGTAGAAAATAACTACCTGATAAATTCTTCTAATATTTGTATTGAATTGAAGAAACTTTTAAGTATTGACACTCCCTAATATAAATAATTAAAATACAACATGGTTACAAAATATTTATAAATAATAACATTTTATTTCTCCACCTGAAGAAGGCACAGTGTGTCGAAATAATTATAGTCCATTTACAAATATTTTGCAAATTATATTACATGGGGTAGGTTACGGTATGTAAAGCTCCCCTTCCTCTTCGAACCTACAGCATTCGTGAAAATTAAACAATTTTTTATATATAAAGTATATAATGTATGTAACTATAAACAAATTGGTGGCGCAACTCTACCATAACTTTATTAGAGATTACTGACCGCGTGGCGCTATTCGTCTATGCCCTTTGTCTTTAGTCTGAAGACCTACTCTAAAATCATCAATAATTTTATTTACATCCTATTTTTGGATTTGATTCATTTTATGAAATATTATTTATTATTAAAATTAGGGTTAATTATGTATTTATTTTTAGGATGTATAAATATTTGTGTCTTTTATTTGCCCCTAATCACAGATGAAACCTTTTTGCATTATTTTTAGTGAATTGTTGCAATTTGGGCTTAAATTTTTGTCGTGTAAACATTTTATTGTCGAATCAAAATCACAAATCTCAAAAATAATATTTGTAGATGATGTTCTTATTGAACGTCTTCAGTTCTAAAGTCGATTTATAAACATTCATTTTGACATTGCCTCGTACAATAAAAAGTTGAATTAATTTCGAATCGGATCGAGCAGGTCGAAGAAAAGTCAAATCAAGAATCAGAGGTTCTCTCTGTCTTCTTCTTTAACTATCGTCTTGAATGACTGACGGTTCCATGTGGCCTTAGGTCGGGGTCTTCGGCACTAACCAGTCGGACACCTGGGGCCCGTCCGCCAGATAACATCGAGCGGTTATAATTAATTGTGTTTTTATATTTTGTTTAATCATTCTATTAGAAACAATCTTGATGCCGAACAAAAAAAATACAATAGCTCACGCACGTGATTAGGCATTCTTTGGATTCCGCCGATATTCGAGCATAACACATTCATACTGTGGCCCGTATGGGACTCTAAAGAGTTCATTTGAGTGGGCAACTCCTTTACATAACCAAATTAACAATGACAAAAAAAAAATGAATTACACATGTATTTATACATGTAATACATCTATAACTAGGCTTGTTAGAAAGCGCAAACTTAACCTATAAGTCTTTAATTACGTATACATCAATGGGATCCGGATCAATCAGAAGGTAAATACACCTTTGTAGTCTCTTACTGGTGTAGTTTACAGAAGAATCCAGGACTATGTTTTCAAAATATTAAATTCTTATCAACTTCAGTCCGAATATAGGTAGGACCCCGTTCTACTTTTTCTATATTAAAACAATATAAAATTTGTCGAAAAATAGAGCAATCTACATCTGTAATTATTTATGAACAATAATCTAATCTTTGTTTTCCTCTTGCTTTCATTACACCTGTTTCTGCTTTCAGCATGTCCCTCATTAGTCCCGTAATTGTGAAAATTACTTTAACGTATAAAATGAAATAAAAAAACTCAAAGGAAATAAAATAAGTTACTGAGAGGGAGACAAATGTAGTCCAATTTCCCTAAAAAGTAGAAATCGATGAACTGAAGAAAGTTCTTGTAGCTGTGCAACCGAAGTCCTTGGCCATGAGATTTTGAACTACCTCTACCAGCCTATTTATCCTTTTTCTTAAAATAATGTCTTGTTACTTTGTACTTTATTTACCGTATGTGCTACAAAAACGACACCTCCTTGTTGTTATTACGTACATTATTTACCTATTTTATTTTCTTTATATATATACCTACTGGCAGTTAGACGTTGATAAATCAAACGAGAGATTACGTGATCGCATTGTCAAAAGATAGATTCTGATTGAATACTGTCGTAATCTGCCATTCGTAATTCCGACCAATTATTCTCCAATCTGCCGCTTGCTCCATTTGAAACGGAGAAAGTCGACCGTGGTAAAATTATGGGAAAATATGCGAAATGTCACACCGATACTTAAATGGGTTTCGTGTTGTTATGTTGGTACTTAATATAGGAGCTTTTGTGAGCATTATCCAATTTACGCATCACGATCGATCTGTGGGCCCGGGTATCGGGAAATCGACCATCAACGCTAATCAGCATTTTTATTTATATTATTGTTGTTTATCGGTGATCTGATCAACCAAAGGCTGATTATTATTGCTGGGCATTGTTAAGAATACCTAGATCTTACACTTTTACTATACATATATATAATAAAAAATGTACTGAGTGTCCTATTAATTTATAACCCATTGTCAACCCTCAACTTTAAATTCTATCGCTGTTTAGTGTTGTATCTCGAGAGCTCTTTTACAATGAAATAATGTGTGGTTTTATATTTTAAAAATTAGTCTTACATCGATTATGTGCATGTCATATTTGTGGGGAAGTCGAAGTCCAATCGATTGAAGTTTAACTGCTTTATAGGTTTCGTTGTGTAATTCAAAATAGCGACAAAAATTAAACGGAAAATAAAAGAGCCTATTTGTAGAGTGAGAAAGAGCTAATATTAGTTCGTGATAATGCACAACCTCATTCAGTTCGCATTGCGCCGGAAAATTTGCAAGAATTTAGGTGGTAAGTTTTTGAACATCACGCATACTCGTCTGATGTCTCTCCGAGTGACTACCATATTTTCCCCATGTTGAAGAAAAAATTTGGAAACGTACGATTCAATTCAACAGAGAAAATCGAAAAAAGACGTTGTGACTGATTAAATTCTTGTAAAAATGGGGGGATCCATTGCACTTTGACTCAATATTGATAAAAAATGTTTCGAAAGCTTTGACGAATATGTAGAAAAGTGTGTAGATATCAAAAATACCCTTGGTAACCAAGTATTTTCCGGGTTGTTATGCCGTGGTCCTGTCTTCCTCCTTTACTAAACGTTTCGCCAGTCTTGACTGCTGGCATCCTCATCCTCATCTTCCTGTTGCTTCTTCTGCTGAGACTCAGTCTACTGAGGATGCCAGCAGTCGAGACTGGCGAAACGTTTAGTACCTAAAGGATGAAGACGGGACTACGGCATAACAACTAACAACCCGGAAAACCGGAAAATACTTGGTTACCATACGAACGCCGGCCGTGAAAGCTTACGATTATCAAAAGTCACCTTGTTTTTATGTTTTGACTCCTTTTTGATAGTGTAATACGTACGAGCATTAAACGTATGTATAGTGATTGTTATTCAGGTTAGTACCTATTGGATATTGTGGTCATTGCGATGAGTACACCCTGTATAAAGACTGGTATGAGGTATTGGCTGGTAGAGTTTTTATTTTGTATCGGTGCACGGCGATCATTAGTCAATATGTCCATTCAGCTGGCTACAATTATGGTTTAGTTATGCAAACAAGCGGGGGTCAGAGCGAGAATCGAAGATGCCTTTACCGTTCGTGATTGATCGACGGTACCACATTGCACTTCGGGCGCTGAGATTGTGCCCCGATCGAGAGAGAGACTCGCGCTACAAAAATCTTATCGGAAAGATCATCGACGGACCGGGGGACGTGGTGGCGTGGCGTGATCCTTTGCCGTTGTGCCATCCATCGCATCATCGTCATCATAGAAACGACTCATCAACATTGTCTTGCAATTAAAACTGCTTGTTGTACTAATATAGAATGTATCTACACACACAAATCTAATTGGCATTTCCTTTCTTCTACTTTTTTTTTAATTCTAAACGAATATTAATCGTAGCTAAATGTGTGGCATTAAAAAAAATTATACTTCGCTGAGTACGTCAAAGGGAATTGTAAAGTACGTCATGAACTTTTGGCAAGTTCAACAATAGGGAGGTTGAAAAAAATCTAACACATACATTTTTGTTTAATGTTCTAAAATACTTATTATAAAACGAGAATTTCAAACAATTTCTAAGAAATACATCGGTTTCCTCAAAATTCACCGAAGAAGTGTGAATATTTCGACCGCGTGGCAAAACGTTTTCTAATTGGATTGACGTCGAAAACTTCGCCTACAGTAATATCCATTGATACAGTACTATTATATTCGGCAGGTGGTGTTATTTCGTTCCCTGGCAATATTATACTCATAAAAATGGAATCAGGTTTTCAAAAAGCTGGCACACAATTTACTTTGTAATTTCGAAATTAAATGTCCAGACAAACATTTTTGCGTTATATAAATACTAGGTAAATGAGAAATTATCAGAGTGTTCTTAAGGTAAATCAATCTAAAAATGTTTGCAACGAATAGCATTAAATATATTTTTCGTAAAAAAGAATATCTATCTATTTTGACGGGCTACGACGAGCGAGAAACACTACTGACGTATTAAAATGCTTATGATTCGATAAATACTAATTTTCCTGTTCAGTGAAGCTAATCTAAATATATAATTATTGAGGAATAAAATCATAATTGATTTTCTTCTTTTCTGCCTGCGTTTTGTTGGTGTCATCGTTTTCTCATTAACAACCACCAATAAAAGGAAATTGAGGAAGGCCTTCTGCTCTACCCCTCTTGCTTTGCACCAAAGTGTGAATCCAAAGGACTACATTAATTCCGTAAATGTTTTTTTATATGACTTAATTTTAGAAAATTATTCTTTCTGGGAAAATTATTGCAAAACACCTTAATGTGGTTAATAATAAAATATATTATTCCTGTTTTGTTAATTAGGAGAAGATAAAATAAATGACTGAAACTTCTATATCCAGTTCAACCAAAAATAAATCATGTAGTAATGTTTAAAGTTCTAAATTTACACAACAAAGTTATTGTTTGTTTTAGATGCCCCTTGCGAATAGAGACGAAACGTTGTTGGAATCGTTAAATAACATACAATAAGTTCTCAATCCATTACATTTAGTTATAAATACTGAAGAATTCTCTATTTTAATAGGAGACTCTTTTTTGCAGAGAATTTTTGTTGACTTAATTAAGTCATTGTGTTCTCAAACCATCCTTGTTCTGTGCACATTTCAAGATTACTGTATATTATGTCTAAAAGATTTTTGTTAAATTTAGGGACAAATTTTAGAAAGGAGCAATGAAAATCGTCATTACAGGGTTATCAGTTCGAAAAGCTTCACTCCTTCCTCTCCTGAGCAAATATCTGTTTTCCCCGAGAGCTATTCTTTATCTCTAATTTCCTGTGAACAATAATCTAAATCGCTAATTCATCATTTATCTGTTTTTATTGTTCTTAATGCTTTTAGTGTGCCTTATTTACCCTTCATCTCTCAAAAGATGCCTTACCAACATATTCCTTGCCTATTCCTTATTGACTTCTTCATCTTTCTCTTTTTTGGTATATGTACTTCTAACCTTGTTGGTCACACTATTTTCATCATCCTTCTATGTAACACTACATGTTAAGGAAATAGCTGTTGTAGTATTAAGTAACGCAGTTTGGGGAAAGGGGAGGGTCTTGTAAAACGTTGCATAACAATGGAGGAAGGGGGTTGAGCAGTGTGGGTTATTTATTTAGGTATTAAGCAATGTAACGTTTCGGGTGGGAGGTAAAGATGATGCTTTATAGAGGAGAGGGTAAAGTGGAACGTTACGGTGAGTTGTCGATATGAGGATGGGGATCAAAACTATCCAAAAACAGAGTTACCTACATAATATTTGGACGGCCTCGTAGAAACTTTTCATGTAAATCATATCGTCGGTCAGTATTATCCGTTACGTTGGTAAAACTATTATCCTAATTTCCTTTCCCAACGTTATTTGAAATTAGAACCTTCGGAATAATTGGTGGATTCGTAATGTGATTTAGTCCCAATTCCTATCTCTCTTGTTCTAATGGGCAAATATCATGGCCCTTTCGCATCGCGAAACATAGAGCAGCACAGAGGGCTGGTGTTAATTTCCGACAAACGTATTTCATAATTAACGCCGATGGTTGATACGATGGATGGTGGAGGAAGGTGGCGCGATGCATTTGCGTCGTTGGCCGCTACCAGTTAATATATATCACCAATCCCGAGTTAACAGCGCAAACTTTAATCAAGTCGCTTCCTGTCACCCGTTGTTTTAACTGGGTCCTGCTAATTTCCGCGTAACACCGATAGCGCCTGCCCCGTTTTACATAATTGACTTGTAATTGTTTAATGGCCCGGACATTTTCAATGGTGTTTAATTTACATAATTTAGATAGCGAAGTAACGCGGTACGACGACGCGAAACGATGCGAAACCATAATATGGCTGCATGTACACGTATCTACTTTCCAGTTTGATTGGCTTTTTCATCTATTCAGTTCATTGTCGATGTTATAGGCATTTCTGATGCTTTCATTGCTTTTATTCATATCATACAATGCCTTTATTAACCAATTATAAGTAAGGTTTTAGTTTTCAGTTGCAGGGGCTGATTTCGTAGATATGGAGGGTTGAAAGAACATCACCCTGGAAGACTTAAAAGAACGAAATGAAATTTTCGGTTCGAAAATCTTCTAGAATTTTCCAGAACATTCTGGAATGTTCTTGAATGTTTGAGAATATTGTTGAATTTTCCAAAAGGTGCAAGAATATTCTGGATATTTGCAGAATATTATGGAATCTTATAGAAGGTTAAGGAGTCTAAAAGATTTTGAACTTTTCAGTAATTTCGTAATCCTTCTGAATGTTATAGAATCTACTACATTGATACAAAAAATAACTTTTATTTATTTTTTATTTTATTTTATTATTTTATTAAGTCCCAAAACAAATCCATAATTACCTACATAAAAAAGCTTACAAAGACGATTACTTAAATGTAATGTAAAAGTATCGTGTGTAAATATTCAGAAAATAACTTATCAGTATGTTTATTAATAATAAATAAAAATTTAACATTATTTTTAATAGTTTTTTTATAGTTAAATAGGGGGTGTCATAATAATAATTAAAAAAACATTTTAATTACATGTTCTATTTATAGGTAATTGTACTTTCTGTCCCTAAATTGATTATTGTTTTTAAGAACTCTAGATGTTACATAAATTTTAAAACTACTTAATAAGTCTGAGCGGTCCAATTGTGAAAGCTGCATAACGCAAAAATTAAGCCTTTTTCGAAAGGATACCAAACCACAGAACCATACATTAGTAACGAATAAATGTAATAAAAGTATTGTTTTTCTATATATTAGAGGATTTTTAAATTTATGGGAGAATCTTTTAATAAAGTATATTTTCTTTGTAATTTTTAATTCAATAAATTCGATATACAGTTTAAAAGATAAATGTTCATCAAAATTATGCCAAGATAATTAATTTATTTGATCAACTTTTTCTAATAGTTCACTATTAAGATTAAGTAGATTTTATAAAAAATATATAGTAAGTATTTTCTTTGTGTTGATTTTTGCACTAGAGAAATTAGAATTATTGAATTCAATGATAACTGTATATGACAACTGATTATTTAAGTGCACATTGTAGTATACTTTTACTGAACGAAACCAGAAAATAATAGGTATATAAAGACACTAAGTGGCCTTTTCTTGACAAGATATTTGTAAGATTAAAAGTTTTTATTATTATGTTACAAACTTTTAAATTTTGTTATAGGTTCGTCAACGTCGATGTCAGCTATGGATGAATTGGTCCCCAAAACACGCCCACCCCCACCTTCAGAAGTGGGTAAGTAACTTGATCAACATACACCTGTATTTTTTTCTTCAACTGTTGTTTTTTGCACATTTTCAAAGTTTACCCGTTTCGTCGTTTATATTTTCGGTGAACGCATGTGGGTACTTACTTAAACCATACGAGAGCGATACGAGCGTGGGTTAGGGGGGTGCAGTTGCCTCGTACGTGAGTTTCGTTTTAATAATAGTCTCTTTGTTTATAGACATGTACACTAATATCTCAAATTTACGACTCTCCGGACGGCAAATATTGAAATGCACTTACAAGCATAACTGAAAGTTTATGATTTGGAAACTCTTTAAAATACAGTCGTATTGAACTTGGTTCGAACGACATCCCCGGAGCCATAACAATAAGTTAATGGCCAGGTAATGGTGCACACAGGGCGTTCATTATTTTTTCCAATAGCCCTTAACACTTGCCCCATCCTTTAGACAACCAATAATATAATTAATCAGATTAATTACACATGTGGATAGTTTTAATATTTTCTTTGTTCTGTTGGAAAATTAATTGACGTTTTGTTAACGTTATAAAAGATTGTACGTGGGCGTGGTAAGGATCCGTTTAATTAAGAACGTTTTGCATAATTGAGCCAGCACTTATTTAGTTGGTCGTTTTTTTATATACCTAAGTAATTCCGCAACTTTTTATTGTCACGCTCCGAATTAAAAAAAATGTAACAATCGTCAAATTAACGTAAGCGGGTGATTTATATTCTCTTTACACTCCCACATAAATAAATAATTTCAGTGACGAAATTCTATACTGCGTGATAGTTACGTACTCCGCTTTTCATTTAAGTATTCGGACCTGTTCGCTCAACCATGTCGTACTGTTATCTGTTATATTCTCCCACAATTAAATTTCTTTGATTTGCCTGTTGAATACGAACTAATATTCTAATTGAATTTATCGTAGGTATTATTTATTTGTTTACGCAATGCTTCTTTTGTTTAAAACATTACAAAACATGTTTCCTCTCTAATTTACCTACTGTCTATCTATAGGTAAATTGTTATCCGTTGCTTGATACTAAGGATATCATCAAAAGTGTTGGCACTGATTCCCCAAAAAATAACAGGATATTTACGAAACCAACTTCTGGATCTATATAAATTTCAAAATCATTAACATTCCGGGTCAAAGGATCTATGTATATAAACTAGCCTCTGAATGTGATCTAAACTTTTATATAGGACAAACTTGCAGGAGCCCCAAAATAAGCCTCAAAGAACACAAAAGGATTACTATTTGTATCTACTTTCTACCATGTATGTATTCCTCTCGTTGTACGGGAATTTTTCAAATAGTTTTCATTCAGAACCAAACAATAAATTGATTCAGTGCATATATATATACAGGCGATAAATTCATCCACGACAGTCGCAACTTCACCACCGTTGATTCGTCTCATCACTTGACCATCTGCAAGCGATATCGTAGATGTTTGTACCTACAATAAAATATAGCGTATCTGCCGATATTTTACCTACATGTAGATTGTAGAGCACGCTGAGCGAAAGAAAATGCGGTAGACGTTTCAATTAACTGGCACGTAATAAATTCCCGCGCATATATTTACCAGTTGACCAGAGCACTTCTTTGCCTATAAATCAAAGTCGCAGCCAGTAGCTCTCTGTTGCATCGGTACGGAAATTTAATTTAAATTTTGAATTATGCGTCGATGTGAAAATCAGAACGGTTTGCAAACGGTTCGACACAAAACCTCGTCATAATTGAAATAACTGTCTGGTATTATTAAATAACTTTTAAGTACTTCGCTGGTTATTAATAATGCGGCCTTCAAGCTTCATTTGTTTATTTTTTATTAGTTGTACTCTCTAAAATTCTTCGGGGACAGAAAAGAAGAATAGACACCTTTAGTTTAATTTTAGAGGATTAATTTCTACAGAAAAATGAATTATCATTAATTGAATCGATGAGGCTTCTATATTTCGTAATTTGTAACTAAAACTTTGTGTTTGTTTTGAATTATTATTAATCAAACATTTTGTAAGTTTAATAACGCAACACATTTCTGTATTACTTAAGTTTAATTTTGCTGTACCTACACTAAACTATTGTACATTTAATATGACCGGATTCAGTTATAAAAACCTTGTTAAAAGTACTTCCAAATCGCATGAATCGTTAAATGCGTGAAAACAGGACATTTATTGTCCACTTCAAGGTTAAAGTTCATGAGTTTTTGAAATAATATTATATTACAAATAGAAACTATACATACAGTGGAAATTTAAAAGTCATCGCTTTTGCGGATTTTCATTTTTATAAATCAGGATTATTTTATCGTTAATGTCACGTAACCTGAAGGAAGTCCATAAATAAAATCGTAATAGTTCATATGTCAAATGTTGAAATATGCATGAAAGTATAAAACTATATGTTATATTATGTATATATAGACTCTAATAGACCAGGGTCGATAATTTTGAAACCAAAAAAAATTATAGTAGGATGAAACCCATTGGAAAAGGAAGAGAATATAACAGAAATGAAAGGAAAAATAATTTACGGGCGATCTGAGGTCGGGAAGGGGAAGAGGGTGAGTTTTTAAGGGTAAAAAGCGGCTTTCCTTGATTTCCGGAAAAACTACAAGTCTTATGGAAAAAAGTTAAATGGCAAAGTTGTATGTAATAAAAAGATCTACAACTTTTGTACCTACACTTTTTTCACATCACATCAATCTTTTACAAAAAAAAATTTTTTTTCACGAAATTTGGTGAAAACGCCTGTTTATGTCCTAAACACGCTGTAATTCTTTTGATTTGAAATATTTATTTTTTCACCTTATTTTTACTTAATATCGAAAAAAAACCCTAATTTTCAATCGAAAATTCTCACGTCAAAATATCTGCTTTTTTAAAAATGTTGGTGGGCTTTTTCTTCGTTGAAATCTCTACATTCTGATGGTGTGAAAAAAATGTACATTACTATGGTAAGTTTTCTCAGGAAATGCAAAAAAACGAAAAAATATTATAATGAATAACGTAATCAGTATAAAGTATGTCAATTTTATAGTACGATTAACATGTATTCTATATATTATGCGATTTTCTATGACATAAATGTAATTAGAATTTAATCAATCGACTTTTTTACTGAAAAAAATAGCAGCGGTCACATTTTGTAGATAAAATTTCCTTTTTGAAATCATATCTTCAATATCGAGAACAACTATTTTTTGCATTTCCTGAGAAAACACCATAGTAATGTCAATTTTTTTTTTCACACCATTAGAAAGTAGAGATTTTAACGAAGAAAAAGCCCACCAACGTTTTTAAAAAAGCAGATATTTTGACGTGAGAATTTTCGATTGAAAATTAGGGTGTTTTTTCGATATTAAGTAAAAATAAGGTGAAAAAATAAATATTTCAAATCAAAAAAATTACAGCGTGTTTGGGACATAAACAGGCGTTTTCACCTAAAATTTTGTGAAAAAAAATTTTTTTTTGTAAAAGATTGATGTGATGTGAAAAAAGTGTAAGTACAAAAGTTGTAGATCTTTTTATTACATACAACTTTGCCATTTAACTTTTTTTCCATAAGACTTGTAGTTTTTCCGGATATCAAGGAAAACCGTTTTTTACCCTTCAAAACTCACCCCCTTCCCCTTCCCGAACTCAGATCGCCCGTAAATTATTTTTCATTTCATTTCTTTTCCAATGGGTTTCATCCTACTATAATTTTTTTTCACTTTTTACTATTTTTAAAAGCTTCAGCACTGGTCTATACGTAACAACAAAATTTAAAAAGAGTAATTTCGCCGACAATTGTATGATAATGATGTCAGAAAAAACCAGAGTAACTGTTTTATTCACAATATAATTGCTCATTTTTAAATGAACAATTAACTCACAAGAAACAAAAACTTAGCAATGACAAAAAATTTCAAATGTGACAAGTAATCCTAACCTATCCCCTTTTCGTTTCTAATATCGCATTAACTTAGGTACAATTTATCTCTGTCTTTCTTGTGCATTAAAATGAGGACGCATTATGGACGTAGGTTATTGTTCCAAGAACATACGTTTTGTTTTCACTGCACTTTTTCTGCATTGTCACAACAAAGGCATATTTAATATATTCTTCTCTGACTTAAACCAAGAATACTAGAAGTTTTTCTTTCTTGTGAGTTAATTGTTCATTTAAAAATGAGCAATTATATTGTGAGTAAAACAGTTTTTCTGGTTTTTTTTGACATCATTATCATACAATTGTCGGTGAAATCACTCTTTTTTTGTTTTAAATTTTGTGTATGATGTTTCCAAATTCGTCTTATAACTTACAGATGTGTTGTTATCTTCCATGTTTCGAATTTCTTCTTTCTTTTTTGCGACAGCTGTTTCGCCTTTCGGCATCTTCAGGCTTGTGTATGTTGTGGGTTGTTGTTGCGTATTTATATGTTTGGAATGTGTTGTAGTGGGGAGAATATGGCGTCTGATTGATTGTTTATCTGTATGCTTTTTAATGTTGTTTTTTATTTTGTTTTTATATATTTCCATGTTTTCTAATATGTTTAATTCCCTGCTTTTTGGTGCTGAGTATAGTATTTTTAGAGTTTCATTTATTGGTCCTGGTTCGTGGTTGTTTTCTGTTAGATGTAGTGCGTAATTCGAATCTGTTTTTCCTTTTTTATATGAGTTAATGTGTTCAGTGTACCGTTGTTTTATTTTCCGGCCTGTTTGTCCGATGTATATTTTTTTTCACAGGTATTGCATTTTTATTCGTATACTCCTGATTTTTCGAAAAGATTTGTTTCTTCAATTTTTGTTTTTATTTTGTTGTCCATGTTGTTGTTTGTTTTGAACCCTATTTTTGCGTGTTTTTTAAATATCTTCGTTATTTTGAATATATGTGGTCCTGTGTATGTGAAGGCGATCCATATTTTAGTGTCTTCCTTTGGTTGTGTTCTTTCGTTTTCTTTTTTATTGATCGAGGTTTTTATGTTTTTGTGTATTTTTTCTACTATGTGTGTTGGATATCCATTGTTGTCAGCTATTTGTTTGATTATATTAAGTTCTTCCCTGTAATGGTTTTTTGACATAGGAGTTGTTTCAAGTCTGTGTAGCATGCTCCTAAATGCAGCTTCTTTATGTTGCTTTGGATGGTTTGATGATGCGTGTGTTATGTTGTCGGTTTGTGTGGGTTTTCTGTATATTTTATAGTTTATTTTGCTGTTTGTCCTCATTAGTGTGAAATCTAAGTAATTTAATTTGTTGTTTTCTTCTTCTTCGACTGTGAACTGTATGTTTTCGTTGTGATTGTTTATCATTTGTAGGATATTATTGCTGTAATTACCCTCTATTATGCACAGTATGTCGTCCACGTATCTTGTCCATTCGATTATTTTGTATTTGTTGTTTATTTGTTCCACTAATGTTTCTTCGAATGAAAAAAGAAAGAAGAAATTCGAAACATGGAGGATAACAACACATCTCTAAGTTTTTTAGTTTTGTTGTTACTTAGAGTCTATACATAATATAACATATAGTTTTATACTGTTAACCATCTTTCAACATTTGACATATGAACTATTACGTTTGTATTCATAGACTTCCTTCAGGTTACGTGATATTAAACATAAAATAATCCTAATTAATAAAAATGAAAATCCGCAAAACCGATGACTTTTAAATTTCCACTATGTATAGTTTATATTGATGGTAAAGATAAAATAACCCAGGTATGTGTTTTTAATGAGCAAGAATATTGATTTACTTCTTGTAATTAACTAAACATTTACCTTCATGAAGCAAAACATTAGAACATTTTTAAAAATTTACTTGAAACAATCAGTTCTTCATCGTTAAAATGGTCAAGGAGACAATGCAAATTATTTAAAGACTAACTTCAAGAGATATAGATATGAAACGTCGAATAAAAAATTAATAAAATTAAGGAGGTTAACATTGCCATTTATTGCCATGCTTGACCGGTGAGCCGTAAAAATTTTCCATGTCGTCTCCTTTCCAGTCCATCTTCTAATTAACGGATGATTGTTGCTTAATTAAACAGGGAATTACATAAACACACAGCGAACTATTGTGAAAGTAATGCACGCTTCTTTGTATAAACGTGTGTTTGTACGTATATGTGAGTGTAGTGGTATCGTTGTTCGAGCCCATGGGACATTGTCAGACGTTTAACTTTGATTATACATGTGGGTGAGCTCGTTTAAAAAAATCATTTCCTGTACACTACAATACATGCATAATTACCCGTAGAAGAATAATTGTCATAATGATATCCCATTAAGTGTACCAGTCCGAATGGTTGGGTGACACACACATACACACAGAAAACCACTAGCTTGCATGCTCTCTTTAACTAACGTTTTAGAATCGTCTTCCTTCTTGTACGTATGTACATACATTCAAATAACTGTAATCTATTAAAATACCATTTACTATGAGTTACCATTTTGAAACTATCTGCTTTATAATTAACAACGACAAAATTTTGTTAAACTAGACTTTATTAATAGGCATTTTATAATTTTATTCAATTACTGAACATTGATAAGTTCTGTTTTAGTTTAAAGTCTTTAAGTTATTAAACAATTTTATAAAAAGTGAACGTTGAATTTATACAATAATTTAAAAAAATCAAATTCATTTACTTATTTTAGTGAAGGCCGAAGCTCAAAACACATTTCTCTGACTCTTGCATTATGTATATACAGAAGTCAGAAAATGAGGAATCTTTCAAAAAGGATTAAAGAAAGTATTACTCTCCCAATTTAGTAGTCCTTGCGAATAATTTTCTAGTTGTAATTTCGCCTAGCCCAACTTAAAAGAGTAGGAAACTAAGAAATTTGCCAATTATAGCAATTTGATAAATAATCGTCCAAATTCTTTCCTCAAAATTTAGCTGAAGAGTTAGTTAGTCCTCGCTGTTCCTTTACTTTAATTTTTAAACGTAATTTTAACAATTGGAAAAGATCGATAACAAAAACTATGTAGTCTTTAGTACTTAATCAAATTACTTAACGAAACGTTGAAACATTTTAAAATCGAACAGCTATTTATTTAAATTTTTCAAGTACCCTACAACAATTTTTAATTATTAATTATCTGCATAAATGATACCTGAATTTCATTAAATTTTTCCCTTTTTTCAACCCTTATAGCATCAAATTTATACCAATTATGATTATTATGTTACAACCTACCTGATCAAGTAACATTTTATCCTCACACGACGCCTCTCTCGTTAAAATAATTTCAAAATCTAAAGTTTCAGCTTATTTTTTAAACTCGCAATATTCCACTTTAATAGTTTTAATTATTTTCTATTGTAAGAACTTCTTTCTCAATTCCCTTTACCTATCTCTTCCTTAAACTGTCCTCCTCTTTCATTTTTCAGTCTTTTATTGATTCGAAATGTCTTTCCTTCTTCCAGAACCGGCGTTAGGAATTTCGGGTCCAAGGTAAGCGTTCTTAGACCCCACTCAAAAATTTTTACTCCAGAATTTGGTTCTTTCTTCAAAATTATAACTGAGATTTTGTTTAGTTAGCAGTTAGGTGTTTGTGCTTTCGGGGGCTCGGACTTAGGGTACTTTTTCCCCGCTTACCTCTCTAACACCGGCCCTGCCTTCTTCCACCATAGTCATCCCCTTCTTTATTGTATTCCGATTGTGACCTTCTTAACCCCAAATTCAATTTTTATTTTTACATTCTTCTTCTTTTCCTTTTTCACTATCTCATCTATAACGTTTTTAATTTTTCTTTCTTCCACTGTCCTATATTCTCTTCTTTAATAAACACTTTTGTTCCTTTTCATTTTTTCCTGTAATTTACTATTTCCATTTTTCCTCTAAACTCTTTATTTTTGAATCAAAAATTTCTCTTTGGATTTTCACACTTCAGCAATTCTAACGCTCACTCCCACATTTAAAATTCTCTTTATGTAACTATAACCTAAATAACACCACATTCCTCATTGTTTCTATCTCATTTTTTGTTTCCAATTCTTTACTTAACATCTGCACTTTTTCTTTAATTTACTAATGTCTTCTCATATGCATAATTTCTTATATCCCAAATTTCTTGATTTTTATACATAACTTCATATCATTATTATCATTTTCCATTTTTTGCATACTTTTTCTAATAAAACAATCATCCCTTCATTGTCTGCCATTTCTTTTTCCTCTATGTGTGTTCTATTTAATTTTTTGATTCCCTTCACCTTCTGATCTGGACTCTACCTTCCTCGTTTTAAATTTTTCTCAGGCAAAGGCCCCGTTTCTGTTCCATTTTGCTTTATCTTCAGTCTTCTCAACGTGTTATCACAATATTCGCATTTTTTGCAAAGTAGACAAGTATTTCTTAACAAACTCCGCAAGCTGTACCAGCAGAAACATTGGACACCGTTGATCCAAAATACAGTAAGAAATGTTTAGACTAAAATCAGTCAAAAACTCAGAACACTCAAACACACGTCTAGAAAACTTCAGGGATTAATTACAATGTTTAATTGAATATGTGTTTAATGTTTATTTGACAGCAAGAACTTTGTAGGCCTACATTTGTTAGTATTATCTACAATAAACTTTTCCTATTTTGCAGTGTTCCATATTTTCGTTCTGCCCTCGCGCCATTTGTTTTGTCTGTTGTACACCACGCGACGCGACGTCCCTTATAATAAAAATTAATTGCTAGGTATATGAATTGAATTAAATAGATTTTAATAAATAATTTGCTGTTACATTAGAATATAATAACAGTACTTGAGGTATGGTGTATAATTTACTTTAAATTCGTTATTAACTATTTATTACTACTATCCATGGAAATGTGTATTACGAGAGGTCAGTATGTAAGCACAAGTACGTATGTAATGTAAATATAAATACATGTATGTGTGTATGTATCACGGCCTGTTGGTTCCGTGAGTAGTGCATAATACAGAAAGTGAAAAGAATGACAGCGATGTCGATGCCGATGCCAATGTCGATGCCGTGAGAAATCGCAACGTGACTATTGGAATAACAATAACAAGTTTTTGACCACGGAGCGTTGCGTCTCTGTCCCGTACGGGCACTCCGATCGCCATTATCCTTATTCTTATTTAAAAGGACCAGTTGGTGTACCATAAACACGGCTATAATTACCCGACCGCAGCGGCGACGGCGAATAAAAATTGTACGCGGAAATTATTATTCGGATAATCTCACATCTTGCGGAACGCAACGCGAACCATCCAACTTACCTATGGCATGTTATTATTATTATTATTTTGCGGTTAATTGTACCTACACCGAGAATATAACAAGACTTTTACACCTGTAGCGGTTTACAATATAATTATTTTTTTTTAATAAGTTCAATCAAACAAGATCGATGTAAATTTCGTCAATCAAAAAGAAATTTAATCATATAAATGCTTAGGTACCTACTCTGAAAAGATACAAATTCTACTCCTGGGTTAATGTTATTTATCTGCTTATTAATTAAGTATATCAATTCGAAAGGTTCAGACAGGAACCAACCATAATTGGACCATAGAAACTTTGAAATGTTATGGGAGCAACTGCTGCTGCTAAGGTATAGTGCTGCTGATATGTTTTGCTTGCAAATGTACAGCATCGGCGCGCGCAGTACATCTGACGTAATATGCCTTGAATCGCTAACAGACCACAGCAAAGGAGCGGTAAAGATAAGCTAAGAAAAGTGATCCTAATATAATTGTGTTTTTATATTTCTCATTATTTTAGTAAAATACAGGGCGCCAACTTAACGCTCTAATAAATTAAAAATAAATGTGACGTTTTTTCGCTAGAAAAATTGGCAAACTGAGGAAAAATAGCTTTTCTTGGAAAATTGTTGCCTATTTTCACTATTTACATGAAATAAGAACATGAACGCATTTTTTACCAGTTCAATTCTGGTTTATTGTATATTTGTTTGCTAAAAAAGTACTTTCATGTTTTAGAAAACATTATATAGTAAAGTACGACATTTTTCTCGTGAAGAAATCGTAGTCACTAAAATAATGAGTTATATAAAAAAACATAGGTATCTGAATTTTTTCATAATGGGATCACTTCTTAATCTTATCGATACTCCTCCTTTGGCAGTGCCCTTACAAAGCGGAGCAGCATTGAGTGATAGATTTTTCAGTAATCAGATCATAAAAGAGTATTTAGAAGTTTCAACTAGTTTATTAATAACTCTGATAGCTATTTCGACCTAGCCGGTCATTTTTGAAGAGTACATTTACAAATATTTATTATTTTTATAACTAGTTAAAACTTCCTTAATACTCTTTTATTTTATTATGTTATTGATAATGTTTCATCAAAATTACACCAGTGAAAGTAATGATATTAATCAGATCATCTTTCACATAATTAAAATTGTTTTTTAATCTCAAGACCAAAATTAAGAAAAGAATAATTACTGTTGACCCTGCGTATTTGGTTAATAATCTGTCCAATCCAGTAGTCACACATACGTATGTACGTATAAGTGGATTTCCCAGTAGGAATATAATTATTTAACCGGTGGAAGAAGATTGCTTTGCTTTTAAGGCGTTTGTAAACATAAAGCAGAGTTAATAGAATACAGTTTCTCCGTTTGGTTTAATTAAATTAAGGCCTAAAACATCTGTGTAATCTGCGTTTAAGTCCGACCACAGTGCGTAACTAAAGAAATGTGTAGTGGGCAAGTTAAACGGGCTGATGACACTATTACACTAATTGAATTAGGCTTGACAATTAGCACTTGTAAATAGGGAAAGACATTTTTCAGTTTATTCTACGGCATGGCACCGGAATCGGTCGTCCAAGTACCCACATAATATTTGTCGGAGACAGTTACGAATAGAAAACTTGTTTTTAAATTATGTTTGTGTACCTTAGACACACAACAAAACTACCAGACAATATTTACCTTCTGCTTACTTAACGGACCCATATTTAATTGATACCGTCACCGTTTCTACCAAAAAAAAAAAAATCCCCACTAAATTATAAACTTGTTTTTTTCGAAATATATACTCTAATACAGAAGGACTAATTAGGCATATTAAAAGCTAAAAAAGAATAAAAAGGGTAAGAAGAAAGCGTAATTTAGATTTTACTATTCACAAATAGTTAAAGGTGTAGGTGGGATGTTCTAGTTTTGGAAAAGATTAGAAGAAGTTGAGTAACGTGTCCAATCAAAGGATCTTATGATGTTGATGTTTAGATGGTTTTGATATCACAGCTCTAGTGTTACATGCTTGAAAATGTGTTTCAAGCCCTTTCAGAGCTTAAAAGCTCTGTATTTCCATTCCTTTCATGAACAAGCAGTTGGAGCTTGGTAATCGAATTATTTTATAAAAAGGCTTGGTAATTCGTAGTGTTGTAAGTAAAAATATTTCCAATGGTATCATTTCCATGTAAATGGAAAATTTGGAAAATTCCGAAGGATCAAGGTTACTAATGATAGAACGGTTAAACTATTATTCGTATACCTTAATGGAAACTTGTTAAATAAAATAGAAAAGGGCGTTAGGTCAACTTTTATTGTTGAAGATTTTGAGAAAGTTGACTAGTATGAAGAAAGCCCGAATGCCGAAAAACTGGTTTATCAAAAATATTACCTAATCTTTTTTTACAAATTTAATCCTTTTTGATTTTTTTTTGTGTTTTCATTTCTGTACATATGTAAGCGTTATTTTTTAAATAAATATTTATTATTTTAGTCTTAAGTTTGTTCCTAACATTTCCGATATCCAGGGAAAAAGTGACAACACTAGTAATTCGTATTTTAAAAAAAGGTTTCAACTCGTTTAAAGTGCCTTTAAGTCTTTTTTATTTAAATTCGAATTACAAAAAAGAACTTGTAGTTTAATTGAATTACTGGTCTAGGACGTTGAGAAGAAGTAAAACTTATTTATATACAGAAACATAAAAGCAAAACCACCAAAAGAGCTTTGTCCTTTTATGTACACATTTCAAGCCTTTTTGATTTAATTTAGTCGTTTGTAGTGAACTCAAAGTTTTTTTTCATAAATATCTTCAATCGTTTTGAAATACTTGAAGCCCTTTTGGTGTATTTCAAGCAGGGCTGTAGCTAGAGTCGAATTTGAGGTAGGGCAGCATTGGTTACAGGTAGGGTGGAAGTAAAAAATTGATCATAATTGATCTGCCCTCGAAGCACGGGCTCCTAAATCAATCGCCATGTATATCATTGACCTAAGTGATGTACATTCAATAGCTATTCGTAGACAAATAATTTCTGTGACAGAGCATGAGCATGTATCTAAAAACTTTTAAATCCTCAATGATGGAAAAGGCGAACAAGATGGTTGAATTTCTAAATTTGGATGTAGAGATCCACGTCTGAGTGAGAGTGAGGGTGGGTGATACGAGTAAATAGATACGACCGAAAATACCATTTAGATCATATTTTTTCTGCAAACTTTGTGCAATATCAGAAGGAATACCATAGCTAACATTACCAACATGTGTTGACCAACCTGCTGCTATGGAACTAGGAGTAGCGATTGTATTTTGTGCTTCCACCTGCTTTGAGCATTGAGGTTCTTCATGGTCAATTTGCTCTTCAACTCCTTGTTTTTCTCCAAAGAAAACCCGTATATCCATCGCGAAATCAATGAATCTTCAATTTATAGCAATAAAAATAACAATTGTATCGATTTTTGACTAGAACAGTTTTCCGTACATTTCACTTAACTAAACTACAAACAATCATACAAACTCTCTAGTTTATGCTTTTTCAGTTTAAAAAGGGATTCTCCGTACCATAGATTGCAATATAGCCCATATTGCAATATATGCTACGGGGAATCCCCTCTGCATTACAGATATTATAATTAAATAGACCCATCGCTTCATGTGATGGCGCTTCAAATGCCGTTTATACACAGAACAAAGAATTATTATATGTAATATGAAATAAATGTCACAAAGTGTGGTATGTTCGGAAATGTTGAGATACCTACCTAACGCTACAATTTTTTTTTATCTCAAACTATGCACAAACAATTTAATTATAATAATTTATCTTAGTTTTCGGTATTTTTAAAGTAGGGCATTGTGATTTCAAGGTAGGGCATTGCCCCACAATGCCCTCCCCTAGCTACTGCCCTGATTTCAAGCCTTCATAATGTGCTTGAAGCCCTTTTCATAAATGCTGAGGGCTTTGAATATAATAGTTATTTTCGAGGTAATTCGTTATTCGAAGTCCTTAGAGTTTGAAAAGTAATTAAGACCAAGCACGTTAAGGAAGGGCTGTAGGTTTAGGGCCTAAAGCCTTTTTGTCGAGGGCTTTGCCCAGCTTTGATTAATATTATGATGGGTTTACATATATACACTTATAATATCTCTATAACCAAGCTTTAAAATGAAAAGTATTACCTAAATAATTTCCATTAAAAAAAATAAAAAAAGTCTTTTAAGAGCTTTCGAAAGATGCCCAACTAGGGAGTGCACATTTTTATTCTTACTTCACTGTAAAAGGAAGTGTAATCTAGTTTTAAAACATCTAAGGTCAACATTTACCTAATTCACGTAGGTTTAAAATTTTAGATATTACTAGCAGCAATACCCGGTGTTGCCTGGGTAAGAGTATATTACACGTTTGATGGAACAACATTCTAAAAATTCGCGAATTTAGAACTATCTAGAACATTGGGATGTTCTAAAAAAATCTGCTTCATTGTCATCCCCACTCCGTGCTGTTTTCTGGATGAGTAGTGACATCAGTAGACGCCTGGTGGGATGACTAATCGATTGATAATAATTGATCAGTTATCGACCACTGAGAGTTGAAGATTATTATAATAATAATATCGCTATTAAAAAATGGGTGTTGGTGGTAGAAAGATGAAAATTAAGGGTTATATGTATTTTTAAATGCCAAATCGTAAAAGAATTAAAAAAAAAATGTCCAAAAAGTAAAAAAGTTAGGGGTGGACAACCCTTATCACTTAGGGGTATGAAAAATAGATAGTTCCCGATACTTAGACCTACTGAACATGCATATAAAATTTTATAAAAATCGGTCAACTAACATTGTGACACGAGAATTTTATATATTAGATTATAAAAATTAAAGTGGATGTGATAGTAAAAATATTTTTTATTATCTGTAATATATTAAACAAACCATATTAATGTTCTGTCCTTTGGTCTTTGGTAGAAAGAAATGAACTGCAGGTACTCTGTCATGGAGATGTTGTCGAGAACGTGGCTGAATTTGAAAACAGATGGCAGAATATTTTTCTTGAAAAAAGTATTTTAGGTTAATGAGAAACTAAACTGAAACATACAGTTCAAATTTTGATTCAGGAAAAAATTTAACAAAAAAGAAAGCGGATTTTGAGAAAATGAACAGCTTATGGAGGGTGGGGAGGTTTAGCTGCGCTGAAGTAAACTGTATGCTTGTTTGCTACTTTAAAAAGAGAGGATTTTAGTTATCCTTGCATCATTTTCTGTTCTTTTTGTTTTACTATATGGACCTTCGCAATTGATTACCAAATTCTGTCGGGGTTGGTTCGGTTTTATTCTAGTTGTTATACATATAGAACTATTATGCATATCCACATCCAGTTCGAACAGAACCAGTTCGTAAATAATGTGAATAGCAGCAATACAACAGCATCAGCAGCAGTAAAACAGTCTCGAGTCTTGATCGTTAATGTTGCTAAATTTAGCACGTCTTGCTGCCGCGGCCAATTTATTAATTCAGAATTAAAACGTAATTTGTAGATGCTCGGCCGTAATTTTAAATAATAATAACAACGTGTACACTGCTGCTGCGTCACTTAACGAAATATATCGTCTAATTGGTTTTGATAAGGGTACGAAGAAGGACGATAGCGAGTAGTCGTCATCACTTGCACTGTTCCACGGACATTAACGAAATGGTCCGATGCCTAATCAGCTTAAGTGACAAATAATCATGATCACTCCGCACAATTAATTAATTGGTAAATGTAGCCCGTGATTTGTATTGCGCAGGATGTACAAATAAGTCTGATCTAAAACGGCGACCTTAAAATCAAATTAACATAATTTCTGTTCCAAAACGACGAATACGTACACAAAAAATAAATATTTTAAGTTCAAACCAGAAAAAGGCAGTTTCAATTTTTACAAGCGAATTAACAAATTTTTAGCGCTAATAACGATTTCTTTACAAACAGAATTTATAATTACAATAATAGGGCTGTATAAACAAATTACGTTATATTTCAATCTCATTTTTATTGCAGTATAAAACAAAATTTTTACTACATATTGTAGCGACCAGTGACACAGTACGTGTGTGCGATAACAATTTGTGGCATGTACTTGTTATCGCTAGCATGCTTACGGCGTAGACACCGCACACGGTACTTTTCGTGTTATCAACTTACAAGATGTAAATCATTCTCCGGCGACAAGTAACAAGTTCAATTCTGGAATAATCGAGGACTTTCTAATTATGACTCATCATTCGGGAATACTCAGGATTTCTTCGAGTTCCTGTCTGGAAAGTTCGAAAGGTGTATATATAGTGATCATCTTTGGACCGAAACAGTTAGTTGAAGAAAGCATCAGTGCGCGAATTAAAACCGATAATAGACAAAGTGATATAAATAAATTGTTATATAAATAAGTGAATTGTGATATAAATGGTAGTTCTAAGTTAGTGTTAAGTGTTATATAAATAGTGTTAAATAAATAATTGTTTAAATAAATACTTTGACTAGAAAATTCGTTACAATATAATTGATTTATATTCACAAACATTAAGTTAGGAGACAGTATACTAAAATGAACCCTGTGGGTAAAATGTTCCCCTTGTATTACTTTCAATACTGCTTTTGTCATCTGTGATTATTTTTTTGCATTAGGTTCTGTGGGACACAATAAGTTAAGATGATCCCTAAATCATTTTGGCTCTATCAATTAAAACTGTTTAATCGTAGGTACTAATGTAAATATTTTCATTAATTTCATTTAATTATCTGAAACCAATTGGTAGATTATCAGAAAGAGAATAGAAAACAAGGCAAAATACTACAACAAAGCAGCAGCCAATGAGAAAATCACATTGCATGAAAAGAATAAAGAAGGTGGTTGTAATGGAGAGTAAAAATTATATTTTATTCTCTTTAAATTATTGATAAAAGTGTTGTCTTATAAAAATTCTTTACTTTTATATTGAGTTTGATTCCATAATTCAGAAACTTACAAATGTAGATGGAGGGATCATTTTACCTATAAATACCATAAGTTAAACGGATCCTTTTACGTTATATTATACAACTAAATAAAAAAATTTTGAACTTGAAACGTCATGATATCTACAAAATGATAACGGAAGAATCCATAAAGTATCATTTTCCTTTAAGCTAAATTTTGGATTTTAGCAATGTTTTTATCTTAGAGGGATCATTTTAGGACACCTTTCCCTATTTATTTATATCACGTCACTCTGTATTTCTTGATATTCCGAATTTGTGCCTTATATTAATTATAATAATATTACTCTAACAATTAGGTATTGGCTTGTCTTGACGCAGCCTTGTTTTAAACACTTGAATTATTACGTTATGTTCCTTTCCTCTTAACGTAGAAGCTATTTTCGTCCTTTTAATTAGTACCATCTGGCGGTCAAAACGGAAAACGTTCCGGATAATCCAATACATCACTTAATTGTTTTCCAATGAAACGTTTTACGTCGACCTTTAATTAACAGAGCGGTACGAGCCACGGAATGAGTCCGGTGTTAAGCCTTCTAAGCTCTTGCGTCTAATGCACTGTCAAATTAAGTCCCCGATTGTCACTATTCCCAGCCTATATACGTTCATGTATACATATATCCCTACGTACGTAGATACAACATCGAAGAAGAACGGACGAACGGTCAGGACGTTTAGGGGATGCTAGTAGATAGCAGGCGCTCTTAAAATTGGGATTAGTCTGGCCTAAACGAATTTATCCCATTCGGAAACAGGAAAATAACATTAGCTCTTTTAAGCAGTGCCACAAGTCGAAATAATTTTCTATGATGAAAATGGTACTTAGATAATAACTCAAATGTGGAAAATTTAAGTCATTAATATTTATTTCAATTTTTAGGTTTGCTTTGGTGCTTTTGTGAGGACGATTACCTAAAAATTATTCAAAAAAAGGGACCAAAATGAATGGTTTTAAAATGTTTAATTTTTTCAGATTTAATTGACTGTAGATTTTATGAACTACTTACCCTCATTCAACCCCTTTTACACTTTGGGAACGTACATTAATTGCGTGATGTGCTTCTCTTTATAGTTTGGACTTCCTTCCTCTTAGTGAGATTTGATAAAATATTGTGGAACTATCCCACCTCTTCCTTAATTATTAAATTAAGGGAGGAAAATATGTAACTATTGTTTAGATTACCTCTTTCCTTATTTTAAGCTAACATTATTGTGTTTCCATTTTAAGTGCCTACTCTTAGTCCATAATATCATTTTCTGATTTCTAGTTATTTATTTTAGTTCATCACCTGTGGATAAAAAACAAGTTCATATCTAAAGTAAATCCAAAAAAAAAATAGTTAACAATACCGCATTACTGGTTGTATGAATTATTTATATTATGCAAATATTTACCACTCGTTTCAGTTAAATTACTGCCCAGCAATCACTAGAGGAACTAAAGGTGTCACAGCAAGGAATAGTAAAATGTCTGGAAAAGCAAAATTCCTTGGATCATGGCAAAACAGTCCTGAGAAAATTCTAGAACCAAATTAATTCCTAAAAATTAGAATGAAACATTTAACTCGCATTCTTTATAACCTTTTTGAGTGCACAAACTCACAAAATTCCTTACATACAGTCGAACATCGATAATTCGAATCACCATGTTACGCAAAAAATCTTCAAGGTATTGAGACTAAATAATAATACATATACTAGTCCGGTCAAATTAGACTAAAAAATAAGAGTCAAGCTACATAAATTCCCACCAAGCTGAAAATCAGTGAGGTTGTTTAAAATATGAGTAAAAATAAAATTTGAAAGTTCCCCATCTTTCCCCCGTATGGAAAAAAATTTATTCAAGGTTAAAGGTCAAAAAAATGAGTTTTTCCAGATTTTCAGCAAAACGGTAAGTTTTATCATAAAATTACCCCAGACAAAAATTGTAGATCATAAAATTATCTATAAAATATGTATCTCTAAAATATTCCAAAATAAGCTATGTGACAAATAATTCCCCAAGAACTAGAAAATATTTAGTGCAAATAGAAAAAAGATTGTAGAGGAAATTTTTTTCCCAGAAGAATTCCCCTGAAAACTATATCCCCAAAAAATACCCCAAAGGAAACAATCCCCTATTTTTTGGGGGAAAATCCCCTAATCTGGCAACTATGAAACGAACAGTATTTCATTTATTGGGCACACTGACATAAAGCAGGTATAAGACCCTAGCCACGCATACAATTGAACAGGAGACAGATGTCTCGAGGTTACACTGGCGTATAAAATAAGGGACTGGGTTTCATTTAACTTGATATCTCAGAAACGGTGGCTCTTAGTAAAAAAAATATTGATACATATTTTATAGATAATAATTTTATGATCTACAATTTTTGTCTGAAGAATTTTTATGATAATACTAACCGTTTTGCTGAAAATCGCGAAAAACTCATTTTTTTGAACTTTGACCTTGAATAAAATTTTTTCCATACAGGGGAAAGATGGGGAACTTTCGATTTTTATTTTTAATCATATTTTAAACGAAACCACTGATTTTCAGCTTGGTGGGAATTTATGTAGCTTCCACTGTTGATCGGACTATACATACGAATTTTGTAGTGTTAGTGTAGTTTTGTAAAGTTAGCAAGATATTCTAGTAATGGAAGTTGGAGTGTTCGAGTTATCAAGTAAAAATTACACATATTTCGTATAGTTAATGCTATAAAAAATCAACTTATCGACGTTTGCGTTATCGAAGTTTGTCTGGGGTTGTTTATGAAGGTGTGATATAAATTAATTAATGAATTGCTCCAAAGTTTTTTACTTTGCGTTTAAACTTTAATCACACCCTTAAATAACCATAAAATGTTTAATTTCGTTACTCTATTTTCGTAAAATGAAATACAAATATCAGATCTTGATACCGGGTATTTCATCATAATTTTGTTTGTGCATTTCTGAATTAATTATATCCGAATAAAGATCTTTAATATATCTAGAGAACAATGGAATGGTTCGCGACTGGACAAATACACAGTCACGTATATACGTTAGTAGATTGTATTGGGTATTTGGTATATATACGAGTATGATATTGTTTAATGACAATGACAGACTAGAACAAGACCTGACGACTCTCTTATTGTCTACGGCTTAGCCCTTTGTTCGCCAGCCAATATGCAATCATGTCGACCACCCCTACGTCCTTATAACTATTGGAAGCCACCTGACTTACGCGTCTTAATTAGAAGAACTGATTAAGTATCTACAATGGAATACTAGAAAATCAATAGGTGTAACGCCAATCTATATTAAATTATTATTTTCTTAGTTCGTTTCAACGAATGAAACCTAAGAAGTGATTCATAACGTGGGGGCTACCATTTATTAATTGAAGTTGCCCGAAACGTTGTTGCTGCTAATGAAATTCTTATATAGTTCTAATTAAAGGCACAAGGGGGTTCTTTAATAAAAAGAAAACAATGTAGCTGGACCTTACAAAAAATACAGCTCAATATTGCTAATGTGATAGAACTCTTAGTACCTCAACTCTACAATTCTAGGAAAGCTTAAAGTTTAATTATATCTTAATTTAATTAATAAAGTCTAAAGATTAACTTATTCTTAGATACAGTCGAACTTCGATAACCGGAATCACCAAATGACGCAAAAAATTCGAGGTTTGTATTAATTTCATGTTACAGAGAGATAAATAGATGGATAGAAGAAAAAGCTTTTGAAGTGCGTTTTGATGACAAATAAACCTAGAAACTGAACTGTCTCACTGCTTAATTGCATAGTACCTACTGCTATTAAAAAGAGACGTTAAAATCGTTCATCAATAAGGAGTTATTCGAGTTAGATATTCGAGTAATAGAAATTCGAGAGTTCGAGTTGTCAATTAAAAATTATATATATTTCTCATATTTGATTCTTTTAATTCATAAAAATAATGGTTACGATTCTTCGTTAGCTATAAATCTATTGAATAAAAAACGTAAAAACACGGAATACGGCTTAGCCTTGCATTAACGTAAAGAATAACAATAATTCTTGAATGTCCCTAGCATATACAGGGAACGTTCTATTAACATTGGGAAACACACCGGAGGTCATTTAAAACTAAAACTCATTAGGTAAATCCATAATAAACAACAAAGACACCACAAATAAAACTTTAAAATTAGAGGTTTATAAAGTAAGTTGTGGCTACTGAAACAAAGCTTATATAGGACAAACAGGGGGGAGTTTCAAGGAGAGAATAAATGAACACAGGAATAGCTATAAAAATGAAACTTCTAATTCCACCTACGCCCAACACCTGTTACAAGAAACACTAGGTAATACATCCAGAAAAAAGGTACAAAACTAAACTATTAGAATCATTAGAAATCAATAAATTATATAAGTTAGGATTAATAATTAACGACCAACTTAGTGTAAATAATTCACCCCAAGTTTAGTAATATTTTCCTCCTGAAGAAGCCACTGTGTGGCGAAATGGTCATTGTAGTTTTCAGCAAATTATTTTGTAACGAAAATACCCTGTTTGTTTTATTCGTGATATGGGGTTAGGGGCTGTTCATAAAATACGTCACATTAAAATTAGCTTTTTTTGACCCTCTTCCCCCGGTTGTCACGCTGTGTCACACTTTCTGTGACCCCCTGTAAATATTACGTCACAAAAACTATACCCCCCCCCCTGAACATGATAAATTTTGATTGATAATACACAAATTTTGATAGTCAAAAATATTTATTTTATTTTCATAATAAAATTTAAATAAATTATTAAATATCTTTTGTAACGAACAAATAAATAATATTTCTATGTATCAGAAGTCCAAGGATTCTGTAAAAATTCAGTAAAAATTTTTGATGATAGGCGAACGTCACGTTGCGTAGACCCCCTGTCGCCCCTTGTAACATCTTGTCACACTCAGCATATATGCGAACGTATTTTATGAAAGGCTTACAAGAAATTAAAGTTTCCTCGATTTAAAAAAAAATTGATTCGACTTATCAAAGATTCAATTTATCGAAGATTCAATTTATCGAAGTTTTAATACCGTATATACGTATGTGACAACATCCTGTATATTATTTTTGTCCATAAAGCTATCCATAACTGTAAAATTCGGTGCCCAAGCGTAACGACAGGTGTACTTGCTACCGTGGTGTTAGAGCTGTCGTAGTTGTAATTTGTCTTTGTCACAACGAACACGAGATTCGTTATAAATAATCAGTCGATATTGTCTCGGTAACGTCCGTCAAAATATTCTAACTACAAAAGTTACACATGTTTTCGTAATCGCGACTAAGAAATTTTCCTTGATCATATCTCAGCATCTGTTCTCAAATCCAAACAAATCTCAACTTAACATGCATAACTACCTATGTTTATTGCAATATACGACAAACGACAATTAATTGTACCTTATGTCAAAAGAAATTCTATTTAGTAGAAGAAACTACAGGAAACTTCTTTATATAATACAAAAGTATATAAAAAATTGAATGAAATTTAATTTTTATGGGTAAAAGTTAGAAAAGGGAAGTGAGTGAAGAGTGTCGAAATGTAGCTATGGTTGAAGTTATTCAATCTTCATATAAATAATTTCTAAATTGAAAGTATTCAACTTAAGAGGAATCAGCTGGGTTGAATGCAGCTCAAAGGACAATCTGTTAACCACTTCATACGGGACAAAAGGGTGTAAAGGAAAATTTTGCGGTTTTTGCAGAGCAGGACACAGTACTGCTACTGCTGTCTTGTGCAGCCCAGTTTTATCATTTAAGGTAAATTGCGACGCGATTTCATTTGGTCTTTGCAAAAGCAATTAGAATCGGGCATGCTGCATAAAATACTCAATTATAGTAACTAAAAAGACTTCAAAACAAAAAACAGTCATAAGAATTACGTTTTCTACCGATTCTGATGGTCGTTATGCTGCTAGCGCAGACTATGTAGGGACTTTGCCACTAAGTACAGTTCAACGTTAAACAAACACTTACTTTAAAAAGAACAAAAAGCAGGCAGTCTCCATGCTCATCACGTACAGCCCCTGATTAAATATAGTAACTACTTTTGGTCATAATACCGCAAAAATACATAAGACCTGAGCATCTACCTTTTGGCAGTTCTGCAACCTCTGCAGCACCTATATTTATCAGCCTCACGTAAGGCGATGTTAATTTACAAATTGATGTAAAACATCTATAGCCGGGGGGTAAACCGGATTGTTGGCGTGGCGAGCGTGGCGAACGTGACGAATCATGCCGTATCGACGCCTTTGCCATACGCAAGCGCCTGTTCTGCAGGGGTCGTTTGCTATAGTAAACTAGAAGATGGAAGTGAATTAATTATGATTGTTGTGTTTTCCATTGCATTTATTTTTACATGAGAAATGATTTCCGTACAGTCACAGACGGGTTTAATAATTTTTTAAAACCAATAAAGATAAACTTTCCATTGATTTTAGCTGGAGATTTCAATGTAAATTTTGCTAAAGATGAATCAATGCCATTAATGACGTTCCTCCAAAAAGAATTTCAATTGCAAATTAACAACAATCCAAGAGAACCACTACAAGATATGCAACAACAATAGATGCTGTATTTATTAAATGTCTTTTATAATGTTATGTTCGATATTTTTGTAACATACTTCAGTTATCCTCGACCAATTATCACAGTAATGCTGTCAGAGGCAACATCGAATATAACCCATAACTGAACTCACTGATTAAAAAAATTGAGTTTCACATCTGCCAGGCGTCCCGTGACGGCTCACATTTTTTTTTTTAAAATTATTTTTGTGATACTACCATATAATTCATATTTTATGTTCAAGTTACTCTTAATTTATAGACAACTTCAGAAATATGTTAAATAACATAGAATGATTTAGTACAGGTTAATGTCTGATTTTTTTCAGACCTAACCTAACCTAATATAACCTAACCTTAGAACTATGAGAGGTCACCAGTTGTTAATTTTCTAAAATACAGAACATATGTGTACAATAATACCAATAATTTGGTAACCGGGCTTTGGTACGAGATGATGTATTTTAAGACGTTTGCTTGAATGTTTGTTTTTTCAGTTTTTTTTATGGGAAAATTTATTATGTCTTGACGTTTTATGAAGCCTTTTCAATTAACAGGATGCTAAAAAATTAGGTCGTATAATATTTTTAGTATTGTTTTTTATGTAAGGTGCACTAACTACTCATTGCGGAAATTCAAAAATATTTAAGAGTATCTTTTAATAATAATATTTTTTGGAATTATTTTTTAGTAAAATACGAAACTGAGATCTAAAATTATTTCTTAGCAGTTTTTTAAATTAAAATTAAGAATGTTAATATAACTCTTTTTGCTAATGAAAGCAGAAACTATAAAACTCACAACCAAGCGGCTAGTTTAAAAATTTGTTACTAGAATAAGACCTGATGACTAATAAGTATAAAATTCAGTATTCTTCTTAATAAACCCGAATCTTGAGAAATGTAGGTAGACAATTACCGTTGTTTAGAAATGTCTCAGCAACTACAAGTTTTACAAAACAAAATATGTAGAACTTTCTTATGGTATTTATTTAAACAGAAGAAATTTCAAAAGAACTTAGTAAACCTAATATCGAAACCGCATTCAAATCTAAAAATACTTTAGGAAATTTACTTAAAAATAATAAAGACCCAATTGATAAGACATAGGGTTCAGGAGTTTATTTGCTGAATTGGGGGAGTTGCCAAAAGTGTATATAGGCCAAACAAGAAGGAAGTTTCCGAAATAATAAAGGAACCTTCAGATACCTTTATCAAGAATAAAAATACATCTACGTACGCCAACCACTTAATCAAAGAGCAGCACCTACCCAATTTTGAATTTCAAATTTTACACCAAGAAAATAAGGGATACAAATTAAATCTCCTCGAATCCTTTGAAATCAATAAAAATAATCATAAAACTTATCCTCAACGACCAAATAGGTATTAACAATTCACTACTATTAAGTATTTTCCCCCCACTTGATGATTTGTATATATAGTTATTACTTATTCTTGTTTTTGTACATTTCATCATCTGATGAAAACTTTGTAAGGCTAAAAGATTCGTCGTGATTTATTAAAAAAAAAGTTTTTGTTAAACTCTTATACAGTTGTGTTTTATTTCCTACTTTCTTATGGTTTGTAAATATCGATTTTTTTCAAATAGCACTGATAACAATAGTGTCATTAATCAAAAATTGAATAATTAATGATTCAGGATATCATCCATACTTAATAACATTAAAGGCAGTTAATATCAGGAAATTGGACATCAATTGTATAGAAACGCAGACAATCAATTCCGCAACGTTTCGACCATTTTATTTGGCCTTCTTCAGGCGTCTATAACATACATAAACGAATCATGAAAATAACTAATAATATAAAATAACAATAACATCCTTATACAACTTAAGTAATATAAGAAAATTTACCTTGATTTATAAGCGTAACAATATAGATATTTTTAACATAATCCATCCTTCACACAACACAATTACATAAGTAATAAAACTTAACAGGTTTAATTAGTTGTTTAACGTCAGTTCAACAGAAAAATTGCAACATGTAAGTAAGAAACCAGTAGACAGCAAGTCAATCTAACCAAAAACTACAACATAAACAAATGCTGGCGATCGGGGCGCCAATAGTTCACAATATTGCTACAGCGGGAAAAACCAAGTTACGTATTACAATAAAACCAGGTTAAAAGCTATAGTTCTTATACATATTTAAAATATCATTATATATTGCACTCAGATTCTGGGTATCAGTGCGTTTATTGACCGTGTCATTAAGTTTAATCCACACCATCTCGCTTATCCCACGTTTAAACCAGTTGGATTCTAAATCTAAAATCTTTACGCCGTCAAAATCAAAACTATGACCTGAGTCAAAAAAATGGGACGCTAACGCCGTTTTATTCTCTTCCAAAATTTTTAATGCTCGACAACTACATTTATGTTGATTAATTCTATTTTTTAGATATTGTTTAGTCTGTCCGATGTAACATAATCCGCAAGAGCAAGGAATTTTATAAACTACCCCCGCTCTTTGGTCTTGGTGCACTGGGTCTTTGAGTTTTGAATACAACATACTAATTTTTGATACATTGTAATAGGCAAGCTTAACATTCGTGCCTATGAAACATTTGTTAATCTTGTGAGATAGACCCGGGATGAAAGGAAAACGACAATATTTGATGAGATTAGTCGGTCGGTCAACTCTAAAAGATCAAAAAAATGTTTGATTTTAATTTTTAATGAAAAAATATTCAACTCTTCTGGTTTTCTTGATGATAAAATATTTTAATGAATATTACAAATAATTAATCAATTACAAAACAATTGATATGAACCCCATCAATTGTTTGTAAGCTTACGGAAATTTTTCAAGTTACCTTAACCCTTCTTTGAGTCATTTATCTCGAGAAAATTAAATGTCTTCATGAGATCTTATTAAGGACCATATCTTCGAAGTTAAATTGTTCTCATTTTTTCAATTGGTATATTTATAGGAAGTTACAATATTCAAAATATCTGATTATTTCAAAAAAAGTTTTTGGCAAATTAACCCTTGTACTGAACATAAAAATCATTTGAAGGCCAATTAATATTTCAAGAATAGTTTTTATTGCAAAATTTTTCACTCTTTCCACTGCTGGAATCAATAATATGGATTTTCCTTTGATATCATGAATTACTCCCAGATGCGGACGTCCCATTTGTACACAAGGTGGTTAACTGTTCCAATTGCGGACAGGATGGTATCACGTAAAAGAAATTCATGGTACATAGTGCCATTTGGGTACAAACTATTGATTACATAAACTATTTAACGTACTATATACTATACAACTACATAGTCCACAAAATCTTCCTTTCATACATTTTCCAGGCTTTAGGATTGGCAGTGTGACTATTATGAAGCGTTTAAGGCGTTTTTATTTAAATAGTGGATTTCCCCGAAATTTTAAGTATTTTGTCCACATTTTTTCTTCTATGTAGTGTTGCATAAATGTATTTTTTATATTTCAAACGTTTGTTGTATTATAATTAGTGATAAAAAAAAAACACGAAAGGATGTCAAATTGGTGGTCAGGGCCGTCTTTAACCTATTGGAGGCCCTGGGCATATTAGGATAATGGGGCCCCTATGACTTTGACAGAACACTATTTTGTCAGAATAGACAAAGACAGTAGATAAATAAGGTTAAATATTTATTTTTATAAACAATCACATGAAACGAATAGATAAATGTAATACACTTATTGGTTAAGTACGAAAAGAATCGTCATGTTGCGAATGCCTTCTCTGTCTATGTTGCGAATGGATATTTGACAAATTATTGTTTTTATGTAAAATATACGGAAGTAATAATAAAAAAGTCTTCATTTATAATAAAAAAACCTCAATGTGAACCGAAGTTCTCAAAAAAAATGTATCAGATCACAAATTCCGTTGTTTTATTAAAACTCATTGTAAATAAATAAAATATGTACCTACCTATTCTTAGCATTTATATACCTAACTAATGTGGCATAAATTATTATTGGACATCGATATTCAAACCAGGGCCAAACTTGTATGGGATTCCATTCCACCATCTCCTTAAATATAAAGTCAAACACATATCGTTTCAATTTTCCATGTAATTTCTCAATTAAATTAAATGGTTAATTCAAACTTGGAGCTTCATGCTTCGCTTCGTTCGCTTAATTTAAATGGAGCGAGTCACACTAATGAGTGTACTACTAATTATTTTTCTTTAAAATGTGTATGTGCTTAGTATATCAATATATATTTAAATTTGTCTAAGCATGCTGAAGTCGGAAAGGCCAATTTTTTAGGTTCGATTTCTTCGAATTATATAAGTTTTTTGGTAATAAATATTGGTTATCGTTTAGTGATCTGACAGGAACTAGGGACTTTTTATTTGATCTGAGGGGGGCCCCTATCGATCGCGGGGGCCTGGGCACTTGCTTACTATAGTTAATTTTGTTTTATATAAAAACAATACCTAACGTGTCCGCAAGTAGGAATTCTCTTTATTACAAAAATCGGCATGTTCACAAATAGGACGTCCACATCTGGGAAGTCAACCAATATCATATAATTTTTTTCCAAGAATTTATGAGATCTAATGAGAATACTTTGTTGTTATAAAATAAATGACTCACCCTATATACATATATATTTAAAAAAATATAGCAGAATGTTAAAAATGCACAAGAATTCTTTTCCATAAATTCATTTAAATTATTCTAGAACAAGTATTGCTTGCCCGTGTCATGTTATAATTAGCAATGTAAAACCGAGTATAAAATTCGGAATTTCCTTACAAACCATTTAAGTAACCTACTGTTTGAAATGTAAGTTGTTGCTACTTGATAATCAATCTTGAATGATGGATGAAACTGGTGTAATCGAATGGGCATGAGCAAACCGAAACGTATTAAGGCTAGTGACGATTAAAGTGAATTAACATTCTACGTATGTATTTATTTGTGTGTAGTCGGGCGGACGTCTGCTATTTTTTTTAAGAAACGAACGTTTAAATGCCTGTTATCAGGAGATATGCGACTGGACGTTATTATAAGAGGGCACCTCTTCTTCGCAAATTCCATTGTATGTAAATTAATTGCTATTTCAAGAACGCTGTCGACACTCCGAATTCGGTGTTTGTACAACATTTCAAGATTTTAATCGGAAGTCAATGTCCTTTTTAACGATTTTTCTCTTCACTTGCAAGGGAATATTTGTTGTTTCTCATTTGGAGAATATTGAAAAACATGCAACAAAAGAAATAAAAAAAAATATACCGCGCTTCACCCTTATAGGTAGAAGCTTAATTTGCTTAAATATTCAGAATGTAACCAATGAACTAAAAACAGTTTCATATCTAAGTTAATAATAAGCTTGAACCAACAAATGAAAAAAAAACTTCCAGAAAATCCAGTCAAATTTATTATATACTAAGTTCTTATACGACATTCATATCTAATTGTACTACCATATGGGTTGTTGCTGTGGTCCATGGAATTTTGTTGTTTCAAAACGTTTCGCCGGTTCTTGCTTACGACATCTTCAGTAGTAACTTGGCTGATTCTGGAAGTTACTACTGAAGGCGTCGTCAACAAGGCACTTTAAAATAAAAAACGAAGGGCTCTAAGCTAACATAATAAATAAATTATTCGAAGGGTGCAATCGCATGAATTTAGATTGTTTTCTTTGAATTAAAATAATAAATACAGAACTAATACAAAAATTTATTCGTTAGGTGTTTTTATTATGTTATTAGAGGGAGTACCTATGGTGAAAAGGAATGGGAAAATAGTTCTTACACGAAATTCTAAATTACTTTACATGTGTAACGCAGTATATATAATTTATTTACGAAAACTATTGAGATACGATACGAACTATAGTTCTGGAAATTAATTGCGGTTTTCGCCGATGTCGTCTGAAGAAACAGCAATTCGGGTTGTAACTACATATTCCTAATAAAATCTTCATGGTAGATCATGGAGACGTTAATAGTGTTCGACGTTTCGTCTCCTATCATAGGGGACATCCTCAGGAACTTAGTGTTGTGCATGTAGGGTTTAACAAAACTATTACTTATTGGTTTGAAATTAATAATAGTTAGTTAAAAAAAAATTAATGAATCAAATTTAGTAAAATAGAATACTTTGTCAAACAAAGAAAACAATGAAAGCAAAGGAAATTTATTAAGCACCGGGTAGGGCATCGGTGGTTTCAGAAAAATCCTGATGCTCGAAGCTCTCATTAAAAAAAAACACAAAAACTTGAAGAGTATATTGAAATACATTACACAAAAAAAAACAACATTACCTACAATTACACTTGTAGCCCATCAAAAAGAAAAGTTCCATGCTCCAATGTAGGGACTGGAAGCTGGTTTCAGGGTATAATCGGGGATTTATCGTGCTGTGTTGTGAGGCAAAAGGATCTCAGTGAAACAGCTTCATAGACCAACCTTCTAAATCTTCAGGGGGGCCGCCTGCAGGAATTTATCGGCCTCTAACTGGTTATTGAGACTAGTTGGAAGCTAGAGCCTCTTCTATTTGCCTCTGTAAAGTAGTTTCAGGATGTCTTCACCCCTACTCTTTAATCCCAGCCCCCTAATCCAACCGGAAGTTATTCTAATAAAATCTCAATGGGCTGACAAATAAGGGCACAAATAAAAGTGGTGATAAATTTCCTAAAAAAAATATTAATCAAATGTTAAAAAGTTGTCCGCATTGAAGATGCTTAAGAAAAACAGGGGAAGAAAAGGAAGGGTGCAGGTGAGTCTCTGTCGAAGTCAGAACAAAACGCAAAAGATTCACCAAATCACTCACCAGACACCACAAGAAATAATTATATAAAAATTGAAATTACAAAAATAAGATGTGAAAAGCTAAATAAATTAATAATTTACAAAACTGCCACAAGGGCCCAAAGGATGCAAAAGATAACGTTAGATTTACTAACTAAATGCCTCGTGGCTACTAAAAAAAATTTTGACAAAAAAAAAATTAAAATCAATTAAGAAAAATTACCAATTTAAAAGAGTGCTTTGAGAAATTATGAATTTAAATGAAAATAAATGAAATATTTGATTAGGATAATTTTACGTGAAATATTAACAAAAATTAAGAGGACCCAAAGACAACGTGAAGCACAAAACACGAACAGAAAAACACACAAACGTCTCGTCGAGGAAAAAGGCCACGAGCACCGACAGGAAAATTTTTCAACGATCCTTCCATCGATCGCGTAGTCCTGTCCGAAGGTTGCTAGCCTTGATGATAAGACGGAAGGTCGATCAAAATTAAGAAATAATCAATAAAACTGAACCAACACCAAGACAAGCTGAATAGAAATTAGTAAAATTTTAGTAACGGGATTTTTCGTAGAGAAAAAAACGTTACAAGGGTATCCAGTTCATCAGCAGCGTTGGAGATCCTACATGGACAACGCAAACTTTGTGAAGATGAGAAAATGAAACTAGTTTCTTTAGGGTTTTATCAATTTCTAACAATTTCAAAATCACGTGAAATATTGAGATGTAATAGGAATTGTCAATACTGAATAGAACGCTTTGCAAAACAACAATTTTTAAATAATATAATGTTTTAGATTAACTCTCAGTAGTTTTATTTAGAATATCTTGAGTTCGGTACTACATTTGTCACTCATCCCAGTTTAGACTAAATAAATTAATAAATGATAATAAAATTAATTGTAATTAACGGAACATTTCTGGATTTCTGTGGGCTTTTACCTACAATTTAGGGCTGAAAAGTTGGTGTCCTTTATTTAAGGAGTATCTAGAGGTCAAGAAGAAGCAAATAAGATAAAGTTCCAGTTCCTAGTTATAAGATTTATAATTATAATACTTTCATTATGTGTACCTACCGAACCGTAAAATGGTAAAAGCTTTCAATTTTTTATGGAAAATGCTTTATCTGATATTATTAAAAAAAAAAAGTTTTGTTATTGGTAACGGTACATTTATGAAGATGCATTTATCTTACTAATTTCAAAAAGAAATGAAATTAACTGTTTATATAGACTTGTTAGATTAAAATTAGAGAAACGAAGCCATACTCCTAACCGTCCAGTTACTTAATGTCCATCAATATGTTTTTACTTATAGATATTTCGCTCGAATTGCGTAGGATTAATTAACGCATTTAATACAAAGATTGCTCCTGATGATACTTATTGCTTTTTTCTTCTTAGTCGACCGTGATGAGTCTCAATATAACGAACGCCAACGGAAGACGTAACACAGCAGCGCAGCCAAATATGCCGTCTGCAATACGTTTTCTTCCACTTCTTTTCATCCTTCTTCATTCGCCTTTCGAAATGGCAGACGAGTTTCTGTAATTACGGTGGGATATTATTAGATTAATTAAAAAGGTTTCATTAAGGCGGCGGTTTTTGGACGCCGGGTGTCGTCGATCTGGCCGTCCGTCGTGACGCCTGACTTGCGCAGGACGTCCGTACTAGCATACACACACTAACACACGCACAAATACACACATACACGCACAAAGACGCAAATCCCGCTTCTTCCAGGCGAACATGTGTTTTGTTGGGCACACATTTCTTATATTATGCTCTTGGCCAGGCTTCAAACTTCAAATGAAACATTCGAGTGAGGGCGGGAAGTCACTCACTGCATTCAGAATAACTTTCTATATTTGTTTTGACGATTTTCGCGTGTATACAACGGCAATTCGCGTATTTAGCGCCGATTTTCGACGCCGTTTTTCGAATCCATAAAGTTGAGTGCAGGAAAGTGAAAGTTTTTGTTTGGAATCAAAACAAACTCTAGTATATCCTTTTTTCTCCTTCTACCGTGTTTTCTCGTGTGTTACATTGTGAATATTTGTTGATTACATTTTTGACCTAATACTTGGTTATAATTTTGCGTGTTTGTTTTGTTTTATTTTGTGTGTGTGTTGTTTATACTTTGTGCACTTTTGCTGCAGTTATACAATTGTTTTTTGAGTTGTCCTTTCTATAAGTGACACTTCTGGTGGGATTGCATAGTAAACAAGTCGTTTGGTAAGTGTTTCACAAATAATCTCTCATTACCCCGGTAAAACGCAATGGTGAAATAATTACACACGCAATCAATCATGTTTAAATTAATAATGCTCGAACGCAGAGACAAGTTTGTTTTGTCTGTTTGAACAAACTTTGTTTTTATTTGGTTTCAAATGTACATAGCACTTTTTGGTTGTGAACTACATATAACTATGTAGATAAATGCTGATATTTGACGCTTTGAAAATCTGTTAACGTTTTCGTTTAAGGTTGTTGCTAACTACTTATGCTACTGAGTGACGGTTTTTTGAAAAAACTTTCGTGTAGACATAACTAACCAACCAACTAAATCTGATTGAAATATTAAACAAACGCAATGAAATCAGGAACACAATTTTTTTAAATAGTTAGGTTAGGTTACGTTAGGTTAGAAAGTCCCATGACGCGAAGAAATGACAAACAACAAACTTTTTCTACCCTTGCAGTAACTCCGAATTCATTATTTTATTTAATAACTGTAAGAGGGAAAGAAATGGCAAATAATATACAAACGTTGGAAAATTATTGTTTGTTGGGCCCACAGTTAGTTACATGATGCATTGTTTCGATGTTTTCGTGTTCTTGTTTTTGTTCTCTTCTTCTTCTTTTTCTTCTAACGAAGATACCGGTAAGGATTAGGCTAGGTTAGATAGTTACTACTTCTATGGTAACATATGAAAGATTGCATGTAGACCAATTTTAAAAGACACGAATAGATAATATCCTTCGAGTTATTTCATATTATAATGAACATTTGTTCATGTATAAGACAGGCTATTTACGGTGCATTCTTCATGAAACATGTTTAATAGGCAAATAAAACAACTATATAACTTATTGTTTCAACTATAATTCCAAAAAAAACTCTTACAATTGTTTCGACCGATAGGTCATTATCAAAGAGACATTCAAGTAGAAGTTGTAAGAGTTTTTTTGGAATTATAGTTGAAACAATAAGTTATATAGTTGTTTTATTTGCCTATTTGTTCATGTTATGCAGCGTACAAAATTACTTTTCTAAGACATACGTTCACCCTACCTTAATATACATAAAAAGGGGACGATGACACTGTTAAGAGACAATAATGCGTATTGAGCCTAATATTACAGTTGCAATTCAACAAGTGTTGATTAACCCCTATATTTTTAATTCCCAGTTTGGGACCTACGACTAAACCTGCGTATTAATTTGTGTACTTCTATATACTTAACCTAACGCACCTGTTTTTGACCAAACATGTAAGATAGATTAAAAGTAAGTCGAAAATTTATATTACAGACAGAACAAAAATGTGTTTCATTTGAAAAATGCCATATCAGATAATTTCAGCCAGGCATCGACAAAGATAGTTCACATGGTGGGAGTTTTATTACCTGACCAGACACTTTAAAGAAATTAGACAAAAGTGATTCAATTGCATTCTGCCTAATGGCTCAGCTCGGCTATAAGACGTTTGGTTATAAATGCCAACATTAAAATTGAAATTCTCCAATCCATCGTATATAGATTCCAAGGTTTCTTGTTTTTTTTTTTTTTTTAATTCGACATATTCAATGGCAAGTTAATTACATTCCTCTTTATTTTTAGTAAAACAGAAACGTGTTAAAAAATTAGGTCAAAGTCAAAGAGATTCGCAAAGTTGGAACAGCTAACTAATTTTGCTAGTTTATCGCTTTTTTTATTGGGAAACATTAGATGTTCAATTTTCTAGAATTACTTCAAGATTTCTTAGTAGATAATTTATTTTTATATTGTACAGTAATCGTTTTCTCTAGAAACATGAAACAAAAAACTTTTGTAAGTGGTTATTTTACGGAAGCGCTAATTTTAAGCTATTAATAGGTATAGATATTATTATACCAATATTGTAAATAAAAATTTAACTACAAACGGCAATGAACCCTTATTGTTCAAAAAACACAAGTCTATTGAATTTAAATGGCTTGTTGAGGTGTATGGATATACATTGACGTACACTCAGAGGACGTTAATTCGTTCTCAATAGTTTTCTTAAAAGGCAACGTCGCGGCTTTTCGGTCTGTATGTTGTCGATAATGTAGGAAACAATAATATTGCGAGCAGAATCGCATCTATTGCTCGCTAGTTTCGTGGCTGTTTCAATGTTAACATACTTAATATACAGGGTCTTTCAAGTTGTTGGGCTATTAGTATATGAATTCGTAGAAGGAATTCAATTCTAAAACTTAGGCTCATTTGGTTATTGTTTATTCCGCTTCTTTTAAAAATATTTTCAAGTTCGATTTACATCCGGAAGTAGATTTTAACTTTCTCATTTTAAATGGAACATACTTTTTTCTACATTTTTCGATAGAAAATCTGAATTCATGCATATTTTATAGGAGGCACTACTCCAGAAATTTGGATTTTGAGTTATTTAATTTTTTTCAAAATTTTTGACATCTGCACGTACCATTTAAAAAACCGTAATTCAATTAATTTTTGCTTTATAACTCGTAAAAAATATTTATAACTATTCACATTATCGAAAAAAAATTGTGGTTTTTAACTTAAATGTACAGGGTGTTCAAATTTTGTGGTCAAAGTTGGTTAACTTCAAAGAGGCATAAGTCAATTTTTTTTAAATAGAATGACCCATATTTGACTACATATTCGAATTCCTCATTGAATTTGGCGTCTTTTGATATGGGACTATCGTATAACTTTGCTTATAGCTTTTGAGAAAATCTACAATTTGCAGTATGTCGTTCCATTTAAAATAGGAAAGCTAACATCTACTTCCGGATGTAAATCGAACTTGAAAATAATTTTAAAATAAGCGGCATAAACAATAACTAAATGAGCCCAAGTTTCAGAATTGAATTCATTCTACTAATTCATATACTAAAGGCGCGACGTTGCCATTAAGGAAAACTACTGCGAATTAACGTCCTCTCAGTGTACTTTAAGAAACAAAAATATTTAAAAGTAGTATTTTTGCTGACAATTGTATGGCAATGATGTTAGAAAAACCATTTTACACAATATACAGCACATTTGTAACTGAAAAATTAATTCACAAGAAAGAAAGACTTAGGCAATGGCAGAAAATGTCAAATGTGACAATTAGTCCTAACCTAACCCCTTGTCGTTTTTAGTATCGCATAATTTTAGAAACAATATGTTGTAATTTACTTTTGTCTTTCTTGTGTTTGAAAACGAGATTACATCATGCACCTAGGTTATTATTTAAAGAACATATGTTCGGGTTTTGCTGCCCTTTCTGTGCATGGTTACAACAAAGACATACATATAATACATTCGTCTCTGACTTAAACCAAGAATAGGTTACGTGATAGTAAAGATAAAATAATTCTACTATGGTTAATATGAGATTAATTACGTAATACTGAGGCCACTTTGTACAGGGTAAATTTTGTAATTTGGTACTACTTTCGTAATGAAACACCCTCTATATGTATGAGCTTTATTGAAACGAAAAAGTTATTTATACAGATAAACAAAAACTTATTTTATTCTAAATCTTACATAAAAATTTTATCATGATATATTAATACTGAGTACTCCCCCTTTTTTTCTTCTTTTTCTTGTCTTTCCCCTCCCTCCCTTTCCTTACCTGTTTTTCTCCTCTATTCACTTATATAGTATGAGCTTTATTGAACAAAATTCTATCTTTTCTAATTTCTTATTTTTTTCTTCATTCAAATATACAAATATTATCACCCATCTTCCCCTTTGTTTTCTACCATCTACTATAATTACTCCCTTTTCTATTTCATTAACTTCAGCCTTTATTTCTTTTTTAATTCCCACTAACGTTCCCCCTTTTGCTCTTCCCTTTTTCTTAATCCTTTCCGCACTATAATTTTTCCAATTGTACCCCCCGTCTAACTTACTCTCTAAACCTTCCATGTCTTTGTCCTCCACCCACGTTTCACTTAATAGCACCATTTCATAGTTTTTTATCTCCTCCCAAAACCATCTTTCCTTGTTCTTTAATCCCGCCACGTTCCATGCAATTGTCGACATCTTCTTCGTTCCATTTTTTAATTTAGGTCCATACTTTGTCCTCCAGCTCTTCTTATCTCCTGTCGAAACCCCGTTCCTTTCTTCTTATCTTCCCCTTCTTCCAATTTTTCGATTCCTTCGTTCCATACCCATACTTGATCTTCTATAAATACCTTCTTATATCCCGCTTTGATTTCAATATCTGGTTTCTTTCTTCTTTCTTCCCTTATTCTTTATTCTATTTTTTCTCTAATCCTTCTCTCTTCCTTTGTTAGATCCCAATTTATGAACACATTTGTGCCCTTAAGATTCCTACTGTTCCTTATTATATTCATCTTTTCTGCATAATTTGCTACTTTTGCTCCAAACATCGCGTTCTTTATTTTCCATACTTTTTGTATTGTTGTCTGGACTCCTAATTTCTCTCTTATGTATTCTTCTATCTCCTTTTTCCATTCTCCTTCACCAAGTTCTAGTCCTTTTATGATGATGTTTGTTTTCCTTTCCTCTCTATTTATTCTTTCCATCTCTTTTTCCACCTCCTTTATTCTGTTCTCATACTCTTCCTGTTTTCCGTTTTCTCCCTTTTTCCATGCACTCTTTCTTTTAATTTATCCATTTCTAAGTTTATTTCTTCTAGTTTCTCCTTAGTTTTTTTTTTCTAATTCTGTTATTCTTTGTTTAATTACTTTATTTTCTTCCTGTATTTCTTTGATCTTTTGGTTTAAATTTCTCCATCTCTTTTCCTCTTCTTTATCTTTTTTTTTCTTGGTTTTCTAGGTTTTCCTTCCATCTTAACGAATTTTCTATTCTCATCTCCTCTAGGAACTTCATAATGTAGTCCATTTTATCTTCGTCACTTCTCGCCAACCCACTGCTATTTTGTTGCCTGTTTTTCTTTTTTATTCCTTTTTCTTCTGTTTCGATTGTCGCTGCTTTTCTTTTCTTGCTTTCCTCTCCATTATCTTTTCTGTTGATCCAATTCGCTATCTCACTTCCTACTGAATTGCTTCTATTTCTATTGGCCATTTTTCATCCTCGTATTTTTTAAGCTTTACTTAATCTGCCTTGTACTGCTTTTTCTGGCCTTTTTTTTATTGTATTGACATGTAAATTCTTAATTTAACAAAAAAAGACGAAAGCAAAAAACCATTCGTATCTTTCCCCACAAAAAAGGCTCCAACGGCCACGTTGACCTTCAGTCCTCTCCACGTGTTGCCAAAATCCAATATAATGATCGAATTTTTCTCAAAGTACACAAGCCTTTTTCCATAAACTCTACCAGTTGCACCAGTGAAGACTTCTCTCCCGTTGTCCCAAAAAACAGCCAGAAATATTTAGTTCTTGCTACATAAATTTTTTAAAATTTCGGAGCACTCAAACACACGTCTACTCAGCCTCAACTTAACTTAACCTCTCCAAAACACCCTCTATATTTTTGTATATTTGAAATTCTCTTTCTTCTCATTTCAAAAATATATAATTATCATATGTTCATATAAATAATAACCCAGCAAATGGTAAAAAATGGAGTTGATGAAAAATGAAATATGATTTCGTTTGTGTGTTTATAATTTTAGGGGGGTTTAGTAGCATATTAAAAATCACCACAAAAAATAATATAAAAATCCTTTTTTGGAATTTTAAAAATATTACTGCTTACGAAAATAAAAGGGGTGTTATCAAATTACAAAATTCACCCTGTACATAATTATGATATCATTATTATGTATGGGTTTTAAGAGGGGGGGAGAATAAGAAATAGATGACCTTGCCTTGAGAAGAGGGTGTAAAAGCGACTCTTATAGTAATACTTGCGTATGAATCGAAATTCACCCGAGAGTACGTTTTGCATATTATAGTGGTGGAAATTTAAATTGAAAGCATGTACTAATTTTTGTTGTTCCTAAGTTTGTTTATTTCCTTTTTTTATTTTAAATATTTTATTATTATTACGCAAGAAATTTGTAGCCATTCAAAAAACCTTATGTATCCTTACATGGGGGCAGAAGGGGAGCAAAACATTACAAAAATCATCCTAACGTAATTAATTAAGGCCCCTAAAATGATAATTAAATGTCCCGATGAGTAAAAAAATTGGGATCAATTGAAAGTATTGCATTTGTAACTAATATTTTGGAAAGTGTTTTTACTGTTTCTATAAGTTTATTTCTATCAATGCATTGTAAGTAGCGATTTTTGATGTCATTTTTTTAATTTATCTGAAACACCCCTAAAGGTTGTCATATGGTTTCGATGATTTCCTAATACAGATAGTTGCACTTTTTGGGTGTATACACTTTCATTCGGGGAATTCCATATTTTATTAGACCATTGCCATACCATAACCTATCATTAACATAGTTTTGCCCCGCTTAATCAAAGCTCAATGTGATAAGTAGAATAAAGGTGAGTAATGGATACAAGACAGATTATCTGCTATATATATTTATTAAATCTGAGTTTTTCTCAAGCACTACTTCATAAGCACCTAAGTACCTATATATTTGATCTCCGTACGAATGGGTATATTTTAATTGGGTCGGAAAAGAATTACGAATGAAAGTGACACTCCGGTACTTTTCATTTGGAACTATTCACTCTTATTATACTCATTATTATAGTATATGCACCTTATATACAGTGTGCGAAAATGCAGACTGTTGCACTGCATTATGTGTGACTCATTCTCAAGTCGATTGGCTGTTAGGATGTATTAAGACATACATATGAGAACGAATACACATATCTATGGTAGATAATGGCAATTTGCTTTGTCTATACTTTGGGACTTCTTATGCTACAGTTTTCTCTTTCGCAATCTGTATAGACTTTTATCGGATTTTTTACTTTACAGAAAAGAAACGTCTGTTTCTTCTGGAAGATATCTATTTCTAAAAATGACGACTCAATGGTGAATATTGTAAAATTGTTGGCAAATTGCGTTCACATTATCAATAATATAATTTATCCAAACCAACCCAACCCCCTTGAAATATGAAACACATGCCTTATGCTTTTGAACGATTGGTTTATACGTAATATCTATATAAAATTTGTTACATATCTATAAGGAATTTGGCTAGGGTATAATAATATCAACGAATAAGTGTATATGTATAAGTAAATACATGTAGGAATACAGGAACACAAATTTTTGAACGGTTATATCGGTACCTAATCGTTATAGAATTATAATTAAGAGCCACTACGCGTTAGAATAATATTTATTATAAATGTCTTACATTAATTTGAAATATATTCGGGGTCTTACGCAAACAGTCGTAATTTATTTTCATGTTTAATTGCCAACTTTTCGAGAAAAATAGCATCAAGGGGAATCGTCGGTATAAAAATATAATATTATGTACACACCGCCGCATATATTGTTTTTGTGGTTACGAACGGCAAAATTAATTCGAAAAATCAGCACGCAATAAAGTTATAAAAATAACGCGCGACCAGAATTAAAAAACCGATGCCAATTAGACTTGAAAAATGTATTTTAAGAACTAAAACCATTCGTTATAATTGTAGCCCATTCGAGATTCATTCGCTCTCGGTGGATACGATTGCTGACGGATATCATGTGTAGCAGTTTTTCAATGATCAAATTTTTGCGCGAAACGGATTTTAAAGTGTGAAAACTAGCCAATGCTGCAAACTGTGCCAATTAAATAAAACAAAATTATACGTTTAGTCATTAAACTCAGAAAATTGGCATTGAGGTAACTTTTAGGTATATTTTAACTTTCAAAAGATCACTGTATCAAATTCGTTTTCATTTTTAGTAAATATGTATTATAAGAGCCTATAATACGGATCAGTAGAAGCTCATAAAACTATTACGTAGAAGAATGTGGATTCGGAATTTTCATATTTTGATTAATAAGAAAAAGTACTTTAGAAAGGCATAATATAATATTTTTCATTACGTATATTTATGCGCTTTATTGAAACTTAAAAGGTTATTACATTAATCGTACATTTTTGAGTAACGTCGATTTTCAGGTTACAAAAATAAAAATAAGTGGAAAAGGTCCTTCTCTCACCCCCATACTCGTGTTGAGTGCAAATCGCTTTCTTTTATGTTACTTCTTTCTTATTTTTTATTACTTCCCCTGAGTAACACATTCTTCATTTGATCTTTTCTCACACCTACCTAGCACTTAATACCTTAATATTCATCCTTCATTTCCTTTCGTTCAAAATTTGCTTCCTTTGCATTCATTTCCTATTCTAGAGCTAGGTATTATAAAATTTCTCCACCTCCTCATAAATATCGCGGTATTAAATCATTTTGCCAATCTTCCCTTAATATATCTTCTAATCCCAAAGCATATTTCGATTCTATTGTTTTTCTGAAGTTTTGTCCTTTTTCATTTCCTCGCATCTCTTTTTTACTATTTTTGCTATATTCCAACGTTTCCTTTTCCATTAATCTAGTTTCACCTCTTCTATCTTTAACTTCTTTAACTTAAATGCGTCTTGCATTTCTTTCTCTCATAAAATAACTGGAAACTTTGGCGGAATTGTACCTAGATCGTGCTAAATAGCTGAAACTCCAACGCCAAAACTCGAAACTGAACGTCCGGAGTACGTTCCTTTCTAATATTAATTTTTACACCCAATATTCAATATCTTTTTTTTCTTCTAGTGTCCCTTTCTGTTTATCCCCTATCTTGTTCTCGCACAGCCCTTTTTAAAGTTTTTTACTGTTTTCCCGCATTTTTGTTCGCTCCTTTCGTATGTGGCTAGGGTCATTTCTATCTCAATATGATATCCACTTTATGTATATAATGTATATCTAATATATTATATGCTTTATTGTAACGTAAAAGCTATTATTACGTAAAAAAATCAGTTACTTTCAGAGTACGCAATACTAAACACACCTCCATACCCAGCCCCGTACAAATCCTAAAAATAAAAAATTAATTTGATAAAAGAGTTTATTTCCAATTATTTCTTTATACATATACAATTTTATGAGCGATGGTGAAGAAAAAACATCCCTATCCGAAAACTGATTTTCTGGTAATAATCAGGCCATTACTCTGGATTGGGTTATCAGTTGTACCCAACAGATTCTGAAATATATTTTAATGTTATTAATGTTTTTAAGAATACGAGAAGATGGAGTCCAATTGATAAAGAAGATTTCAAATTAGATTATATAATTGTTATAAAACTAATTAAAATGACAAAAGTATCACCAAAAATAGTAATGATTTTAATGGTTATAATTTATTATCATAGATTCCTAAAATAACTATGGTAATACTGATTCTCTTTAACCACTATATGGTGCTTATCTTTGATAATTTAGGTTATCAGGTATATTATGGTTTATACAGTTCTAAATCATTTCTAAGTTTCTATTATCATTTTTGAGAGTCACTTTTTTATTTATGTTCAACTCTTTGCTGATTGTCGAGTCCAAGAAGTTGTATCGTATAATCTTCAGATGCAATTTGTCATGTTCCGATTTCTATGTTTTTGAATTACTCCATTACATATTAATAAAATTCGTATCATAACAACTTTTGAATTGAATAGTTTAAGAAGATTTTAATATATCACAATTCAATTAAACGTTTGAGGGCTCGTATATCATGTCCCAAAGTTTTGAGGACACTCTTTCAGATGACTAAATCGAACTGAAACAATTGTTACGTTTCTCCCAATTACCTACTTAAAAAATTTTGGGAATCAAAAACTAGATGATGAGCGTTTCTTTGGTTAAATTTTAACGATTGAGCGGTAGGATAATTATGAAACATTATAGAAATACGTAAGTAATGTATTTACTGTACCAGTATTTATCGTTATACTCTTGATAAAGGCACTAACCTGCCGAAACATATGTAGAGTTAATTAAACTTATCTGAAACATTAAAAAAGCATTTTCCTTCTTTGACTTACGTGTTTCTTTGGATTCTTCATCCGAGACGTTGTCTTCAGTGTATAAACCTACCAATTATACATATATGTATATTAATAATGATAATCTGTATGATGTCTGTCATCATCACATATAATTCCGCACTGTCAATCGGCTCAGATACAACCAAACATACGTACATACCTACACATACTTGCACATACAAAATTCGTACATATACACTGGTCTATTTATAATCAGGTACCCCTACACTTAGTCGAGATGCTATGCTTGGATTATTTTAATTTTAGTTACCGCTTCTATATTTGATTTTTCTGTACAACACTTTAATTATACGCGTGACGTAATCAGCAACCAAGGTCCATCTGACTTGTAACATTTGGACGTGTGTCTGTGAGTACATACGTATATGTAGATACATGTATATAAAAAAAAGAATTAGAACGCAAAAATTTTTTATTTATCCGATACATGCCAAAGTGTATTATTTATCTAAGTATTACCTGGCCAAAGATGCCGCTGGCGAGGCGATGTCCCGCCGCCGTCTATGTTTCGTTGCCAAAAGATAACGATTTCTCATGTCAATTCTGAAGACAAATAAACTAGATGAGTTGATCATTCGTTATAAATATTGAACGGATCAAACCTGTATATGAGTTGTTATGGGTTTGTATCAGTAAAGATTTAAACAAATCAAAATTACGCCCTCTTTTTCAATTTGCTTTAACTACAGTTAATTAACTTATAATTTCTACCATAAAGTTGTGACAATATTTTACCTTGACTCAAAACTTTTTACCTTAATCAGCAAACACTAATGACTAATGTTACATAAGGAATAAGATGAGAACTCATTAAGTCCAATACCTACTCATTAAGTCCATACCTTCAGGGTATGAAACAAGAAATTGTCAAAAGAAGTGGGTACTTAATGAAAATTCATGCTCCCTTCTATTACTTCATGATGAACAGGTCTCTTCCATTAAATAACTTCCTCAAGACTTTCAAAAAAGAAAATCGAAGGATTTTTCAAATGCTCCGTTTTCTGCACTGTCAGTGAGGTTACCCCAACTAATGTGGTTAACAGCATTTGGATGTTATGTTACTGTAGCTACATAGGTGATGAAAATATCTGGATAAAAAAAGTTAAAAGTGAAGAAGTGTTAAGAAAAGTAGGAGAACAAATACCAGATAGCGCTGTAGAGGTCAATAAGGAAGAGGTGAATTTCCCGAAAAAGAAAACCCTTAAAAAAGCCCTGAAAAACGGCCCCGGAAAAAAGAACCTCAGTACAAAATGCCCCCGGAAAAAATTCTCCTAAAATAAATTTTCCAGTTCTAGATAAATTTTAATTATACAAACTGTATCAGCTAATAACTATATAAGACACCAAATAAAGCAAACTTAATTATTGGGCAAATGCAATTTGGAAAATTTGCTTCTATGGTCCAAGGAATTTATTTACTCCGCAACAGGAGCCCAAATTAATTTTGGAATCATTGGAATCATAAGCTTACTACTTCATATTTTGTGAAATAAAACTCACCAAGACTAATTATTTTACCAAATATTATTTAAAAAGAAATGTTAGGTAAAAAATTTAAATGTTTCAACAAATTAATAATGTTTTTTGCGGTGATTTCCTTCCAAGGGGGAATGTTTCCAAAGGGTTCATCCGGGTCTCTTTTTCCGGGACTTTCTTTCCAGGGTTTTTCCCGGAGATTTTTTTTTCCTAGATTCTGTAAAAAGATGTTATGGTAGGACACCCTCTGAGACCTGAAAAGCCAGTTGGAAACATGCTGGAAGCAGAAATAAAAGTAATGATCTGATTAGGGACAAAGAATGCACTAAATCAGATTACGGTTCGCAAGTATGCAGTTAGAGATGAGGATTGTTTTAGTTTTTGGGAAATGGCAAGACCAACTCTGAAAAAGTTTATCAGCCAAACGTGTTTTTTTTTGCATTATTTTTGTTATATTTTTATACAGTAGAACCTCGATAAGATAAAGACCAAGGAAAACGTTGAAAAATTTGAGTTATTGAGGTTTTTACTTACTAAGGGTTTAAGTTAAGGAGTTTTTATTGGTCTATATTTTTACTTACAGAGGTCCGTTTATGAGCGTTGTTTAGGAATTATACAGATAGACGAGCTAGGTTCAATGTAAATGAAACTTCGAAATGTTATTATGTACATACATACTTTATTTTAGGGTTAAAGGTACGTTTATTCAAGTTTATTTTATTCTACTTAAAAAAGTCGGTTATAATTTTTTTTTTGTTTCAAACAATTCACATTTTCTACATCAATTTTATTACTTACTGAGGTGCGATGCCCAAATTATTCGTTTAAGTTATAGAGGGTTCGTATTTTAAGCAAAAGAGGTTTTGGACTCCGAGAGAAAGGGAACACAAAATTTTATGAATTTATAGAGGTTTTTACGTTATCGAGGTTTAAGTTATCAAGGTTCTACTGTATTATTACTATTTTTTGTAGATTTACATAGTAGATGCGTGGGATATTAAGAGTTTCCCAAGAGTTTTTCTACCTTGATTCGCCCATGACTTTTACTAGGAAAAACAGTGGGCTTTTTCAGGCTTCTTCGCACCAGTGTCATGTGTAGTAGCGCAACATGTAGTAATTAGTAGAGATAATGAAATAATTATAAAATGTATTTGATTGAGTGTACTGATACTTGATTGAAATTCATGTTCACTACTTTAAATAAAACGCTTAATTAAATTTCAATTGTTGTTTATTGCACTTGACAATTGTTTCGCCAAACTTTGGCTTCTTCGGAAGTTATTTGTTACTTAGCATAATTTACAGCAAAATAGACTTATATACTAGTTGTAAGGGTAGGAGATGGAAATAAATTTAAAAGTGGGGAGTTGCTTAAATCTGTTTGTTCATTTATTAAAGTTTTGGTATTTTTTGACTTATTAATTTCTAGTATTTCTAAAAATGTTAGTTTTTGTTTATTATTTTCTGTATGTAGGATTTTGAAATTTTCATCGAAATCATGATTTTTAGTAATAAGATGGTTAGCATAATTAGAATCTGTTTTATTGTTGTTGTACGACAATTTCGAAACGAGGATTAATGAACATAAAAGATCGTACAACAACAATAAAACAGATTTTAATTATGCGAACCATTTTATTACTAAAAATCATGATTTCGATGAAAATTTCAAAATCCTACATACAGAAAATAATAAACAAAAACTAACATTTTTAGAAATACTAGAAATTAATAAGTCAAAAAATACCAAAACTTTAATAAATGAACAAACAGATTTAAGCAACTCCCCACTTTTAAATTTATTTCCATCTCCTACCCTTACAACTAGTATATAAGTCTATTTTGCTGTAAATTATGCTAAGTAACAAATAACTTCCGAAGAAGCCAAAGTTTGGCGAAACAATTGTCAAGTGCAATAAACAACAATTGAAATTTAATCAAGCGTTTTATTTAAAGTAGTGAATTATAAAATGAATTTTTTATGGTTTATATTCGTGAAAGTAAAGGTTCTTTTTACAAAAGTTATGCATGAATATTAAAAACAATTTTTAGAAAACAGCATTTGACACAATTAAACTACTATTTGAAGCGAAAATGAAAATTTTTAAGAAAAAACTTTATACTTATAGTATACGACTTCGTCCGTGTAGAATAGTGACTTTCGGCAGCATTTAAAATTTTTTTCTTCTATAGTTTTATTTTCTGGGCCGTAAGCCTTTTTGCTGGCGTCATTACACAAAAACTTTCATTCCTTATTTTTGCCCCCTTTAGGGTAAAATTTTTACAAACTTTAAATGTCGTATTTATATCTAATCAAAAGCCTAAAAAATAAGTTTCAAGCTTCTATCTTTAAAAATTACGGAATTTTCGCACAAACATTCCTATTTCAACCCCTTACAACCCTTTTTTCGTATTAAAAAGTAGCCTATGTCCTTTCTCAGGCTCTAGACTATCTCTGTACCAAATTTCATTTAAATCGGTTCAGTAAATTTTACGCGAGATTGTGTAGCATACAGACAGTTACTTTCGCATTTATAATAGTCCGCGAATTCAATTTCATCGATTTTCTCATGGGAATAAGATATTTTCCCGCAGTAAAACGTAGCCTATGTGTTAATCCAGGGTGTCAGCTAACTCCATGCTAAATTTTATTAAAATTGCTCCAGCCGTTTAGACGTGAAGAAGTAACAAACATACACACTCACACACAAACTTTCGCCTTTATAATATTAGTGTGATTATAAATATTTTTTTAGTTTCTTACTAATAAATGCGACACCACCAATGGAAATTTGTCGTCAACAACTTCTCACATCTTTCTAAGCAGCTACTTTTTTAAAGAACTAACAGAAACTTACTCCAACCAGAAACTATTAAACATAATGAGCCTTTTCAGTAAATTACTTGGATATTTTCAGTTATATATAAACTGTAAACTAATTAAACGTGAATTTTTTACTTAACATAATATAAACAGTTTTCGTTACCTGTGAATTGTGACTGCTGCGTCTTTTTCTAATACTGCTGCATTTACAGCAGCAAGCATAACAAATAACCATTGTGTTTCTTCAAAAACACTGATAAATTAAACAGTAATTTTCACTCAACTTCAAATTTTTGTCGTTGGTTTCTACACAATGTTTGGCACCAAAAAAGTGGCGTTCGTGGTAATTTTGGTATTAAAACGCGACGCAAGCATAGCATACGAGTTCGAATCCTTTCTGTTTTCTAGTCTAAGCAAAGATACCTATATAAGGAGCAGCTTCAAAATATTTATTTGTATATAATCTACCTGAAATACTTGTAGCAGTAGTTTAATATAGAAATTTCAATTGTGAGTCGCCTAAAATGTGGTCATTATCCTCAGTTATGAGTTGCATTATCTATCATGTAGGTAGGTACCATATAGTTCTGGTTTGTTTAATTAAAGCTTCTTGAAAAATCTTCATAGTTTCACGTTACGTCAGTAAGTAATCCACAAATTGTCCCTTTCCTACGTTTTTGTCGGCTCGGAATCGTCGTTCCGTAACCTGTGTTTGCTCTATAACGCAATAATGAATGTAATTATTTCATTTCCCAGACGTAATTTTTTTAACATTAATTTCACAGTGCGGTAAGTAAATTTATTGTTCTCATGTTACGCCAGGTATCATGTTAATAATTAAGATACTGTTTAGATTGTTCCCGGTGAACGAACCTCAAAAGGCGCACACTTACAACAATTACCGAGTTCCCTGTGCCGTTTAATGCGTTCCCCAGAGCTTGTGTATACTTCTCTAATGGACGTAACTACAACCCATATTTCATTATTATACTTTAGTACGTACTGGAACAAACGCAACGAGTGTGAACAGCCCAAGGGTGAAAATACCGAACCTAACCGCGATTTAGTGAAATATGCATTTGTAAAACAACATCTGCAGGTCAAATCTATCTTTTAAACCAGTATTAAACTTATTTGGCCTTACTGCCTATACGATCCATCTCAACCCTTTCTCGACCCTAGAAACACTGTTCTGGCTCTGAAGTAAGTGGATATCCTATTTCAACCATTCAAAGATACGCTTTGTTTAGTTTGATTTGAAATAATATTAATACCCTAATTCAACCCTTTAAAGTACTATTTGACTGATTTTGCTCTGATGGCATTACCAATTTCAGCCCTTTTTCCACCTTAGAGATACTGTTCTAGCCCTGAAGTGGATACCCTATTTCAACCCTTCAATGACAGGCTCTATTTAGTTTGATTTGGAATGGTATTGATACCATGTTTCAACCCTTTAAATTACTACTTGACTGATTTTGTTCTTATGTTGTTGCCCATTTCAGCCCTATTTCGACCCTAGATATATTGTTCTGGCCCTTAGTGGACATCCTATTTCGACCCTTCAATGACATACTCTATTAGTTTGATTTGGAATTGTATTGATACCGTCATTCAACCCTTTAAATTACTACTTGACTGATTTTGCTCTTGTGTTGTTACCCATTTCAGCCCTATTTCGACCCTAGAGATATTGTTCTGGCCCTGAATTGGATACCCTATTTCGACCCTTCAATGACATGCTCTATTAGTTTGATTTGGCTTGATATCGCTACCCTGCTTCATTCCTTTAAACTAGTATTCGACTGATTTTGCTCTGATGTCGGGACCCTATCTCAGCCTTTTCTCGATTCTAGAAAGACTGTTTTGGCCATTAAATGAATATCCTACTTCAACCCTGCAATGGCATCCTCTATTTAGTATGACTTGAAATGATATTGATTGTAGAGACTGTTAAGCTCAAAAATATTTTCAACAAAATATGGAAACCTCAGACTGCGGGAACTTACATTGAGGTTACTATTTTAAATATTATCCACTTGTACGTAATATACCGCTACGGATTTGTTTACTTGTAAAAAGTGTTACGCGTCTCGAGTTTGATTCTTAAAGGTACATACGATATGTCCAAATGATTCCAAACAAACTCATAGAAATCTAATAATAATTCACAATTTGATGAACGATTCCGTTGTGAGCGTCGAGCCGGTCGTAATGAACACTTTTATTATTGATACGTGGAAGTGGTAACTCAATCACAACTTTTCACGACCGGGACTTGGTCAATATGTTTACTCACTTAATAAATATCTGCGTCTATTTGTTGTTAGGTGCGGATACGGGCGTGCAGCCGTGATTCTCAGTGGTCTATCTTCCTAAAACCGACATCCTTTTCTGTTTTTTACTCGTGTTCCCGCGGGAATTAATCGGAACGTTCCAGTTTTCGAAAATATCTTTCCATATGAAATAGCTACGCGAATGATGAGATGGACCCAAGTGGATCCTTATTTGTCAAAAAGCCAACGAAAAAGTTAATATCTCACGGAAAGTAACAAAAGTAACAACAACACGGCCAGCAGAGTCCAAAAATTGGGTCAAAGGTTGCGGTATAAGAATTATCTGGTGAAGAATTCTGATGACTGAAGGAAAATTCGTTACTGAAGCATATAGGGAAGGTCTCACTCCACAAAATTCTTATGGCGTAAATCACCTCTTGCTTTAAGTTTTAGTATTTTAAAACAATCATAAATTACAGAAATCTTATTCCTTCATTGAAACTAAAAATGTCTGAGGGAAAGACCAATAATATTATTACTTACCTACCTATGCTTGATTTATATTTATTCAGGGGTGTTAAGGAATGGCAGAATTATCCAATCTAGTATTTTAATGTCGTAAAATTTAGAAGGGAAAAAAGCTACCATTGTATACCTCACAAACCCTCTGTAGGACTTGTCATCCCAATTAAAAATATAAAATTACACCCTTTGTTTTCTTTGGATACTAAAATGCTCAAATTGTTCTATAGTGCGTGTTTACTTTACCAAATAATTAACGCCAAAATATTTTAAGATAATGTTTGTTCGCTTCTGTTGTTTGTTTCTTTTTCATGTTCATCGATTCACTTTAAATGGTTTATTGCGTGTCCAAGTTATTTTACACGACTGCATCGCTTCCTGTCCTTTCCATGGCTTTTAATAAGTGATTAACCATGTGCAAACCCGAAAGAATAGACAGCATTATGCCGCAATCAACGCAACTGCTGAACATTACGCAGACGAGATATCGTGGTTTTAGAGAACAATAAAAAAATTACCGTAATTACCCACATTATTAAATTATTGCAACTAATTTCGAAATGCTGCCATCGTTTCTTCTTCTTATTTTATTTTATCAGGAAGCACGCAATTTTAAGCGTTGCCTCTAATTGTTTTAATTGAGTTGTGCATACAACCTTTGGGCACCTACTGAGCCAACATAATACAGTACCATATTTTTATTTTGGGTGAAGGAAAAGAGTTTTCTGGTTATAAATTACGTTGCTCTAGTTTTTGAGTTTGATTTTTGAATGAAAACTTGTGCTACAATGAATAATATTAAGTGTAACTTTGATTTATTTACATACTTATTTACATTGACAACAAATTTAATTAATCTTTCAAAACAAGAAATTAGCTAAAACTTTTATACAAGAAGAAAATTGGATCTTTAAGAAATATTTTATTTACGATTTTTTGTTCGTCAGAATATTCATTTTATCTCATAAGGTTGTTGATTTTTTGGACTTCCTGTAGGTACTTATTTTAATATTTGGAAACTAATGCAAACAGATTGGTAGTTCTGTCTTCTCAGTGGTTCTGTTCTAAATATTTTGTGGAGACTACATCCCTTTTTGCACTAAAATATCTTGTATTGTATACATTATTTTATTTGTAAAGAAGTTCGTTACGAAGGAAAGGCTTCAGCTTCTCTTCTAGGTAAAATAAGCCATAAAACAAAAAAGGAAAGAATGTAGAAAACGTTTTAAAAGAGAAACAAATATGGCCTAACAACTTTTTTTAGAGTTTTCTATAATAAAAACGGTGGATGAATAGTCCGGTCAATTTTAACACTCGAAGCTACATAAACTCCTACCAAGCTGAAAATCAGTAAGATTGTTTAAAATATGATAAAAAATAAAATTTCAAAGTTCCCCATATTTCCCCTGTATGGAAAAAAAATTAATCAAGGTCAAAGGTCAAAAAAAATAGTTTTTCGCGATTTTCAGCAAAACAGTAAGTTTTATCATAAAAATACTTCAGACAAAACTTGTAGATCATAAAATTATCTATAAAATATGCATTAATATTTTTTTTCCTAAGAGTCACCGTTTCTGAGATATCAGGTTAAATGAAACCCAGTCCCTTATTTTATACGCCAGTGTAACCTCGAGACAACATCTGTCTCCTGTTCAATTGTATGCGTGGCTAGGGTCTTATACCTGCTTTATGTCAGTGTGCCCAATAAATGAAATAATGTTAGTCACAGGGTTGTCAGAGTAGGGGATTTTCCCCAAAAAATAGGGTTTTTTTTCCTTTGGGGTATTTTTTGGGGATATATTTTTCAGGGGAATTCTTCTGGGGAAAAATTTTCCTCTACAATCTTTTTTCTATTTGCACTAAATATTTTCTATTTCTTGGGGATTTATTTGTCACGTAGCTTATTTTGGGGTATTTTAGAGATACATATTTTATATATAATTTTATGATCTACAATTTTTGTCTAGGGTAATTTTATGATAAAACTTACCGTTTTGCTGAAAATCGCGAAAAACTCATTTTTTTTACCTTCAACCTTGAATAAAATTTTTTCCATACAAGGGGAATTTTTAATCATATTTTAAACAATTTCACTGATTTTCAGCTTGGTGGGAATTTATGTAGCTTTACTCTTATTTTTTTGTCTAATTTAACCGGACTAGAAATCTAAAAGATTAGATAGGGATCTAGGAGCGAGGCGTATAGATCCGTGCTCTCCTTCTTCTTTGGTACCAGAAAAATCAAAATTAAACATTTATTTTGATCAGTATTTAATAAGCAGAAATTAAGCTAGTCCTTTGAATTCTCCCCCTCCTCATGAATCCGCCCCTGCTAAAAATTCTGGAATTACTTTCTCTTGTTATACTGTAGGGAAAGTGAATCACAGGCATACTAAATAATAAATAGTTAAACTTCGGTAAGTCGAATTTTTAGTAATTTAAACAAAATTGGTCGGCAATAATATCAAAAATGAGAAATACGTCTAATTTTTACTTAATAACTCGAACTCTAGAACTTCTATTACTCGAATATCTTTTTAACTCCAAGATAATATTTGGCGCCAACTTTGATCATTCCCTGCAGTCGAATTTCATAGAACAAAATTCACCACCGTTTCTAATTAATGACAAACATTTACGTTTGACCGTTAGTGACAGTTGACCTGCATCATCGCTGTATAAAAATGAAACAATGATAAAGAAGCACACACATGCAAATACACATACCCATTAACAAAACAATTATAACTGACAGAGAAAAAAAGTGTGGGACAATACGGTAACGGGTTGACTGGTTCCCATTATATACACCCATACAGATACAGGTATGTAAGTACAAAACAGTGGCACAAAAACTGGACACTTTTGTCTTCCATTTCGACCCTCTTTCCGATGCGTGTGTTTTGATGCTTATTATACGGGGTAAAGGTTCATATCGTCGGATTCGACTCGACTCGTTGTACTTGAGCGGCAAATTTGCAGCTGACCCCTGGACATTCACATCGCGTATGTTAATTAAAATCAGAGACAATCCGAGAAAGGGGTTGAATGAAAACTGACACCGAACTTCTTGTTACCACTCGAGTCTCTGCCTGCCTGCTCGGCACAATTAATGGAAATGAGTCCATGAACGAGTGATGTACCCACATTGTCTCGGCATATGCCTCTTATAAAGGGGACAGTATCTAAAACAGAAAATAATACAGTTCGAATTACCTCTACATTGAAACATTTGTAATTTTTTTTTTTTCTGATTATTTCGCGAATTGCAAAGCTTAAAATGTTTTGATTGCAGGGATTTTTGCATGTATACTTATTTATATTTTAAAAAGATCTTTACTAGTCTATACATTGTTATTTGTTGCAGCATTATTGCTAATTAAAGAAATACAATAAGACAGCACAATATTTCTTCAAGATTTTTTAAAGTTTTGGAAATGGTAATTCAGATGATGGCTGTTTAATTAACTTTAATTAAGGCTTTACTTAAGATTTCATTTTGTAGTGCTTTTAAAAAACCGATTGTGGCAATTTTTTGTATTTTATGAATCCTTTTTAAAGACAACTTATTCATTTACTAACTTTAAGTGAGGTCTCCAAAATATTAGTGTTTCAAAAGTTTTATCATACTTTTGTTTTTGAGTCATTAATCTGCAAAAGTTTTTAAAATTGTACACGATAAACTCAACACGAGGTTATGTTCAAAAATAATCCGTACCCAAGCTTTTTTCTGTGATTAGTATCTACCAATTAGTACAATTTCCACAGATACACTTCAAAATATTAGATAGGAATATTGGAATGAGTCCAAAAGGAGGAAACATGAGTTGACCAAAGATCAAATTAATGTCGTTGATCGTTTATTAATTGAAAAACTATTGTTCATCAAGAATTTCTAGTACAAGATGATAAACAGATAAGTCTACTACAAATTTCTTGTGTGCTGTTTGAGGGAAGCTGTACACAGAAAGAAGCTTAAATTGAGGAAAAAGCCAGACTTTGAGTTGGTTGATACATGCTGGGAAGGCCCTAGCTCACAGTCGTTTCGAAAAATTTCACGCCCTTTCCTCATGCATCAGCAGATTTTCTCTCGTTTTACAAAGTTAAAACCACGTTGGGAGGATATGATTTCCAAGCCATAGAGGAAGCCAAAAATGCGAGATGAGACCTGCACACCATCCCGGAAAACGCATTCCAACAATAAAAATAAGTGCTTACAATGTTGTACAATAAGCTTACCAACTGTTAACTAACTGAACACCACACTCCCATGTGTCCCATCCACCATAATCTTTGGATCTACCCTAGCAGTTTCCCTTTTAATTCCCATACTTAGGAGATCTGCCGTCATTCTAGAAAGTGCGTTACAAAAATTAATAAAATGATGAGACTGATGTTTTACCAACAGAAAGGAATTGTTGAAGGAGATAGTGTTACATTGTTTTAACAGCTATATGTAGCAAGATTTCACACTCTTCATTTGCTTCATCCACCGCATTTACATTATTCTGCCATATCCCAGTAGACTTCTTCCTTTCGAATTACCGTCTTACTATACCATAGAGGAGATTCATGACAATGCGAAATGAGACCTGCGCATCATTCCAGAAGATGCATTCCAGAATCGAAGAGAACGATTGTAACCATGTATTACCAGCAGAAAGAACTGCTTTGACGGAAACCGTACTACAATGTCGCATAATAAGCTCATCCGTCATTTCATCAGTAGCTGTCAAGCAACGTACCTATTAAAATTACTTCATTACCCGGATTGACAGCCGATCCTACTCTGAAATGCCTCTTTTTATTGAAGAAAACGAACTTTCTATACCATAGGGGAGGTACAGGATAATTCCAAATTAGACCTGCTTATCATCCTGTAAATGCATTCCAAAAATGTAAGATACTAAGAGAAGTATGTATTGCTAAAAGACAGGATAACATTGATAACATTACTAGAAAGCTACCCAAGCAAATACCTCTCTAATTTCCAAACTTAAAACCACGTTTAAGAGAGTGTGTTTTCCAAACCATAAGATCTGCGCGTCATCTTAGAAAGTACCTTCCACAAATAAATGAAACTACGAGAATGGTGTGTTGCCAGAGAGGAATACTTTGTAGGAGACAGTACTAAAATGTGACATAATAATTTTATCAGCTGCTATCCGTCACTTTTTACCTGCAGCTATCTAACAAGACATTACGTTCTTCTATTGCCCCTTCCACAATATCCACATTCTTACGTCCAATCCCAACTAACTTCCTCCTGCTGAAAGAGCGTCATTTCTAAACCATTGAGAGGATTCAAGAAAATTCGATATGGAACCTGTGCACCAATCCAGAAAATTCTTTCCATAAACAAAGGAAACGATGCGAACGATGTGTTGCCAACAGAAATAACTATTCTAAGGAGGATAGTGCTTATGTTCAACGATAAGCAATAAAGCTGTTTTAGAAGAAATTGCGATTCTTTTTGAACACACCTCTTATATACGTACTTATGCATATCTATAAATGTGAAATATGAAATTCCGAGACTTAAATTTGTATTTTTTATCATCACGATACTTTCTCTCTGTTTGATAAAAGATAACCATTTTTTGTTTTCGAATTCTACTATCTTTTTATTTTGTTTTAAGACATACGATTAAAATATCTACATATTCCGAAACAACCCCATAAATTATTTTCTCGTTGAAGGCGTTTTAAGTAAAGTAATGGAGCACACTGTAAGAGAATTGTACCAGTAATTTTGTGCCAAAGTAACGACAAACAAATTAATAAGAAGTGTTAATTGAGAGCCGGGCCTTAATTAAATTAGACCTATTAGGTATGTTTGTCTCGTAGCTCATCTTGAACGAGATGGAGTTATTTGATGACAAACATTGAACATCGCTGTTAATTATCTATATTTTTCCTGAAACTCAGCAGAGGTCGCCGATGTTCGTCCCGAGACGCGGCACTACGGTGGTCGTCGACCAACGCCAACGGTTTCAGTTTGTTTGATTGTTAGTTACTTTATCTCCCTTCCAATTAAAGAACCACTTGTCCCTTTTGTTTTCGTACGTGTCTATGATTAGCAATTAATTGGAAAGGCATTCGAGCACAATTCGGTCTACGTCTTACTGTACAAGTGTTTCTTCAGAAATTAATTACGAAAGTGGTTTTTCCGACGTCTTTCTTATCTTGTTGTAGATAAATTTGTGAAAATGTTGATACGTAATTAAGACAATTTCTAATTTGCTCACTCACTTTTTTCCTTCTGTAACCATCATCAACTAAATACAATAGCCATCTGGCTAATTCTGAACGTTATTTCATTCCATATGGTTATAAACTTAGGAAATACGTTGATAAGGTCCGTTTTTGGACGGTCTTGAGCTCAGAAGAGATTTAATTCAATATTGCAATATCTACAATTTTTTTCCTGATAAGATTCATAATTCTTCCCATATAAATATAAAGTAGGGACATACTGTAAAAAAATTTCATTATCTTAATAGAAAGAACTTTTCTGATGTTATAAATGTTGTATTAAATGAACCTATTAACCCCTATATCGCTGGCTTTTTTAAAATTTTAAATACATAGTCATGGTTTATTAAAAGAAAATATTCTATTCACACAACAAGATAAAATCGTTTAATTTTATGTAAGTGAGTAGCTTTATTGGCACAACCATCAGTTTAATTTGTTTTCTGTTATTCAAAAATGCTAATTTTGTATCTATAGTTTCCGGCGCCAATTTTTCGTTCATTTAACACGCGTTGTAATTTACTTCATTCTGTCAACTTTTTTGAAAGCGCAAGTAACTTTTCGTCAAATTGTTATTTATTAAAAATAGCCATTTAGATGCGTCAATTTAAAAAATGTGCTTGTTTACTCTCCCACTTCAAAAATTATTGAAACATCATTTTAGTTTGTCTTAAAAAACATACATATAAAATATATCATTACTTACATACTTACAGTCAACAATAAATGAGAATAAAAAAATTAAATACATTTTTGACTTTGTTAGTAGAAATACATCTCCAGATTGTCTTAAAATAAACGAAATAATATTATTACAGTCGTTGGCAATGAATAAACTTGTACAGATACATGCGCATTTTGTGGGGTATGGGGGAACGTTCTAAAGAGCAAGCATAAAAAATTCAATGAGTAAATGAACGCGTAACCTTTAATTATAATCGCAGTTAACCAGGAGGCCTGTGGCATGCAAACAAATCCTTGTATTGTAAAGGAGAGAAAGTATACATCAACTGCAGCAACCCATTTTAGCGTTAAAAATAAAAACACTTCACACTGAAATGTATCGTAAATACCAGAGGAAACTTATAAACTAAGAAAAAGAACGCAAACCTAACTATTTGAGTGTCGGCAACATATATATAATTAACTAAACTTTTTAGTAAGTAATAATCTTATTATGTATTCAGGGCAGTAACGTCTTCAGATGAAATTAATGAAGTGGTTGTTATGTAAATGTTTACTCATATTGATACTTATTTTTGCAAGTTAATTTATTTATTTACTAATAAATAATGAATAGAAACGCAAAAAGTGGTCTTTCTCCATATCTTAACTGCAGCTCATCTACCTGTGTAACTTCCCAGCTGAATGTAAGCAAATGTGTATAGAGAAGGAAAGTGCAGATTCTCGAAAGAGTGATCAGAACTGCCGCTTGCAGCTCAGTCAGATTATAGGGTCATTTCGCCTGTTTTCGGCCATTTAGTGGAGTCGTCCACTTGGAGACTCGAAAAAAATATGTTCTAATAAAGCAATATCAATAAACTATATCGCAACATATTGCTAATATACTCTAGTTTAAAAATTGTTTAATCCTAAACTGATTACTTGTATCGTTTTTTTCATAAAAAATATTAAAGACAAATATAGGGATTTTGCCAGTTTTCGGCCACAATTGCTAGTTATCGTCCAGGTATAAGCCAGTTTTCGACCATTAGCTTAACTTAAATGAACAGAAAACTGTGAAATAAAGAAATATATTACGAAAATACTACATATTTTAATTATTATAACACATTATTATACATTGAAAAGAAAGCAGAAAATTATTTAAAAATATATATATATTATGAAAATACAAATACAACTTACTATTGTAGATTGATAACTTATAACACACTATTTAACATTACATTTTACTTATGAATGCCCTTTCCGGATTTCTGCCAGTGCCTTATTTAGAGAATCTTGAGTGTACGAGGAAGTTTTCTTTTTTTTTCTCTGTTGAATTCCAAGACATTATCTAAAGAAATAGTTGGGAAGTATAAACCGGTAATGACACAGGATCGAGAAACAAATTACCAAATTCCCTGATTTTTCCTATTTTTATAAAGCCAACAAAATCCCTTACATAGATGTGAAGAAAATAATTTAGGGTTTCTCAAGGTCAATTTCAATCAAAACATTACATAAGTGAATAATTTCATTTTTTTTAGCTCTTTCGATCTTTAAATTTAATAAATGCCAAAAATAATGTACATTTCCTACATACACAAAGTTTTACTGACATTTTCCAAAACTGATAAATTTTTGGACAATGGCAAAAATAGGGATGGTTTGTCTACCATTTGTTCTTATCGTGTATAATAGGAATGAACAAATAACTCCACATAAACGTTAAACATAACGTTTTAATTTGAGTCAGTCATATACAAGCAAATGGTCGAAAACTGGCATAAAACGATATTTGACGTAATTTCCAGTTTTCGGCCACAGCTTTATAATTTTTTTATTCAAATAACACTAACAATAGACTGGACGAAAACTGGATGTTAGATTGAAAAGTCAATAAAGATTCCATAAAAAAATATTTATTGTTAATTTACATGTCTTACGGAATTAATAAATAACTACAAATTTTCCCCAATTGTTCCAGTTTTCGGCCAGGTGGCCGAAAACTGGACTTTTTGCTTAATTGGTAATCCAGTATTCGGCCACTCAATTTTGCTACTTATTTACAAAAAAATAACAATTTTCTGGTTTTAATATGTTAAATATATATATAATATGTACCATAAACAAGTATCAAAACTTAATCTTGCCAAAAATTATACAAATAATTACTGCAAAGTTTCTTCGTCCCACTACTTTTTTGGCAAATATCGGTACACTTTCACTGCACAGAAGCAAGTCGTCAAATAATGACTTAATTAATTCGCGACGAAATTTGCGTAGTAATTTATATATTGATTTTTATATTGCTTAAGTATTAGGCTTTTAACAAATTCAAGCATGCACTGTGATTATCATTAATATTATTGTTATATGCATTTGATTGGAACAATGTCGTCAAAAGGCCGGAAACAGGCGATGGCCGGGAAACAGGAGAAATGACCCTATATAAGATCCTCCAATAGGGTTGAGTAGACACCATAATTAATAAGCAACGGCTGATGTGATGCATATACCATAGATATTTGTGAGAGGACAGACAGCATGATGCCATGAGTAAAAGAGAATTTAACCAAGTGACCCTATGACCCTCTTATACTGTTCCACTGTGGGTGGATGAGCATGTAGATTTGTTAGTCTTATTAGAGTAAAATAAAAAACCATATTTATATACAGTGTTCTCGCTTATTTTTGGAGTTTTAAACAGGATGATCTACTTTTCTACATATCTCTGTAACAGATAACTTACACTAGATTAGTTTGGCATTTAGGTGTTGCAGCCCTGCAGAACTTAAATACCAAACACCTCTAATTGTTGCTCATATTTAGGCTTCATTTAAGTTTCACAATCTTATTACAAAAAATTGTATAATATAGGAGGTAGATTCTACTGAGATAATCGGTTTGGATTTGTTATAATAAATAAAAAAATTTAATCATGTGCAACTCAATACACGTGAAAGAAGTGAAACTTCTTTGTTCGTTGGCGATCTCTATACCTTTATAACGAATAAGTAATGTTTGGTGAAAGGAAGAGAGAGTACGAGAATTTTCAGGATTTATGTTTTAAAAATGAACACTAACATACATCAAATTTTTTTCGTCTCCGTTTATTTTTCCAAGTGTTTAAGAAACCGTAAACTATCAATAACTACTTACAAGGAATTAAAATTAATACATAATAATACTCACTCTTAAATAAATATTAATTGTTGTTAAATAAACATTTACTGTAATACACTTACAATAATATAACTGCTATGATATGCCGGTCACTAACAGCTGACTGTAATACTGATATGCGCATGCGCGCCTTTCTATTGTCATAGCTTCGCGAGACGAATCGTTACGAAATGTGTCGTTTCATGGCCTTGAGATTTTACTCTCATCGCGCCCAAAGAAGTTTCACTTCAAAAACACACTTTGTAATTTCAATATTTTTTTATTATACTTGACACTGTGACTTCCTCTGAAGTAGAAAAAATTAATGAATACAATTTTACAAATTTGATATTTAATGAAAATTGGAACAAGTAATAGCCTTCAATGGTGAAAACATATCGAAATATGTTTGGTCTTTTACAACAGTTAGACTTCCCTTTGAAAACGGATTGATTATAGATTTATTACGAAACTTAAATCAGGAGTTTTTCTTCAATTAATAATTTTTTTACATATTCACTTCTCTAAAACAATTTTTTATAGTAGGTACCTAATTACAAACCATTTCAAATAAAAACAAAAACTGCTACGGTTTTATGTTTTAAATGACATTCTCATTTCTAGCTCTATGTGTAATGTTGGTTCGTTGTTGTGCTAAGAAAATTAGTTTTCCTTTGTTAGCGCTGCCTTTTAATTTAAAAGAGAAATTTCCCTTTTCCATTCTTTCTAAAACATTCACATTTCCTTGGTACAAAGGTAGTTTTTCAATGTTAGAAAAAGAAACCCCTTTGTGAGTGAAAGCATTGCGTTCTTGCATCAGGCCACGTAAAGGTAATTAGAATGGCGTGACCGACGAGTGATTAAAACATAAATTACAACCGGCAGGAAATTATTTTTGACGTGTTCGCTTTGGGGTTGTAAAATCAAATGCGCAAACCGAAAAACCCAGGGAACGCGACCGATGCAGAACATATGAGAAATAAAGAGTGTTTTTATGCGCAAACAGGCCAACAACTGTCCTCGTCTTGACTGACTTATGTAAATACAAGACCGAGTAATTTTCATCGATTACGGTGAAATATGCACGGAACTCGACGTCGTTTCGGTCAGTTGTCTGACGGGTTTGCCAGTACTGCAGCCAACCTCTATTTTCTAATACAAAATATTTTTCAACGTGTTAGAAAAAGTGAATTGGTACAGGTAGATAATAAAGTGATGTAGGTAAATAGAGAGTTACGAGTTGTAATAATACTTTCAAGAAATCAATAAGCCCATTTTTTATCGAATTGCTTTGCCCTAATGAGTAGTAAGACTCGAATTTTAATAAAACTTAGAGAGTTGGTGGTGTATTCGTTGTGAAACATAATTAATTTAATAAAATAAGAAATGAATACAAAAACACTTTTGGATAAGATTCACTAATATATTTTTAAATTTCTTAACAAATTTGTTTCGACAGTTACGTCATTTTCAAAAAAAAAAGAATGTATCTTTTGAAAATGACGTAACTGTCGAAACAAATTTGTTAAGAAATTTAAAAATATATTAGTGAATCTTATCCAAAAGTGTTTTTGTATTCATTTCTTATTTTATTAAACTCGAATTTTGTTTGGTTGCAATAAAACATCGTAGACTTTTGTGAAGCATCATAGGAATGCATAATTGTCCCAAAAAATTTAAACATTTGTTTCATTTAATTTTTTAATTTTCATTTCAAGGCGCCACTGGTTGCAATAATACTTATTTCAATAACGAAACCCTTTATATAAAAAAAAAACTTTCTTAGGGAGATATCACTTTTTTCTACAATAAAATGGTCATTCTTTGTAAGCTAACTCAACCTTTTCTGACCTAACCTAACCCAACATCAGACATGTCCAAAGAGTTGACTCAACAATTTTGGAATTTAAAAGAAAAAAAATATGTGCCAAAATATGCCCGAAATGTTCTATTATGTGCTACGTAAAAAAAAATATTCAAAAAACTTAACTTTCATGACCAGGTCCTTTTTATGATGTTTGGTTAGCTCCACAACATCACTTCATTAAAACCAAACCAATTGTGTTGTAATGTGCTCAAGATGTGCTATCATGTGCCATTAAAAAATAAAATATTTACTTGAAAAATTGAGACATTCTTTTTGTGATATTTAGTTAGCTCCGCAAAATCACTTTACCAAAACTAAATATATAGTGCTGTAATGTGCCCGCCATGTGCTGTTATGTGCCAATGTGAATAAAAAGTTTAGATTTTTGTAAAATGCTGTCTTTATTAATACCTACTTTCTCTACTAGTAAAGTTATTACGAAGAAAGTTACTATTAACAATAAAAAAAGGTTTAATAACACTTTGTATTGATAATATTATTAATAATACGAATTTTATAGTGTACAATACATTCTATACAATCGTAAACTAATGAAAAGTACAGGTACTTACCTAATACAAGATCTGTTGCATAGCATGTAAAATAATGTATGGTGATGTTTCATGAACAATATGCGAATAGGTACTATGTTAAGCATATTATTATGCTATTTCATCGTACCACATTTATCAAATATTTTCTTTTCACATTGGCACATAACAGCACATTGCGGCCACATTACAGCATTATATGTTTAGTTCTGATAAAGTGATTTTGCGGAGCTAACTAAATATCACAAAAAGAATGTCTCAATAAAAATTCAATTTTTCAAGTAAATATATTTTTTTAATGGCACATGATAGCACATCTTGAGCACATTACAACACAATTGGTTTGGTTTCGATGAAGTGATGTTATGGAGCTAACTAAACATCATTAAAAGGACCTAAACATAAAAGTTAAGTTTTTTGAATAATTTTTTTTACGTAGCACATAATAGCACATTTCGGGCATATTTTGGCACATATGTTCTTTTTTTAAATTCCAAAATTGTCGAGTCAACTTTTTGGACATACATCAGACCTACTATAGAGAGTATACGTTGCACCTTCATGAAACACTGTAGATATGAAATTAACCAAACATTTTTGGCATATCAATAATCTAAATCGTATAAGTAATAAGGTTAATGTTAATATAAATTAGTGAGTGATACAGTTACAGTGACATATTTACATTTATTCTTCAGATATTCAAAGTATGAATAAGGAAATTGAAGATGAGCTATGCACAGTTATAACTTATAAACGTTTACAAATAAACGAATTTACAGTTTTCAGTGAAGGAATGGTTAGTTTGGGTCATTTTAGGTTAGTTTAGGTTATATAGTAGAAACATTGCGGAACTTTAGTGCCTTGTGCTTGAAAATGTGCTTCAAATCATTTAAGGCCTCAGAAGCACTATAACTGAAGTTGAGGGCTTGGTACTTGAATTATTTTATAAAAGAGCTGTGTAATTCAAAGCGCTTAAGGTCGTTTAAAGTGCTTGAAGTCTTTTCAAGGTTTTTGATACTCTTTCAATGTGCTTGAAGTATGTTAATATTTTTTTGTATTGATTGGTGCCTGTTTGGACACTTCATGTTTTACGTGTTCACATAGACCTATTGTTCTTGTACGTGCGACCTCTTATCATCATGGTAATAATAAAATCCTAATAAACGTTTTTTCGCCATTCTTAATATGACAAAGAGCTTTAAACTTGTTGATGTATTTGAAGCCCTTTTTGGTTTAACTCCTTTAAGTCTTTTTAGTGTGTTCAAAGTCCTTTTTGCAAGTGCTTAGGGTTTTTAAATTAATTAAGTTAATGTCGATGTAAAATCTTTAGATTTTTAAATGTAATGTAAACATTTTACAGAAATATGTCTGCACGTTAGGTAATAAATCAGTAAAATTATAAGCAACATTATAATTATTATAAATTGCAATAAGAAGTGTAGCAGTGGCGGCTCGTGGTCGAATACGAAGGGGGTTCACAAAGTTAATAACATGTAGGTAATATCAGAACATGAAGTGTATTTCACGATGTTGTAAATGCACCGCAGGCGAAGATTTTTAATATTTTTAGGAGAAACAAATACTTATGGCATTTAATAACACAATAAATAAAAACCTTACGTTTACTTATACAGGAAATCCATTCGTCTATGTTTTAAATTAGCAAACACACTCAACAGAATTACCGGCAAAAATCAGGCACGGAAAGCAAAATAATGCGTTTAATTTATTACACCCACACAACCACGAAGTTTTTTTATACTGTTCTACTTTAAACACACGTTTGAACTTTTTATTTTTTAAGGTACACTCTTGTGTCAGCTGTAGTTTTGGGCGAGGTGGACCCCTTTTCTTTATTTCGAACGATTTTGAAAATTATTTGAATTTTCTTTAATATATTTTACCGAACACGACTCCATCATTTACGTAATATTTTAATTAACACCTATTGTGCAATAAATTGTGCGTCATTTACAATTAGTGGACTTTGAACTCTGAAATCTGAACATCATTTTTTTACTATCGGTTCCTACCAACACTAGCTTCCAGAGCCTTTAAAAATGACTCGTACTGGACATTTTCACCAGGTGGCAGGCTGGCAGGCTAACCGAAGTTGCAAAACCCTGGCAGAATGTCGGGTAGCCGTGCCGACGTAGCACGACATTATTCCGGCTGATTCCGGCTTCTCGTGCAGTGCACCTAAACGCTGTATGTTGAGTGTATTTTATCTTCCATTTCACGCGTCCGACTACCTCTCTCTCTAACACATGGACATTAAACGGAGTAACGCTCACGTGATATGTTCAGAATCAAAACTTGAACCAAAAAAGTTAGGTAAAGTCGTCAGTGACAACAAAAATTTAAATATTTTCTATGGGTTACGGGTTGGTGTTTTGTATGTAATTATGAACTATGAGGGTAATGGTAAAAAAGGTAATACCTATATTATACGATAATTATCAATTATATTATAAATATTAAAAGGATAAAATTATATGGTGTTGGTAGTTCAATTTTTAAGGGTGTTCACTGAACAAATGCACCTACAGTAAAACCGCCACTGAAGTGTAGTATTGATGAGGTAGATGAAAGGTAATTGGGGGTAGGTTCTTTTTAGTTTAGATGACAAGTTAATAAAGCTTGACATACACTTTAAATATTATTTAACTAAAGAAGAGAATTAGACTGAATGTAGGTACTCCGATTGATACTTACCTTTTTACAAATTATATTTATTTATTATTTTATGAACTGATATTAGATATACAAGAGAAACATTGGAAATAAAATTCTTGGTTCGATACGTTCCACTATTTCTTTTTTCCAAGGATTTGGAGGAGTTATTTACAAACTAACTTAAAATCTACTTTGTATCATTAAAATAGACCAATCTTATTACCTGCAACTTATCTTGATAGAAGACAAACCCCAAAATGTATTTAGTGATTTAAAAGAATTTTTTGGCTATTGTTGGCTCTCGTTAGGTCTAAAATTTCCATGTTTAACATTTAAAGTTTATTTTGTATATGAAGTAATTTGGAATTATTGACATCTAAGGTATGATTGTCATCGACAAAATGTTGTGCCAGATTTATATTTCTAGTTCTTGAAGTAATTGACTGATCACTGTTCATTGAGACGTTTTTAATTGAAACTATAGGTGAAATATTGTAATTATGTAATATTCTTGTGATTTTGGTTCTACTATTTGGTAAATACAGAATTATTTAACCAAAATCTATTGCGATGTTTGTTATTATGTATTGGTATTATTTCTTTATTATCAGTTTTTCCTCATAAATATTATACGGGGGTGCATTAGGTTTAAAATTAATATTTTCTGTGGAATGTGTTATTGGCACATCATCAAAGTAGTGTACCTTTACGAGTGTCTGAGTATCTTATTATATTAGATATTATTTAGGAGATGTATGAATGTGTAGGAAAAGACGAGAGGAGCAAGATGTTACTATAGAATTCAGACAGGAAGAGAAGGAAGAACAATAAACTGGTGTATTTTATGCGCGATGAAAAGACGAATGAGGAGCCGTTCGTTTCCGCGTAAACTATATTTCGCCTAATAAAAAGAGCAAATAAAATGACGAAATGTATGTATGTGTGTCGTATGCTGTCGGTGGCAATAATTCGACGGGAAACGCGCATTCGTGTTAATTTCGAGCGTCGTAGTCTTTCTCATTAGAATAGTTGCAACCTTGCCAAAAGCTGTAATTATAACGCTCGGACGCGCATATGTAAACAGTTTTTCAGAAATTCTCGAGTTAATTATACTGATGATTGCATGAATTTGAGCACCGACTTGACACAACAATAACTTTTAATTCTAGAATTTCGCATGAGCCACTCGATGTTTTCGTGTTATTTCGATCTCGGTTGTTGTTTTAAGAAGCCCGATTTCGTTTATGCACGTTACATGATTCGAACGCACTTCCTCGCTCATGTTTCTTCCAACATGAAATGAAACTTTGAAATGTCCTTTATCTTCTTCCTCTATTTATAGAGAGAACGCTTATTATTTCGAATGCACTTGTGATCTCTTTCCGCATTTTGACGGATTCTTTCAACGTCTGCCGCTTCTTACAACAATTCTATGAATTCATGGAATAATCTTTGTGGTCACATACTATTACCCATACAGAACAAGTTCCTAAAGTTTTGGATAGACACTCGAACTTTAACTAACCTAACCTAATCCTACAACTATTAGCATTAATTAAAATTCAAAGTAAATAAATCGTTGATTTAATCCCTTAATAGAGAATTATTCCATTATTTCGAAATCACTTCGAATTCTTCAATAACTAAAGTTTCTTCGTTCCAAAGGTATTTATGTTATGAAAATTCTTATTCACGACCTGTTTTAATGAGATCCAATCTCGTGGACTCCCAATGAACCTCCAATTTTTGTTTTCGTTGAGATGAACGTCTTGTACTTCTAAGTCGACCTCTAGACCACTTTGGGAACCACTGCTATAGTATCAAATATAATAATGTGGTACAAATACATGCACATCCTATTTAAACTTATTATCTATGCAAAAAAAATATTTCAATACTTTATTTATACCTACAGCATATCCTCCGAAATTGTTCAAAATAAAAAAGTAAGGCAAGGAACCAAAAAGACACAAATTTTAACTTTATTTTATACAAAAACTCAACTGGTAATAACCGATTTTCTGCAATTTTCGATTTTGATTAAAAAAAAAGAAAACTGTCCTTTCTTCGCACTATAAAAAAGCTATTTTTTAAGGATATAGCTACGAAAAGAACTATTTTTGGTTTCTATCATATAAAAGGAATCAAAAGTCTCAATAATTTTCTGGTCAGCACTAAAAACTAAGAGGTAATTAGGTCGATAAATACACAGGGGGGAGGGGAGTAATAAGGAATAATTTTCAGATACACTTCCCTTATTATTCTGGCCAAGACACTATTTTTTTTATGAAATTGGCTTCAAGCATACTTACGGTAGCGATAATTATCTGTTAGGGTGATTCCTTTCTGATATCCTCATACGGAAAGATATAGGTAAGGGGAGAGACTGACAACAGTCACAATCAATTTATTTTGTTATTTAATCAACATCGATATCAAACCACATTTTTCTGTTTTAGGAGTAGGTATATGCCAAATCCCTTTAAAAACGTACACGTTTCGTCTAAAACTATTTATAAAGTGATAGACTTACTAGTTTCTTATAAATACTAACTGAAAATTGATCACAATGGAATGAAATTGAAAGTATGAGTTTTTATTAAAAAAAAAAAAAAACAGATGGTTTCGAATAAGTCTGTCGAGGTCACCATTAGCCAATTATATTATCATTCGAAAGTGTAGGTAAAATAATGAGATTACAAAAAGCATACTGGTAGGTATTAAAAACTTTTGAGAATAAGTTAATTATTACTATAAAATTAATTGCTATAAATAACTATAAGTCAACTGCAATAAGGAAAAAAGGACTATAACTGACAAGAGTCTGAAAATCGTCCCTATACCCATAGATTTAATAAATAATGAAATTCAATCAACATATTCCATTGTCTTTAAAGAAAATGATTCGATTATGTTTTACATTTTTGCGAATGGTTAGTAGAACAATGAAGCAATCTAGTTATACATTACCCCATGGAATCATCGGTCGGTACGAGTTAAAAACCATCCCTCGACAGAAGTTTCGTTTTCTGTTTATTTGGGTACTTAAACAACCTAAACGGTTATTGACAGCTATAAAAATATTGGCGGTAGCAAGCGGTAAAGATGAAAATTAAGAGAGAAAAAGAAAAAGACGAAAACTGGCCCTTCCATTGATATTATACAACGTTTCGCGATCGTAGCATCTAACGAGCGAATTATGCATAATGTCGGGGGCCTTGAATTTAAATCGTCAGTCGCGGAGATGTGCCCGTCCGCGTCCGTCTGACAATCGATCATGACCGAGGAAATAAATTTTCGCGGCATAGCCAGCCGCCACCGCAGCCGTCGCGATTGTTCGCCACGCAAATGCATGGAAATATAAACATTAGAAGTGGCCTGAAAATCCGCAAGTCGTTAACGACGAATAGTTGAATGGATGGATGGATGGATGCACTCTTCGTCGCATCGCGTCATGTTGCTAACCGCCAACATCAACTGATTAGGAATTTAAAGCAAGGCTCGGATTATGGAATCAACTCTAATACATAATATAGCTGACCAAATGTTAGTGAAATTCGACCTTCCGGACCGAGGATACTGTACCATCAAAAATATCTAGGTGTAGAAATAACACAGACAGTAAGACGGTTAATAACTCAGATATGGGGTCCGGAAGGGTGGAGATACTGGTACAGATTACTTTGAAGCTAAAATTTCATTTAAATGAAAATTAATAACTATTTAAATGAAGTTTTCAAGAATGTTTTAATAATACGATACCCAGATGCTTGGTTAAATTAGTTTTCATCTGTGTATCAACATGAAGGGAGCTATTTGAAAACACTATTTTTTTTTAGATAGGGAGAATTCCTGTCTGATATTTGGATTGTATATCTAGCAAGAAAACACATAAAAATATAAACATTAAAAGTGGCCTAAAACTCCGCAGATCGTTAACGACGAATAGTTTTGGATGGATTGATGGATGAATGCGCTCTTCGTCGCATCGCGTCACATCCCTAACCGTCAACATCAACCGATTAGGAATTTAGAGCAAGGCTCGGATTATGAAATCAGCCCTAATATTAGCTGGCCAAATAATGATCAAACTCGGTCTTTGGCACCTAAGATCCCGTACCTACCATCGGAAATACTTAAGTGTTTAGATAGCACAGGCAGCAGGGAGTGCAAAGGTCGTTAACAATTCAGGTGAGAAGCTCATAGGGATGAGGGTTATAATGCAAATCATTTTAAAGCTTAAAATTTAAAAATCGCTGCATTAACAAACTGAGAATTAATAACTATCTAAACGAAGTTTCCAAGAATCCCCCTCGGTTGTCACGTTGTGTCACACTTTCTGTGACTCCCCCTGTAAATATTACGTCACAAAAAATAAAACCCCTCCCCCCTGAACATGATAAATTTTGATTGATAATACTTACACAAATTTTGATAGTCAAAAATATTTATTTTATTTTTATAATAAAACTAGCTGACCCGGCAAACGTTGTTTTGCCATGTGTATTATTTCTAGGAAACATTTTTTTAGTTCAATAAAAATAACTATCTACTATAAGTGTGTGGGGATGTACTTATAATCGAAAGCATTGTAAACAATGAAAGTATGCTTTATTTAGGTTAATAAATTAATCTTTATTAGAGTGACGAATATATTTTGAATTACAATTCTTTATAGCTATTTAAACATCAAAAATAATTATTCACACTACTACGATTGATACACAAATAAAACAATAAAACAAAAAATTAATAGTGCGTGGAGTCCCTCTGCGCGGAAGAAGTAAAACTTCGTAATGTGGAAATGAAAATAGGAAGGGGTAGAAATTTATTTTTGTGAACTCTTATTGTTTCTTTATTAACATTGCTTACAATTCATAATTGATCGCATATTTTAATTATTATTTTCGAGTGGAAAAATATCCAAATCTATAACATTTACAATGGAATTATGATAACTACCGACTCACTCTCTTTCTCTCTCCTACTTTCTACCTTTGTGTATATTTCTTTCTCTCTCCCTCTTGCGTTGGAATATTGGACGCTACTCGTTGCTAACGCCCGCACTGGCCTATAACACGTATACTACGCGCATGCGTTTGAGTGCCACGCATTCACTCTCGCTCTGTGCCACGCATTCCTTCTCGCTCTGTCTCTTTCTATTCCCCCTCCATGGTAGCGTTAAACGTTTAACGCAACCTTGTTGGAAGTCGCATTAGTAGTTTCACTTCAAAAATGGGTGAAAAATGTATGGTGAGTAAGACAGGAGACCGGCTTCGTCCTTACCCCTACTCCGTGATGTTTGCTGGATGAGTGGTGACAAAGGTAGACACCTGGCGGGGATAACTGATCGATTGATAGTTGATCAGTTATCGACCGGCGAGAACATAAAAAAAATTAAATCGCGATGGAAAAATAGGGGTTGCTCGTATAAGGGTGAAAATTAAGAGTAACATGAAATTTTTTATTCTGTCATGACCAAATAAAAAACAATTAGTTTTTAATTAACAAATTAAAAATAGGGGTTGATCTTAGGGGGGTGAAAATTAAGGGTGGTATGTATTTTTGTATGCTGTATCATAAAAAAATAAAAACAAAACATTTTGTCTAAAAAATTAAAAAAAACAATTAGGGGTGGACCACCCTTAACATTTAGAGGGATAAAAAATAAAAAGTGGCCGATTCGCAGACCTAACCGATATGCTCACAAAAGTTCAGGAAAATCGGTCAAGCCATTTCGGAGGACTATAATTACAAACTTAAATAGATTAATAAATATCTTTTGTAACGAAGAAATAATCCAGTAAAATTTTTTGATGAACGGCGAACGTTACGTTGCCGTAGGCCCCCCGTCCCCCTTGTCACACTCAGTAACACCCCTCCCCCCCTCTTGTATGCAAACGTATTTTATGAACGGCCCCTATCTTATATTTCGATTGTTCACATACAAAAAATATAAACGTTAGAATTAACCAGAAATTTTGAGCAAAGCTGGAATTATGCAATCAACCCTAATAATAGCTGGCCAAAAACTAGTTAAACGGGATCTTCCGTACTGAATATTCTTTATCGTCGAAAAAACGTAGATATTGAAAGAAGCTTCAAGGAGTACAAAGAGAAGCTCGTAGGAGTGAATGTGATGATGCAAATAACTTGAAATTTCGAAATAATAAGTAATACATATTAAATGAAATTTTTAATAATCATTCATGATACCAAAGCGCCTGGCTTCTTTGTTTCACTCTAAAAGCAGCTAAAATCTCTCTAGCTAGGAAGGAATCCTACCTAACATTTTTTCACCACGCAGATACATGACAATATAAACTCTAGAATTGTCCTGAGTATTCGCAAGACGTTAACAACTTATAGCTGTACCATATAGATGGATGGATGCGCTCTTTGTCGCATCGGGTCACAACGCAAAGCGCCAGTATTGGCGATTAGGAATTTAGAACAAGATTTCAATTATGGAATCAACCTTAATGATAACTGGCCAGAAATTGGTCAAATTTGATCTCCGTATATTTCTATATATGATATAGAAATAGTATATGCATCAAGAGAGTGCAAAATAGTTTACAAACTTGTAGGAAGAGTACGACTATGAAGCTTAAAATTTCCAAATCGTTGCTTCTGGAATATGAAAATTAATATCCATCTATTTTACTATTACTCAGATGCTTGGTTTAATTAGTTTTCATCTATGCTTCACTATAAAGGGAAGTACTTGAAAATACTAAAGCTTTTTTTTAAATCAGGAGAATTCTTATCCGATATTTGGATTGTTTGCAACACAAATACTTTAAATCACGGTTCCATGAGAATCTTAAATTTTCACGAATCAAGTCAGATCAAGACAAGAGTATCGGTGTAAAAATAGAGACGAGATCAAGAGAATCACTTTGAAAAATTTTCAGATCAAGAAATTTTGTCTAAAGTACCCTCGTCCTTTTGTTAAGAAACATTGAGATTCTTTATTCAAGATAAGAAATTATCATTAGAAATTGTACAAAACAAGAAAAATGACTTTCTTGATTTTGATTTTTAAGTCAATAAAAGAGTTGGACATCTATAGCAAAACTCTTGTCTTAGTGAACCCTATTTGGAAATATAAACATTAGATGTGGCCTGAACATTCTCAGTTTGTAAACGATGACAGTATTAGGGATGCGCTCTTTGCCACTAATCGCCAATATCAACCAATTAAAAACTAAGACCATAAGGATCATGCGTTGTTATTTTTTGCCCAAATTATTTAAGAACACTTATAATAGCTGACTCCCAAATTTTGATTAAAAAGGGGAAGAAAATCACAACTGTTTGGATTAAAGTGAAACTTTAAGTACTCCCTCTCCTTTTAAATTATATTTGATGAAATTTTTTTAGAAACTTCCCCCTAATATTGTTTGTTTTCGTAGCAAATATTTATAAAGGACGAGTGACAGTAGCCGTCGATTTTGCTTTAAGTTTAAGTAAATCATCTGCAAAATTACGAACAATGCTTTAATGCAATAGCGCATTTACGACATAAATTAATGACAATTTTCATCGTCCGCAAGAGGTGACAATTGGACAGTAGATTTCCCATGGGACCTAGTTAAGGCCACATAATAATTATTCTTCCCCCTGTAGTAATTACGGTATGTCACCTCTCGACCAGTACAGCACAACAGTACAGTGGTGGTAGAAGGTACTTACAAGATCCTGTATGTCTACGTGTACTATGTGTATATTACGTATGTTGGTGTGTGTTTGTGTGTATGGCTCGTAATTAACGAGTCCAGTTTGCGCGGTGCTCGGTCAGAGCGAGTTGGCCTGCTTGGACCGAGATCGACCATTATGATGCAAATAAGTCCGTATATAACAACCACCAAGCGCTTAACCAGGTGTTCTACTCGGGAATGGACACTGTGTGTCGATGTTGCCAGATGCTTCCAGTGTCATTTCCAACATACACACAAACAAACGAGCGGAAGGACTAGGTTAATCCTTAATAACAACTGCTTCACATAGCATGTACCTACCATAGGTATAGGTACACTGTACAGATATGAGATGAACTATGACTTATGTAGGTAGGTTACACTTCCTTTTTCTGTTTCCATTAACAAAAGAGAATGAATGGTAAGAACATCACATCCAATCTAAATTCTCTACATACAATGGGTCTTTATACGGAACAATTCCCGAAACTCAGATCATTTAGATTGAGATTCTAATTCATATACGTAGGTAATTACTTACCAACTGTATGTAACGAAGCAATAGGTAGGTACATAACACAGGGTTTACCAAGAAAGTTCTCCGTTAGAATTTTAAAAAGTAATACCTAATGGGAATTTAATTTTGAAAATTGCAAAAGTTTTAACGTAAGTAGAATATTTTTAATTAAGTTTTACTTCTGCTTATAGGTACCGGTAATGGACACTATCTACATTTGTTACTTTAAATGGAATACCCTGTACCTATTATTATTATATCATTGAAATAGGTAACTACTCGGTTAATTTAAAGGTAATATAAGTTTCATGACGAACCTACCCGAAAACTCCACCGTTTTGGACATAAACGACCCTCTTCAATTTTTGTTTGATAAACAAGGTCTCAAAAGCATTTCGTATCTATGGTCAATTACCTATAACGCAGCTTTTTGACAAAATTTTTATTATGAGTCAACTATTTATTTAATAACCTGCCAGGGACCGTACCTAGAATTTCTAATCGGGTATAGTGTACGTACCTACATACTAGAGATGGGCAATGATTGAACGAGTCGTTCATTTGAACGACTCTCAAAAAAGAATCGCATGAATCGATTCATTGTTTTCGGTGCGATTCGTTCAAATGAACCGTGCTCTGTATTGAAAATGTAGTAGTTTACGATTCTTATTCGTACATGTACATACCTACCTGCATATCTTGGAGCGTTGTTAGTTGTTGACCCATATCTTTTAAATTCATAAACATTTTTGACATTGTATATTTAACAAAGATAAATAAAATTATAAAAGTTGTACCCATTAGTAAATGATATGCTGTTATTAGAATGTGGTTATGTTATACAATTCATATTATGTACAATATACATAGATAGTTAAATACAAATATTTCAGATGTACCCCAAGAAAAAAATAGAAAGTAAAGATATTTTTATTAATTTGCTTTTAAATTGGTTGGAAAGTTAAACGTAATTTATACTTTAGTAAACGCAATTATACACACATTTGAAAATATGTATACCTATTCATTTACAAAAACATTAAATCTCTATAGGCATAGCACACAAAGGGTGTTTACTTTCACTAAAAGTTATGATTAAAATTTTCGAGCCCCCTAAATGTCTTGAGGAATTTCTTTTCCTATTGCTCTCGACGACTGGATACAAATAATACTTTTTTTTTTATATTATTCATATAAAAAGGTACTTTACGCACAATTTTAATAGAGATTAACATTTAGTGTATATTATTGTGTAAAAGTAAGTAAGACTTGTGGTCGTAAAGGTTATTTTGGATAAGTACATAAAATTGTCGATGTATAAATGTGTATATTTAATTCGCATTAATTTGTCTTCGTCGAATTCTTAGAATTATCAAACTAGTAAACGTTATAGTATTGGTTCGTATAGTTTACAGTTCAAATGAACGAAATGTGACAGACGGTTCTTTTATGAAATTGAATCGTGCGAAGGCGATTCATTACAAAGAATCGTTATACCTACTTCGAACGAACACTAACTAAAAGAATCGTCGTTCAAATGAACGAATCGTAAGAATCGATTCTTTTTATGAAATTGAATCGTGTGAATCGATTCATCAAAAAGAATCGTATTGCCCACCTCTACTACATACCCAACATTCGAACGTGTAAAAATATACGGAGTGTTCCATTTAAAATAAGAAAGCCTTTGTTATCTGAAATTCTCAGCGTTCAGAGTAGTTTTTAAAATATCCTAAGTATATAAAACTTACATGGCACCGAAGATCACTAACACACAGTAAAATTTTGTTAAATAAGATGACAGTAAGTATAAAATTATTTTTGAGACAATGTTTTTTAAATAAAAAATTAATATGGTTGTTTATTTCTTAAACGGTATTTTGTACAGGTTCATGTTATGAAACTTACCTTCAAGTTAACCAAACAATTGTAATAATATAATAAAATATAGGATGTTATATTTAAAATACAAATTTAGTGCCCATTTCTGGTACATATAATATTATTTTTCACATTAAAAGTTCATAAGAAATTATTATTTACGAATGCCAAATTTTCAAAGTTAAACTCCCATTATTAATATACTTCTTAAAGTTTTAACTAGGGACTTCTTTGGTAAACCTCATATGTTATAGTAACATGGCTAGTAAAATAAAAACGAAAATATTACTTGAATGGTGCGTAAGGCATAGAAGAGTAAGGAAAGATGATAAAAGGAGATATTTCGAACAAATCTGCATCGTAACAATTAGCGACAAAAATTTTTTCTGGGATTTATCTCATGAAAAATAAAATCGTTGAGGGGCAGATTACAATCGATTAGGACGACGGTTAAATTTTCTTGAACATCCTGGAATTTCAGCAGGTTATACCTATTTAGTATTTTTTAGTAAAAATGCAAATATTCCGATTTTTTTTATAACTGTTTATTTAGATTGCATGTTTTCTGTTCCTTAACAAAAGGAAATAAAGTATATTTCGTTTATAACGACGATGAAAGGACCATTAAGTTCCGTCGCTATATCCGGAAGTCGCTATATAAAAAGAAAGAGAGAAAGAATGAAACAAGGAAATTAGGCAAAAAAAGTACTACCCAGTAGTAACTGATTCTTAGATTTAACTTTATCAACCTTAACATTTATAAACAATTACTGCTGACTATCTGTGAATGTAAACAAAAGATAAAAAAGTTTTGTGTTTAGACTCGGTCGCAATATCAGTATGAGATTTCTAGCATCTTGTTATTAATAGTTCATTAAAATTAGTCGTTAAAACCGAAATCGACGTTACATCCGAAGTCGTTACAGCCAAATTTTCTTCTTAAATTACTCCTTTAATTCAAGGGACTTATGTGTTATGTCGTTATAACTAAAAGGTCGTTACAACCAAAGACGTTATAAATGAAATCCACTGTACCTGCTAGTAAAAAATTATATTACTTTTAAGTGATACCTAGCAGTTATTAATTTTGTGTGTACCGTAATCCTGATTAGTCTGATGATTACCTAGCCACTTGTTAAAAAAAATAAGGTATTAGTTAGAACTTTTGAATCGTGAAAAATGGTTAATTTGTTTATTATACGGGGTACTTCCTAGTTTGTGACCTGCCTCTTAATATGTAACATAATAAATCGTAAAAGAATATAACCCCTGTGGGAAACTTTTTATTTTTAGGCGAACAACGTGTTAATTTACATTAATTTACACATTTTCTCAATTAGAAATAACGTACGTATGTTCGAGGAGGGGATGCAGGGGAACTTTTACACACAAAAACAGAGTAATGAAATATTAAATAATTAATCAAAACAACTTTAGTTTTGACCGATTATGAGTTTTGACTGTATTTATAATTTACAATCTACTGTTACTAATTCGGCTAACATTAATTTTAACATAATTGTTCCTGAACATTTGAGTACTTACTTTAAATTCCGGTCCCGAAATGGGATTAAAAGTAATAATATTACAGGCCAGGTCGCGAAATGGGACCTAAAACTTAAAAAAATTATGAGGACAGGACGGGGGAACACACAGTTATAACTGGTAAAATTGTGTAGGTTCATTGGAATTTCCGAAAAGTTGATTTAAGTTTGATCAGAGTTAAAACTAGAATTGAGTGACCATATATCAACGAATTGTAGATTTTTAAACGTCTTCAAAAGTTTTCTTATAGATAAGTAAGTACCTACCTACTTTATTATTCACTCTTTTACTTATAGGTACATATGTTTTGATTTTAATAATGCTTATATTATTCGCTTCCCAATGTTGATTAATTTGTTTGTGAGAATTGTGTAATAAATACCGTATAACTGAAAATAAGGGCACTTAAACTGTATAGTGTTAAGATATATCGCGTAACAGAAGTTGCTAATTCGTGTAATCGCTTTTATTAGAGTAAAGTCAGTGAATGTGGAATACCATTTTGTTAAATATTATAAACAAGTTTATTAAACACACTTTTGCATTTTTTTTGTTCATGGTAACATTTTTAGTTAGTTAGCCATTTGCTTTTCACGTCTAGGCTCCGTAACACATAATATATACCTTTTAACTGGCAAAATAATCAAAGTAAACAATTTTTCGGATTGTTAAAATGGGCAGGTAAAGTGGAATACTGTATAAGTTAATGTGGAATAGGATATTACGATGGAATTAGCATGCTATAATTTTCAGAAATAATTTCACCTACAAAGAGAAAACATTTTATTCTAGTAACAGTTTTACAACGAAACACATAAACAAGAGTAAGAAAACAATTAGTCTTAATATCTATTGGCAGAAATCACAAATATAAACTTCTCTTTCATTTCCTGCACACACTTCATGGCACCAGCCACTACACATTATGCATTTTATCCAAACCTCACTTCTGGTATCTTCCGAAAATTTACCTGCACAAAAAATACATTAGGCATCTTCGTTGGGAGTTAGGGAGAAGAAATTCTCATCTTCTGACGAATCCTGCAAGATCACACTGGAGTCTGATTCAGAACTTAAAGATTCTTTTTGAACCCTGCGCATCTTGTGCTTTTTTCCGGTAATTCTAAACGTGTGCTGCATGCAGGTTCTTCACCAAAAACGTTTCTTTTGACCTGATTGATTGGATTTACTTGGGAAGTGCGTATAATTGATTGCTCTAATTCCTCCTTATTTGGAGTGGATGTGATTACCTTAGCCTTCCCTGGTTTCCTTCTTCGACTTCCTACCTTTTTAACCAAATATGGCACAGGTAATATTTCTTCTGGATGCACGGATATATTTCCTGCATGTATTGTAATTGTATTTTGTTCTACGTCACGATTTTCTTGACTGTTTTGTATTTCACCTTCTTGGCTAACAGTCAACGCCTGAGACGACGCTACGAAGTCTTCTTCAACAAACACATCTCTTCTTAATGGATATAGACCAGTGGCTTCAAATCCCTTAACGGCTCTTTCGCCAGATTGAACTTTTAAATAGGCCCTACCAAAAATCTCACTGACGTCAAAAGCCGTTACAGCTCTCTGATTGGTTCTTAAGAAAATTCTTCATTATAGAATATTTTAAATGCACCCATTACCGTTTTGTCAAGCGGTTGTAATTTATGAGTAGTTTTCTGCAGTAAGTAAAAAGTGTAGTTCTAGGAACGTTAAAATGTTTTGCTGCTTTTAGATATCCCATCTTTCTTTCTCTTACTGCAGCAACTGCCTCCTGCATGTCTTCTTCTGACCATTTATGCTCTTTAATATTTCGCAACGGCATTTTCCTATTAAATTTTTTTTATATGAAGTGGGGTTGCTTATGTGGAATAGTCCACAATAACATATCTGTTGATATTCCACAATACCTGCTTATAAGCACGAAACTATAACCGTATAGAAATTTGCGTAAAGTTAATTTTATAGGGTTGTAATATGATACATCAGACTCTAAACACTTCTAGAAACTAAACATAGCACCACTATTTTAAAATCTGTTCAAACAAATGCGTTACAGTAAATAGTACCACTAACCTACAAAATGTCAGCCACCCGCGAAACCGTTTCTGATGAAGTATAACGACACCAACAACAAACATAGGGTTACATATCACATTACTTCGAAATACATCACGAGTGGTGCCTAATGCAACTACTAGAAATTAGATGGCACTTTTAGTTTGAGGGCAATAGTGGTATTCCACATTATCTGACGTATTCCACATTCACCGACTTTACTCTATTATTTCGCATGACCTCGAATGGCATGTGGGAGGACTATAATTAATAAAAACGACGTAAATACAACACCCACTCATATACAAGGATACAACGTGAGAGAGAACTTCTAATCTCTCGAACATTAATGCCAGGCTCCATAAATACAAAACGTTGGCTGATGTCCCAAAATTTCATTACACTAAAATGTAATAAAAATACCCTCGTTTAAAATTTTATGTTGAATAACTCGTTACACTAGGTAACAACTGAAATAATCAGCTAATTAAAACAAGGAAAAATAACTAAATCTGCTTTTAAATAACAGATCTGTCAAAGAGGACATATGTTTGCAGAACATCTGGCAGTGAGTGCGAATTTTCGAAAATGCCAAGTATTTGACAGAGCTTTGATTTTGGGATGCACCCATTCTTAATTAAATGCTTCAAATACTCCGCCTCTAGCTGCCCTCGCGCATTTTATGGTTCAAAAGATTTTGAAATGCTTCTACTTCAGCTCATCTTAAAATCGTACATGTACTGAATGATTCCTCATCATCTTATAATTAACTCATTAAAATACTTTGTCTTTTTGTAACGAACGATGTTTTATTGCACTGAGAAATTCAAAATGAAACCAAGTTGTTGCAAATATGATGCCAATAGTAGAAATTGAGATACCCTCGAAATGAATTTCGTGAGAATTTTCGCAAAAGACGTAATTATAATTCGAAGCGTAAAGCGTGTCAAAGGGCATTAAAGAGACTGTTATATTTTCTCGCCAGGAGTATTTTAAACGCATTTGCAAAAGGGCGGGAACAGGGGTAAATATTCAAAGTAGGTATTCCTATTCGAATCGTTCGTGGAGGCAACATTAATAACGTTGACGACATTTATTTCTCTTCTTTGTTCAATAAGGGCCCTTCGTTTCGAAAAAAAAAACTTATTGGGACCATTTCCGAACGTTATATCTGTTTCCAGTTCGTTTGCTAAATCGGTAAATTTACCAAATTGTGAATTTATGTTAATGGACCACGTCGCCGCCTCGACAGGGCCTGGGGACCTTTTCAAAATCAAAACCTTTTGTAGAATTTAAATCCCCTCAATACACGTTTCAATTCCTGAATTGTTTCTCTACTTATTTATCACGGGTGAAGTCTACTTTACCTACAACACCTTTATTATCATCTACTTTCATCGCTTCGTATTAAGTATTGGTATAAATGTTTTTTTCATGAAACAAAGACAACTCAAATATTGCTAGTAGATATGCAAACTTTATTTATTTCTTACAAAACAAAAGTACTTAAGTACCTACTATATTTTTTTAATACTGATCTTACTTACTTACTTACGAACCCAACATAGGAATATTCTGTTACTCACAATTACAACAAGCGGCATCTGATAAATAGTACCTACATGGTATGTAATAAAAAATTCTGACAAAGAAATGTGTAATTCCTATATTCGGAAAATAACAGCACTGTGAAAAAAAGAGGGGGAGGAGACAGGGAAATAAAATAGAACAAAAACAGTGAATATTTGTTAAATATGTTAATTAAGTACATAATAGTGATTGATCCTTTATTACATAATCTTGACTATTACGACTTTTACATAATGATTTAGGTAATAATTAGACAACTGTATTAAATAGAATATAGATAATAATTTTATACAAACTCTTTTCCCCATTTGCCATCACCTAAAAATTAATAAGTACCTATTTAGATATTTTTATCATAGGACCATGTCAAAATTTTATATGGTCACTAATAATAGCAGTTATAATCAAAGAAACAAATACGTAGTTGTACTTAATTGAATCTAAGAAAAAATCCCTCGGGAAGAGAACCGGAAAAAAGCCCCGGAGAGAGAGAACCTTTACTTTTACGAATATTAACCATAAAAAGTTCGTTTTATGATTGTTTCATTATCTCTACTAATTAGGTACCACGTGTTGCGCTACTGAATATGACACTTTGGTTCCATGAAGCCTGAAAAAGTCTCCTATTTTTCCTAGTATAAGTGTCATATTGAAGAGCGAATTTTATATGGTTTAAAAGATTAAATAATGCCTTATATAACAAATAACACTTAAAAACCAATTATAAATATTTCTTAAAACTATACTTGCCTAAATAAGTATCAACTAGGGACGTTGGTAATGGCAGGGACTCTTATCGGGCATTAGGGTCAGTGATAGCGGCAACCTGCTACACCCCCCTAACCCTTCTGACTCGCTGGCTCGATCTTCACCTCTACTGTATTCTTCTTTATTCTTCTCTCAAAACTAATTCTTTTATACTGACCCACATAGTGCTCTTTTACTCCCAAACGGAAATTTGCAAGTTGGTCACGGCACACTTTTGTCGTGCAATCATGTCGCATTTTCGTGTGGCGGTTCCTTGTTTCATAAATTCAATACATTGCATATTTAAGTTAAAACAAATGTAATTAATGAAATAAAAAACAATTAAAAGGAAATATTATTTTGGAAAAATATGAGCACTATGTGACATAAGTATCTTTCTGAAAATCACGGGTGCATCAAGACGGGACTCTTAATGTCCCACGTATCTACTATTTAAATCTACAAAAAATAGTAATAATATAAAAATCTAATAAAAATAATGCCAGAAAAGAAAATACGCTGTGCTAAAAAAATATTTCCAGAGTTGACTGCCATTTTCCAAAAACTAAAACAATCCTCGTTTCTAGCTACATAAGTGCGAACAGTAATCTGATTTAGTGCATTCTTTGCCCTTAATTGCATCACTACTTCTGTTTCTGTTTCCTGCATGTTTCCACTTTACCCCTTTAAGTCTTAGGGGGTATCCTACCATCATATCTTTTTACCGAATCTATAGAGATACGCCCTTTTCAACGTACCTATCTACTGAAGATGTCTCTCGTAGTTGGAGACGAAACGTCTAGAAATCTCCAAAATAATCGACCACGTCCAATCAGCCCAGAAAATGCTACTCCATTAGTTGATGCCAGCCGTGAAAGCCTAAACTCTATGAAACAATTTTACCTTCATTTTTAAAAATATCAACATATGTGTAGACTGTTCAAAAATTTCTAATAAATCTATTAATTTAATAAGTTCCATAATACATTGTGCATAAATGCAAAAGGGCAAAGAATTACCATAAATCTGAAATTTGTAGCACATCATTCTTTGACAAACAACAAAGCTCACACCGCATTTAGAATAATAGAAAAACAGGTAAATTCTTGCAACTGTTTCGGCTATTGTTCATTGATGAAACGGTTAGGGTAGGTCACAGTGAGTCAACCGAGCCTATCTTTACCGTTTCGGTTTATAAACGGATATCAACTCAACAGGGCCGCTGCTGTTTTGGTCAAATAATAGATGACCGAGCTACCAACTGTCCAAAACTAACTAATGCGTTATTCGGATTCATTCAAAACGGCCCAGGTAGCCGGTGTGTCTGGCTGTGCGTGGGAATATATGAAACTAATGTATGTACCTACCTATGCTCTTTTCAATACATACCTACTTACATACAATAATTGCTGACAGTTTACGGTGCTGTCGGAATTGAAATTGTTGGTTCTATTTAGGAATGAATCTTACATCCTGTGGGTCAATTGACTATTTTAAAATTAGGCATTAACTGATTACGATACACCTGAAGAGAATTTAGGCGAGAATGAATATGTTTCTAGTACAGTATATTTCGTTTATGACGACGATGAAAGGACCTTTAAATTCCGTCGCTATATCCGGAAGTCGCTATATAATAAAAAGAAAGAGAGAAAGAATGAAAGAAGGAAATTAGGCAAGAAAAGTCGCCAGTAACTGATTCTTAGATTTAACTTTATCAACCTTAACATTTATAAACAATTACTAAGTACCTACAACTGTCGACTATCTGTGAATGTAAACAAAAGATAAAAAAGTTTTGTGTTTAGACTCGGTCGCAATATCAGTATGAGATTTCTAGCATTTTGTAATTAATAGTTCATTAAAATTAGTCGCTAAAACCGAAATCGACGATACATCCGAAGTCGTTACAGGCATATTTTCTTCTTAAATTACTCCTTAAATTCAAGGGACTTATGTGTTATGTCGTTATAACCAAAAGGTCGTTACAATCGAAGTCGTTATAAATGAAATCCACTGTAATTTGTAGGTTGTTGTTTTTAAATTTATTTCTAGACTACTTAGGTAGGTGTATGAAGAATTAATTTGTTTCGATATTTAACAATTTAAAGCCATAATTGCACTATAAATATTAGACCAACTTCTCCTTCCCAATCTGCTACTTAACTGCTACCTATATTTATTTATTGTTTTTATTTCAAGTAGCTATAATTTATCGTATTCACTTTAAACCTAAAGGTGAATTCGGAATTTTGGTATTTACATCAGCATAAGACGACAAATTTGTCGGCTGGGTCGACGGTCGCAAGGCCTCTTACTACTTAGGTCACAGCTAAGTGTAAATAAACACTTAAAGAAATTTAGTTTACAGGTGGTTCTTTCTGCATTATTTTTGGTATCAATAATAGCAAACTATATCAAAACCGCGAGCAGTGTCTTGTATTTTAATTTTACTAGGATACTTGAAGCTGTATCTGTAAATTTTTCGCACAGTTCCTTGAGGAATCTGTATCCTTTTAGCAATTATTGGCCTACATTGAGTTATGTTCGTAATGCAGTGTAAACTTTTTATAACGAAGCTTAAGTGACCGAGTGGAGTAAAGATGAAAAACAATCAAGTTCATAAGTAATAGGTACCTAATGTACCTACTATTCAAGTTTTGATGGGTGAAATTTAAAAAAAAAACGCAATCAAAAATTTAGATAATAGATAAACAATAATAGGTATTGATAATACATATTTACTGACGTCTACACATGAAAAAATTTTATTGTAACAGATAACAGCTGTTGCGTTATAAAGAGTGTGTTAATATATATGAGTTTTAAGGTAGGAAATCAACCAAATTGTGCCCATGTGGATGTTATAACCAGTTTATCGTTATAACGAATGACGTTATAAAGAGATTACACTGTATTTAGATCATTAACATTAAAATGATTTTTAACTGTTATCAGGGAATTTCAATACCTCTAACAGGTTTGGTCCAATTCAAATGCGTCAGGGCATTATTTTCGGAGGTAGTAATGCTTTCAGAATTGCTCGAGTTTCTCCCCTTTTGAACACGGGAAAATACGAAGCTGGTGTAACCTCGTTGAGCTAACCCCGATTTTTAAACGTTTGAAATTTTTTATTAGATTTTTACGGTTTCAATTAAACATTGAAACACCATTAATTAATATGATCATATTGAAGGGTAGGTGTAGGGGATAAACCTTTCAGTATGAGTCATACAAGGAAGAAGAAATGTTTCGGAGTTTGAGACACAAATTGGAAATGTGTGGATAATAAGAAGTGATTGGCTATTACCGACCATATGCATATGGCTACTAGGATATACAGTCAAATATATAAGTGTGTACAAATAAACCCATGTGTGTTATTCTTGTGTTTACCTCCTCGGAAAACGTATGTAGGTGTGTGCACGAGGTCGACCTGTTACCCATTTCGGAACCATGCAGGTTCATTCTCCTACATTAACAATGACCACCAGTCGGCGCAGCTATTGGCCGAGGAGGCAGCCACGCCCCCCGCGAGTTGTCACCTACCGGTATGCAAATGGCCCCCTCTCCAGCCCGGCAACCCGCAACACAGCACCAGCCAGCAGCAGCCTCCTAGATCTCGCGAGCTCTTATTATCCATATATACACACATACACATACACACACGTAAATGTGTACAGGCAGCAGCTTTCACATCCGACATCTCTTTCCCGAGAACGTATTTGAATGTGTGTAATTGCTGGACCGACTGAGACGGCGGATCCTGGTGGCAGTGGAACTTGCACACGGATACGCCGTCGTCTACATGAGCGAGGCTGTATTTAATAAACACCCACCGCTGAAGAGGACGTCGTCGTATCGGAGGTGGTACTCACGGGAACTCGCTCACCTAAGAAGTTTCTATCTATTTACTGACTCTCTGAAGATCGTTAACATTTATATCCATCCATCTATTCTTACCTAATCGATACTTAATATTTTCTAAATAGGCACGTTTCATGAAAAACATCATTTAAATTAAAGATATACGCCAGTGTTTTGTCAATTAATCCAGAATTTATCTGAGCACTCAATAGAGTATACTAACTACATACATTATGGCTATTTTAATAATTTATAAATCAAGCGCTTCGTCTTAAAAGCAGTCTTGTGAATACACATAGGTATTTACAAGATATAAGTAAAACAGATCCTGGAAAAACCACGCTTTTAAATGCAGAAATTATGGAGTGGGGATAGCCGTAACGTGTAATTCGCTAGAAATCATTAGGTGGGGTAGTTTCTCTCCACTTACCTTTAATGAATCAATACGTTTTGCCACTTAACTGCGTCCGTCAAGATTTGCAACTGATCGTTCGTGTTTATGTCTGTCTGTGGGATGACAGAAGGTATAAAAGGGGCTTTTTGATTTTTGAATCATAAATTTAAATAAAAGTATGTAACGTAATAATTACACAATTTAATTGTTATCTGTATCTATCTTACGTTATTTTAAATAAATTGCAACATTATTGTATTGAGGCCAAAAATGTGATAACGAAAATATTGACAATTTTAATAACAACTCTCAATATTCCTTTTTTAAGTAAATATAAACTTTTTCAATTATTTATCGTTTAAATTATCATAGGTACCTACATAGGTATTTACACTTATCAGACTTTTTTATAAATAAAATATTTCATTAAACATATATAAATTTTGTGGATATCTAATTTATAGTGCTCGTTTTCTCACTTGTAGGTTTTTATTAAGCACTGAAAAAACGTATTTTTATACCTATTTATTTGTAGATATCTGTGAAAGTTTTAATAATACCCAACGATGTTGCTAGAACTCTCTTTTTTTAAAATGCAAACCGTCCTTATTTTGTTTATGGCACCAATTAATATTAATTAATTACGACTTTAAGGAACGTATGAGTATTTGTTGTAATTCCTTTATTATCTTCGAGCTGCGTATGTATAGGTACTTAAGTACCTACCAGTGTTAATTCCTAGCTTACCAAGTAATTAAATTATTAATTTTATTTAATATGATGAGCATTAATTACTAAATACCGTTTAATCCCTTAAAACCACGACGATTAATAGTCTTAATCTGCATTATTGTTTATTGAAATTTCTTAATTTTAGATAAGCCTGGAGATTAGGCGCCTATAGGCAGTCATTAATTAAGTTATACGTGTTTTAACAAATACTTAAAAAATTGTGTTTTGATTATTATTTAGTGATATCTAATACTAATTGAAAATTTTGTTTGTCGCTTCAAAAAATCGTTTAATGGTTCTAACCATTTCTAAATCATTAGGAACTTCTCCGGTTCATTCATTCAGTTCGATCTTCTTAAGGAGGACCCCTGAAAAAAGTCTAAAAGTAATCACGTTATAGAAACGCCAAAAATTGAAAAGTACCTACCTATAGGTATGAAATCAATTAACAGGAATTTTATAGAAAAACTTCCTAAAAAGTATTTGTCAACTTAAGTAAATAAATTTTCATGTATCGGCGTTATTTTTTTTAAGAATGGTGGTAGGCTAATTAGTCATTATATTTTGGCATTGTTTATTATCTTCATTAATTGAGCGGGTATTTATTTATTTATTTTTAAACGAAGCATTCAAAATTATTTCAACATACTTAAATTAAAAAACATTCATAGGTATGTCAAAAAGATGGGACTGCATTTATCGAAATACGCATCTACTTATGTGACTTTTGGTACTTAGGTACATATTTGAATTTTAATGTAATTTAATGACCCACGTTTCTGTTCAGAAATATGTAGGTACGTATTATGTTCCGCAACAGTCAAAACCAAATCACAATTTCGAACTTTTTGGTTCTTATTAGCATCCTTTCGGAAGACAAAACTATTCCTTGCACTAGCATAATTTTGTAATCTCATAAACTTCGCTCTTGGTGTTAACAAAAACATAACTCGGCCCATTGTTTACCAGTTAAGTAAGATTAAGCCCCCCCGCCTTTTGTTGATCTCGCGAATTTCATAGCTCATATTTGCAGATTATAGATGAGGATCAAATAATTAATTTATTAATTCGAGCGGAAATGGATAGAGTAAATGAAACTTCTTCATATAAAAATTAATAAAAATATTTTTGGATGTTTTCGTTGTTATTAAGGAATGAATCATTTAAAACGAAACTGAGATGGCCTCTTTTTAAATTTGCATCTTGTTGGATCATTTTGATCATTCAACTAGGTAGGTACCTAAATACTTTTTTATTTTTCTTTCGATTGGTAAATAATTTATCATTAGGTAGGTATAGATACATACTTGAAAATTTGCAAAAACATTTTCTCTTCTTCACTGAAAATCTGTTGATGTTATAAAAGCTTGTTTTCTTTTAGTCCACATTGCTTAATTTTCCATTAGCGGTTTTAGGTACATAGAAACTGAATGAATGAAACGTACCAATGAAAAACATTTTTAAATATTAAATACGTAGGTGCTTTTGACGCTTCCTATACTTACTTGAACGTAGTTTCTTCATAGGAAAACAGATATTGGCAAAGAATTTTTGGCACTTGATTACGAGACGGTTCTTAACCATTTTTTGGGTTAAATCAGATTTTCTACTCATATTGATTGTAAGCAGAATTTGTTACCATGATGATGATTTTTTTTAAATAGTTAACAAAGACGACTGTTTTTTTTTAATAAAGCATTTATTGAGGACTGTTAGTTACTTAGTCCTATTGCATTCTGACTTTTTCTTTTTTTAGCGCTAAATTTGCACACTTATTTGTTTTTCTTGAGTTCTATCTATTTTTGAACGGAATGTTTCTTTTAGATAATTGTTTGTTTTTCGAATATTTGGAACTTTATCAGGTACTTCAGTGTAATATGTATTTAAGTTTGGGAATATTTAATGATGTTAAATAAAAACGGTGAAGTTTTGCTTGTTTTTATCACTTTTCGTGGAATCCTTCGTAATGAACTGAACGTCGCAGATTGTTGATATATTCAGAATATTTTAAAGGGACGATTTAATGCGATTTGACAAACTTCGAATGTCCCGATGCATATTTGCGTTATCAATAAATTTGTGGCACTTGTTATTGGGTACCTCTGGATAAGCACCTACACCACACCACAATGGTCTACGATAGGTGTAATAAAAAAAAGTGCGATCGGTGAAAGAGTAGCGAGGAGGGCATTAACTGAGAGAATACCATAAATCACGTTCCGGTCCGGTCCGGTCAGGTCAAGCACAGTGTACGTAGAGTCCAGCGTGTACAACGAGAGTATGTTGTGTTGTTGTTGTTGGTGCTGTTCCCTCTTTTCCATCTAGATCGAAGAGTTTGAGCGAGAGGTGCTCATTAAGCGATATGTTAACTACATTGTTAGCGTCGCAGTCCACGTCCCCTCTCTCGGTAATTACGCCACCACCCCTCCGCTGGTCAGGCGTCCTCAGCTGGCCAGAGCATCACGGCTAGCCATGGAAACAGCACACGGTGGCTAAAACGGACCGGTCTCTGTTTGATGTTGCCTGTGATGAGTGAATGCGAATCGCGAACGTAACAACAAAAGGGGTTCGTAATATGAACCACGTGTTGTCTCACGCGACATTTTCCTTTTTATATTAAGTATTTTATTTTATGTACCTATTATATTTTTGTTGTTATTGTTTCGTTCGTGAGTGAGCCGCGACGATAAAAAAATCGGAACTCCTGACTGAACTATTCTCAGTTTTGGTTCGTCATTGTATTATTATCTATCTATAAGTAGATGGTTAGTTAAGTTTTAGTTCCACTGACAAATTAGTAGAGTGCGTGTGTATAGGTAGTACAATTTCTCAAGTCACATGATTTTGTTTTGTGGTGTGCCGTAAAAAAAAAACGACAGTGCACTTCTTCAAGTCCAACGATTAATTTTAAGTGTTTGGTATTGTGATTTTGTAGACAGTGGGTGATTAAAGACCAGTCCAGTTTTTTCTTATTTAAAAGACCGAAGATCCTAGGTAAATGCCATAATATAAAGTAAGTCGTACGCCTTAATATTCATTTACGTAATCACCTGTTTACGCCTTTTTTTATTTCTTTGTTGGAACTTCACTTGTTTCCGCGTTGTTGGTTTTTCTTGTTTTCCTCCAGTCACGTGTTGGTTGGGTCTAGTAGGCGACTGGTGGCTATTTTTTCGTTTGTTTCGTGTGTCCTCGCGGTCAGTCGCACTGACGCAAAAGTTTTCGGACGTCGTCGAAAGAAAATTTGGCCTAGGTCATGATTATCGACTTTTCTTTTCTCGGGTCTCTCTTGGAAAACATAGACATGTGTAAGTAGACGGACGAGTGCCAGTATCCGTATCAAGAAGTACAAGAAAAATGCACGACCTTTTCTATGCACCTTCGGACGAACTCTGACACAGTCCTTCTTTCCGAAAGTTCACGCATGTCCACATTTGTGGGCTTGTTTTGAGAAATTGTAATTACAATTTTTAGTTAGGTCATACACAATCTGTATTAAATTAAACAAATAATTAATAAATCCATTGTAAATGTATAAATAAAAATTTCTTGTAAATGATTCATGGCATGTGGAGTTTCTGTTTCTAAAACATTTTAAATTCTTGTAAATGTTACAAGTGGTTTTTGAAACAGAAATTAATGAGTAGATACTATATATGCATATTTATCTTAATGGCAAAAATTATTTATTAATAATTTTCTAAAGTGCGAAGATTAGTTAGATCAGTAATAGATAGAAGTGGAGGTGCGTACCAATCCAACAATAAGTTTTCAAACTGAAGAGCGCGTCATGATAATGATGGCGATCTTCTGCATTGTATTTTGAGACAGTATTCTCATACAGTTCTTAAAATATTCTAGAGACTTGTTCAAAATTGTATGTAATGTATACTAAAACAGAACGTAAATAATTATTTCTTAAATAAGAAAGTTTCTTCATAACATTGAGAAACTTTTGTATGAAATCCAAACTTCATCTATCTCTTGGAATATTCAAGAAATCATCAGTTGAACTCCTTCTAAGTATTCAAAAATGTACAGACTGTTTGTTAATGCCTCAGTTTTTCTTACTTAATCTCAAATCTCATTTGAAATCCATACGAAATGAAAAGAACAAATATTAATATGTCTGTGTACCTACTCATCTATAATTATAATTTTCTGTCATTCTATTCGCACATCAATTTCAATTAAATATGTACATTGAAAAAAGCAAGAACAAAAGGAAGAGGAATAAGAAATTCATTCTGTTACCCTTAACTTGAATAGAGGCGAATTCGTAGTTGTTCTTAATTGTATTTAGGTTCCTAAAATGCGTCGATCAGTGTAACTTGTGCGTACGATGGGTAGACTAGTTAGTGTATCGAGAGGGTGAGCTACCCTACCCCTTATGCCGATGCAGACGAGTGAATATACTCGCTGCCCTTATCGCCTCGCCTGTGCCACGTCCTTTGTACTTAGACTCGCAAAGATTATATTAAATGCGGTTGCTGTCTTGGTTCGTGCTTTTTTCCGGGACTGTACTTGTAATCTGCGCTGGCGTTGATGACTACCCCCCTGAATGTTGCCCTCGGACCACTCGAAGAACGCATGCGCCTTTTTCTCATTACTTTACCGATTAATTAACTTGCATATATCTCGCCCGTTCTAGCGTCCGTACGAAGGACCCCCGTCCTTGTTTAGCGCGCTGCATATAAGCTACCGATCGCGCTCTTGGTCGTCGCCCTCTCCCCTGTTCCGGGGGCCACTGCGGGGTATATTACACATCCTGGTTCCACACTCTTGCAGCCTCTGTAATTTCACTCCGTCCGTCTCAACTCTTAATGAAATGTATGTCTGTTTTACCACCCCACAGGAACGTTTAATATCTGGCCGCCGAGCTCGGGAGAGACACACGTACACACACATGTGTATACAGTTATACACACACCCTTATATACAAGGAAGTTGCACTAAAAGGGAACAGAGAGCGGGATCGCGAAAATAATTAAGTATGATGTGCATGCATCACCTTATGGAAGTGGTGGTTTTCGTGTTAAATTAAAATTGGAAAATTTTGAGGAGAGTCTGAAATGGATATTAAAGTTGCAAGTTGCGAATTGCTGCGGGTGAATGGAAATGTTTTTTGTTCAGGAATTCTCTGAATGAGGCTGTAGGAAAGTCCTGTTAATTTCCTCGGTGCCGGAAGGATTTTAATAAGAAATCGAACTTTTGAACCCTATCTAGAACGGTTCATGTTTAGAGGAGTTCATTGAAATAAGTGTTTCTTATCACTACTAAATTTATAGCTAAATACAGCAATGAATAGTAATTTTTTGTTGTGGTCCTAACTAAAAATCAAAATGTTTCTATTTCTTTAGCTTCAGTAACAAATATTCCTGGCCTCCATAATTTATTTTAAGTACCTAATAGTAATCATAAAAATTGCTAGACTAACTTTGTTCAGTTAACTTAAAACTTCAGAGTATCAATTTTCTCAATATAGAAAAAATAATTTATTAAAGATTGTTAAACCTATAATGACAACTTTTATATTCATCGGAGTAACACTTCAACAATTTTCGAATAATTAGGTACAAATATGAAGGGTTCAGTTTAAGAATTAATGGCACACGAATGAATGTTCAGGAATCTTTGTTTCGCCTATTTTCCATTTTCCGAATATTTATTATCTAAAAACACACAACAAAAAAAAAGATAAAAAATAATTAGATAATTACATTCTTTAATTTAAACTTGTAACTTTCGGATAGCTCTTGAATATGTAAGGTAAAATAAAATTCATCACAGATCACTCAATACGGTTTCACCTCCTCAGTACGTAATAGGTACCGATCAAGAGTAATTTTGATACTAAATTATATTGTTGATGTTAACGTATTTATATAGATAGGGGCCTTACAAAATGTCTACAATGTCTAGTGGGGAGTTGGTAGAACCTAATCTGTTTGACTAGTGACTTATAAATTATTATGGACGGTTTTGTTAATTTCTAGATTTCTTAACATCGTTACTTTTTTGCTATTTACCTCCTACATCTATAGACACCATAAATATCTTTTAATTTTTTCAAACGTGTTCCTATTTCTCTTCTACTTTTTCCTGTGTATCTATGTAGGTAATTTACTTTATTACCAAAATCACTACAAAACAATGTTCTGTTTATTTCCAAACACTTCGGGTAATTTGTGTACAAGGATTGTTTGTAGTCGTGCACTTTTGACAATAAGCACTTCAATCCCAAAACATTCACCTCGAAAACCAGCTGTCATTAATTTATTAATTTGGGCATGCTTGAATGATGACAAGTACTTACTTGTTACTTACCTATAATCTACAATAGTGAGGATTATTTTTGACTAGTTAGTCATATTTGTTTCAGTTATACCTCGCTTGAAAGTTCGATAAATTATTGAGATAGGTAGCGCACATGTTTAATAAATAGATTCGTATTTTCGTTGAAATTTGAAAACGAATATGTATCTAATGGTCGTTAGATATTTCTTTGAAATTTAAGAAAGTAAATTGATATGGACGAATATTTGCAGCATATCATTTGAACTGATTTTACAAGAAAACCTTTTGATAGAAACGTTTCTTAGAATTGTAATTGTCCGTATTTTATTCATTGAATGTTATAAAGTAATAAAAATTGTGCAGGTATCTAACATTTTGTAAATACTTCTTCTGATTTAAAAGAAACAGCTAATGACTCATGCAAATAAACAAGGTCTTCTGTTTGAGAACTTGTGGTTATGTATCTCCACTTTATAGAATTTTCCATTTTCCGCAAACTAGAAAAACCTGTAGGTATCCTTAATCACGTAATTAAAAATAGTAATCTAAACTAGGTTTTCTCTTACCCCTTTTTCCTCCAGTTTCCCTTTCTAATATTTCTCATGTCAAAGAATACTGTTCTTCAATTTCTTCCAGTACTTCTTCTACGGTATTTTCATCATGATCCTTCTGTAGAGTCACATTTTAATTGCTTTAAACATATTCTTCTTCGTCATGTCCAGTGTTCACATTTCGTACCAGTATCTACGGAGGCTTGCTCTCAATTTACACTTTTAAAAATATTTTTTACATTTCCCAATTACTCATTAACGTGCACAAAACTGTTTTCGTTTTGTTACAGATACATGTTAAATTTAAATAATTGTTTTTTACAAAACATTACACCGTTAAAACAATATTGTTATTATCACTGTGTATTAGATTTTCTTTCAGTGATTATTTTTTATCTGTCTTATACTATTTTTTTGGTAGGAACTCAAACTTGCAATGCCTTAGGGAGAAGGTACCATCATAAACCAATATTACCTACTAGATAACGCCTCTAGAGTTTGCGTTATCGCTGACATGTGAACAAATCCGATAAGAAACTTATGAATGTTTGTGCTTGTAAACTCTCGAGTATCAAGAGCTAACAGCTAAAATTTTTTTGGACAACTCAATTCATTACCTTTATATAAGAACCTACATAGTTATGTAAAAAAAACATGTAATTAAACAGTTGGAATAATTAATTTTGTGCACAAACATAATAATAAAAGTATTAATTATACATAACATGACATTCTTTATTAGAAATAGTTCCTTAGAGGAAGGGGTGGCTGGCAAACCTGATACCTACCCATTTATATTTTCATCCTTAAGAGATACAGTCATTTATTTATCCCTTATCTGTATTAAATCTCAAAACCATCACAATTTTTATTGTCATATGTATGCAATTAAGAAGAAATCAACTTACAAGAATGTCATGATAGAGTCTCTATTTTCTGGACAGTCAGGGACAAGTGGAGAAGACATGAGTGCTTGATAAAGGTCTCCGAACTCTTCACTTAAGGATGTACCTAACTCAATTTTTTCTGTCACAGTTGTTGTAAATGAAAAGTATAAAGGTAATCATGTTGATGTGTCCAGTCTAATGTTTTAATCATGAATAATAACTAATAAATAGTGTTGAGATCCAAAACCTTGCCAGGATATTTACAATCGATTAGATTTCTTTTCATCTTTTGCTGTTGTGCTGTACTGATCGTCGTGTTGTAATCGTTTAGGACTTTTTGTGTGCACAATGTGCCTCCTAAGCATTAAACTACTGACAAGCATTCAAATCGTAATTAATGTTTCCTTTTTATTTGTCTTTTATAGACATATAAAATTTCTAGAAAGAAATGGATGTGAGGCTGCATTTCTCGATCAACTTTTTATAAAGTGTATGACCATGGCATCTAATACAACAAATAAAAGTTACCGTTCTTTGATTATTTATCGCTTTTTATTTTTATTATTCAAAAACGTCTCGAGAATCTCTGTATCAAGTACAATAAGTACTCGTTACTTAAATTGGTAAATGGCATACCTAATTGGCTAGCTTTAAATCCAACTAAATTTGTAACAGGTGTGAAATTTAATTTTTTGCTCAAAAAAGATCTTTTTCTCTCAAAATCCAGCTCGATAAATACGCATTGCGATGTTTTCTTTTTTGCACGTTAATAAATATAATTATTAGATTGATAGACTGCTGGTCCATTTCGATTCGTTTTCTGTACACTTTTAATCAGCTCGATGGTATAGTTTTTACATCTATTATCTGATTGGAATGAGTCTCAAGCACAATACCTTCCAAGTTACGTGACTATTTCCACAGTACCTCCTTACGTTACGCGTAAATTCTCTTTCAACTTTAGAGCTTACATACCTCTTTACGTTACGCAAATTTTTGTGGTAATTAATGATGCAGTAAACGTCTTGTAAAATTTACTAATCGTCACAAAAACACCACAGAATAATATTAAATTAATAAGATGGAGTTTACCTACTTGGCTGAAATAGATAGATACATATAAAATGGATTCTAATGTAAATTTTAACTAACAATTGTTTCATAACACAGCAGTTTCTTCGGAAACATTTGTTAAGTTCACTAAAATTTAATCGAAATTTACGTAAGTATCGTTTTTATTAACTTAACTATTACAAGTATCAAGAAAAGTTAGTAGATGACGATATACGTAGTATAACTTCTCTTGTAGCTCTTCGGTTTGATGTATGATTTAACAAAATCGCTAACCTATGGCGTGCTGATGTGAATTAATAATAAGTTTAAATAATCCATAAAACTACCTACTAGTCAATAACCAATTAATGTTCTTTCTTTTTATTATGCAATTGTTATCATATTTATATAAATGTTGGTCTGTTTTCTTTTTCAGAATCGTTTGGAGTATCATGACAATTTGAGAGGAACGGTATGTACATTTATTTATAATATTTCATACTTAAAGTAAATTAATGTTATCATGTTATCAACAGATATTTCAATTTTGACATAGTTGCTTATTATAAAGGTTTCAATGAGACATAATTTTCGATATTTAATTATACATTTTTGTTTTCTTTTCTTTAATCAGTAAACTTTAAAGTTAGTAAAATTGTGGCTAAGCTAATTTTAAAACTTAGTATCATATAGTCGATAATATTGTTATACTTATTTAGGGGCTGTTCATAAAATACGTCACGCTAAAATTAGCTTTTTTTGACCCCCTCCCCGGTTGTCACGCTTTGTCACACTTTCTGTGACCCCCCTGTAAATATTACATCCCAAAAACTAACCCCCCCCCCCCCCCGAACATGATAAATTTTGATTGATAATACACAAATTTTGATAGTCAAAAATATTTATTTTATTTTCATAATAAAATTTAAATAAATTAATAAATATCTTTTGTAACGAACAAATAAATAATATTTCTTTTTATCAGAAGTCCAAGGATCCTGTAGAAATTCAGTAAAATTTTTTGATGAACGGTGAACGTCACGTTGCCGTAGACCCGCTGTTCCCCCTTGTCACATCTTGTCACACTCAGCAAGACCCCTCCCCCCCCTCTTGTGTACGAATGTATTTTATGAACGGCCCCTTAGTAAATTCAAACACATTAGGAAATGTAGTATAATAAGGTTCAAAGATGGGACTTGTTTCGTAGATTTACTCAAAAATTAGGGAAAATTGAATATTTCTTTTACTTTGACTGCAATAATTGCGGAAACTACTAACAGACCGCGTTTACCATTGAACGAGATTCGATAGCTAAGCAATAAATACGTTGTTTCAAAGCTTTTTTTTAATAGGTATGCAGATGGCAATTAAAAAGTTCGAAAACACGATCCATGTCTAACAATTTCAACAGAATATTGACCAAGGATTTATTCTTGTTTTGTTGGAATTACTTACATTCTATTTAAAGACAATGTTAACTTTTCTGATTTTTAAAACTGATTTACTTGTAAAAATGAGCATATTATCAAACAACTATTCATATAAATATGTAATAGTAATGTTGCAAGTTGCAATCAAATCTCAAATATTAAATTAATCGTTTTCTAAATAATTATTATTTTGTAGAATCATTGTTTCAATTGCCTAGGTATAAATACCCTTATTTACTGTTATTTATATTATGAGAAACCAATAAATTTCTTAAAAAGTACAATAAACATTACGAAATATTACAAATAACAGTAAACATGACCAGATGGCGACAACTGTCCCTTTCCTATGAGTCACGAGTATACCCGGTGCTTTAAAATGAATGTTTCATTGAATATAGAGATATAGTAAATCACAATTTATAATGCAAACGTTAATTGCTTTGTAGTAATAAAAGGACAATATGCATATTGCAATTTGTACTAGACTTTCAAGGAACGTCCTTGTAGTCTAAAACTGTTGGATTGTTAAAAATTTGACACTTGTTTTATTTAAAAGTTTTCCGTGAATAATTATTTGAGTTTTCAATTTCAATTGTTTTTTCGTTTTCTGGATTTGGATTGGGGCGCGTGGCGCTTCATCAATCGCCTCGTTATTTGCGAACGGAAAAAATATCTCATGCATAAATTTTTAACGCAGATTTCTTTTTGATATTCTCTTCTCCTGCCGCTCCACCGTCGTCGACTTCCATCGCCCTCCTTCGAACATGCTTATTTTTCTTTTCTCCCTCTTCTTCATCTTCTCATTCTTCCTCCTTCTTTGACGTTGTCGTCGTCGTCGTGGCGGCGTCACTCGCTGCCACCCCCCACTTTAATGGAGAAAATTCGACGCTTTTTTCTCTCTTCCTAATATCTCTTCCCCTAAAAATTTATAATGTAAAAGAGCTGGCTGCGTCTTTGTCGCGAACGTGGGGACGTTGATAGCGACGTCGCTTTCTTCTTCGACGTCGGAATGGAGGGCGGGGGTGGGGGCGGACGATAGCGCGCCATGCAAATGTGGGAGATGTGCTAACTACTAGACCGGCGCTTCGAAACCGGCGCCGTCAGAATAGCGTCGGCGTCCGTCCGTCCGGGGGGAAGCCAGCGTCGCAATACACTTTTTGTAATTATCGCCTTAATGTTCCTAATTAAAGCGTCGCGTCACGGTGTTCGACATTATTCCTGTGTGTCCGTCGGTATCGATGATTGTTTTTCGTTACGGCCGCGAAAGCTCTCGTGTGGTTGCTGATCGCTCCTCCTTCTCCTCTTCTTTCGAACACGTGTTTCCTACACGAACGAGCGGCTAGTGAAACTGGCGAATGACTTTTTTTGTTGATGTTACGATGTCGGTGGTTTAGTTCAGTCAGCTGTTCCGATAACGAAGTTTCTGAAGTTTTTTTTTTGAGGCCTAAACTGCACAAGGAATGTATGTCTCTTTCATAATAGCCGCAGGACAAAAGTTGATAGGGAAACAGGCTGAAGTTTTGTTTGGCAACAAATCTTTTAGTTTCGTTGTACATTGACCTATCTAGTACTATTGCCAAAAAGTCACTCAAGTTTTGAAACCCTTTCTTTATAAAAGAAATCGAATCAGTTAGTTTTAATGTGAGCAGGTTAGAGTGCAAATTCTCAAACCTAAAAAAATTTATAAGCAGAATTTTAAATTAATTTCAATCGAATCTGATGCTAATACAGCAGAGAACATTTGCTTTTTAAATTTGCATACTACTTACTGGTAGGTAATTAATTACCTGCAAAACAAATTGGTTTTAGTTGACACTGTTTGCATTTTGTATCTTTGAGTGTTAGCAAAAACAATTCGGTCCACTGCTTGGTCATTTTGATCTACATAATTCTATTTCGAATTTTGAAGGCCACGTCTGAATTAACGATACGGCGAACGGTGTTGAATTATTATGATATTGATGATGACATCGCTTATTATAATTCAATGAATATTGCAATATTTAATTGATTGTAAATGGTATTCGTTTTGTATCTTTAAAAAGCCATATTAAACAGCTTTTTTCGGATTAAACTTTTTAAAAAGTTTTATTTTTGTCCTCAAAGTTAAAACTCTTTTTACTGAAACTCTTTTCCCATAAAGTAGGTAATCCTTAATGGAATTTGATTGGTTTACATAATGACACGTATTCTAACTGATTCTCTGTAATAAAACAGATCTGCATACTACATTTGTACACTAAACAAAGTGATAAAAAGGTTACTACCAGAGAAAATGATCACGAGACGTTTTGGGTGCAGACCAGCAGACCGTCATCATGATTTTGTTTCAGTGCTTTATTAAGTTTCGTTATAGAGAGTTTAAACTATTCGAAAAGAGATTCCGGATCTATAAGAATCCATTATCGGATCATAACAACATTAAATAAATTAATTCGTGACTTGTAATGATTTAGGTGCGTATTTAAGAATCAAAATTTGTAACATTTATTTTGATTGTTTCGTACTTGTGTAATAAGATAAAATCGGTATTTATTTATAAGTTGCGTATGTCCGAATGGAAGGACAAAGCTATCGTTTAAATTGCTCATAGCGATTCGACGCTAAAAGCCATAAAAACTATTTCACGGCTTGTCACTACAGGCTTTGCCGGTAGGTGTCGACCAGGGCCCAAGAAACTTATCGTCCTGTTAGTGCATAGTGTCCTGGTAAGGACGACGAGTGTTCAACTGAACCGCTGCAACTTCTCCGCATGATCCTGTTCATTCGTATGAACTATGTAGTTAATGTCTACGTGCCGTATTTTAAGACACCAACACTTTTTTTGTTTCCACTTTCGTATTTTTCACGCTTGTTAAAACAGCTAAGGTGACAAACATATTTATTACTTATACGAACTATTTTGACGAAAAGCATAATCCTATGCTTTAAAGTTGAAGATTAACTATAACACAAACTGTTAAAATAATCCATCTAATTTTTTCGGAATACGTTTTTTTGAATTTTAAAACTATAAAATTTAAAATAACTATTTTTTTGTATAATCTTGCTGATTAGTTTATATTTAACAAAACTTAAAATTCAAATACATCAACTAAAGCTTTATATTCAAATGGCCTTTTTATCATATTTTATTTTGAATATATCAGGATTTATGAAATTCGACTCATATCGTTTCAGGTTGGAATGTTAGGCTTCTTTTGACAATAAAACATTTTTTCCTGATTTTTCCTGATTTTTCAAATTAGGGTGGATAAAGTGAGATTAAGATTAAGATAAAAACCCCAATTTCTTCAAAGAACTAATGTTACTTAACCCAAAACAACCCTTACTTAACATACCCTGACATAACATAAAAATATTTTTTGAAACACCTTCGCTCTAATTCTTTCTTGTAAATTTATCGTCGTTGGGCAATTTTAAGCCATTTTCAAGAAAATAAGTTAATTTTTCTAAAAAGGCGTGATAGGAAACTTCTGTCAATAACTGAGCTAAAGTTAGTGGATTGTGACAATGTCCCGTAGTATCTTCGTAAATTTTGAAATAGAACACACAGGAATAATGTCCCATCGGATAAAATAAACCAAAATTTTATTGTAAATCGCGAATTGCATCATATAATTTCTGTTTCTACAGATTAGTTTACTGTACGGCAAGTGAAAAGCACTTTTACATGTTTTTTTCCGGAGTTTACTTGAAGAAGGTTGCAGCCAGTTTTTAATGGAATCCTTAAGATGCTTACATCGCATTTTACAGGTATGTTATTATTGTAAATTGCATTTTTACTTTAGTGTAATTTAAACAGAAGGTGAAATTGTTTTTATCATTAAAAGAACAGCAGTGTGAGTATAAGTTCTTCGTCAGTAATTTATCGAAATTACCAGACGTGGATCACGATTTCTACTTATTTTAAGTTATCATCAGCAGTGAATATCAGTAGATGGCGGTATATTGTTAATAACTCGATATTATCGTATATTTTTATTATTGTTTACTAAATCTATTAAACATAAGTGCTGGTTCATCACCTTAATAAAACCAATAGTTTTACTAAGGGAGTTAATTAGGATATTAATGATCCTGTTTTAAATTTTTGGTACCCATTTGCTTAAAAATATATTAGCTAACTGATTAATTATCTTCTGCTGATTCACCCACTCGAAAATCCTATTGTCTGAAGGACATTTTAATTACGATAAACCAATTAGTAGAGGATTCAACTAAAATTTATCCGTAAAAATTAGTCACATAGACCTTAAGTTTTTGTCGTTGACATTGAATAGAATTTTGCAATTAAAACTGGGTATTTGTTATTTGCGTTCACCCTTCTAACAAAATTTCAAAATCTCAGCGTTACTCTAGTTTGCTTTTGGGTTTACTGCAGTTGTACCATTTTAATTCTTCAATTTTTAAGAACTTTTTGAAGCTCGGTACGGTTGTTAATTTTACACCTAACTATTGATTTTTGTAATAAATGTGTATCAATTAATTATTACCTATCTATTTCAACCTACCTTGCAAAAAAAGTGAGTTCATTTATTAAACACACTTATTTACACTAATAATAAAAAAAAACTACGAATAATTTTCATTGATGAAACATATTTATGTTGAAGACTAAAAAAATGTTAAACGATTAGAGCCAAGACTGAGCACAATGACTCGATATTTTTTTTTATACGTATACGATACACAGCTTTTGTAAATATCTATAGGTACCACACTTAACTTGAGTTCGTGACATATTATAGTATTCATAAGTTGATGTCATTGTTTCGTGTTCATGGTGAAGGTTGAATTGCCATTTATTTATTATTATACCTACCTAGATGTGTTCTTGTACTTTTGAAATTTTAATTTTATTAACATTAATGGTACATGGTACATACGTTGGTTGTAATTTCTAGATACATTAAGGACCTGAAGTTTATGAGACGGGCGGCATGTTTAATAGGAAGCATACAAGAACCACGAATACTAGAAACCAAAAAAATAAAGTTTTAAGTCACAAATGAAATTAGCTAAGGTTGTATGTGCAAGAGAAACTATTTTACCTTAAATTCTTATAGGGTAAACAACAACAAGATTATTATTTATTAAAAAAATGGAATAAAACGGGAATTGTTCTTACGTACGGATGAATATACGCTTGACTGATTTTTATTTAAAATTTTATTATCATTTAATACACTAGTATGCATTTTAAAGTCGTTACTATGAATATAAACCGAAAGGGTTGGTTATACTTTTGCAGAGCATAATAGAAAATATTTCTTCTTTTGTTGGCCTCTCCTTCAACGTTATGTATAATTCTGAAAGTTTCTAAATGCGTAAGTCCCGTACATTATTGTTATTATTCGATAGGAACTTCCTGTTTTTGGTGCGTTACATTTTTATGCATCCAGCCTTCTATGCCTATAATACCTATGTGTAACAGATTGTGGAAGGTACATAATATAATATCTACATGTATAGGTATATTATACATAGTTATAGTTACATACCTACACGCAAAGAATTTGATCTCTTGAATGAGATCACACACAGCCTGTAGCCTCTTCGTCGTATTAAACACAGCTGAACTGGTCTGGTTGCTGGTGGCTGACTGTTGCTGAGGCCAACCAACGTTTTGCCGGAATATTGACACGGTTGGATGGTAAAGGGTGCAAATACCGAACGTCGTCCACAATAGGGGTAGTTAAATGGTTAGAATTTCGTAAAGAATAATCTTGGGGTTTAAAGGTAGCGTGTTCTGCTTGCGCCCGTGTTTATTGTACGGATTCCCGATGTTGTTACAATCGATTCGGGAACTGGTCCGCTGTAGTTTTGATTGGAAATTGTCCTTTTGTAGACGCATTTAGGATAGACCTTGAAAAATATATAACGAACTAAAATGGGGACGATCCAGATGCGTTAATGTAATTATATCTACCGCACTTTGTATCTGGATAAATAAACAAAAAAGAACAAATTCAATTTTCAATGCAACTTATAGATAATCAATGGCAAATTAAAAATAAAAATAGTCCCAAACTATTCAACATAGGTGTGGACAGAATTTTTTTATAATTTTATTATCATATAGTAACGCCAATATTGTATCTGTTAATCCTCGTTGGTCTTATCAGTATCAATATTTTTTATATGCTCTACTTTTACCCATTAAGTATTTTTAAATCTCATTTAATCACCATTATCTCAGACGTAGGTACTGGTAATAAAAAAAATTGTTACAACCATCAGCAGTAATAAATTGTCTATCGTGCAACTCAAACTGATGATGATGGTAATCAACACATTATCTGACGTTAATTAATTAATTTTTTTGATCAAAACCTACCCCAACAGTTAGTCCACATGTCCAACTACATACACTTCATGATATCTCCTTGTACCTCTCAAAATATACTTAACAACAAAAAATGGTACAAACATTTGGAGTACTCAATGTTTAATCATCAGAATAGGCTTTTATAGATTAGATATCAAATCTTACAGAACTATGTAAGGTATTTAATATACAATCACCCACAAATCTTATCAGCAGGTATCTCTTACATATACATAGATATCTCAATATTTTATGTGTTAAGGGTGTGTACCATATGTAATATTGTTAACTGTCTACAAAAATTACAAGTTGTTTATTATTGTAACATTAAAATTCCACTTTAGTGTTATTTACAGTTTTAATTACGTAATAATAATCAGTATATCTATTTACTTTGCATAAAAATTTTTTTTTTTTTTTTGATATCTTTGTTATTTGGAAAATTGTAATAAGTATGTAGAAAGGGCAGGAAAACAAAAATATTCTTTTCTCGACCCTATTGATTTTTATTCCCGTCTATTCACAGCGAGCCAGTCATACTTTGTATAAAATTAAAGCGCACGTAGGGCAACAAAAGAACCGGCTGATTGTTTTATATATTAGACACCGTATAATGAATTTGTGTTAGCTTCCTTCTCATCTCAAATATGGAGGGGGCGATTCGTTCTTATTGTGCGCCGTTCATCCCTGCTTTGCTTCTTCACTCTCATCACATCAGTGAGTCGATTCTTTCAAAACGAAATTCGTTTCGGAATAGGAAAACGATCGGAGAGATTGTAAATTGCAGTTGAATTTTTTTCACATCAGTCTCTTCTTTTTATTAACTTTGTGAATTGAATTCAATTTAAGTTATCATTCCCATATAGGAGGTGTTATGAATACAGTCAAACTTCGATAACTCGAATGTTGATAAGTCGAACCAAATTGATTGGAAATAGGATCGACGTGTTTTACTCAATAACTCGAAATTCTATTACTTGAATATCTTAATAACTCGAAGATAATATTTAGCGCCAACCTCCATAAGTCGAATTTTCTGAGGGAATCCCTCAACAAATGATTTGTCTATCTGTAAAATGATATAAATACATACAAATGATCATTTAAAAAAACTAAACACATACATAGAGATATGTGTATGTATTCAATAACTCGAAGGATCAATATTTTTTTGCGTCACACGGTGACTGGATATATCTATGTTCGACTGTATTTCTTATAGTTATCTAAAAAAATACCTATTTATGAAATATTTATTTGGAAATAGACCTCTACAGTCTTCTTAAATCTTTGATTCGTAGAAATCAAAATAAATAATGTAAAGTAGCCTAAAATCGAAAATTATTGCCTTTATTTACATCCCAACTCAACTTGCTGAATGCTGGTCTTGAATATTACAAAAATATAACAATACTAGCAGCAATACCCGGCGTTGCCTGGGTAAGAATATATTACACGTTTGATGGAACTTTCTAGAATATTCGCGAATTTAGAACTATCCAGAACATCCCATAATGATTCAAAATTCAAAACAAAACTTTTTTTAACATTCTGAAACATTCTTGAATGATCTTCAAGATTCTGGAACATTTTTGAACATTGCCAAATCATTCTGAAATGTTATAATAAAACATTCTTTTACTTCTTAGAACATATTTGAACTGCCTGTAACATTCTAACTCCGTGCTGTTTGCTGGGTAAGTAGTGCCATCAGTAAACGCCTGGCGGGGATGACTAATCGATTGATAATAATTGATCAGTTATCGACCACTGAGAGTTGAAGATTATTACAGTACTAATGTCGTTGGTGGTAGAAGGGTGAAAATTAAGGGTCATATGTATTTATTAATGCCAAATCATAAAAAAATAAAAATAAAATAATTTTAACAAAATTAAAAAGTTAGGGGTAGACAACCCTTATCACTTAGGGGTATGAAACATAGATAGTTCCCGATTATCAGACCTACTGAATATGCATATAAAATTTCATAAAAATCGGTCAAGCCGTTTCGGAGGAGTATGGTAACTAACATTGTGACACGAGAATTTTATATATTACATAAATACACATATACCTACAGTTAAATATCCTTCGGTGCTGAGCTTATGTGACCGATGACAAAAAGTTGTGCTTCAAGGTTTTAGGTTTAATCTTGATGGGTTATACTTTCAGTAACCAGGGTGTATGCTTTACAGCTTTACACCACGATTAAGAATTATAAATAAGTGCTTTGTACCAAAGACCAGGTCAGGTTAGGTTATGGTAGACTAGGGTTTCATTGATTTGTTTTTTTTTCTACGTTTGAGTTTTACACCAAGGGTTAGGTGCAATTATGGATAAAAAATATTCATTTATTTATTTATTAATACCTATGTACCTATGTAAATTTCATACAGAAAAAAATTAATTCATCGTCGTAATTTCATAAAAAAGGCAAATACATTTCCTATAATAGTAAGAAATGATTATTTATAATTAAATATTTTCTCGAATCCAATTTTTTATTAGTACTTTGGAAGTTCTAGGGACATTAAACAGTTTATTTTAAGCAAATTTCATGGATTTCATTTCGACGTCTTTAATTTATTTATTATTTCATTCTATTTTTCTATTTTTTCTTGAAAATCTACTTATAAATCCCTGAGTTAGAATTAACTGTTATATAGTATATACGCACGTACATAGATATGCTTAATATTACATTCGGTCATAATTCTAAACCGTATCAATCAACAACCTTTGAGTCAAATTAAACTTCATTCTAATTTTTACAAAAATTGAATTCCATTGATAATTGGTAGTGTCGAGTAACTCAATCATGAAAATAAATATTTCGTATTCTTTTTAAAACTATAAGTCGATTAATATGCTTAATACCTGAAAAGAACAATTCTTTATCAAAGGCAATAGGCTTTAAAAAATAACGCACAAAGCTTATGAAACGTCAAAAGGGATGACAAAAATTTGATGGGAATTGAGTCAATTATTCATTTAATATATTCATTTTAAATAGAAGTTATGTTTTGTTATTATTACCAAGTTTTTTTATTATACATCACTAACTATTTATTCACAAATATATTCAGTTACATAACACATACTTATGCGATCTCCGCCGCCAATTTCAGTTCAATTTCTATAAAATTATAGTTTTTTTAAAAATTTGTCACAATATTGTAATTTAAATTCTCCACAAAAAGGTTTCTTTTGATTTTTTATGAAGTTCACATCCATCAAGATAATCTTATTAATAAACTAATAAACTATATTCAGTCATCACTTTGAGCTCTAAAAACTTTATTTTTCCTGAAAAAAGACCAATTTGTAACTTCTATTCACAATTATTTATAGACATAGATCTAGTTAATGACTACCGAGTTATATTCAATATTAATTATTTATTTTCGAAATGAAAAAGTACAAATTTATTTCTCATGCACTGATTTATCAATTCCAAGGTTTAAGTAAGCTTTCTTTAGTGTTTTACATTTATCTAACATTGTGCATAATATTGGAGTGAGAATATTGATTGATCCTCGAGATTTTTTCGATGGTGCTGATTCATCTAATTCCAATACAAAACTGGAATCTCTCTGAAGGCTTTGTTGACTGAAAGAGCTTGTTTCTAACGACTCAATATGTGAACCTTCTAAAGTAAGACTAAAGTAAAAATTTAATTTCAAAATAGAAACCATACAATACAGAAATTGTTTCAATAATTACCAGAAATTCGATCTTCAACCTCATCGATAAATCCGACACGAGAAGGCTGACGTTGCTTTGATAAAAAATATTTAGTCTTATCGTTAATTATTATTATAATTTTATCGAAAAGTGAACTTAAATTGGCTGTCGGCATGTGTTCTTTTTGTTTAAAACAAAAAAAAAATCCCCATAGTTTTTCGTCAAAAGCAAGAATTTTTTAGGACGCCGGAAAAAAATTAATTTTTAACGGCCATTCTAGTGTGTATAAGCATTTATTAAAAAAGAAATGTTTTTTTTTGGGTACCCCTGAAGGAGTTCCAAACCATAGGTAAAGTCCAATAAAAAACCGTAACATTGTAGAAAACCCGTATCCGATCAACCATTTCTTATATTACTTTTAAATTATGACACGTATTTTCTATGGAAATTGTCCAGTTAGTTAGACATGGAAAACGAGACACGACACGAATAAAATATTAGCAGCGTATGCTTAATTCTGCCGAGAAATAAAAATTTAGAGAACAAAGCCCGTTGGCACCTACTACTACGGTAATCACCCTCTAAAAAGTTAGTTAAGGGCAGCCACTAATTGTTTAGTCAATACTTTTCACCCTGCGTGAGTCATTTTTTTTTCAACCCTGCAACAACCAATCAGGGGTGGCCGTGTTAATCACCCCCTTCCTCTCGCACGACATAATTATGTATCGGACACAATCAATAATCTACTTAGGAATAATGTGTAGTCTACAGCACGTCTATCGAAAGCAACTAAACTACTATAGGTACAATCATAATACGTGTTAGAATCCGCTGAATATAGCGCTCGCTCTCTTTGTTATACGCCTTGCAGAGCCGCTACGCGCTAGCATAGCCACATCGCCTTTTTATATATGTATGTGTATATCAGATCACCCTGTTGTGCATTTTATTTTGCGCTTATTCCTGTTAAACAACACGTTATTTGACGACTAGGTTCCCTTGTAATTTCCAGCACCACAATGCTATTAAACTGCTACGTGTCTATATCGATCAGCTTTGTTTCCCATAAATTACAAAATTGCTCTGATACCATCAGGTGTGCCTAGTTTCACAGACCTATGTAGGTATACGCTGATTACAAAGAGTCCAGGGCGATTGCCACACCGTTTCTAGACTGTTTAAATCGCTCAAACGACTCTGTAGGGACGCTTGGCTTTGTGAACAAGAATGCAGGGGGTGGAGTGGAGCCGAGTGCATTTCCCTGCTTAGAAATAACTCCTTATACATAGTTAGGAGTTAGTAAAAGCTTTTAATTGAAATACAATTGTAATTAAAATAGTTTTTCGATTAGATTTTACTCCCAGTTCTTAGCTGATGATATTTTCAATTTTCAAGAAATATCGAAATTATTATTTTCAGTATTTTCGCTTCTTTCTATAATTTAATCGAATTACAAATGACAAAATACTAAACTGAGTTCCCTGAAGTTCAGAACTCATTGTCAGTTAATTGAGTTCACTTTAGTCCTTGAAGAGGATAACTTTGTCAGTGATCGAAAAGTATTTTGAATGTTCAGTTTCGTATTTTGACGTTGGAATTTGAGCTATTTAGTACGTTGAACAACTCCGCTAAAGTTTCCAATTATTTAGAAAACACATATAATATTTTTAAGTTAATTTATTGGAATACATAATATTTAAATTCCATTAACTTACTATAGAATTTGTTGCGAAAATGACCACGATCTCTATTAAAGAGAAGATAATGTTGGCCTCATTAACAATCATTAATTAATAGTCATTTTTCAATATTGACCTTACTATCATCATTCAGTTTTTCTTTCGAAGACTGATCGGATAAGCACCTCTACTTCTTTCTATCGCCTATCCTGAATCAATCGTCGCATATTTTTACTTCTAATATATCTCAAAGTACCTTTCGTATTCGAATTCGAAGGCGTTCTACCTAGGGATGGCGATTCTTTCCGAAAAAGATCGATTTTAAAATCGATCCGAATCGTAGGCTGATGTATCGATTCACAAAAAAATCGAGGTCTAAAAGATCGATTTCTAAAGAATCGATTTCTTTTCAGGTTTGCATTCATAATGTAAATTTAAGGCAATGTTATGAAAAACAAGAAAGATAACATAATAAATGATCTCTTATCAGTAAAATTAGTTTTTTTTAGTTCAGGGAATTCGATAATAACAATCATTTTTATTACCATATCAAACTCAAATCAGGTATGAAAGAAAATATTTATTTTCAAAATGTATTTATTACATTATTACTTATTAATACCTAACACTACACCAAAAAAAAGTATAATATTACGACACAGTTTGCTTAGGTAAACAAATGAATGACGCAATATCAATCAACAAATAGTCATAGACTACAGCCATCTCACTCGTTTTTGAATAATTAACCCTTTAATCGGCAATACCGTAATATTACCATTACATTCAATTATTTGTAAATAATTTTATGGTTTTTACCAAAACAAAAAAAGTCGAATGGCAATTTTCAGGGGTGAAACATCGATTCACTGGATCGATTCAGTGCAGCATATCGATTTAAAAAATCGATCTTTTGGGTCTGAATAATCGATTCTTCGATTAATCGATCTCAGATCACCATCCCTAGTTCTACCTTCCTTCAAAATAATTACTTATGTACACTTTTCTTAATATTCGTTCTAAAATTTGTCGTGTGAACTTTGTCTCCTTTTAACAGGAATGTGTAGAGTATTTTCATACAAAACGGTCAGATGTCACCTAAACGTTTCGTTCTTTTTATAACAAAAACTTCAATCTAAGTAATTCAGTAGTGAAGACCTGTTACGGTGAGTATTCCTACGTCCAATTTTTAATGTTAATTGGTCTTTAATTACTTTGTAACTGTAACCGTAATTGAGATTATTACATAATAGGAGCAGTAGATAAATAGTGGTATTATTTATTTAAAAAAAAATGTGTATATACCTATAGATACACCTCAATACTTATTGTATCATGATTTGCGTTTCAAATCGCGCCCTAATCTTAGGAAGATGTCTCAAGGCCAGGACGATTATAATAATGTTTATAAAGTGGGAGCCGTGTCCACGTGCATTCCACGTGTTCGGCCCATTTGCATCCACGACAATTTTTTTTCCCTCTGCACCATTCCGGCCTGTTCGCTCATAGGTACGCTTATATTTATTTATTTCTTTTTTTATCTATGTATTATTATTCCGGGTCGCGTTTTCGTCACGCGATGCCACCCCTTTGACGTGCACTTAAAATATCAATGACCACGCGCCCACATTACCATCTACTCTCTATTTTTATTCTAATATACACCAGCACGACAGCGGTGGTGACTCTCATAGGTACTCACCCCAGCGCAGCGACTATACGTAGGACCAGCGCGCGCGCTTTTTTGTCGTATGCAAAACTTATGCTAATTGCCAGGTACGATTGATATTTGGCCGTATTCAAATGACGTGGTGAGTGGACGAACGCGTTTCTGGTTGTTGTAGGTTAGGTTGGGAGGGTTGATGGCGTTGTTGGACCTTTGGAATTCTGACGGATTGAAGCACAAGCACGCGCGCACATTTTAAACGTTTCGTGATATAAATATGTACCCACTGATTTTTTTTTTGAAAGGAAAAAGAGAGCGATGGAGAAAGAGACCCCCTAAATTTATTTATAGTAGCTACTAGAGAAAAGTATTCAGATGCAACTTATTTCGAATGTAGCACGCGCTAAAACTTGTATTTGTTTGCATAATGTTTACAGTCGTTCTAGAGTAACAGTTTTGCCACAATAAAGGGTACATACGTTTAAAATGCGGCAGTATAAACCAAACATAGCACCATGCTCATAAAAAAATCTCTAGCCAAAGGTCTTTTTAGGACGAAGGGTTCCCAATATATTTCGGTATTTTACTTTTCAGAAACTTTCTCCTTTCCTAAAAATTTGCTCGCTATAAATGTGGAATGAGGACCTTCTAGAATTTCCATTATACAGTTTTTGGCAAACATTGACCCATTTGGTTAGCTAATGAACTATCGATTGAAAGTTATAAAATTCAAGTAATGCCAAGTATCAAAAATCATTTACATACCTCCATTCATTTCTAAATTTTGATCAATGAATTACATTTCTCGTTATCCTCATTATTAGGTCTTCAGTCAACTGATGGTTTGGCATTTTGCACTTTGGAATAATTCTTCCTTATGCTGCTGCTCAGGATTTCCTATTTAGGATACAGTTTCTTTGATGAAAATGGCACATTTTGGATCCTGCCCATTGCATTTTTTGCTTTTGAATGAACATTCACTAAAGTCTATACTAGTGGATTGTAGTTTTTGACAATCACCTAACAAATTCTTGATTGAAAGTCATGAAAAAAAATCCATAACATTCATACTAAATATTAGAAATCATTTACATACTTCCATTCACTCTTAAATTTAGATCTGGGAATTACATTACTTTTCATTATAATCATGACATCTTCAGTTAACCGATTTGGTATCTTTCACCTTGGAATAATTTTTTCTTATTATGCTGCTGCTCAGGGCTCCAATCACTAATACAGTTTCTTTGATGAAGATTACACAGTTTTATCTTTCTCACTACATACACTGCTTGCTTTTGAATGTTCATTAAAACTCATACTTGTGAACTGTATAGATTTTGGCATCACTGACTCACTTGTACACTTAACAAACCATTGGCTGAGTCATGGAATCCATAAAATTCATGCCAGATATCAAAACTCATTTACATATTTCCAATCAGAAGAAATTATGATATCCAGGCTTGTTGGCCGTGGTCTAGGATTGTTTCTCCTTCGGTGAGAACACCGATGAAGTTGTTTATCTGACGTTTCGGCAACAACTGTGGTGGGAACGTAGCGTGGGCGTAATGTCCATCGTTGCGGTTGTGCTGAGACTGTACTGAGGATGCCAACCACAGTTGTTGGCGAAACGTCGGATAAACAATTTCATCGGTGTTCTCATCGAAGAAGAAATAGGCCCGGATATCATAATTTCTTCTGATAACGCCGGCCGTGAAAGCCTAAGTCTTTTCATACTTCCATTCATTTCTAAATTTTGATCAGGGAATTGCATTATTTTTCATCTTCATCACTAGGTCTTTAGTCAGCTAGTTTAACATCCACCTACAATTCTTTCTAGCCTGGGTCAACGTTCTCTTTTCCCAAATGCAAAAACAACTCATATTTTTAACTTGTACAATGCCCTACGTTATAATTATACCTTCTTTTTTTATAGTGTTAAAAGAATGGTGGGATTGTGGGATATCTATCCATAATTTTTTTCCTCGTTGCCATTACCAAGTAAACATAGTGTTTTTACAACAAATGAGTTACAGTTTTATCTATTTTGTTATAGAACTTCTTAGAGGAAGATTTCCAATTTTTATTTTAAAATTTTTGTAATTAAACAATTGAAAAAATATGGAACACCATAGAATACAAAGCCACTCTTTATAATGTTTGTAAATTGTAAACATCCCTCGATACATTCTAGTTAATTTTTTTTATTGAACACTCCCTTATAAACGTAACAGTAATAAGTATAACCTATTACTATGATGTAACCGTTGGTTGTCGTTTATTGTTAGAAAGCGCAGTTTTAGTCACTAATGATTGCGGCCGTTCTTTGTCTCTACCCCTTGCAGAGAGTTTGTGGGGTGCCATTAGGGCCTCTTTTCAAATTTTAGGAAGTACAAAACCAAACAGTTCATATTATAGGAACATACGTAGGTATATGAACGAATTGTATACACGTATACATTAAGAACAACAAAAGGCCTCGTCGATCTCCGCTGATTTCGTTTGTTATTATTAGAGCTCGATGTCACAGGAGGCCACGATGTCCCGCATGAAAAGATTGGCTCAATTTACCGACGAGATTTAGTTAACAATCAATATTCGTTAGAGAAATTCCAATTATGCAACGTACGGTAGCGCAGGACGGACGAGCCCGAAATAGGTCACATGTCTCAGTAGGTACTTTATTTGGACGGGCACAATGACAACCCTTAATTTAAAACTTATTCCGATGATATTTTCTCATGTGGCGTTTCTTCAGGTACTCACGTATGTGTGTGTACGTGTTTGTGTGAGTGTGTATGGGACCGAGGGATCGAAGTTTGACGCGTTCTGAATTCTGGTATTGGTACGAAGCGACAGCAGAGCTTTAGTTATGAGATTTTATTTTCCGGGGGACGTAATTTAATACCTTTTTTATGGTTGTAACTGTCTAAGGGTTAAAATAAGGTCATTCAATATGAAGTGCAAATGCCCTTTGTCGTAGCGCGAGCTGCCATATAATTTAATACCTATGTATGTAACTACCTACCTACACTCACTGATCAAGGCAGGCCTTCGGGCAGAATTATGTGTTTTGTGAGCAATTCACCGAAAACTAATCAAAGATAAACGAGCAATGGAAGGAATTGTGTGACTTGGCACGATAAAAACGTTTTAAATTTTTACTTCTTACTGATGTGTGCTGTTCACCCCACTCCTGTAGCAAGTTATTGTGGATTTTGGGTATAAACATAAAGTTCTTTCTAAAATCTTAAATTATTACTCATTCTTCTTAATCAATATACAGGGTTTTTCAAGTTGATGGGCTATTAGAAGTATATGAATTAGTAGAAGGAATTAAATTCTGAAACTTGGGCTCATTTGGTTATTGTTTATGCCACTTCTTTTAAAAATATTTTCAAGTTCGATTTACATCCGGTTATACCGGAAGTCGATACCAACTTTGTTATTTTAAATGGAATGGTATATATAATAAAACGTGTAATTCTAAGGTAAGTTTGATAACAAACTTGTACACCTATGACGATCGGTTTCTGAGTTAATATAACTTATAGAAAAAAAATCGCTACCGCAACCCAAATTATAAAAGATCATAACTTCCACAAAATACGACTTAGAGTGGTGAAATTTTTACCAGTAATAGCTGAATATTAGTGCTAACGCCTTGACAAAATTGAATTAAATAATTTATACAGGGCGTTCAAAATAAAATTCCAAAATTGAAAAACTTCAAACATGAATTACCTCGTTTTTTCAAATGGCACCTACTATTTTTTATTTTTTCAATCGATTTCTTTCTTTATCCTCTTTCGACCTATATGGATACTTCCTATTTTAAGTAATAATTCAAAATTATTCCAAAATTTTCAAATAAAATAGGAAGTATCCATATAGGTCGAAAGAGGATAAAGAAAGAAATCGATTGAAAAAATAAAAAATAGTAGGTGCCATTTGAAAAAACAAAGGTAATTCGTGTTTGAAGTTTTTCAATTTTAGAATTTTATTTTGAACGCCCTGTATAAATTATTTAATTCAATTTTGTCAAGGCGTTAGCACTAATATTCAGCTATTACTGGTAAAAATTTCACCACTCTAAGTCGTATTTTGTGAAAGTTATGATCTTTTATAATTTGGGTTGCGGTAGCGATTTTTTTTTTATGTTATATTAACTCAGAAACCGATCGTCATAGGTGTACAAGTTGGTTATCATACTTACCTTAGAATTACACGTTTTATTCGAATTCAGCGTGAAAAATATACCATTCCATTTAAAATAACAAAGTTGGTATAGACTTCCGGTATAACCGGATGTAAATCGAACTTATTAACGAAAATATTTTTAAAAGAAGCGGCATAAACAATAACCAAATGAGCCCAAGTTTCAGAATTGAATTCCTTCTACTAATTCATATACTTCTAATAGCCCATAAACTTGAAAAACCTTGTATACCTACCACATTATGAAAGTTAAATTAATTGTTCATTATCCCCCTCCCCCCGTCCTTTCTACATACGATTAAGACTTCAGGCAGCTCTTGGCCTACTGCCGATCATTTTCAATTTTCACGAAAAGTCCAAAATATTGAAAATATTTCAGGATATTTTAAATTCACTGAAGGAGTGAAATGAAAGGTGAAAGATGTACAAAAATGATAGGATGTACTAGAATATCAAAGATCCTTTTAAATGTTTTGCGAATTTTCTACAATTTACCTACTAGAAATTTATAGAGCTATAAATACTTTATTATAACACCAACATGAAGGGTTAGTTAAGTCTTAAGTGCAGTGATGACTAAGGGTAAAAAATTTTACGTGTTTCAAGTTTTGTAATATTTCAGAACTGGAATATTGGGAAGTATCTGTAAAAAGGAAATCTTATTTTTTTCCACTGTTTCTTAACCACGGAGTTTCTACTTCCTTTTTTCTTTTTTTTTTCGTGCTATTGTTTTTGTTTGGAGATTGTTAAAACTACAAAATGGACATGTCACATGTGTCAATAAAAAGTTTTTAAACTCGTTGAAAATTATAAAATTATTCCCTTTTTTCATGCTATTATTATTATTCATTAAGAGATCTCATTTGGGGCTTTAGACGTAAGATTAGCTGGAAAAATAAAAATCAAACCTGAAAGCTTTTCGTTGATTAAAATCGTATGACCTCTTTTTAATTAAGTTCATCAAATCTCCTCTGTTTATTTAGAACAAAGGTGTAGGAGAGTGTATTCAGGTATCCATTTTCTTGGGACCACTATTGTCTAAAATTGGCGATTTATATTACCATCGTTTTTGTGTACTCTCTTCCCTTTTGCCTTGAAGTGTGCAAGTAAAGTATCTATAATTCCCTGAGCGGTCCGCTTTACTTTAATCTACCTGGACGGAGAGTTTTAAGAACAAAACTTTGTATTTTACCCTAACGAAGGATGCAACCGGCCAACCGACCTACGCCACGGACCGTTTTCCTTACGCCCACCGGTGTTTAGTTTAAGTTTTACATGTATATAAAAGGTATACACATGTCGTTTACTAACATTCAGTGGCGGCTCTTTAATAATATGAGCAAGCGAGCAATTGCACCGTCTTGAATTTCTAAATAAAATAATAAAGCTCAATTATTGTCCAATGCGGATTCGCTGCTTGCTACAGCTGGACCGTTAACATTATATTGGAGGCAAGACAAAATGAACTTCGAGCGCCTGTGTCACATAATAGAACAACTGAGCAGATGCTTTGATTTGCTCGTAACCAGCAACAACAGTAGTAGGTTTTCGACCGTTGTAAAATTAATTCGAAAAAGATATGGAAAAATTTATGCCAGATATTCGTGTATTCGCCTTGTTTTGATGAATCTTCTTGGCTAAAGAATGAAATAAGAAACTTATATACTATAACTGCCGTTAAATAAAAATTCTGAAGAAGCATTTGGAATCTAATAATAATTCTAGGAAAATATACCTAGTGAGCCGCCACTGAACAACACATTCATACGTTGGCTCGTCCATTCTCTTCTCTTATACCTTGCACCTGGCTAATTTTAAAATCTTCTTTCAAACCAGCTACCGTGACAGCATTGTGTATAGATAATTTAGGAAAGAACTATGCTAGATGCCCTCTGTCTCTCTCTTTCTGTCTTTGTCATACTCTCTGCCTCTTGTACTGTCGTTTTATTATAATAACGACCCTTGTCACAGTAGGTACTTTGTTGATTTTTTTTAAAACGCACCGTCTCCTCCTACGGTTTCCCGTATAAATATTTCATTAATGGCTATTCGACCTTTTTAACAGCTAACGAACAAGATCGTGTATCAATTATTACACGTTTCTGTAGGCTCTAAACGATTGCGACAAAATCCAACGGCTAGAACATTTTTAGAAAGAATTAGGGAACACAAAAATTATAAGAGTACTTACAAGCACAAAATTTTGTGTTTTAGTTATAACTGGGTAGATACGTTTCGAAAATGACGAAGAAAATTTATCAAGTTGTAAACTAATTAATTACCTAACATTCACAACAAATTAGTTCATAAAATTTACGCTTTTTCGTGTCTTTTAACTGATTTACTAAACAATTTCTGAGGAATTATGTTTAAAATTTAAAAGTAGAAATTTAAACTCATAAATAAATTAACGCTCGTTTAGTTTTTTTTTAACATTTGGCAAGACATTTTTATTTTATTTATGTAAATATTTGGCATGCTCAAAACAATAAACACTACAATTAACTGTAGATATACATCTTCAATAGATTTAATATTTTCCAAAAATTGCCAGGAATAATCACCTTGTGTCATAATTTCGACAATTAAAATTTACTCTATGTTTAAGTGTATTTTTTATGTTCTCAAAAAGATAATAAAACGTACATAATTTCTTCAGAAACATTAACACAACATATCGTATGTAACAACTGCAGGTTTTCGGTTTTTTTATAGATTACCGACAAAAGAACACAAACAGCGTATCACGTGAATCGTTGTGAATAATTTTCGGATGCATGAAATTTAACGTTATAAAACAGTCTGCCTGTTGGAACCATCTAAATTATTTATGCGATAACTGTGTTAGTCATAAATGCGAAGTTATTTTGGCGTTAGTAGATACTGTTAGGCAATTTGCCATAAACCTCATCGACCTATGTCACTTTCCACTGGTCGTGAAAACGCGAATCAAATGGAGCAGCATTTTATTGTTCACTTGAACTAGCAACTCTACACATACACACATGGGATGACGAAAACTTACTTTCGCTTTATTATCGTTACGTTTACTTGGAAATACAAGATAGTCTGGACGTACGAATCATTTTGAGACGGTAACCGGATTATGTAATGTAAACAATAAATCACAGACTAACTAAAAATCATGTTAAAATATAGAAGTAATATTCATGAGGTACTGAAAAATAACGATAAAAATTCATGAAATAGCGGTAAATACAGTGCCACCAAATGTTCGGTTTCAGTTTTTGTTTTTTGTTAATGTTTGTTAAGGGTCGTGTTAGACTTGTGAAGGAAAGTGAGGCAAATGACCATATAAGCCTAAAGAGCGTTATAAGGATTGATCCAATTTATTGGTTAATTTACTTTAATTTAGAGCAATAGTTTAATGTGAATTATTTGGATGTTTTATAAAAAAAATGTCATTCATAGTATCATTAGGAAATGAACGAAAGGAACCAGTGAAATATGGAAAATGATGAGAGGAAGTTAAGGATCAAAGAGGGATGGAAATGGAAAGGACGAATCAGTGAGAGATGGGAAAAGGAAGGAAGATAAGGATCAGTAAGAGTTGGAAAAACGAGGTAAAGGGGGTGGGGAATCAGTGGACGATGAAAATGAAAGGGAGGAATCAGTGAGTGATGGAAATGGAAAGGAGGAGCCATTGAGAAATGGAAAAGGAGAGGAGGAAGATAAGGATAAATGAGAATTGGAAAAATGAGGGAGGGAGTACAATGGAAATGAAAGGTAGGAACCAGTGAGCGATGGAAATAGAAGAGAGGAACTGAGGGACCAATGATAAACGGAAACTGAAAGGAGGAATCAGTGAGAGATAGGAAGTAGGAGAGGAAATTATGGATCAAAGAGAAATGCAAATTTAAGGGAGGATTCAGTGAAAAAAAAGAGAGAGGAAGTGAAGGATCAATTAGAAATGGAAATTGAAGGGAAGAATGAGTGGGAGATGAAAAAAAAAGGAGGATGTGAGGTATCAATGAGAAATGTTAATTGGAGGACGGAAAGGACTGATCAGTGGGAGATGGAAAGAGAATTAAGGAATAATGTTACCCTTGAAACACAATTCAAAAGGCTGTACGTTCCCTTTGCTGAGGGAGAATGTTTCAAAAGTAGAGTCCAATGCCTTCTTGCTAATGCATGTTAAATGCCAATATAATACAATGGTATAACAATATAAGCAGCACGGTCTAGAGCTTCGGGTCTTCTAAAATCTCTAACATTCCATAACATTTAGATCCAAGAGGTCATATGCCCGATTTCGTAGTTGACGGAAATAAAACACCCATAAGTTCTTTTTCAGAAAGGATCATCATGTTCCTTATAGAACAACCCTTCAAACATTTTAGGACATTTCAAAGGTTAATATGAATACTCAGTTAAACAATAATAATTTCAAATACTAGTTAGACATTAAATGATAGTTGTACACACTACATTAATGTTATTTTAATTATTGTTTTATGTAGGTATGTTTTTTAGTATCTGTTTCAATAAGGATACACTTTTAGTTAGATATTACATAGGAAAAGTAAAACGAAATGAAACGTTTTGTTTGCGGTTGTAAGGCAAGCCACTTTTCCGGAAAAGCTTTCGTCGTCGAGGTGAAATAGCTGGTCGACGAGCGCGGCGTGACGTCTGACGTGGTGTGGCGGGTGAGGGTGTAACAACCCCCGTCCGGTAGCGTAAACTTGTTTGGGCAGCACGTGCACGTGTGAATGAAACGTCGCCGTATCGTCCGCGTGTCCAGCCGTAACATAGCCGGAGAGCAATTCCGTGTGTCCGTCGACGACGTCCAAGTCGAAGAAAATGGGGTGGCAGGATGGCTGGTTGGCGGGGGTGCGTTCAACAAGTAGACCACTGTCCCAGTCGATATATCGATTACACACACTCACAACACTATGTACGTATGTAATGCGGTGAAGTGCACAACCACACGTCGCAGCGGCGGCAGCTTTTTCCTTTTTCTCAACTGCACACAACCAAATCGTCGATCAGGACTTCCACCTACTTACTCATCACATTTTTCACCCTCCAACGTTAAGGAAATTCGGAATGGAAAAGGCATCTTATCCGAAACATTATTTTGCATTTCAAAATATGTGGGAGGGTATCTAAAGGTCAACTTCTCGCAGGTTACTTAAGGATAATGTGAAAGAAACTCTTACAGAAGTTTAAAGTTTGAAGTCTTCCCCGTAGCGTAGGTGAATAAACAATGTTCGGAAAATGATGACCATTAGTACCTATATGATATTGTTTACCTGCTATGGTATGACTTTGATAAGTTGAAGTTGAAGAGAAAAAGTAAACAGTTTGAGTTATTTAATGGATTCTCTGAGATATAAAGGTTAAGTTACGAAGGTTTTAAAAGTCTATATTTGCAACTAAAAATTAATGAGAATTTGTTTTTTGTTGATGATGGATATGGGCGCAACCAAGGAAGGATAGGGTGGGCTCTGGCTCCCCTAAACTGCCCGTTTTCTCAAAATCCTCAGAGGTTAGTATCACAACTTTCTGTATTTATCAATCTATCATAAAATACTTGTACTTTTTTAAGAAAATACTGTTACTTTGTCTTCAATTTCGCTCCCCCCTCGACAAACTCCTTGCTACGCCCTTGATGATGGACACTGAGCTTAAAAAATGAAGACTGGAAAAACATTGGCGGTTGTTGTAGAACGAACAAAATAGCTCAAACCCCAACGGCAAAACACGACACTTTAGTTGTCCGAAGCACTTTTCGGTAACAAGGTTACCTTCTTCAGGGACTGAAGTGAACTAAACCTAAAAGAGAACTAATCCTAATATATACTGAAAGTTGTTAAGGTTTAGTGAACATGGTTCAGCAGCAATAGTGATGATGTTCAATGGACCTTGACAATTACAAAAAATAATTAAACTAAAATAATTAGCGGAGATCCAGGGATAGGACCCTTGTCATTGTTAATTAAAATTTGATTATTTTTACAAATGTATACACTTTCAAAACTATCTAGCAGACAATTATTCCTAACTTCCTTAACTAACTTAAGATTGTTAATATTAATATTATGTTCTTCAGTAAGAATATGTTGGGCAACACTAGATTTTTCGGCTCTACCAAATCGTGCGTGAGCTAAATGCTCCTTGAACCTGGTTTGGATCGAGCGTCTAGTTTGTCCAATATATTTTTTACTACAGTCATTACAGCTTATTCCTTATATCCCCGACTTTTCTAAGAAAGGAATTTTATCCTTGGGGTTACCGAGGAGAGTTTGAAGCGAGTTACCACTTGAACTGTGGACAATGTGAAAACCAAGTTTACGAAAAATGCCTTCGAATCCTCGAGTAAATCTTGGCTCGTATGGCATAGTAATAAACTTGGTCTTACTGGTGTTTGTTTGAAAAGTCGAAGATCTTAAAACAGAATTCTTAAATTTAATCTTATTAACTAACTTATCAATGATGTTACAAATGTAACCATTGTCAATCGCAATTTTCATAATTGTACAGAGTTCCTTATGATATCTACTTTTACTAATAGAAAAACTAAGCATTCTATGTACAAGGAAATTAAAACTAGCCATTTTATGTTGAACGCAATGATTAGAGTCGTTGGTTGTAAATCTAGAGGTATTAGTAGGTTTTCTATAAATATCAAATTCTAAAGAATTCCCATTTCTTATAACTAGCGCATCTAAAAATGGTAGCTTGCCATCTTTCTCCAATTCAACAGTAAATTTGACCGAAGGGAAACGTGAATTTAAAACATCAAGAAAGTCTTGGAGACTTCTGGAGCTCAAATCGAAGATAGCGAAAATGTCGTCCACGTATCTAAGCCATATTCGAGGAAAAAACTTTAGGTGGCTAACTAATCATTTATTGGTTACATATAATAAATAAAATAATATATACATTGATGATCGTAGGCTTTCACGGCCGGCATTCGTATGATAACCAAGTATTTTCCGGGTTGTTATGCCGTGGTCTTGTCTTCCTGCTTTACTAAACGTTTCGCCCGTCTCTCCTCAGTAGATTTCTGCTGCTCCTGCTGAGACAGTCTTAGCACAAGATGCAGCAGGAGCAGCAGAAATCTACTGAGGATGCCAGCAGTCGAGACTGGCGAAACGTTTAGTAAAGGAGGAAGACCGGGACCACGGCATAACAACCCGGAAAATACTTGATTACCATAATATGTACATTTAAAATTAGATTCACTCGAATAAAGCCGTGGGTGAAGTTTGTTGTGAATAATATATATTGTCACTGAGGACCTGATGCTATGAATTCAGTTTATTATTAGTGTGGTTTAATTTACTGTGGTCACGTATTTTTAAATAAAGGATTCTTCATGGGCTATTAAGAAAAAACAATGATCCTTTCATGTTACTTAGAAATGAATTATTCAGGTTAGAACGCTGAATTTATAAGAAATCGCTACTTTTTTTTACATTTTTGATAGATATCTTATCGTACTTGATAGTTCAGCGAAACTTGGATTTCGTGAGATCAACCTCATCTGATTCATTCAAAAAAAGGGGACAATAACATAAATGTCCATTGCCCTTGCTTTTAATTGAAGGCCAATTTAAATAAGTTGTGTTACGGAAAAATTAATTTTTTTTAAAGCAACAGATAAGCGACCCTATTACCACATTATTTTCTTTAATTTTCTTCAGAATTTTAATAATTCTCTCTAATTTTTTATACCTATTCTTTTTCTCTTCTCTTAGCACCCATAAGCAAATAAAAAGTAATTGAGCTGCATTCAATGCAGAACATCCGCTTCGGTTCATCACGAACCGCCACTGTTTTCAACGCCATTCTTTTAGTAGTTTTGTTGTAACATAATAATTTTAAATGTATGTAGTTTTATATTGTATGTAAATTTAATAATATAGTATACGTTTGTTATAAATATATAAAATATACATGTGTTGACATTTCAATTAACCTAGTTGTATAAATTTAAAATTTTTAATATTTCATGCACCTTGCAGCAATTCCGGTTATCAATAATAATTTATAGTCAAAACGTTCACCAATTTTCTTTAAATAACCTAATTTGCTTTCGAACGTGTTAACATGTATCATATTCATACATAAGCCAACAGCATACATCACTGCAAACCAGCTACTTTACATTCATCATAACGTACAGGAAGATGACTAAGGAATAAATTGTGCTTATCGATCTCTTGTATGGTATTTACCTGATACCTACATGAACGATGTAGGTACTTAATTATGCACTTTTAGGTAGGTAAATAAATTTTAACTATAAGTTTCCATTTTTATTTTTGTGGCGACTTCATCCTCATATTTTAATAAGGAAAATTGACCAGAGGGGTGGGTGGTTTAATGAGGTGACTGGTCTGTTCATAAAATTTGTTTTTCGAAAGTCTTACCGTTTCTGTTGTTGGACCTCAATCACCTTCAGACAGTCTTTAACTATAAAGATCGTAACTGTTGTTTTTTATTAATAGAATATTTTTATTTGAATTTAGCACTATGACTATAACGAGATCTACTGTAACCATTGCATTTAAATATATAAACTTTTCACTAGGTACTTAATTTGCATTATAATTATTAACTTACATTTGTAGTTATGTAGGGATGTTTTAAATGTTTTTTGCGGTTAATTTTACGTCTGCATAATATATTGTATAGGTCATATATTTACCTCGCAAGATGTCAATGAATGGTATTGTCGTGGTGGGCGTCCCACTAACCCCTTAACGACATTAGGTATTACAAGGGAACGATTTTGTCGCCCCTGAACGAATGGGAAACCGATTAAAACAACCCCATCGATCGATTGAGAATTCGATACGTTGTCAGTTCGTTTGTAAAATGCATTTTTCACAGTAGACCAGCTGAGTTTCAACTGTATATCTGATTGTAAACTATTGATCGATTATTTTGACCATTGTAACACAGAACGGCTTCCCTTCATCTAATGACAGAATCATAGGGTTCGTCGAATAATGCACGTAAACTTTATACGATACATATAGTAAAATTGCAAAATGCCCCTTACAAAAGTAATAACTTTTGGTGCCCAAGCTGTTGTAATAAACAGATTATACATTTTTAATGTCGGATATGGGCGGATAGGGAAGAAACCCCGGGATATTTGGTCGTGAAAGGTACCTTTTTGATTGTGTATTCTCACATAATAAAAATTAATGGTTATTGCGAACCAGTTAATGATTGGTGTAAAAATTGAACTGAAAATTACAATGCTGCTAATAATGTAAAAATAGACATTTTTTGAAACGTCATAAACAAATTTCATTATCTAACTTTTGAGTAAGTGTTACTCTAGTTTTAGTTTAAATTTCTTTGACAGTTGGTGTAGGTAAAACTAGTCTACTCTGAAGGATAAGCTGAACCAGATTAGCCAAGTTCCGATATGTTACCAGCCAAATATCATTGATCATACTCTGTTATTATTAATCGATTTTTACTAATTATTCTTTGGTGACATTGTAAACCTTTTGAGAGTTAAATTTTTGTTGTTAAGGTAGTCCCTTATCGAAATTTGATCTTTTAGTTCCAATTTCTAGATAAGCTAGTTTGATCTAGACAAAACTAATTAATCCTAATAGCGAGTAAAGGCCTGTAAAAGGCACAGGTCAAACTATTTTGAACTCGGCTAAACCAATTTAGCCTATTGTCTCTGATATAAATCGCTTTGGCCTAGAGGCCTAGACAAAATTACCTTAATCTGAAGTCTTCTCATTTATTTATTTTCTTAAGCATACTTTTACATAAAAACCTGAATAGCATGGTACGACATCCAAAGTATGCATTAAACGCATATATATCTAATTTTAGCCCTTTTCACTTCATCTTTTTTTCCAATTGTTCCATCTCCAATTTGATTTTCCTTCAGTTGTGTTTTTAACTTTAATAGATACGTTATTTTTAACGGAAATTTTTATCAAGGTCTCATTCCTTGTTTGCATATGTACATAGTTTAGGTAAATGAATCGTAATCGATAATGATATGATCGATTTCCTTTCCCAAAAATAGTAATATTTATTTTTGTGGTATCACAATTATAACAACGTTGCCAATTGGTTGACGGTTCAATAAATCGGAACAAAATTGTTCATGACGATTGTTTCGCCTCATAGTGGCTTCTTCAGGTGCTGAAGAATCCCGTATTTACTATGATTAATATGATTACAGGAATTATTGATGATTACAATAGCTACATTTACGAGAAATGGTTCCTTAATGAAATGATGGTTAAAGATTAGAATTCCCATCGTTTGTGGGTTGTGGTTTGTGATGAGTTGAGTAAACAAAGTGTACCTAATGAATATGTCCTGTTTATGGTGTTGAATTTTTAATTAGCATGTTTTCGTCGTTAGCACCTTAATCGTTAAGTTGCGTTCTAAGGTTTGACAACAACGTTCTTTTATCAGAAAACTTAGATTCTGTTAAAGAATTATTTAATATCGCCTTATCGATGTGTAAATATTTCGGTCTTACAACATGTATCGTATTAACGTTAAATTCATCTGTCCTAAATCAATATTAGTACTAATTTCCGTAAGGAGTCGTGGGATTTGACAGCTGCCTCTTATTTACGATATTTGAATAAATAAAAATTAAGATAGAGAACATTTCCAGCTCGAACCGATACAACCATACCAACAAGGTCGTTAAAACCAACGCACCTTTGTCTGATTTTATTTATCTACCTTGACATATCCGAATTCTTCAAGTTGGAAAGAATTATTTGAACAAATAACGAAAAAACGGTTTATATCTCTAATTTAACGGAATCGACGATAAATATGCTCTTCAGATATAAATGGAGCTTTGTTACGTCAAATAGGTACTGACGCTTTAGGTATCACGTTATTTTGCTAATTTAAACATTAATAATCATTTTATAACAATGACGGGATTGTACAGTTCATAACATCATATATTGAAGTTTATTATGCCAGTTTTTGCAATACAGAAACTTTCTTTAGTATCTAAAGGCTTTTATATGGTCCACGATTTTTTAGGGATGAGGCTTACGCCCTCCTGCAAAATTTTTCGGCTTTAATAGTTCGTTTAAATTAAATCTAAACTAACCCAACTCAACCTAGCCTAATCTGACCTATTTTCCAAATATCATTATTTTTTTATTATATTAAAAGATTTGTATTAGTTGATCTTAGAGATTCATTAAGTTACTTTTAATAAAAAAATCTTCAGCTTGATTTTGGTAACAACGCGATTCTGTTCTGACCTCCTACTTTATTAAGTGACACAATTAGTTTTGATTACTTTTAACAATGAAATGAAGCACTTAAAAAGGGTGCAAACTTTTATTCCTTCACAAGTCATGCCTGAGATCTTTGGTTAGTAAACAAACTACATTTATTCCTGATGATGAACTTTCATGGACTGTATTATTAAATTTATGAAACAAACAAGTCCTTAATTTAATTTATTTTAAAGGATAGTGTAAATTTCAAGGGTTGTTAGTTAATCGTCTTTTAAGTAGAATATTGAAGAGAAGTAGTGAGATAAATAAAGCTCGTTGATTGGCGACTTTAAAGAACGAGTTGATCATTTTAGTGGTTTTCGAAAGATAAAATGCGATTGTAAAAGAGGTTTGGTCAAGTGGTAAACCGACTAACTACGGGACTACTACAAACTACAAGTATTAGGACACCGGCTGCTGGTACGAAGATAATTGTAATTAGAAGCGGCAGATGATATCCAGCGATCGCACGAGAGATGGTAATGGGGGTGCAGAATAAGAGTGCAGTCGGTGGCTCGTTGCTGCGCACGGACGCCTTGAAAATGCTGTTTGCGGTTACGGGACTTGAAATCAATGCAATGTGGACTTGGGATCTCACTCAGCAACGGCAATCCGACGTCCTCGGACAGCGTTTAGTTACCTATTTAAAGGCAAGAAAAACCGTTTTATTTGCCGACTCACTGACTTCATTAATGGCTTCGCGAAATTACGCGAATATAAAAGAAAAGGATGCATACCTGTCAGAATACAACCAATATACCAATCTTACTATAAAGGACTTGTACAGTACGTCACACGGTATTATTTAATTAAATTAGTGTACCTAGTACCTACGTATAATAACAAATATATTTCTATTATATTTCATAAAAAATACCGAATAATTTCTTCTTTGCATTGTCTACATGATTGGAAATACCTACAGGGATATTTGAGTGATGAAAAGCTTTAGGCTAGTACCTACCTTTAATGACTTTTTAATTTCTTAAGACCATTTTCTCATTTCAACCACTTATATGTTATACTAGAAATGTATGACGATCCATTGGGCACTATCCTGAAACCAGTTTCATAAGAAAAGGCAATGATATTTTTTTGTTGAGGGGGTACAAGACTTTAATAGACAGACAACATATTCTTTCCCACTAAGATTCTTTTTAAATTTCCAAAAAAAAAAATGCATAAGCTATTTACAGGTTCAAAATAACTTGATTGTTTCTCTTTATAATAGGAAACTATGAAAGCGATATACCAATAACAGCTTCCTGATTGATATAAAACATCTAATAAAATGGCTAGGTTATTTCCTTTTATAATTTTCTAGAGGCTGCAAGAAATGTATTGGTAGTGTAAGAAACCAAATTAAATTCTGGACAGATAAATGTAAATTTGTGTTTTGTTTTTGCCATGATGTGGAAGTACATAAGTAGTGCATTTATAGGCTGCCTTTTAGTTGAATCTTCGTATACTTACCTAAGAAAGAGAAAGTAAGATTTACTAATCAGAAAATATTCAATTTTAATCTTTTTGTTAAATAATACGCAAATTATTAAATTGAGTGAGGCTTTCGGGCTTATTGGCCGTCGTCTTGAAGTTTTTATGCTCGACGTTTTGCCGATACGAGTAGTTGGTATCTTCAGGAGATCTTTTCAGTCTACACTGAATCACAATTCAGAACAGATCTCCTGAAGATGCCAACGAAGCGTCGAGAATAAAAACTTCGAGACGACGGCCAATAAGCCCGAAAATCAACGTTACACATATTATTATTTATATTATAATAATAAGTAAGTTGAAATAGCTGCATTTTTGTTGGTGGGCTAACCCTCTCACTTTACTTTTGAAAGTAACTGGCTACTTGAAGCCTTTTGATTTTAATAAATGGTTCTTTAAAGGCGAAAACAATTTACTTAAGGGCTTTGCACTTAAGTCTCAAATTTTCCGCATTCCTTTCTCTTAGACATTCTCCATAAAAAGAGACAAGTAGCATCACTGCCATTAGCTGCAAATTCTGCAATTCTTTCAACATGTACTCTCGTGTAAAGCTGGATGGTAAAGTGGAAGGCCAACCTCCGCCTCATTTTAAATATCTTCATACGATTAAGTGAGAGAAAATAAGTGAAATATTGTCTCCAGAATATTAGGTAGTAGCATCACTGCCATTAGCTGCAAATTCTGCAATTCTTTCAACATGTACTCTCGTGTAAAGCTGGATGGTAAAGTGGAAGGCCAACCTCCGCCTCATTTTAAATATCTTCATACGATTAAGTGAGAGAAAATAAGTGAAATATTGTCTCCAGAATATTAAGTACTACCTCAGCATTTGTCTAAGTGGTCTAATGAAACCACAAACGAATCCCCTTCTAGGAATCGTAGGGATGAATAGATAATTGGATGATAAGAAGAAGATAAAACAGGAAAAGTGACGAGAGAAGATAAGTGAACGATTGTCTGCAAAATGGTTGCTAAAGTGATCCAATAATGAAATCACAGAAAAGTTTAAACCAAGGAAGGTAGTCGTACGCAAAGCAATGATTGAGGTCTCCACGTTGCTCCGTCAGCTTCCATTAACTACTAACACTCAATTTTAATTTTTGAATCAAATAAAATATGTTGGTGTCACATTCCATTACAATAGAAAATTTTAAATCTAATCGTAAGAGGTCATTAATTTCAGCCTAGAAAAATGATAGTGTTTGGTAATTAATTCGATGTAGATACATCTGCGTTATGATGTTATGCGATTCCTCGTAACATTGCGATCGTCTCAGATTTCTGTGAATCATCGAGAGCGGTTGGTTGAAAACGAAAAGATGCAGAATACGGTCTCGCTTTTAATGGTAAATTGTTACCAATGCGGTACGGTGGCCGGATTGTATCATCTGTATTTTCTAAATCTTCCGTTGCGAATGAGATTACTCGACAGACACCGTGCTCTCTGCTTACTTAAATTCTCTACTTCTTTGCCGTTTGCGTTTTCATCTTCTTTTTATTTTTTCTGGGTGCCATTGTCGTAGACGACGGCACCTGGGCTCGATCGTGAATTATTGTCGACTGTAATGAGTATGACAAGGTCCATTAGGCCAATAAAGGAGGTTTTTTATTCAGTTTTATTTGTGGTCCTTTCCATGGTTTTGTTTTACGAAAACACTTCTTAATGGTGTACCTAACCGAAATTTATTTGTTCATTCAAAAGTTGTAATAGACTCTATTATTAAAAATAATTAAATGATTAATAAAAAGGAATTTAAAGAATTTAACTCATCCAACAAATTGCACCTTTTGGTCTTTTATTCGAAGTAAAAACTGTATTTGAATGTAGATAGGCGGGAGTGAAAATATCTTCTTACTACATGGTTTTGTCATATGAAGTCTGATGTTTCTGGATAATTCTGGATAGATGTACTATATCAGTAACAAAATTCTAGAACTTTCAAGAAAGATCTCAAACTTTCTGAAATCATTTCATAAGAAAGCAGAGAATGAAACCGGATGTTTTTTATAAATAGACCCACTAAATCAGTAATAAAGTCTTAGAACATGAATGGAAGTTTTCAAATTTCGCAGAATTATTCAGATGTTTGAAACATTTGTCGAAAACTCCAAAAATTTCAAGAGTGTTCACTGAAGTTCAATTATTAATCAATATAATTTTCGAGAATTTTAACGAGTTGTTTTTTCCCAGAATTTTCTAGAACTTTATAAAAACTTCTGGATATTCCAAAATATTGTCGGAAATTCTAGAATATTCCAGAATGCTCTTGAATAAGCCACTACTTTGTGTAATATTTGAAAATTATCGTGTTCTCCTCAATGTAACGTCGTTCTTTATTAGGTAATGAATAATATATCCGCGGGTGGGTGGGAAAGGGTGTTGAAATCCCTTTTTACACCTTGTTCTTACATGAGGAATCTGAAAACGTAACAATTCTTGTATTTTAGAATAGACTTCTAGGCGAATTTTATTAACAATTCTGGAATATATGTGCTCGAGTATTGCGCAACTTTGTATAATTTTGCTAGTAGGACTTACATGAGTAAAACGGTTAACAAATAAAAACTTAAATCAAATAATATTTTAATTTTTTTTGGTTATTTTTATCGTTGGATCTGTTTCAAACGTACCGTTTGCCGTTTGATAACATTCAGCACATCAGATGTTTGCACGTACGTATCTAACTTATAATTCGATAGAATTCAGAATGTTTTAACATAAATCAATCTGAGTGTAGATATTCAAAATAGCTTCAGTGCTTTTTAATATTATTAACTATTATTAGTACTTATGCCTGGGCATATCCTGAATATTATTACCGTTAGGCGTTAGGTATGTCTAAGCATCTTTATGAATGTACGTTTTATATCATCAATGTTGGTACGTATGTATATTTGCTAATGTTCGCTTTTTTTGTTTCAGAAGGTGAGTGTGTATAGATTTCATTGACACCGCGAACGAACCGTCCCGAATGAGGTAAGCTGTCAGTATATGGCATTATTAAAATGTAATAAATGCAGTTATTTGTCGAGAGAGCGAGAAAAAGAAGGAGAGATAAAGAAGAAAAAAAAAAAAGAGGTCGTTGCCTGAATATTATGATCGATGTACCATCCGCTTCTTTTATTTTTGTGTTCGATTGTTGTCGACAAGAATTAATTATTTATTTAAAAAAGACCTACTTCAAAATATTATTAATGCCGTTGAAATTTAATAAGCAACTTAAGTAAACAGGAAATCGTGAATAGGTGTATTGACATTGAGATTATTGTTAGCTACGATATAGTAAGAAGAATATTAAATTTTAATGTCGTACTAATATTAATATCCATAAGGATCTAACATAAAATTTAATAATTCTTGCAGAACAAGAAAGTCTTTTTTATAAAACTTTACCAATTTTTATTTTTATATACCATAATTATTTTGTTCATCATCATCATTACCATAATAATTCCAATATACAATGCATTTTATTTGCTCATGCTATAAAAGTGTTTTGAAAAGTGTTGTATTTGAAGTTAGTTGAAACAAAGAGAGCCTAGCCACTTCGACAAAAAGGTTGGTAGTACTTCTGGGAGGGTGTCACAAACTCCTCATGTATTTAAAAAAAAATGAAGACTGGAAAAACTTTGGCGGTTGTTGTAGAACGAACAAAACAACAAACCCCAACGCCAAAACACGACACTTTAGATGTCCGAAGCACTTTTCGGTTACAAGGTTACCTTCTGACATATTTAGAGTTTTTACTTAAAGAAAATGGTTTCTCCGATGACATTGTAGCTGAGTACATTACTTTAACTTCAATGTGCATGTGGCAAAATTATTTTCAAATAAACGGTTGCTTCTACGAACAGAAAGTAGAAACAGCTATGGGGAATTCATTATCACCCTTCATAGCCGATCTATTTATGAGTCGTTTTGAAAGTGACCTTAGCCACCTAAAGTTTTTTTCTCGAATATGGTTTAGATACGTGGACGACATTTTCGCTATCTTCGACCTGAGCTCCAGAAGTCTCCAAGACTTTCTTGATGTTTTAAATTCACGTTTCCCTTCGTTCAAATTTACTGTTGAATTGGAGAAAGATGGCAAGCTACCATTTTTAGATGCGCTAGTTATAAGAAATGGGAATTCTTTAGAATTTGATATCTATAGAAAACCTACTAATACCTCTAGATTTATAACCAACGACTGTAATCATTGCGTCCAACATAAAATAGCTAGTTTTAATTTCCTTGTAAATAGATTGCTTATTTTTTCCTCTTAGTAAAAGTAGATATCATAAGAAACTCTGTACAATTAAGAAAATTTCGATTGACAATGGTTACAATTGTAACATCATTGATAAGTTAGTTAATAAGATTAAATTTAAGAATTCTGTTTTAAGATCTTCGACTTTTCAAACAGACACCAGTAAGACCAAGTTTACTACTATGCCATACGAGCCAAGATTTACTCGAGGATTCGAAGGCATTTTTCGTAAACTTGGTTTTCGCATTGCCTACAGTTCAAGTGGTAACTCCCTTCAAACCCTCCTTGGTAACCCCAAGGATAAAATTCCTTTCTTAGAAAAGTCGGGGATATATGGAATTAGCTGTAATGACTGTAGTAAAAAATGTATTGGACAAACTAGACGCTCGATCCAAACTAGGTTCAAGGAGCATTTAGCTCACGCACGGTTTGGTAGAGCCGAAAAATCTAGTGTTGCTCAACATATTCTTACTGAAGAACATAATATTAATATTAATAATCTTAAATTAGTTAAGGAAGTTAGGAATAATTGTCTACTAGATAGTTTTGAAAGTTTATACATTTGTAATAATAACCAAATTTTACTAAACAATGACAAGGGTCCTATCCCGGGATCTCCGCTATTTAGTCTAGTTTATTTATTTTTTGTAATTGTCAAGGTCCATTGAACATCATCACTATTCCATGTTCACTGAACCTTAACAACTTTCAGTATATATTAGGATTAGTTCTCTTTTAGGTTTAGTTCACTTCCGTCCCTGAAGAAGGTAACTTTGTTACCGAAAAGTGCTTCGGACAACTAAAGTGTCGTGTTTGGCGTTGGGGTTTGAGCAATTTTGTTCGTCCTCATGTATTGAGTTTTTTGATTCAGAAATTAAGGAATCTTTCTAAAAATTTTTTCTGCCTGGTTTAGATATATTAATTTAACCTAAACCTTTAAGTAAACCAATTCAGTAAAACCAACCGTAACATAGTTGTTTTATGAATAATAAATATTTTTGATTACGCCTCTGCATGATTGCTATTACAGAATCCTTTAACAAATCCCAGTTTGCTAAAAATTTCGTACAAAACTTGCAGTAAGCGATATTTTCCCCGCTCCTTCTAATATTACAAGATCGGTGTTAAATAGAAATCAATATTTTCATTACTTGCTCGAGCTTAATTGAGCCCTTTACGAAATTACACAGTAGAAGGGAGAGGCGCCACTTAATTTATTTGAGGAATCTAAAATGAAGGAGTACGAATATATCCTTACTTTACTGTAAATATCTATTTCTATTTAGAATTATCGCTTGTTACAAAATTAATTTATTATTAAAAAAAAAAAATCAAACACCTTACTTATTTTTTTTACTGCTTCTACAATTAAATATTAGTGTATAATTAAAATTATCCTTTCAACCTTTTATCAAATTAGATAACTAATAAAAAATATATGACCTTTTCTCATTTTCAACCGCTGGGAACCGTTAACGTTGTTAGTGCAACGCCGTCGTCGTACCCCGTCTCGTCCCGCGGCTCCGGACAACAACGCGTCGCATTCAGCCACAGAGTGTTAATTACGCTCAAATTCTGCGGACCTGGTGCATTTATGTTTTTAAAACACGAGAACGTCGCCTATCGATCGCCAACCCCCTCGCCTTACACCCCCCTCCTTGCCTCTCCCCGTCCTCCCCCAACAACCGTCCCGAAAGAAAAAAGCGAGCGTCGTCGCTGCGGCGTCCGTATTAAGTGCTAGTGTGCCATGCACGCCATCTTAGCAAAACCGCAATTAAAACTAAGCCACGTTGCAAGGAACAATCTGAAATGCACTGGGCAAACACAGGGTGGCACAAATTATTAGGAATCGACTGTAGGAGCATAGATGAATCGAAGTGATTTCGATATGGCCCCAATTTAATTACACTATAACCATAAGAGTGTTTGCTAACATGATAAAAAGACACATAGATGCTAATAGGGGGGTGAGAGAAATGAGAGGAACGTTGAAAAGAGAAAGGTCGCCCCTTTAGTGCTATCGTCATCTAAGACGTACATGCGCACTGCATGGTCTTGGCTTTGATAATAAACTTTTCTATTAGAAAAGGTTAGGACTAGGGGTCTTCAGGGGACTTTTATATTGTATTTTCTTTCAGCCCCAATATCACATTAAAAAAGGGATAAATGGGGCTGATGCTCTTTATTCTTTTACCCATGTGGTTGCAACACAATGGAACTATACTATACAGTGTTTCATGTTTAACCGTTCCAACTTAAAATCTGAATTCTGGACTAATTAAACTTAAAAAAGAAAAGAGCGATTGGTAAAGGAGGCATAGGGGGAATATTTTTCATAAATTGCAACACCGCCAAATATAACTGCAAAATTAATTGTAGGTTTAAAATAAGGCCAACTTAACCTAACCATATCTAATATAACCTAACCTAACTATTCGAACAAGAACCAGAAGGTTGACAGCATTGTGATAGTTTGTCCAATTCTTGTGACAGCCTGTCCACTTCAAAGAGACCGTCAAGTGGTTTTTGGTAAAGGGTGGAGTTGGAATATTTTCCATGAAATTTTAATGTGCTAAATTTAATTGTAGGTTTGAAATAAAGACTCGCTAACCTAACCTTACCGAACAATTTAAACAAGAGATTTGACAACATTGTGACATATTGCCTACTTCTAGAGGATGTCGTAAACTCCACAAGTATCGGGTGATTTTATTCAAAAATTCAAAATATTTTTAAAAACATTTTTTCCTGGTTTGTATTTATCCACTCTAACTCATCCTAACTTCGTTTCCAACCTTTAATTCCTTTTTGGCGAAAATTAAAATAAAAATTCCTCTGTCATTTTTCCATGTTGTGAAGAAATGTCCTCCGTAGTCTTTGTTTTAAAATTTTCAAATCGATTCTTACTTCATCAAAATTTTTTTAGTTATCCACTCTGTATATGTGCATGTGTGTATTTGTGAACGAACGATCAGTAAGTACATGCTCGGAGGCATCGCGCCGTAAGAATGCACAACCGACTGTCGTCGCGACGTCGGGCGTCGTTGTCGTCAGTTACTTTTACGTTACCTATGCAGGCGTGCAACCATTAACGATAACTTTCATCGTTAATTTTTAACGGGATATAAATCATTTGATGTTAGTCTTTTTTTACTAGCGTTTAACTCCACAGTTCTTTTTCATTGTAACAATCAGTTTCGATTTTAGTAAATAAGGAGTAACTTATTTTTGTTAATAGTAGATTTTAGTCCCTTTTATCATTTTATTTTCTCTATTTATAGTCCGGTCAATTTAGACATTGGAAGCTACATAAATTCCCACCAAGCTGAAAATCAGTGAGATTGTTTAATATATGATTATAATAAAATTTGAAAGTTCCCCATCTTTCCCCTGTATGGAAAAAAAATTATTCAAGGTCAAAGGTCAAAAAAATGAGTTCGCGATTTTCAGCAAAATGGTAAGTTTTATCATAAAAATGCTTCAGACAAAAATTGTATATTATACAATTATCTATAAAATATGTTTTTTTTTTCTAAGAGCCACCGTTTCTGAGATATCAGGTAAAATTAAACCCAGTCCCTTATTTTATACGCCAGTGTAACCTCGAGACAACATCTGTCTCCTGTTCAATTGTATGCGTGGTGGCTAGGGTCTTATACCTGCTTTATGTCAGTGTGCCCAATAAATGAAATACGGTTAGTCTCAGGGTTGCCATATTAGGGGATTTTCCCCAAAAAATAGGGTTTTTTTTTCCTTTGGGGTATTTTTTGGGGATATGTTTTGCAGGGGAACCCTTCTGGGGAAAAATTTTCCTCTACAATCTTTTTTCTATTTGCACTAAATATTTTCTAGTTCTTGGGGATTTATTTGTCACATAGCTTATTTTGGGGTATTTTTGAGATATATATTTTATAGATAATTTTATGATCTACAATTTTTGTCTGGGGTAATTTTATGATAAAACTTACCGTTTTGCTGAAAATCGCGAAAAACTAATTTTTTTGACTTTAACCTTGAATAAAATTTTTTCTATACAGGGGAAAGATGGGAACTTTCAAATTTTATTTTTAACCATATTTTAAACAATCTTACTGATTTTCAGCTTGGTGGGAATTTATATAGCTTTACTCTTATTTTTTTGTCTAATTTGACCGGACTTTTAGGCATAAAAGACATTATTAGTTAAAAATTAGTTTCAAAAGTTAAACAATTTCCATGTTTATTAAAAAATGTATTTGTAGTTGTCCTGTGTAGGAAAAAACTGAAAATTATCTTTATAATAATATGTAGATATGTAAAATGTGGTATATAAAAAGGATTATATATCAGTCGGTCATCCACGATGGGGTGGTTAAGATCTGGATCCCCCTTTTAGGGTCATGGAGTCCACACTTTATCATTTATTTATTTGTTGATAATATTTAAAACATCTGTAGAATACTTGCAATTCATTTTTCTCATCTTAAAATCCCGAATCTACCCATGTAGTATATAATAAGTAGGCAGTAGGTTTTCTTACAAACCGAGTTTGTTGAATAAATTTACTCTTGGAAAATATATTGGCAAACAGTCCGCATTACAGTAACTTATTTAAGTGACTATGTCTGTTGGTATGATTTTCTAAAATTTCTTTTGGTCTTCCGCTCCTTTTGTCTAACTCTAATAGGATTACTGTGTTGTTTTAAAGACAATACCGAAGGTTACGGCTCTCCGATGCAGTCAAGTTGTCCTTTTATTTACTTTCACTGCGACGTCGTCGTCGCTTCACCTCCACCTCCTCTTTGTTTAGAAGACTTTTGCTAATATTTACTAATCTGCTAAAGTTGCTCAGGCGCCTGGCGTCTTAACACATAAGAAGGCCACCGGGCTCTCTCCCTCTATTGTTCTCTTCGTTTCAACTAATGCTCGCAGATTTAATTTAAATTCATCAGTCAATTTTAATTGTTCCAGCCGTTGCTGGCGTCAATTCGTACGCTCAATTAATCGCATCTATTTCACATTCGCGACTTCTTACGTGTGTCGTGTTTATGTGCTATATTTGTCTTGTAGGTCAGCCAACTGCTTCGTGCATATCGAAAAAATGCTAATAACCATCAAATCGTATTTAATTCTTTAGACCAAAATCAAATACAACAGTAACGACTTCTGTTAGAAAAAAAAAAAACAAGTGTTTTGCAACTTTTTATTAACTATTTTTTTTAGTTGATTTAGTTTTTATCCGTTTCTTAGCTGCTTTAGATGCAGCTACATTTGGTACTTTATGCAGAAGTGTACAGAACTCTTCTAGTGGTCCAGTTCTATAGCATTTATAGGTAGGTCCACAAGAGTTGACGTCCCTATTTTATCGGGATAGAAGTGGATACCGGTACCGAAAGACTAGACACACCATAAATCCAATAAACCTAAAAAACTTGAACTTGAATTCGTTCAAGGATTCATAGTTATTACAAGCTATACTTGACTGCTTTAGCTACATTGGATATCCTGTTAGCTGATCATCAATTTTTAAGTGGCTGTTGCCCTATTCCTTCTTTATAATTGCTGTCTTTTGATAGCCGTAATTAGGCTTTTGTTTATTTTGACAGGCTGCCAACGTAAATAGGTACGTAACTAGGATTCAGTAGGTAATACGTAATGTATAGGTTAGGTACCCACGTAAACAATCGATTTGACTTTCTCGAATCAGATTACTTTCTATTTAGTATAAATTGTGCTCGTTCGTTATTTGGTGCGTGTGGACAAACAATATCCTACAACAGAACGTTGTATGTATGCGTTTATGTAGGTACAACATCCATTTATGCATTCCACCCCTTTTTTGTCGAGATTGGCATTCTTTTGTCACTAGAACTATTAATGTTGGCATAAAATGTTGCTCGTCTCGTTCTGGCTATTTAATTCAAATCTTTTTGCATTATTCAACGGACCTAAACATTACAATAATTACTTTTGAACTGGCAGGTGTCAAGATTGAGAAAGTTATTACGTATACATTAAATTTTAACGATGTTGTTTTAAGAGATGGAATTAAATGCAAAAGCTATCTACAGATAAAACCACTACACCAAGTGCTTACATGCTGTTTTCCACACGGCCTTTTTACGTGCATATCTTAAACCAATGTCTCTCATACAACTTTTTGATCTGCAACCCCTCTTTTTCACTTAAAATTAAAAAAAAAAAAGAACACTTGTGCAACTTTACAAGAAGTATTTGTAAGCTATATTCAATCAATATACACATCCAACACGTATGCGCGAGGGTATTAATTGAACGCGACTTACGATGGAATACAGAGTTCTATTTCTAACGCAGCCAAATTTGCTCTGAGTCGGTCAGTAAATTAAAACATTTGTATTCATAGTAACATTTGTTATTCTAGAAATTATTTGTGTGAGATATTCTGAAGATAAGTAAAGGGCAATTTTTACAATTTCCTACAATATGCGGAAATAGTACAGCATGTAGTGGTGGACAAAGTTTAATGCAAACCATAAAAGGATTATTCATTAGGTGCCCGAATCGTTTACGTATAACATAGATGCCTATGTAGTTGCGCTGCAGTTATAATGAATGACAACACAATTACTTCAGTTAAACGGTTGAATAAACATTGTGGACTTGGAATATGGGCAATAAAAATGCCCTTTCATTGAATAATGGCACTGGAAGAGCCCGATCCGTATGGATATACCTTGTTACATAGTATGGCTTTTTAGTTAATTTATTGCACATTGTTATCGACAAAGTTGGCTCGAGGAAGCCCGGTGACTTTAGAAAGTATATACACTCAACTTAATAACCGCAGCTCAAATAATATGTACTCGTCCAACCCGCGGATTGTTTCACTTGGGAGTTAGAAAAGTTTAATCATGGAATACTGTGAACAATGACCTGATAATAGAACGCTCTTTATCACAGTATTAAGAATTATTAATTTACTAGAACTTCTCTTAGCTGATTTATTAGAAAAATCCGTATAATCAATGGCCAGAAAGCACACAACTTGTATTTAATATCTACCTATTAGGATTTGTTGTGAGCAAACTAAAACACTTGCTCAGGTTGGGTAACTTGTGGCGTTAGAGACTATCAAAATGCAAAGTTCCCTACGTACAATATAATATTAATGGTTGAGATGATAGAAGATGCGCCTTTGCTCATCCCAACTGCGGCGACCGGCTAATGCATATAACGTGAATACTGCAGTTTATTTTTAACCTTCATACTCAGTCGGAGCCTGGTTTATTATTTTTTTGTAATACAAAGGGGTGCAATAGCTCTCATTAGAGAAAGAGCATTGGGTTATTCGTGCAAACATTATCTATTTTTCCCAGCGACGAGTTCTAGAAAATATTTATTGATTTTTCACTATTTACTATAATTACGACGCTAAATTATAATAATAATATTTTACCAATAACAGCCTCTTAATTAACGACGTATATTTTTCTGCGACAGCGATGAAAAGACTTGCCCTAATTTAATTTATGCGGGCGAATAGAAAATAATTATCCACCGATTATGGCGCTTTCTTAATCGTCAGAAACTACAAAAGACGGCGTAGAAATACATTTCTACAATTAAGAAAATTAAATCTTTATTACGTCATTCATTACGAGGTCGTCGTGCATTGTGTATAGGACGCTGACGGCGTCGCGACGCGTCTTGGGCCTTCGATCCCACCACCGTCGCCGCAGACGCTGTGCCACCACGATCGGCGGCGATGGAGGGCTAATTCCTCAGGAAGTCTTCGGTAATTTACGGATGACGTCACGACTCATTATGTATGCCAGTCTAATCATTAAGGTATTGATTGAAGTTTTTTACCCCTCGGTAAAATAAAAATGGATCGCATGCGCGCTTACAAAAACCGACTATCGCATCAAACGCGTTCGACGGCTTCGACCGAGACAAACAACGAACGCTTAACGTTTGATTGGTTTCCATTACACAAAGACTTGGAATGAGTAAACAAAGAACGGAAGAAATTAAGCTAAAATTTATGATATGCGTTTGTCTATAAAACACGTAAAAAAACTGATAAAACAGGAGACGGGGTGGGGTGATTTACAAAAGCGCAAAAAACTGAAAGGAAATTGTTTCTCTATTGGCTGTAACGAAAACTTTTAGTCATTTTGTCTTATATTTTGACTCTACTTCGTCTTAAAATATTTTTGGAGAAAACATTACTCTTTAAGTGGTTCGACAGCTTCGCGATAATGTGAGAAGTTTTATCTCACGATAAATACTTACAATACAAATTTAAAAAAAGACTCATCAAGGATGTATCAATTTTACTAAAATCCAGAATTAAATTATTATTATATTATTCACACAATCTCAAACAATGCTCTAAAACACACATTACAATCTTTTTTTATGAAATAATTCACACTATTCTGTGTTTCGGACGATGAATGCTCAGACGTGTCTCGGACCCCAAACTTGGATAAGCATTTTTTGTTATAGCTTGTATTCCCTTCCTATAGTTGGCATGAGTTTTGATTTCTAGTTTCGTCGACTTTTTAGAATCTTTTAGATCGATATCGCATAAATGCAACACTCAGTCTACGCTCGGTAGTATGGTCCTTAACACTGAAACAGGTCAGGGCTAATTGGAAAAATATTACCACAAGGACAACGGTTTGTTATTATTAAAATTATTTTTCGAGACATAATAGAAATAGATCATGCGGTGGGTTAATTAAATAATTTCTTAGGAAGATTTTGGCATTTCATGAGAATTTTGTGATCCCTTGTATAAAAATGTACCTCAACAATATCTTGATATCTTGAAAAGTGTAATCACATTTTTATTATGAAAAACTATTTTAATTGCCACTATTTATAACGCGTAAATATATTAAATTGAATAATAAAATGGACAGGTACATTTTCGAGACACACCTACTTATTTGGTTATGTACTTATTAAAATATTTATTGAAAAAGGAAGTGATATTTCCATACGTCCTCCTACGGGATCTTCTGTAACTATCTACATATTAAGTTATAATGAGTGCATAAACAGAAGAGAAGTGATTACGCGGAATTTTGTTGTGATACGAAAGATTCGAAGCGTACAATATAAACGAGACGTTGCGTTGTTGTTTTTGCTCCAAGTGTTCCATTGTTGGAACGGACGATATGGTCACGGGAAGAAAGGCAGATCTCATGTCTGTCGGTAATGTCATTAACTACTCCCATATTCATCAAGAACCCTCATCCGATGTAATTATTCAGCTATTCATCCGTGTCTCAAGCGACGAACCGTGAAACTCCGAGATGGAAGAAACCAATGGCTCACTGATGAGCTATCGGCAAGTCCGTGACAGATTCTGAACTAGACCGTTTTCCGAAACATCTTCTTCGTTGTCTGTCTTTTGCACAAAACTGATACGCTGCATTTAATTATTGATTGATCGGTAATGAACAGGGCAAATTTGCTGAAGGAGCTGGAACAAAATTACAAAAACTGATACCGACAAAAACCGAGTGGAAAATTTTATAGACTTGCGCCACCAAGCTGCAATCAGGTATGATTAAACGATAGCGGGAACGACACAAAATAAAACCTCATTCTACAGGGTTTTAACCTGAAATAAACAAAAATACATCTATATAAATAAGTCTTTCAAATGCAGTGTCGGCGTCTGGGTTAGAATTTTGGGGATTGCTAGATATTTTAGGAAACGTTTTTACAAAGAAAGCTCTTTTAAGAAATGTTAACATTAAATGTTTTAAATCACTAAAATCACATTACTATTTAGTTTTAATCAAAACTAACGGGAATAAACTAAGGAAATACTCAACATTTTGACTTTTAAGGGTAAAAAAGGGTTAGGTTAGATTAGAAGTCCAATCAAATGAAAAGCGGTGTCGAGATTTTAATTAGAAAATCATTATAATGGAACCATTTCTTGATATGTCATGGAAATAGGATAATTGAACTGATTTATCCTGAAAGTTTTACCAAATCATTTCCACTAACCTTCTTAAACTTTTTTGGAATTTTTGTTATATTTAAATTAGGGGCCTCAAGAAGGTGGGGGGTTTAAGAAATCTCTACCTTACCTCGGGGGGAGGGTGTAAAATCCGTTCTTATATCAGTTTGGTATATGTCAAAATTCACCTGCAATAGTCATGGAAATTTGAAATGAAAACTTTAAGGAAAGCATGTATCGACGATCCATTAGTTTTTGTGCGTTAATTCAAATCATTTAATAATTTCATTTCTATTAAGCCTAACAACTACAATCGTATCTACTTGTAATTGTTAGATTATTTATATATATTAAATATAATACGCAGTTCTTAAAGACTGAATAATTATTCAATAAAAAAATTTTATCGGATATCTTTGTTATCATTCTAACGACGTTTAGGTATTCAATACTTCGTAGGAAAACTATGTAAAATTTTAAGTAAGAAAAGGGAGGGTCTCCAAAAAATCTGATGTATCTTTATATGGGACCGATGGGAAGAAGGAATAGGGGTAAAAAATATTAAAATCATCCTTACGTAATTAATGAAAGGCTCCCATACCCGCAGGAACCTTTTTGTTATACTCGTATATTTTTTCAGATACTGTAATATCTGATGGGTTTTTGAGAATACTCTCCTTATCACTTTATATCTATATACTAGCAGCAATACCCGGCGTTGCCCGGGTAAGAATATATTACATGTTTGATAGAACATTGTAAAATATTCGCGAATTTAGAACTATCCAGAACATCTCATAATGATTCAAAATTCAAAACATTCTCTAACTTTTTTTAACATTCTGAAACATATTGAATGATCTTCAATATTCTGGAACATTCTTGAACATTGCCAAACCATTCTGAAATGTTATAATAAAACATTCTTTTACTTCTTAGAACATATTTGAACTGCCTGTAACATTCTACAAAAAATCTGCTTCATTTTCATGCACACTCCGCTCCGTGCTGTTTGTTGGGTGAGTAGTGACATCAATAGACGCCTGGCGGCGATGACTAATCGACTGATAATAACTGATCAGTTATCGACCATCGAGAGTTGAAGATTATTACAGTAGATACTAATATCGCTATTACAAAATAGGGGTTAATCGTAGAGGGGTGAAAATTAAGGGTTGTATGTATTTTTGTATGCTGTATCATAAAAAAATTAAAACAAAAAATTTTGCCTAAAAAATAAAAAAAAAATTTAGGGGTGGACCACCCTTAACATTTAGGGGGATAAAAAATAAATGTTGGCCGATTCAAAAAACCTAACCAATATGCACACAAAATTTCAGGAAAATCGGTCGTGCCATTTCGGAGGAGTTTAATTACAAACACCGTGACACGAGAATTTTATATATCTAGTAGATAAAAAAAATAATAAGTGCAGTACCTATCTGATTTTAATAAAACAGATTCTTTGGATTTGCCAATAGTTCGATTGAATTGTTCGACAATTCAATTTGGCGTTCAATAATTCGTCGCAGCAGTCTTGCCCTTCCGTGTCCATTTGGTAGTCGTCCAAAGGGGCAAGTCCGGTGCAGTGCTAGGTCGGCCGCACCACCGTGGCGCTTCTTTGCAACCGCAATAGCCGACGCTTGGCGTCGCCGCCACTACCACCACCGTTTACTGGTGGGCGCCTCTCCTCGAAAAACAAAACCTCCCGCTCCGAATAATAGCGGTGTGGACTAACAATCAGCGTAATGAATGATTCTGGCCTTAATTAATGAATCTGTCTTGCTAATCTCCTAGATGGAAACGCTCGTGCAGACCGGATTGTGCCACGGAACGTTCGGATTGATAACGTGATTAATTTTGATTATGGAACGTAATGTATGGGCTTTTTAATGCTCGCTCTTCTCCGTTTATTGGTTTCGTTCATTTAGCTACCCTTAATGGGCCCCTCGAGTAATTAAGTGATGTTCAATTTTCAGAAAACTACCCACGTATACTACTACAGGGGTGTCCTCATTTGTATTTTGCATTTGTTAAATTCTTTTGGGTTCCTCACTGCAAAAGAAAACACTTTTTCTGTCTTAGATTTTTAGGCACTTCTAGCTGAGTTATCATCACCTTTCAACTTAATTTGGGTTGAAGGAAAATCTTATGGTACAATTTCAAACAAATTTTCTTTATATACTTTTTCTAGTAAAAGGGTACTGTCTAAGACGAGCGGCTAACCGCTACTCTAAAGTAGCTGTTTAGTAATAGTAAGGTCAGGGTTCGATTCGCGGTCGGTGTACTGCTTTTTCTTCTTCCTTTTCAGTGTAATTACACAAGCAGCCTCCATAGTAAAGGAAGCAACTTATTGATAGAAGTAAATAAATATTTTTCAGCCTATATAAATTTCAGTAGGTATAATATGACGGTTGCTGATTGTCTAATTGTAGGTAATTATTGTTTTCTCTTTTGTCTTACGATTAGGTGTTTTGATACAATCTCGACAACATTCGATCTCGTAGATGTTGCATGTTTTCCAGGATAATTACGACAAATAGGAATTATGGTCTCTCGCGGTCACGTATGTATCAATTAGCTCGCTTTGTAGTCGACATACGACTGTCTGTATACTATAATGCCGTATGTAATTAAGGAGCATTTATGATTTTTGAAGCGGAGCAATCGCTTAATATTTCGCAACTCTTATACTTATAATTAACACTCTCGGTTTTCCCAGTCAAGGCAATGATTACGTAAAAATAATTAAGAACCGTCACTGTTCCCGCGAAACTCACATACATACACACACATCCACGTATATGTTCCGATGTGTGCTTTACTACATGTACCGTGTACGATGTAAATGACAAGCATGCCTTCCAGGGGATGTAAACAATGCAATTAAACTATAATTTCATTTAATTGTAACCCACATATGGTAAACAATAATGAATTGCACCGCACAAGCTCTTGTATTTATTATTGAACTTTACGTTTGTCAATTAACGGGATTTATGGCGATAAATGTAATTAAAACCTACATATATTATAAGTATACCTAGATATGGTACGTACTTATTTAACGCGGTTATAACTTAACACTTAACCGTACGCAAAAATTGTTCGTTAAATGTGCGCTCATTATAGACGATTCTACGCAACATTAACGTTAATACGATTGTAGATTTCCAACATGCTATACATACGTACCTACTTACATAACAAATATTAATATTTAGGTAGGTACGTACTTGGATGAAAAAATAATAGCTGGAGTTTCCTTCGAGTGGCTTCACAGTTTTACTAATAATTATTACAGGTACTCTATTTTGTAGTTTTTAGACGATGATATCTGAAAACTTTTTTGGCGATTCAAATCGGTCGAGATAAGACATTTTTTTTTATTAGTTCAAACATTCCCTACCCTTCAGCTCATTAAAATTTAAGAATTTCTGGAGAAAATACTGAGTACCTATACAACAATTATTTTATGTAGGTACATGCAAGATTGTGTGGAAAAAAAAATTTTTTGATAAACCTACTCCAACGTAAATAAAAACAAACACTTTATCTTTTTTTAAACAAAAGGAAAGATTACAATACCACTCACTTCGTTCATGTTGCCTATATCTACCATAATCTCATGACGAATGAGTAAGTGTTGTCTAATGAATGTTTCTGTTGATAGGAAATGAGGTTAGTTTACTTTTATATTTTCGTTTTTCTCGAGGGTACAAATCTCTTTAGTGTTCATCTGTATTTTTATCTGAAAATATTATAAAGTAGCTGCGTTTCGCTAGATGTCAGAAAAGGAAAACAGTAAAATTGTAAAGCCAGGAGGATTTTCCTTTTTAGACCATTATCACCATCTCCAAAAAATAGAAAGAAAATTGAAATCTTTTCCACTTCGAATCGCCAAATACTGACTACTTAAATATTTGTTTTTATTTTGTCTATTAAATAAGAAACTAAATAAGAATATTGAGAAATAGGAGTTTGTAATAGGTATAGCTGTACATCTTAGAAATTTTAGTTGTATTAGATATTAGTATTAGTCTTTGTCTTTTTGTTTCGAAATCTAAGAAGTTTGTCAATTTTCCATCTCACATTTGAGCCTCAATGATGTTCTTTTTGAATCAATAATTAAAAATCAGATTTTCAGTGAAGTAAAAATTCGGAAATCACAGTAAATCACATTAACCTCAGATTCTGAGGAAAATAATTCTTCTGAAAAGGGTTTTCTTGCCAATTTTTCTTAAAGTAATGATTAACTTTAGTTGCTCCTCTTAAACTGTCCTTTAACCGTTAATCATAGTCACTTGACCAAACTGTAGAATACAGATTCATATGATAAATTGACGTGACTAAAAGAATTAAAAATGTTATTCAATCAGCATTTAATTTTCTTTTATCAATTACTATGTATCTTAATTATCTACAATATGATTATATGTGTATTATGGATATCGTCTCATCTCGTATGTTGATTTTTTGAGACGATATCAAAACAACAAGCTCTTTGTTTCTTGGAGACCGATGGATGACGCGACACAATGTACCTATAAATTGTCATTTCAAATGTTCCCAATGAAAATTATGAAAAAAATTATCGCGAGATACACCAGCTTCAGAAGTCAACACTAAACCAACAAAGATTCAGAATTTTAGAATCAGATATAATTGGCTCTGCGTGGATTAAGTTATTCAGACAAAATTATGCTCTGCGTTCCTTCTACCCCATTTAAGTCTAAAACGTAGGGATGAAACGATAGCATGGAGGTATCGATACTTTTACTCGATACAGTATCAGTCGTCAAATATCAATACTTACTCAGTATCAATTGAAAAATATCGATACTTATTTATATCGAATCCTTTTCGAAAAATTTAAAGTGAAAACCGTAACAAGTATTAATATTCTTTGTTAATCAGTACAAAATTATAAGAAATTATGAAAAAAAGTCTTTCTTGTAGTGCTTCCCAAAAATATTAATTTTTTCAAACGTTTATGTTTGATTTTAAAGTATTTTTTGCAGCTTGCGGTTTTCTCGTTTTTTTTTTTTTTGTAAAATATTTCCACACACTGGATTTCTGAGGCCCTATTTTCAATCACTCAACAAATTAAAATGCTTTAAACACAAAACAAATACCGATTACTGTTATAGGTTAGAATTAACAAACATGGACGGAACACGAAACGAACCAAAACAATGTCAATGACGGACGACATAATATTATGGCGGCGACTACAAGCTACAAGATTGCCAACTCCACATAACTAAGACTAAAATGCGTTCAAAAACTCAAATTTTAGATATGCAATTTTTTATCAATGTTGAAATGAAATTGACATTGGCATACTGATAGGAGTACTTTTGACCGATACCTACAAGATACTTATTTTCAAAGTATCGATACTAAAAGTACTTGGTATCGGAAAACAGTATCGAGTATACACTTGTATTTACTCGTATCGTTTCATCCCTACTAAAAATTAGAATTTTAAACATATGTCAACTACCTGGGTACGTTGCGTACGAGTTTTTGAAGTAACTTAATGAAGGAATGAAAGGGCGCAATTGATGTTTCTCCGTTAAAATACCTGTATAATTGAGCCGTAGGAGTGGCGGGCGAATAGATAGCGTTCGCAGCGGCTTCGACACATTTTAAACATCCCAAGGCCGTAGGCAGATCGGGCGCAACAGGTCGTTTTTAATTAATAGCCAACATCCCCTTTAATTACCCCTTTCGCTGCCTTCTGGTCCATTATGCAAAGCGACGACATCGACGCTTCCATCTCGCCGACCCTCCTTGAGGCGTCGCCGTGCCATGCCCCCCGTCACGGTCGTCTCTTCGAACAACGTCGCTAAATATATAATTACTTAACTCCTAATTGACGTTTATTACGAAAAGGGGTGTTAATGAAAGATTTAAAAGTCCCGCGCCCGGATGATAATCCGAGACTTTCGACGCTTCCCGGTTCCGGGTGGTTCTTTATTTTCTCGTGAATTTAAAAGGGTGATTAATTGAAAGGGGTTCTACACCGCAATCTTTTTAATATTTTACGCGAAAATTATGAATTGGAATGAACTTTTAATCGCGCTTTAGTGCTTTTATAAACCTTTATAGGTTCTCCTTAAACAGGTTGTTGCTAAAATTTACAGTACGATTATGAATTTAAATTCTTAAAAAGCTTCATCAATTCTAAACGACTTTGAATTGAATTGAGGCTTTTGAATGTGCCCATTTCTTTTCTAAATTAAGTGAGAAAAGATTGAATAAACTGGATCAAATGATCAGCCTAAAAAAACCTAAAACTACATTGTCAATCCTCCTGATGAAGTAAATCACATTGTTTGCGAAACGTCGGTCTAAAAATACTCAAAAATTGTTTATGATACAAACCTACAGACCCACATTACTTTCTTATTTTCTTTAAGTAATATAAAGGTACTTCATAATTTAATTTTTATTTATTTTAATAGCAAACTAATCAACTATTTAAACAACTTTTACAAAAATTATATGCGTTATAGTTTTTGAAGTACCTATTATGTACTTTGAGGAGTTGTTGTGACCTAACACCTTTGTCATTAGCTGCTCGTTACGTTTTACATACACAGTAGAGATGCAGTTCGTTTTGTTAAAGAGATTAGAATCACTATAAAATTCATTAAGCGCAGTCCGCGTAATTGGAGTAATTAGATTAAATGAAGTAGCTGTTTAAGATTAAACGACATAATATGTAAATGTATTCGTTTCGCTGACAAGGAAAAAGAAAAAGAACGGAACGGCAAATGCTAAAGTGACATTGGTACCTATTCTAGTTTTGTGATTAAATCGTTCATGTTTTAACACAGAACCATGTCGTTTCCGGTGATTAAAGGGTTAAAAACATGTCATACTCTAAAACAGGCCTTCTTAAACTATGGGTCGCGACCCCAAATGGGGTAGCATAGCAAAATTCTGGGGTCGCGAGAGATTTTTTCAAAATGGCATGGCTATCCAAGCTGTATTATTGGTCAGATATCTTTCTGAAATTAAGCGATCTCAACTTGTCCCTTCAAGGAAAAAATTGTGATATAACAGGCGGGCTGAAAAGTTCGTAGGCTGACCCATATATGGCGCTACTAGTATCAAATCCATATGATTTGTAGTTAGCCCTAACCTTTAAAAGACGCGTATATAAATTTGACAGCTTTTGCACTATTTGTATCTGAGTTATAGCATTTTTACTGAAAGAAGTTTTGTTACTTTGAAAAAATGGATAAAAAGTGCTGTTTCATCAAGGCAATGCACCGTGTCACAAATCAATGAAATCGATGGCAAATTCTATGAAATGAGCTTCGAATAGCTGCCGCATCCACCGAAAATCACCAAAACTTAAGCCTATTTTGGGGCTAAAGACAAATCGTATTATAAAAATGGTATCGAAAAATTGTATGACTGCTATAATCGTTGTTTCGCTCTTGAAAGGAATTATATTGACTAATAAAATCGAATTTTATAAAAAAAAAATTTCTATGCTAACCTATGAACTTTTCAGCCCGCCTGTTATTTACTTCGAATGATAAAATTGAAAGTTTTATTTAAAAAATCAATATTTGGAAAGGTAGGGTAGAAAAAAATTCCAGTGTCGACAATTTTATAAACGGGAAAAATCATTGTGAAACTTTTATTGCAAAAATTATTGTAGATCACTTAAAAGCGCTATGCAATTGTTATGCAATAAAAGACAGGCACATCCATCTCATTAATTTTTTTCCTTAAATTTTAATTTAATATTTACCTCGTAACGACTGCGTTCGAATCTATTCGAGCGAACTAAGACGGTCAGAATTTACTTTTATTTATGTTATTGCAAAATGCAATTTGATTAAAAATAATGCATATAATTTTTGTAACTATAATTAATACAAATTTATAACTTTTTGTGCAATTTTTAATTTTAAATTTTTGTATGTTTTTTAATAAACTTCTAAAACTATATATTTTCATATGTATATCTATATAATATATAAATCATCAAAAAATATTTTTTTTTTTTTTATATTTATATGGGGTCGCCAGGAAACACGCAATCATAAATGGGGTCGTGAATGAAAAAAGTTTAAGAAGCCCTGCTCTAGAACTCCGAACAAAACCCATCTTAGAACGATAAACTAATACCGCTAGTAGATTTACATAAACTAATTTGTTATATTAATCATCCTGATTCTTCGATTTATTTATTTTATTTATTTATTTATTTTTTTGTACATAAACGGGAGTTTCCCTTTACATTGTTTTACAATTATATTTAAGTAATAATGGCACTTTTTTTATCTTTTTTTTGCATGACTGAAAATGTAAGTGCTCTCATCCATTTCGGTTGAAAATATAACAGAAAATAGAAAAACAAATAAAAAATACAATTGAGAAAATCAGCATTTTACAATATTTTCATTTTTTTACGAGAAATCATACAATGATCTTTTTAGGCAGGTACTAATCACATCCATTGATACGTCAAAATCAATCCTTACAGAGCCTGTATTGAAAATATCCGTTATTCTATAAATAACAGAATTACAAGCAATGTTAGATTTACAAATTTAGTCTCTCTCTGACGGAGCCTATCATCAAAAAATCAGGATAAGCTTCGGGAAAAAATCAGGATAAGCTTCGGGAAAATTGCATACACTCACCATTTTTCCGATTTATTATTTCCTTTTAATTTAGACTGAGTCGGTTCGTATGGTCCCTTTAGAGTCCTTTTGGTTCATCAAAAGCTATAAAATAATTATGAGATTGCAATATTGTCGCTATAATTTGTAAAGACTAATTTAAAGTATAATGAATTCATTTGTAATGTGGAAAACAGAAAATAAGCGGCTTTCGAAAATCTTAAAGACATAATTCATAACTTACTCTGTATGTTGCGTACATACGTTTCAGCCTATTTACTTAGCACCTAGTAAAATAAGACAATAGAAGCAAAGGAGTACGTTCCCGTATGTCTTTGAGTAATTGATCCTTTGGTAACCTTTCAATATTACTGTCTATAATAATTGTATTCTGATAAAAAATAAAAAATCGTTGTTTTCATGTTATCATATTCATATTTTCGTCTTAACATTCTTTTTCTTGGTTAAAACGTTTCATTCATTTATGTAACGGAACCGGATGAGTGTTTAAGCAGGAATTTCATCTGATGGAAAACATAACTTTTTTGGTGGTCTTCGTCCCACAACAATTTTCCTTATAAAAAACAAACATCCGCAAAAGATTTACGGTATTTTAATCAGTCCATTTCTCACTTCGGGCCGGCAAGTTTTTATTATCGTAATATATTAGCGTCAATATTAACAATCAATTCTATCGATGGCGAATGGCTATGTTGGAAATTATAAAGTTAGTGACTTATGCAAATAGGAAAATATATAATTTCTACAATTTACTCGGGGAAGCGACTATTAATGCCTTTATTATAAACGTCCAAATTGCTTTAATTCGATAAGAGACACATTTCGTGGTCATCTGCATAATTTGATCGTTCCTTTCTTGTTTGTTGACCTTAAATAATGACTTTAAGTGCTTAGAAAGAAAATTATTAGACAGTTTAACCGGCCAAAATCTTAACTGCTTTTTTTTACACTATTCTCGTCCATGTGTGGGTGTCTAGGAATTAAACTAAACACCAGTACTTAAAATCATTCCACCACACGTATATGTTTCTACATTGTCGGTACATATGTACATTATTATAATTCACGATTATACCGTTTTAAATACTATTTTGTTTTCATATTAGAACGATCGGGACGAATTGCAGTCATAAAAATAGAATTAGAATCTAGAAAAGAAAAACTGAGTTGAAAAAGGTTAAATAATACTCTCACAAAGTGTAATTTTTGAATTTGCTTTTTATGGATCTCAAGGTAATGTCCAATCGTAAATTATAACTTAATTAACTATCAATTTAAATGTGGCTTGTTGAGGTACTTGTATTAATAAATTAATATTAGATGTCGGGATAAGGGGAAGGTTAGCAATATACCAGTCGTATAGGTTCTGCAAAGCTTTAGAATGTCAAAGAATTAGGGTATTTTATTTATATTTTAACATCCAATCACTAAAAATGATTAAAATAATATTTAAGTGTCTGGACATCGATGCTAAATTTTTCTGTTGTCGATGTCATTTGACAGTTCTATTGACGATATTCATTAAAAGATTATTTATATCAAAAATTGATGGCTTCATTGAGAGAGTCACACAAGAAGAGTTGTATCAATTAATTTACTTAACACATTTATTTGCAGAACATTCGCTTCATATTACCACAAGCCGCCACTGGGTCAGGAAACAAGATTTAAAACAGACACAATTTTTTAATAAAAGTTTCTAAGCCTTTATTTAAGCTAAAAACGCAAATATATTCACCCCAATTCACCACGAAAAAAATTATGCCAGTTTCGCCTAATTTTTATGCAATATTATCAACGCATTACTCTCTTGCGATGAAAACTGAGTTCCTTTTTATTTATTCGATTTAAATGAATATATTTATAGATCTTTACTAGAATATTCTTGTTAATGAACAAAAATTAAGTGCTTCGTTACATTTTTGACTATTTAAAGTAAAATTTTGTTTTAGAAGAAAGTAAATGCAGTTTCTCAATTGGAAAATTAAAGGAATCTAAAATACGTACTTACTTGGTTTAGGTAGAGGTATTTCAGAATCTTATGAGCTTTCATGTTGGGGTACGCAGAAACGTAAGTTAACGAAATATTAGGGTGGTCGTAAAAAATTTAATTTTTTCCGGCGCCCTAGAAAATCCTTTTGACGAAAAACTACAGGGATTTTTTTTGTTTCAAACAAAAAAACACGTGCCGCCAGTCAATTTAAATTCACTTTTCGATAAAATTATAGTTTTTTTAAAAAATTGTCACATTATTTAAATTTAGACAAAAAATATGAAAATATCTAAAATTAATGATAGTTTAGGGGAATTGGTCATATTTCGGGAAAAATAAAGTTTTTAGAGCTCAAAGTGATGGCTGAATACATTTTATTAGTTTATTAATAAGATTTTCTTGATGAATGTGAACTTCATAAAAAAATCAAAAGAAACCTTTTTGTGGAGAATTTAATTTCCTACAAGCCTGTTTCATGATTTTTTGTCTAAATTTACATAATGTGACAAGTTTTTACACAAACTGTAATTTTATGAAAAAGTTAACTTTAATTGGTTGGCGGCACGTGTTCTTTTTGTTTTAAATTAAAAAAAAAAAAATTCCTCGTAGTTTTTCGTCAAAATACTGCTAAATTTACCTATTTTTTACAGTCTAGAGCACTTTTTATGTGCATAAGAAGCAAAATTTCCAATTATAGTAATTTCTTAGGTAATTATGGACGAGTATAGCAAAAAATAATTTTAATGAATTATTAGAGGCACCTGTGCGGTTCATAAGGAATAATAGTTTGATAAACAGTCCGGCAAAACAAAGAAAGAAAACTTATTATAAACATTCGAGTCCGATAATTTATCGCATTAACAATGTTTCCGTAAGCAATTGGTTATCCGAGCAATTTTTCTTTTAATTTAATTCGCAATTAAATATAAGATTATTTCGATTGTTAAAGTTGGAGTGCACAACATTGTTTCAAGTTTTGTTAATTTTTTATTAGACGAACGTATGCATAATTGGGACATAAAATTAATTAAGACCATAAAACGGAGCGTATGACGCAACGCGACCCATTATACGGCAAGAATTAGTACTTTTATTTAGGTTTGTTTTTAATTGCCCGTTGCTATTTCGATATTAACGAGCTGGAATTTGGCATTGTTTTAAAATCCGACTAATTGACGCAGTATCCACTTGCTGTTTGTTATTGGCATGTATGTGTAATGTATGTGGAGAGAGAGAGAGAGAATTGGAAAGTCCGATTTGAATGACATGACGTCTTGAAATATACAACATATGGGAAATTTATGGGTTTAATTTTAGAATTTGCTCCCTACCCCTTCCAAAAGTAGGTACTCGTTCCTTCCCCTCAGCGAATGGATGACGATCTCTGCCGATTTTTGTGCAAGGCTGCAATTCGACGAGAACAGAAAACATAATATGAGACACAAATGAGAAATAAAGACATAATGCCTATACCAATACCACCCAGAAATAACCCAAATTCAGACCACAACGTGGAATGAATGAATGGACGAAAGAAAAAAGGACAAAAGGATACGTTTTTCTCAATCGGTATAAATATTGCAGGCAATAATCTACTGAATTTTAGTATTTGTGGTGAACTAAATTAAATTATTTAACAATATACATTCCCAGAACTCTCCTGGAACCACGTAAATTAGAAACCTTAGGTTTAAATTAATTTTTGGATGGGTACCACAGTTCATCCTGTTATTAATTTAAAGAAGATCCAGGTGTTTCTAAGACGCTTAATTCCCTTGTTTGCATCTCAAGAGAAGCATTTACATGCAAATTTTTACTTCAGTCGTTAGAAACAGTAACTCTCCCCAAAGTTTCTTAATGACACCGCAACGACGATGTCGTTCGCGACTCAGATTCACCCCAGTTTAAAAGTCTCACCCTTGTTTTCCGATAATTACCCCAAAGTGAAACGAATGATAATTACAAATCCACGGAATTAAGCTGTTACAGCTTTTTTCCGGAGTTTAATTCTAAGACCGGTCGCTTGACGAGTTTGCCAGTTCAGCATTGGGGTTGTGAAAGAGAAAAAATTGAGGATAAAGCGGGGAATTCATTATTCGAATGATGGTACTTGAACGACTTTACCAATTAGTGTAACAAAGAAAAATTTAAAGCGTTTCTTGCGGTGTACAAATTGAAACATTTCCTCAAGATCGAAGAGGAACAGAAAAATTAAATTCGAGGTACTTTACAGAATATTTTAAGTAAAATAAAATTAACTTCATTGCCACACAAATATGCATATCTAGTTTAAATTTAAACTACTAAGAGTATAAGCGATAAAGTCGAATTAATTTATAAAAAATGAGTATAAAATATTTGTGTTGAAAAGTATGACATACCGAAAGTATTTCCGGTACAACACCGACTATTTTTAGATTTTATCCAAGTGAGTCTCCACCTACGAGCCGATCATATTTTACTTCATATTTTTCGTAATGTCTTTCAAGCAGTCCGACGCAATTTATTAAACTCATTTGAAATTATTTATTCAACGTTAGACGCTGGACAATGCTGTTCATCATCTGGACGTGTAATGAAGTTAACTCATTACATGGAAGTCATCACGTCTGGATATGGTGGATCTGGTTGAGTGCTTAAAATTTTTCGAAACGTCGCTGCCATCACCTTCGATGCATTCCTGGCGTGCTAGGCTCCTTCTCGTCGACCGTAGCGTATGGGTTTTGTGGCAGCACAATCAGTCTCATGTCTCCGAGCTACCCATGTTGTACACCATTATCGAATAGACATCGAACCGCCGACCCATGGATGCCTATGGTAGTACGTATTATTATGGCGTGTCGGATGGAATAATAATAATATAACGACACATGAATTTATACATAACTTTGTTAACGTGGATAGAAGCGACAGGTTGTGGCACGCGCTGTAACATTGTTCTAAAGCAGCCCCATGAACATTATACAATAGAGACGTGGATTCAAATGGAATGCCGTTCTACTTACCAGGAAATATCACTGTTAAACAACCACATATGGACGATATTAATTTTTCCCTAATGAAAGGTTTAATACGAACCTATTTACATTCAACAAACTCTTTTAGTGACCACAGATGCACTATAATACCTAGTAGAATACCATTTGAATACTTGTATCAATTCGAGCCCTAACAACTAAGTATACGTTTGAAAATTTCTTGGTTTTATATTAGTCGGAAAATTAGCAGCAGTCTCTCGTCATATTTTTTAATGCGCCTTGCTGTTTCAGATACTACACACCTTTTAGCGCAATAAAATGTAAAAAAATCGTCCCTATAGGTTATTTGTTAATTGTAAGATATGTAAATATGTGTTTGTCATTATTGCATGAAAAAAACCGTTCTAAAGGTGATGTATTTTTACATTAAAACAATTTAGGCGTTATTATAATAAAAAACACGTAACTATTGCTAATAATAAAACTAAAAGAGGCCGAAACGTCGTACTGAATATAATTTAATATAGGTATATGTAGAAATCCAGAATGGGAACAAATGTCTACAAAACTCGACTGTTCGAACATTTAGGTGTTGGGGCTCGTATCCCTAAGACCTTAATGATAAAGAATCTTCCTAATACTGTAAAAGAAATACAAACAGTATTTATCTACTTAGTGCATTACATTGATAAATCTAAAAATACAGAATTTGAGGATTTGCTTCACTATGTCATGATAAAAACAAACCTTCTTCCAAAAGCCGCTTCGCCGTAATGAATTGGTCAGAAATTTGTCGATCTTATTTTAAAATCCCGGACAACATCAAAATTTGATCAATATCAAGATGAACAAGTCAATAAACTTATCTTATCAGAGACTGCTTGCTCGAGATCTTAAATATATCTTATTTCTCGAATTGTAATCAGTTCAAAAATATCCATTCTGTACCATTCTCTGTTTTTACGGGAATACATTTTTAGTTTGATAATGTAAATTGTGAGATTGTAAATTGTATATCATTTAAACCTACAAAAAGGAAAAATAGAAAGTTCAACTTATCCAAATCGAATTGGCAAGGTTTTAAAATTTCATAATAATTAGTTGGTGCCCTTTAGAGGAGAAAGAAAATTTTTTTTAAACATTATTTATATTTAAACTCTTGGTCCTTGAGATACCTGAACATCTCTTGAGGCCATCCAGAAAAGTACAAGACAATATCTAGTTCAAATATGCAAGAAGAAGAAGAGAAAATTCGACTTTTCATTATTTTTCGTTGACAAGATGATAAAATATAGTTTTATCTTTTGACACTTCTATCTTTAATAACAAGATTCCAAAGATGAAACGTATTTTTGTTATTTGAGTCAACATCATCGAGTGTATCAATTAAATTATCTTATCCCCAGCAAACACCTAAGTACCTTCAGTAGAGTACTGTTAAAAACCTTGTATTTATTTTGGTATATTTAAAAGCCCACGAAGTTTTAACTGGGATTTTTATCTTATACCTAACTAGCAATAGACAAATTATAACACCTAAAAATGTCTGAAACCGCGAGTGGCCCGCAGGCAATGGAATTATTTTAATGAAAGTCAGTTAAAACAATGTTTTCTTTATGAAATTGAAGTTTTTTTATAAATGAATTATGGTGAATAATGTAAGAGACATATATTTAGATATTGATTAGTACGTTCTGTAAAATGAATACAAACAGACTTGCTGGAAATAATACGTAGTTATATATGTTTTGTGTCAGGCAAATTATTTAAACGAAAGCGTATATTTTTGCGGTTTGAGTTATAAAAACAGTCACAAAAATTCACTTTGTAGGTAGGCAGGGAAAGCGATACTAAAAACAAACGTTAAAGAATTCCACCAGGTAATTATACTTCAGGTGTCATTAAACGGTACGTTGTTGTCGGTTTTCAGACGTTTTCAATAGTTTTCCTAAAATATACGTTTTGGAAAATGATAACAAGTACTTACATGCTAGAATTATACGTTTAAAGTTTTACAAGGAGTCTTTTCCTATTTATGGATCTGAGGAATTAGCTAAGTAGAAATGAGACAAATAATCTTGTTGATTATAAGCCGTGAATGTCATCGAAACTGATTTCTATAAACAAGCCCATCTCGAAGTAGTTCGTGATAAAAAGATGATATCCGTTACATGGAGCGATTATAATCCCATGAAGTGGTTACTACTGCGATTGTCCGCCATGGTTGAATTCGAAATTTGAAACGACGAGTTGCATCCGAAGGGAACAAGTTTCGCTATAAAAACTTGTCACTCGTGCAGTGTCATGGTTGGTCAATCTGCACCGGACATGATGTATTATTTATCGTTAACATCATAATACGTCTCCGCGAAGAAATAAAATGATTACAGAACGAATTGGCCCTTTTTCAGTTCACTTGTTCATTATTCAGTAAAATGGCAAACGAGCGGTCGGTCGTCTACACGAAAAATTTCTTTCGCGGATAAATTTTACCGCGATGGTGACGTGATCGAATACGAATTTATGACGAAAAAATCATAAATAATGCATCCGGAAGACTTAATGGAACGATTTCAGGAAAATTCTGCGTCTGGCGTTCTACAAGCGTCGGGACAAGGTCCATTGATCTTTATAGGTCTCTGTTACCACTAACGATGTCGATATTTTGTAATTTTTACATCGAATTAGTTATCGATCTCGTACTCCTTCCACAAAAAACATAAAAACCTAATGATGCTTACAAAATCACTTATCAATTTTTAACTGTATTTGTCTTTCTATCATATGTTATCAATTTAAATCCCATTATTACAAAACCTTTTAAAACAATACCAATTACAAAAGTAATCACCAAAACTTCTCATCACTTCAATATTCCAATAACTGGCTGGAACATAGAGAAATAACAATAGAGTGCACCATCTCATTTATATATTATTTATTCATTAAATTGAGAATGAGAGTTGTTATTCTCTTCTAATAGTAACACGGGAACATGCTAAAACAAAACTAAACTTGAGACCCTTGAGTGCACATGTTCGTCGCTCTTACCCCTGACATCGTATTACTGACAGTCCATAACAGCTTTTTGTTCCCTGTCTTATACATACCTCTATGGGTTGAACACGCACTTCATTATTTCTCATAAAATAAGTTAAATCTTCTCATTTCTCAAACTTTAGAAGATTCCACACGTCTAAAAATGTCTAGAATGTCTTTGCTTATCTTTGCCCCTGTTTGTAGTCAAAAATTTTATTTATTATTATATTAAATTTCAATTTCTTATTGTTTCAGGTATGAACTAATTCCCACACGTAATCGTAGAAGAACTGTAGTGTAACCTCATGGTGATTACGCTTCTGCACCAACAGTATAGTAAGTACCTGCACAAAAGCATTTTCGAAACAGAACGTGGATTTTACTGAAATACTGATTAAACGCAATGTGCATTTTAAAGGAATAATGTTTATCCGGAATTAAACTCAATAACAGATTTGTATTGCATGTGACATTTCTTTTCAATTTAACTTAATGCAAAATGTAATGCTGCCGACAGAAAAATTAAACAGAAACACATACATATATCGAGATGATTAAATACATATCTATAAGTATGTACAGACATTGCCACTACTTCCTCCTACAAAACGTTATTCAACATTTTTGATGTGAAACATCTATATCCGCGGGTAAACCGTATTATTGGCGTGGCGAACGTGGCGTGCGTGGCGAGTCATGCCGTAGCGACGCCTAGCCATGCGCAAGCGCCTGTGTGATTCTCTTCCCACTCGGTTTGACGGTGTCGTTTACTTTAGTAAACTAGAAGATGGAAGTGAATTAATTATGATTGTTGTGTACATTTCACCTAATAAAAAAATGAATGATATTTCATTTTTACATGAGAAATTATTTCCGTACAGTCACAGAGGTTCAATAATATAATTTTTAAAACCAATAAAGATAAACTACCATTGATTTTAGCTGGAGATTTCAATGTAAATTTTGCTAAAGATGAATCAATGCCATTAATTACGTTCCTCCAAAAAGAATTTCAATTGCAAATTAACAACAATCCAAAATAACCTACTACCAGATATGCAACAACGATAGATGCTGTATTTATTAGATGTCTTGATAATGTTATGTCCAATACTTTTGTAACATACTTCAGTTATCCTCGACCAATTATCACAGTAATGCTGTCAGAGGCAACATCGAATATAACTATTACTGAAATCACTGATACAAAAAATTGAGTTTCACATCTGCCAGGCGTCCCGTGACGGCTCACATTTTTTCTTAAAAGAACACTTGGTTAATGTTTTAGAAGAACAAAATTTAAAATAAAATAAAAAATTGTTTTTTGATGTTGCTAAAAAATAAGGGTTAGGTTAGGTTAAGGTTTTAGCAGACCCCAAATTAGAATGTGATAATATGTCTTAAGTCAAATTTTATTAAAATGATCTTTAATCTACTAAGAGTATATGTATGCGATAAAATCGAATTAATTTAAAAATTATAATCAATGACTAAACGCTAGGAAGCAAGAAGAGCAAAAATGTTTCTCTAAGATTTTACTTAAGAAGCTTTGTCTTCAGATGGAGAATATTGGGGTTGTGTTGTTAGGTTATAGTGAGCTTAATTAGGACTAGATAAATATTAGAAAATGAAACAGTAATGTAGATTATCATCAAATTTGGAATTGAACCTTTACTGAATGAAAGTATTTGTTTAAATACCAAAAAATTTAAATAATCTTTAAATTTTAAATATCTACTCTTTGTTGCAAAATCTATTAAACAAAATATTTCTTTCCTTCTTTAAACAGAATAGAATTGCAATGCAAGAAATATTATTTAAGTGTAATTTTGTATCATGCCAATTGGTTGAATGGAAGAGGGTTGTTTTAATTAATAAACGCGTTCTTTCTAGTTAGAAATAATGTTTAATATATGGATTTGTTAATACTATAATTAACTAATGCTCAAATCGAATATCAGTTAAAACTAGTTCTTACTAGACAAAACGCGTTTTTCCGAATCGATGCAGTTAAAACTGTTGCCGTAGTAGATCCTCATCCTTTTTTAAAATTAAATTTGACTGATTAGATTTTATTGTGTGTTAATCAATGTTCTTTAACAATGTTTCTTTTTGAAATTTTATGGTTGTAATCTGTTTATTTATTTGATTATTCTATTTACCTACTTATAATTAATATTGTCATCTTGGCAACTAATTTAAGTCGATGTTCCCTAAAATGATCCTTTAGTGTTAGATTATTATTTTGTTCTTAGCGTCTTAAATCTTTTCGATAAATATTTTTAAAACTATATCTTGTTTTCAATCCCAATGTAGTTTTTCTAGTGCTAGTTTTAACTACCTACAGCTCGATGTGACAACTAGTTTTATCTGAAAATCAAATATATAAGTGGTAAATTCTAGTTTAAACTGGGTATTTCTAGTTTTAACAAAGGCATTAAGTAAAAGCTAGTTTTAACTAGGGAAAACGAGTTCTAACTAAAAACTTGTTTTAACTGTAACTGTAAATAAGGGATTTATGGGCTATTTACTCGGAGAGTTAAGCTTTTCAGCAAGAATTTAAACACTCGATTAATAATGATAAAATTTCTTCGAGTGTTTTTTGCTGGTTAGTAAATCGTTTCATTTCACAGTATGAAGAACATCGGGCAAGTTGCAAAGTATGACACGGTCTGATGCAGGCCCGGATCAGATACGGCAAATCCGTGTTACAAAATAAAGAAGTCCGTATTTTAATTGCGCGATGATGACGACGATAATGGGGAAGTTTTGTCATAATTTCACAGCGGCGTAGTTTACCTTGTCCGTTGTCGACGACTTGACGATTGCATTGTTTAATTAATTAAAAAGGAAGGGTCCCCCCGTCACGCCCCGTAAATTTATAACGCGGTCGCTCCTTTCGAACGAGGCTTCGGACGGACGGTGTTTCTCGTTGTTTTTCATCTTCGTCTTCCCCATTTCGGCACCTCGGAAGCCTGTAATTTTTCAAATTGAGGAAGGCGAGATTTTTTTATCTTAAGCCGAGCCTCGAAGCGCCGAGCTCTGTAATTAGGGGGCGAATCTGACGAGCGCAATTAAACATTACCGACGGGAACTTGTTTAAGTCATTCAACAATTAACTTTTAAAAAGTTTTAACACTTTCGTTCCACATCAACAATTCCAACAGCTTTTTCACTGAGAACCGTCGCATTTATTATTTAAGTACTCAACGACCTCTTCCGGAAATTTAATATCGTTCAATTAGCGTATTGTATTAAATTATAAGCTGTGTAATAAATATCAAATATATTTAGAAATTAATGGAAAAATTAGTGCAGCGTTTTATAAATTGATGTGTTACAGTTTGTAAGCGAAATTATAGTTTAAGTCATGTAAAGTGGTAACTCAGGCCATGAAACTGTCAACAAATGACAGCCCCTCCTTACGCCTAAATTATAATTTATGGTATCATTTAAACGAATGCCTGCAAAATAGTCTTAAAAATTTTTACATGAGGTAATAAACGTTTCAGGTATCTAAGGTTGAATTTCAGCTGCAAAAAATCCAAGCCGCAATAAAGGCCATTGTCTCTTAAGTTAATTAAGTTATTCAACCAAATAATCCAATAAATAATCTCTTGAAGGTTTTATTGCCTGCTCTTCCACTTTGTAAGATTCAGACCATAGATGATAAAATTTTCAAAAATAAGATTTATCACTTAAAGTTATTCCTCCAGTTGTTTCATTAAAATGGAACTGCTTAGTCTTTTTCTATTGCAACGGTTCTATGGTATGTCAATAGCATAATAATTTATTTAATTGTACAAATATTCATGGCAGTCATAAATTTACGTTTTTGGAAAACAAAACGATAAACAAGTAGACATGATTGTTGGCAAATACAAAGTGTAAGTACATATATTTATGTATTTATATAGATACACAGAGTTTGTGTTATCTACGAGTAATTCCAAAAAAGTTTTATTACAGCCACATATTATACATATACATAGGTAATTGTATAACAAGGATATCTTTTGCATAAATGCAAATAGTGGACAGCTAAATGTTTACTTTATACTCGACTAGGACTGTTAGTTTTCCCACAAATCAGCATTAAGATATCACAGGTCCTTAAGTGAAGTGTACATATCTGAGAGCAGTTTTGTGTGTGAATGAGTGAGTGAGTGTGTGTGCCTGTGTGTGTTAGTGTATACGTACTTGTGTGACCGAAGTATCTGTCTAACAATACCACTCAAAAGGTTATACACACCGAACGATATTTAACTATTATTATTCATTTTTGAGCATTGCCTGGCACTTTATTTCATTGATAGATAAGACAAAAATCTTTGTTTCAATTTACATAAATAAACAAATGTTTTTTGAATTAAATTCTAACCGTTGTCAATCAGATCTGAATAGATACATAGGTAGGTGCTTGGATTTATATCCTAAAGGTTATTAAAGCCCCTCATATGAAGTACGTGCATCCATATGAGGGGCTTTTGAGGATTCCTATTGTATTCTAATGAGTCCTACCTTACGAATTTTTGTAGACTGAAAATAAAATAGAAGTTCAATAATTTTGAGAAAGAAGATGTGGACAAAGCGCAATAGAAATTGTTGAGAATCCCAAAAATTAAGACACTGTAATGATAATTGTATTGGTACACTAATGAATTATGTTTTGCCTATAGTCTAAGTCATGTAAAGTGACGGCTCATGCCATAAAATGAAGAAGAAGAAGTGAACACGCTCTTCATTACATTTAACTGCTATTATATGATTATTTACTATGGTATCATTCTTCAAAAGCAGCACGTTTTGTATTTGGTGAACTATTAGTGCCTATAAACCTCACAATGTTTGAATGATTTTACAAATAGGTAATAAAGAGTTGTAAATAGAGATGATTATCATAATGACGTAGTAGGTACCTCATAAGTTCTCTCAATTAAGCTGCTAAGACTTAATAAGGATCATTGGTCCTGATAAACCTCTTAGAAGTTTTATTATCACAGACATTGCTTTAAAAAATACAGACTGTATATTCCACTACCCTGTTAGTTCAATTTTTGGGGAAACGTCAAAAATTTTAAGTGAAATAATTGTTAATATTAATTTTAAACAAAATTCAGTATGATTTTTCGTTTTTAGGTATTTATCCACATTAAATGTTAGGGTTATCAGGACAATTTTCCAAATACTTAAAGAAAATCAAAAATATCAGATTAGTAACAACAGATATTAATTGTAAACGAAATCTATTTTAATTCTCTTTGTTTTTGAGCATTTATTCATAGGAAAATTTAGAGCTTGCAGGAAAATCAGAAGTATTCACTTCGCTGGAAAAAATGTTAGACTTTAATTGAACCAAATGAAGTAATAGTTACCTATCAGTTTTTAAAACTGATTGTCAGTGAGGTTTCATAAATCAATTATACCTACTTATTAAATATCATATTAATTATAATAAATATTGAATGCAAACGAAACTCAGTTTAACTTTTCCTTTTTTTTCCATAGAAAATTTAGGGTATTCAGGAAAGTACGTCGAGAAAATCAAAAATATTCTCGTCGCTGAAAGAAATGCTAAGTATTCAACTCCGACTGAAACAAATAAGATTCCAGTTAAGTTTTATTTTAAACTCAGTGAACTTTCTTAAATAAATTATAGATAGGTAGGTACTCGATAAGATTTGTTATTATAGGAATTAATTGTAAATGAAATTTAGTTCAGCTTTTCTTATTTTGAATATTTATTCATAGGAAAATTTAGCATTTGCAGAAAAATTTTCAAGTTCCTACTGTTGAACTTTATACATTTTTTCATACTTTAAATATTTATTAATCTATAGTTATTTACCAAAATTTCAAATTTGCTGAAATTAACGAACACAGCTACCCTTCAGGTAGAAAGGCGACCATGTTGGGTCTATCAATTGTCGTAGAAGTACCTCGATATCTGCATTTTTGTACCTAATAAAGAGGCCTCTTCGCCGACACAGGTCATTAGAATGTTTATTAATGTATTCATATTTTGACCATTTTTTAAAGCACCGCTACCCCCTATAAGCAGCAGTTAGATTGCATTCGTCAAGAAATTCGGTCATCATATCTCGTATTTTTTTGCTCTTTTTCTTTGTTGTATTTGTTACCGTTTTTTTTAGTATTTTTCGTCGTTGTAGTTTTTTTTGTGTGATTGTTTTGTCCGGTAACGAATAATATTGAAATTCGTCGTATTAATTTAAGACGAAAAGTGATAACTAAGTTACGTTAGGCAAGCAGCACGTTATCCAGATCTCAACACCTACAAAAAATCAAACATATTCACGTCGTTGGAAGAAATGCTACACACTTAACCCTGATTTAAACAAGTAAGGTTCCAGTTTTTAACTTATTGTCAGTGAAGTTTCATAAATCAATTATACTTATTAAATATCAGACAAGCAATAATTATTAACAAATATTAATTGTAAACAAAATTTTCTTTTTTTTTGAGTATTTATTCACAGAAAACTTTTGCAAATAGAGCAAATCAAAAATGTTTATGTCGTTGGAAGAAACGCAAATATTGAATTAATAAAATTTACCCCGATATCGCAGTGGCAACCATAATTTCTCATTAAAACCAAGAAACATGAACATTAGCACTATTATGGCGAGATAAATTTATTGCAAAAATTGAGTTCCATATTGCAAGGCCTATTTCTATGAAACGGTTAGCTATTGCATTGAAATATAACTATAAGGTATGCATATATGAATGTCAAACTAATATTACATTTCCCTTATTTTCTACTAAGAGAAAAAAAACTTCTATCATAAAGTATTCGAAGAAGGCAAGAGCAGGGTGTGAACTCAAATGAACACCCCTAAACACATTACACGTACGTATTACGTACGTACATATAACTAGGTACCTACCTATACGTTTGTCGGTAGAAATGAAATACTTATTGATTTTGAATATTCTACTTTGAAAGCGTAGGTGACACTTCCGAAGCAATCGGATGCACAAGACGGGTTTCCAGGTAGAGTATGTAACCAAACCGATACACCCCCGCACCTCAGACGCCATCCGAACACAATCAGATACCTACATAAAAACATACACACATATACATACGTAAATAGAAACACGTTTTGGTTAGTTAGTTGGATTCTTATGTTTGTACAATATCTAATCGAAATTATAACAACATTGTCGCCTTCGATGATACCGTAACAACTTTTAGGTAGGTATAGGTACAATATTTATGCAGTGGCGTCTCGTGACGAAATAAAGCAGGAAAGAAAATGTTTGTTGTCTATTTTCTCGTTGTATCCCTTAATGTTTTCGGTAAATCACTTTATATTAAACATTTCAAGAAAGGTAACGCAAAATATACCATTTATACTGTTTAAAAGCCTATTCTCCGTATTGTTTGTTGATAAAAAGCGACCTACTAATAAATTTTCCTGAAAATATTCTGCGGTCTCCTTAGTAATTGGCAAAGTAGCTGGGCATAAACATGAAATTAAAATCGACTTGACATTTGGAAAATTGGAGTGGGTAAGCATTTGATAAAATTACGTGCCTATAAAACACCATAAAGTGCTTCCATCACATTCGCTGAGAAATAAATTTGTCAAGTTTTGTGTCAATATTTTTAGAGAAAAAAAGGAAAAAATGTTATTTCTATAAGATCTCCCTTTCTGATCTTTCCATTCGTTCGTCTGTCATAATCGAATTTCGCTGAGTTGAATAAAGTCATCAGCCTAAAATTGAGCGTGAATCTAAAACTCACTTATTCCCGGTCACGATCTAAAAAATAAATTTTGGTATCTCAATGAATCAAAGAGATCTTTTACATTACTGGTCAGGCGAATACATACAAACGAACGAACTTCAATGTTAAGGGTTTTGTATGTAAATTATCGGGTTGTCGTGGCAACTCTGCTTATTTTATGTGACTGTTCATCCACTAGAGGAAAAATATTCTTAGGGGAAACTTTTAAGGTACAATTTAATTTTAGAATTTAAGCTTTGGCCATCACTAATATTTTTTTGTACATCTTTGCTAGATTATTATGTAATCTCCTCGTCATTCAGAGCCCAAAACTTGTTTAATTTTTTAAGTAAATTACGTTCCCTTATTTAAGTAATAAGTGGGGTGTATTTTTAGAAAAAAGGTCCTGGATGAATAGTAGGATAATGTTTGAAAAGAAAATACTGTCCTTCTAAAAAAGTTCAAACGGGTTGTAATCTGATAATGTAATCTCAGTCATGTGGCCAATTAACCCTATAAATGTTTTGAAAATTTGATTATTATTTTATTCAGTATTGGTACAATATTCACAGTATATATATATACAAGGAGTTCAGAGCAGTTAAGAAATAAATTTCTAAAAAAAACACTTTCTTCTTGCTGATCAATTTTGTTTTAAACAGTTGTATTAGGGAGAGTTTAAGAGAGTTTCCATGAAATTTTACTTTACATATATTTTTTTTATAATCTCCAAACTTTATGTGTATAAGTGAAAGTTGGGGTTAAATCGTACAGGGAGCGTATGAGCCGGTCTGCCTTCGTTCCCGGTCAAAGTGGACGCGGGTGGAAAGAAAGCGGTAATATAAAGTGTAAGTTGTAAGAACGCGACTCCGGGAAAGCAATTTTCCTCCACACACGGAGTTTTCTACTAGACGCTAGATGTCTAAAGCAGAAAAAAGGCGTCGCGTGTAGTTCATCGCTCCGTAGCTACGTGGCGGCACTTCCTTGAAGGAAATTCCGCATTATCCTTACTTCATTACAAGGATATATCACATATGTGATACGCACTACCCCTAAAAATCTTTTAAAATAAAACCAGGATGTTAAATGTTATATTTACACTTATATTCGTACAAATTAAGGGGTGTAGTTTCAAGAAAATAAAATTTCCAATTTTTAATATTATTAAAATAAAATGTACACGTTCAGAAATATCTGTCCTTAATAAAAGTGTTGAGGAGGTGATGGTAGGTTTAGAGTCAATGTACTTAAAAAATTAATTTAAGACGAAAAGTCAGACAACTCCAGATGGAAAAAATTGCATTATTTCCAGTGGGGTAGCTTGGAAGTTGCAAGGGGTGGTAGTTACCACTGGAAAATTGTTAGACTTCGCATTTTTCCACCCTCAGAATAGTCTGAAAAGGTTTAAAATCTAACTCAATTCTAATTTCTTAAAAATTCCACATTTCTCGAAAAAAATTCTTAAGTACCCTCCGGTACGATTTGCACATGTTTTATTCCGTATTTTATTTGATTCACGAGTAACATTTAAAATCATTTTATGTGTGAAATACGTATGTAGACTTTTGATGAAAAATGTTTCTCTGGAAAACATCATTTCATACAGTAAACCGGAAGTTTGTGAAGATGCCAAGTCCGAATTTTATACAGCAATATCGTCGAATAAATTAAAATTTTGGCTTGTTTCCGTTTTGAACTTTCAGAGGTTCTATTTTGTCTTTAATATTTGCATATTTTTAAAGGTTCGAAATTTTTACTTTTGCCGCCTGCAACGTTTAACTTAATTATCCGATTGCTTCGAGCTATTTAGTCATTATGAGCGTAAATCCTCCACCTCGTAAAATAACCTAAAGGTTTCATTAGATTATCCTTGGAAACTAATTAAAATCAATTAGGATAATTCTTGCTAGGGCTTCAGTAGAGTATTTCGTTAGCAGACTAGTTAAATCCTTTAATTATTTTTAAAACCTTTACCTTAATAGTACGTAAGTCTCCACTAGTAGCTAAATAAAAGGATTATTTGAGGTGAAAGTGTTAAATTACCAGAAAAACTCTTTCTGTGTCATTGTGGTATTACAGTTGTGTTTCAATTGGGTATCTTCTCGAGTCCTGAATTTTTATTACTTTTTCTCTTAAGTATATTTATATAAATTAAATAAATAATAGGGGAGTGTATGAAAATGGTGAAAATTTCTGATTATTAAAACGCTAAGAATAACACTTTCCACATGACTATGTCAAAGTGTTGGGTATCATAAAGTGACGTTTCGGTGAAAGATCTGTACTCCCCTACTTTGACTATGTAAGTTAACTACAGCATGTAACATCCCTCTTTTATGTATGTAGCTTCAATCGGTTGTGCGTAACAAGAATAACCGAAACTGCTTCAGTTGAAATTTTAGAAAGTAATCACTGAGTGTCTTACAACAGACAGGTACTTTATGAAGTAACTTTCTTATCATTTGTCTTGTAGGTAGCTAGTGAACTTAGTCGATCAGTGAAGGGGATTAGTCGAGTAGTAGGGTAGGTATAGCAGGAAGAAAGAAATCCCGCCATTCACAGATCATAATCGTCATAAATCCTACTAATATTCTGTGTAAATACTGCAAATAAATACCTATAATTTTTTTCTGTTTGTGTGCTAGGTTCTCTCCTAAAAAAATTCTATCAACTAAAACCCTTCTCCCTCAGGTCGTTGATTCATTCAGCCGGAAATAAGTACAGATAATAAAATCTCCTAATAGTCGGTTAAACTTTTAACCTACAGTGTATACATTTTAAGGTTGACCAGTTGTCCTGTTATTACCTATACTTTACAAACTTCACGTTCAGTAACAATAAAGAGTACGGTTCTGCTTGTCGACAGCCATTTTCTATATACCTATATAGATAGACCTACGTGGGTACATATGCATTATGCAACGTCACCAGGATTCAATTCGTGATACATGGAACTATTAATTTCGATAAATTACCTATCTATCCATCTATTCGTCGGAGCCATGTAGCTATAATTAATACGGACTTCCTAATATTACGTGTTTGTGAATGTTGGCGAAAACACTAATTAAATTACATATGCCGTTGTACACCGACTAGTAATCATGTTTCTCTTAATTGGTAACTTAAATAGAGGCTAATTTTGCTAATTTTACCTGTGCTACAACTGCAAGCCAAGGAAATTTACAGGTGCTGACCAACGGTTCCGTCGAGTGCCACAAAACGACATAAAATTGAAATATGTGTGTATGAAGAGAAACAAAGGCTTCGAATAATTTATCAACAATTACGCTACGATATGGACGTGTACAAGAAGAATACAGTAATACTCTGGGGTTACTCGATAGAGGGGGAAGTCGAATGATAAGCGTGTAAGTCGAAATTCACGTTGGGATCAGGGGTGCAACAAGTGCAACAACCTTTGGAAGGTGGGGAGTGACCATCTGGAAAAAAATTGGCATTTTCGTGGACACTTTGAGACAGAGAGGGTGTCCACTGGATTCTAGAGATTGTCCACTGTGTTTTGAAGGGTATCTGAATTGAGAGACTAAAGAATTCCACAATTTAGAAGAAAATTTGAGAAAAAATAAAAAGTCAGTTAATACAACAAATTATTTTAACCTAAAAGGCTTCTTAAAATCTGGCAAAATCGTCCGATAAGTCAAATTTTTCCTTTTCGTATAAAATTTACGTTTTCATCCCCCAAAAACACATACTTCAACGGAAATTTTATAACCCTTAGGTATGCAATTGAATTCAGGTTTTCTGTTATATTTGTATTTGGTATTCTAGTTGAAAAGTTGCTGTTATTATGTTAATCCAGCAGTTCTTGAACGTCATCGTCATTATCTACCTCTAAATTTAATTGTCTGATAAGATCAACCATTTCCTCAAGATCATATCAATGTAATTAGGATTTTGTGGTGATCCTGATTCTGGATTTCAATGAAAGGAAAACGGACAGAGTTATTTCCAACGTCACGAAGTTTTTGTTTTATGAAAATTCATTATCCGAATCCATTTTATGCGACGATAAATTTTTATAAACTGAAGATCAAAAATTATAAAATTTGCTACTTAGTTTTCTACTTTACTATTGTAACAATCTGAATTTAAATTGGTTAGGGGATCTAAATCAAAATTTGTAGCGGTTAAAAAAATTTTATTACTGTTAAATCAACATGAAATTAAGGAGGGAATCAATAATCTAATGTACCTATACAGAGTGTTGTTCACTATAAATAATCAAATCGTTTAGGTCCCCTGTATACAGAGCGTTTGTTCACTACTGTACTTAAGTTGTTCCGCATGGTTTGCGGTAAACAGCCAGTCGTTGTTTTAGTTTTGATTATATAGTTGTGTTTGAAGATGTTTTGCGAAATGTTTCTCGCCATACGTACGTATGCGTTTTAATCGCAGGAAACTTTTGTGATAATAGCTGGTTATGACTTAATTCCAATTTCGCATGTCACCGAAACATTTAGAAATAAGGACGACAAATTCAATTAGAACTGTTAAATAAATGAATGACGTTCTAGGACCTGTTAATTAAAACGGATGGTGAAGGCGTGTTTTGTTAATTCACTTACTTAGATGTTGTAATAATTTAACTCAGGGATTCTTAAAAAAACGTGTCAATTGGATAGTTTTCAGTAATTGTTAAAAATGTACTTATATAAGTAGGTTTTGTCGGTTTATACACATTTTGTAGATACCTATTTATTTTTTAAATTAAACTCAATATGAACCACTAATTTATGACAATTATTTTAAAAATAGCAATTGCAATAGCTGATATTTTAAAAACATTATTTTTTAATGTTAATGAAAATTGCAAATCTGTGATTTAAAATATTTTTTCTTCGTTTAATTAACGCATACGTAACTGAAGCTACTAAAAAGAAACCTACTGCAGACGTAGCTAAGAATATTTTTAAACTGTCAGGATTGGGGAACGTGAAGTTTAATATCATGTATTTGGACATGTACATTGTAGGTACATATCCAGAAAGTTATTTCAGGGAATAATTTTCTTAAGAAGGGGAGTTTACCCATCACATGCCATGGTTCATACTGTCGGGAGTCGGCTACTTTTATGCAGCTGCTGTGAACAAAACTTATACGTACTTACCACTCAAGTAATTAGTAGAGGACTGAACGTCATCAATTAACGCTGCTTAAAGCGACGATAATTCGGATTTGGAATTTGGAAAAACTATCGATAATCTCACTTCAAAACACACTGCAATTGAATAAAGAAAATTACACTATATCATTTGCGAAAATTCGGTATAATATTTCTCAAAAGTGTGTTTATATGTAACATGTAGACCAGGGTCGATAATTTTTGAAACCAAAAAAATTATAGTAGGATGAAACCCATTGGAAAAGAAAGAGAATATAACAGAAATGAAAGGAAAAATAAAAAGAGTTTTCCTTGATTTGCGGAAAAACTACAAGTCTTATGGAAAAAAGTTCAATGGCAAAGTTGTAGGTAATAAAAAGATCTACAACTTTTGTATTTACACTTTTGTCACATAACCTCAAAATTTGTGTAACAAATTTAAATAACCAACTTTTTGGTTTTTTATTTTTCTTTTACAAAAATTTTTTTTTCACGAAATTTGGTGAAAACTTACCTATTTATGTCCCAAACACGCTGTAATTTTTTTTATTTGAAATATTAATTTTTTCATCTTTTTTTTAAACTTAATATCGAAAAAGCACCCTAATTTTCAATCGAAAACTCTCACGTCAAAATATCTGCTTTTTTAAAAACGTTGGTGGGCTTTTTCTTCGTTGAAATCTCTACTTTCTGATGGTGTAGAAAAAATATACATTACTATGGTAAGTTTTCTCAGGAAATGCAAAAAAACGAAGGGAATTTTATCTAAAAAATGTGACCGCTGCTATTTTTTTAAGTAAAAAAGTTGATTTATTAAATTCTAATTACATTTATATCATAGAAAATCTCATAATATATAAATATACATGTAAATCGTACTATTGAATTCACATACTTTATACTGCTTACTTTATTCATTATAATATTTTTGAAAACATTAATCCAGTTTTTTTTCGTTTTTTTGCATTTCCTGAGAAAACTTACCAAAGTAATGTATATTTTTTTTCACACCATCAGAAAGTATAGATTTCAACAAAGAAAAAGCCCACCAACGTTTTTAAAAAAGCAGATATTTTGACGTAAGAATTTTCGATTGAAAATTAGGGTGCTTTTCCGATATTAAGTAAAATAGGGTGAAAAAATAAATATTTCAAATCAAAAAAATTACAGCGTGTTTGGGACATAAATAGGTAAGTTTTCACCAAATTTTGTAAAAAAAAATTTTTTTTGTAAAAGATAAAAATTAAAAACTAAAAAGTTGGTTATTTGAATTTTTCACACATATTGTAAATACAAAAGTTGTAGATGTTTTTATTACCTACAACTTTGTCATTTAACTTTTTTCATAATACTTGTAGTTTTTCCGGAAATCAATCCCTTAAAAACTCACCCCCTTCCCCTTCCCGACCTCAGATCGCCCGTAAATTATTTTTGCTTTCATTTATGTTATATTCTCTACCTTTTCCAATTGGTTTCATCCTCTTATAATTTTTTTTCAATTTTTACTGTTTTTGAAGGCTTCAGCACTGGTCTAATGGTCTAAAATGGTTATCAGTTATCAAAAACTTTACATGTGTCCTCATTATGAGGTCATCAGCTCGAAGACTCGTTGATACACATACATTCATCTTGTGAACATCTTCGCTTTTCTCTAAAACTAAAACATCCCCTCTCTTAATTATTTGTCAATGTTAATCTTAACTAGGTCTTCTTCTGCCCCTCTACATTCCTCTTTCTGTTTCTAATACGACTTTACTAGATCTTCATATTTATCCGTTGATTATATTAAATAAATAAATAATGTTTAGAAACATAAAAATGAATCTCGTCGTCCTGTTCACATACACATACATACATATGTAGATAACTTTTTGGTGAATAAATGCGTGTTCCGGCATTTTTAATGCTTTATCTCTTAATACCGGAGAAGAAATTACCAACATTAACATGTGGCTAGTTCCACTGAAGAGGAGAAGAGATTCTCCTTTTTCACTTTTGTCGTTTTGTTATTTATTCTCGGTGATTTTAAGTCGACACGGGCAAACATTGCCCAAGCAATAGATAAGTTATGAACCATTTAATTAGCCGACAAATTCCGCCCGATGGCCCTTCGTCGGACATGGTTGCAGATGGAACCCTGTCGTGAAAAAAATGCCGCGTCTTATGGATTCTCGCCGCGACTTAATACAGTGATATATGCTCGTTGGCACTCTAACACGTTTCTTTCGAGTACATGTTTGTGTAATAACCATCGCCACAACGATACAATACAACGCGTCGGTAACGCTTAATTACGGAAATGTATCATTTCTACAAAACGTTGCTTATTCTAATAATTCCCTGCTTCAGTAAAAATGTCCGTAGATTATGTATGTACCTACTTGCCACAAGCATTACCTGCAATAAACAAGAGAAAAGAAAACAGGAAAACGTTTTGTGTACCGTGAATGGATTATTTATCTATATCCGAAAAGGATATGGTGTGCAGGATATGGCTAAATGGTCGTTTTCTTGCAAGGGAGGTTTGTTGTTTGGAAGCTAATTGTACCTATAGTCTATTTTTTTAAAGTGACTCTCAGGCAATAAAACTGTCACTAAAAGGTCAACGTATAGTTTTGGTATTGTTTATGTGTATTGTTTATGGCACAATTTAAACGAAACACGTTTTGGACATTATTAGACAATATATATATATACCTAATAGCACTGGTATAAAATTGTTTTTTTATGACACGGGCAAAACAAGGTTATCCTTTTACAAAAATCCTCAAAAGAACTGTAAGCAGCTTTAGATAGTTTTTTGGCTATAAGGCATTATTGTTTTCTTACACATTTGACGATAGATACATTATTATTAATATTTAATGCGCCTCACAATGTCATTGTCATGTTTTATGACGACAATTTGTTTGTGTAGCATCCCTTAACAATGTTCAGTAATAATCAGCAAGCAAATTAGCACCCCATTTACTTTGGTATCTATTTTTCATTGCAGAAATATCTTCATGAGTCCGTTTCTTATGTTGGTCACTCACTGTATTTGAATTTTCTGGAAACAAATCGATATAAGGAAAAGTGAATTTTGGGAGGCATTTTCCATCTTATTTTATAAGCATTTTCAGTAAAAATAAATATTTACGTCACTGTGGAGAAGATTCCATCATTTAATGTGGATACTGAAAGTTCAGATTATGATTCTAATGGATTTAAATCTCGAACTAAATTATTAAGTTCATTCTCTAATGTCAGACGGGGCGCGTACGTATTACGCTGTCACCATAGGTTTCTATTTTCAGATTGTATTTCAGGGTACCAAAAAAGATTAAAAACGCCTAAAGGATATCATGTCACAAATTCTTTGTTTATCAGTAAATGGACAAGCTCATGGCCTTACTGTTTCTATATTATTTTAGTAATGCCATCTTTTGAAGATGGGAAAAGCTGGTAGGAAGGTCAGAGTCTGTTTACATAATGATATATAGTATATTAAGGGAAATTCTTGGGGCGTCAATGGAGGAATTTGTTATTTTAATTTGTAATATGCGTACTTTAAACTAAAGGGTACAGAAAATGATGACATGTTTGAGACTTTCTAAATTCTACAAAATAATCTGAATAGGGGTAGATACCAAAAACATTTTTATTTTAAAAACGAATTTTTTTGGTACCCCTATTCGGCTCATATTATTTTGTTGATTCCAATCAGGAGGGAAAAATTATGCAATATTTCTAAATTCTATTTTGTAAACTACTTTTTATTTTTTTTTAAGTACTGATAGTGGTCATTTTATCAAATATCTACTTTAGAAAGTTTTACGGTGGGACGAAATTTATTCCTGGAGAATTAATTTCTGGATGAATAAACGAATTTATTTCTCAGGAAGTTTTTTCGTTTTGGAAAAAGGGAAAAAACAAACCAGAAAAATTTTTTTTTTTCCCCTTTGCCCCCAAATGGAAACTCTCGGGGGGGGGGGTGAGGTTAGGTTAGGTTAGGTTAATTTTTTTTGTAAATTTATTTCTTTTATTGTTTTTTCCCCGCTAGGGCAATCCATTTTACATTGCTTAAAAAGGCCTTTCAATCGCAAACAGTCATAGCGATGCATTCGTTTTTGTCTATTTACAAGAATTTCTAGAAATTGATTGATTGTGTAAATGGAGGAAATATTTCTACAAATTATTTCGTCTTTTAAAATTGAGAAAATATTTCTAGAAATTATTTCGTCTTTTATATTTTCATCAGGAATTAATTCGCTCATTTGCAGGAATTTGACCAGGAATAGTTTCGTTTTGAGAACAAATGAATTTCTCAGAAATTAATTCGTAAAAAAATCAGAAATAGTTTCGCTTCCATTTTTTTCGGGAAAATCGCTCCAGGAATTAATTCGTAGAGCCAAGTTTTACTGCCTGAACCGCGCCGCATTAAGAAACTAAGACAATAGTAGAGTTTTTTAGCCTAACTATAAATTTCATGAAAAAAGAATATGCTGATCCACATCATCAGAATTCAATTGAAGATAACTGTGTTTGATATAACTTGACCTTTTATCTGTCAAGTATTTAATTTATTTAATAAGTAGGTACCGGGTGTCTGTACGCCGAAGACAAAAACATTTGTGCATTTGTTCCTGTGCAACAACAATCAAATGAAGGTACACACAACGGTGACATTGCACCAGTGAGTGAAAGAGAATGAAATTTTTATGCACTTCAATTGTCAAAGTCGGCTTGATTTATCGGCACTGGTGGTGGTACGAGTCGAACAACGGACAGCTATAAATAAGTTAATGGCGTGTGGGATGACTCGATCTAGTCCGAAGTGTGTATATGTTATTTGTGTGTGTGTGTGTGTCTGTGTTACTCTTTTTATGGCGCATAACTATTATTTGACCAACTACATATATATACATACACATATTTCTATCGGTGACCGTTAGTAATGGTCTAGTTGTCCCAGGACATTGCGACCACCGATTGATTCATTTTTGATCGCTTGAACCCAACACAACGGACGAGACATTATCTGTCTTATAATTTTAAGTAGTTAGGAAATCTCAGAAGATATGAAAAACATGCAAAAAAATTGGTACGTTCTCCTCGTGTCAGAAATCATAGAAAAGTTTAAAAATCCAAAGATTTCAGAAGTGTAAGTAAAAGTAATTTGAAAGCTCATGAACCTTGACCTTCAAGTCCGCCCGTTGTTAACTAAACAGCTGAGCGTAAGTTCCGCCTTTTAACGTTTATAGTATACCTCTTTATAACGAAACTTAATAAACCGAACAACGTCATTTTCAAACACACTTCCTTAAGGACGTTCCCAAACAGCAGTTGTGTTCAACTTGTTAAAAAAATCCCCCTATGTAAATTACCATGACTACAATAAAAAATAGTTGAGATACAGTACATTCTTTCGCCTCTGCTCACATGCGCAGAACTACAAAAATGATTTCGTTGCGTCGTTTTTCAGATCTGGCAGCATTGTATTTTTACTGTGCTTGAGATACGTGTTGTTTATGTAGAGAAAAAAATATGTTACTAGTATTTTATGTTAATTCAAAGTTTATGATGTTAATATGCTACTTATTTATATTAAATACGAATAAATATTTTACTTGTTATAAAAATTAGCTCATTTTTAATATTTTTTATAACAAAACCAATACCGCTTGTCATAGTGATTTTTACAGAAAGATATTCGTTATATCTTTAATTAATAGTTCTCAGTTTTTTTAAACAATTGTAAGAAAATTACTACTGTTATTTTATAAAACATTCGCTTTAACATCGATCGGGATAGGGTTCCCATGTTAAATATGCAAATTTTAATATCAATATTTAGAAATTTACTACCGCAAGAACGTATAAAGGACACTTATAAGTATGTGTATTTTAAGTTTCAAAAGAATCGTAAGAAAATTGATTTTTTTGGGAACGTCCTTAAAAAACTTGCAGCCCTATTAAGATTTAGCATTACAAATGTTGTCAGATTCTTATTATTGATATCTACCTACCACTATTCCTTTATAATTGTTACTATTGCCGGCCATAACACTCTTCTAATTGTTGCCATTGTCGGCCATTACGATTTTAATTGTTAGTGAATTGTTGATGTTGTCGGCCATTATTCTTTTTCAATTGCTACCATTGACGGCCATTGTAATTTCATTGTTAGGTAATAAATTCTAATAAGGTATAAATGTACTTATAATATGTATTTCAAACTCTTTGTAATGGCCGTTCAATCTAAAGCATTATTTTTTTGTGTTAAGGTCAAATTTCTTAAAATGCCTTAGTGTGCCCTCTTAAGGTCTACACCTCGGCTGTCTCCCTACAAAAATAGTTAATCGAGTTAAATTTTCTTTGGCACTTATTCAGATTGTTAGAGATCAAGTTTATTTCTTTGCTGCCTTATTTAGTTCCTCAATATTGTTCTTTTATGTAGTAAATAATAAAATATAAATATTGCATAATTTTTCTCAACTGACTGTGTTAATAAGTGCTTATATATTGAAGTAATAAGTAAGTTTATTTTTTACAGTATCTAAAAATGTTAAAAAGTTAATCTGTCTGAGAGCGGTATCCTGAAAAATTTCCTCAGTACATTTTCTGCCACATTCCATACGCGCTAAAAAATAATCGTGCTAATAATCGCATAATCACATATACAAAGAGAATAATTTAAAGACAGCAAATTGACTAATAGGCATAGAAACATCTGACACTTTTCTTAAACGAATATAACCACTTCTTTCCGGTTTATAACACTGGCAACGGCATTTTGTTGCTAGTTGCTAATGACAATAATTTAGATGAACATATAACAAATGTTTCCATTATGTGCAATCCTACCTACGGTATGTTACAATCGACTTTAGTATTTATTCTTCAAAATAAATCAAAAGTAAAAACAAAAATAGATAAATAATGGCCACACGGAGAAAACAATCATGAAAATATTGTTAGATTTCTAGCAAATATGACTAAAAAAATCAGTCAATTATATAGACGACAGGACGCTCAATAGACCAGGGTCCATAATTTTTGAAACCAAGAAAAAATTATAGTAGGATGTAACCCATTGGAAAAGGAAGAGAATATAACAGAAATAAAAGGAAAAATAATCTACGGGCGAGCTGAGGTCGGGAAGGGGAAGGGGGTGAGTTTTTAAGGGTAACAAACGGAAAAAAGTTAAATGGCAGTTGTAGGTAATTAAATGATCTACAACTTTTGTATTTACACTTTTTTCACATAACCTCAAAATTTATGTGAAAATTCAAATAACCAACTTTTTGGTTTTTTATTTTTATCTTTTACAAAAAAATTTTTTTTTCACGAAATTTGGGGAAAACTTACCTATTTATGTCCCAAACACGCTGTAATTTTTTTGATTTGAAATATTTATTTTGTCATCTTATTTGTATTTAATATCGAAAAAGCACCCTAATTTTCAATCGAAGATTCTCACGTCAAAATCTGCTTTTTTAAAAACGTTGGTGGGCCTTTTATTCGTTGAAATCTCTACTTTCTAATGGTGTGAAAAAAATATACATTACTATGGTAAGTTTTTTTCAGTAAAAAAGTTGATTTATTAAATTTAACATATATATTTATATATTATGAGATTTTCTATGACATAAATGTAATTAGAATTTATGAGAATTGTAGTACATATTATTTACTGGAAAAATTTTACTTGACTCATCAAGTAATGAAATTATGATTATTTTTCTCCGTGCAGATAAAAATTAATAAATCCGTTTAGTTATTATAAATAAAGGGTGCCTGTTAAAATTTAAATTACAAACCTACCCTTATCTAACCTGACATTGTGTAAGCCAATGATCCGTAATGTTTTGGTTTGTTTTTTGAAAACTAGGTACCTACTCAAAAACGCTATACATAGATATAACTAGCTTTTTCATGAATAGACATTAAAATTCGATTATTTTGGTAGCAACTTTCTGTAAACCACCATAAAAACAAACCGTTTTGAGAGACTTTAAATATTCTACAATTCACATTCATGTCATAAATTTAAAAAGCATCACTCTCGCTCTTCCTAGTTATTAAATGTAGGTAAGTGTTCGTCTTGGGTTAACCCTCTTATGGCCTTTTTACTGGGCACATAACGTAGATAAAATTGATATCTGAAGAATTTATGATTTTCCTTATAAAGATACCAAAACTGCCATTTGGAATATAATTTTTATTTCTACCTCTCTGTAAAGTGCACCATTAAAACTGTTTTCGTTGCTTTCACCATAAATTACCAACGTATAGGTAGGTATTTGATGTTTGAAAAATATTAAGCACGATGTCATATTTACATTTCAAAAGATCTATTTTCTTTCTTTACCTAATGAAATCATTAATTAATTCATAGAAAAGTATTTATTAGGATTAGCTACTCGAAAAACGTATCGATTTATAAATTTGATTTAAAATGTTCAAAAATAAATTGTAATTTATTAATTCACTCTACAATTATTTCGGACCTTTAGCCTTTTTTTTAAGAGTACAAATTATCGGATGTTTCATTAAGGAAGGCCACCGGTCATATTAGGTACTAAAATGACCATCAGAAAATCTTGGAAATTGTTTGTAAACTTTGCATTTCCTTGCAAGAAGGTGCAATTGATAGGGTGAATCATTCAATTCAAGATTTCTCCGAAAATGCTTATAATAAGCTGTAACTTTAATAACATCATTAGAAAACTAGAAAAATTACGGATAAGTGCTATCTCAGGCTCATTGGCGTACCGATCTTAACAAGACTGGGGGAAACCCCTAAACGTTTAATTATATTATTTAAGTCGCTGTATCTTCTAAACGACTTATCCTGTTTTAGCAAACTCAGGCTTGTTTGGAAGAGAAATGTAGATAACTATTTGCAAATTCCGTATTTATTGGTAGCCGATAGTTTAAAATAAAATTGCCACAGAGCCCAATTCGGAATAATATCAGTTATAATCGAAAAATAGATTAAATTTACCGGAAAAATCGAAAAAAATCTTTGTCCGGTTCATAGTTACTGGCAACAAATTAATACTTTTTAAAACCTTAATTGAAAAAAAAAACGATTTCGTAGTTTCGTAGCATTGTCGGTAGGATCTGTAACAATTAGTTTTCATTTTGTCATATTCCGCGCCTCATTGTCATGCATTGTCTAGGCTTACCTAAGCCTAGTTCAAATAATGTAACTAAAAGACCAAATTTGGAAATTTAAACAAGCCTATGATTTGGCCTAGTCCTAAGCCTCGTTTTTTGCAATTCAAGTGTTAAAAAGTATTCACTTCTGTCCAATACATGGGTAGGTATATGTTTATTCACAATCTTTAAGCGGTCAATAAATAAATTACCTAACTTAATTTATGTAATACTTTTCATCAAAATGGGTCGGCTTAAAAAGTCAGGGATGTATAAATAGGTTTCAATTCACTTAATGCTGCGGAGGGTGCACTTATTGTGAAACATATTGTAATAATAAAATATATTTTCCTTAATATATAAAATATAGGTACCTACTACAGATTGTGAAGCAACATGTAAAGTGCAACCTAGAAGAAACATTTCAGTCAGATTAGAAGACTATAATGAAATAAAATAATCAGATATACAGGTATCCATTGCCTTTCAATTGTCTAGAAAATAGTCATTCCTTAGATATTGAAAAAATTGACTTTACTAGATATATAAAATTGAGGTTCCGGATTAGATCTGATACACTTAAAATTGCAAAATCATTTAAAACAAACAGTCTCACCATAAACAAAATGCAAAATTTTGATAACAAACTCATTTTAGACTATTTGTAATAATTAAACTGTAAAACTGGTACTTTAAATAACAATCTTCTATCTATAGGTAATTCACCTAAGAAAGAAAAGTAGTATCGAAGAAGCTTATAAATTTTGTAACTCATCGTACTGTGACTTCTTCAGATGGAATATTCCACCTAAAGAAGCTACAGACAGCGTGGTGAAATGGTCGTAGTGGGCTAATAAGTGCTTCTAACCAGAACTAAGCGTTTTATTTCATATTTAAGAAGAAAAAGTTTTACTAAGGTTGCCGGTTTTGGTTTATAAAGTCAACATTGTAAAAATGTTACTTATTATTTATTTATTATTGGCAATATAAATAAACTAATCCGTATTCCTACCTCAACGAAGAGGCTTTCTTGGCTGAACGCAGATATTTAATAGTTTTTTTGCATCTTTCTCTCTCTCAGTTTGTAGAGCTTGCACGTTTTACTTTAGATACTATCTACTGTTTCATGAATTTTTTAATATTAAAGTAGCAAAAACATATTAATTTTATAAAGAATTTGCAATGTTCCTTACCTACGGCTAACCAAAAAAAAATAAAGGTATCCTTCTATTCCTAGAGGTAAGTATATGTAAGGGGTAGTCGATTTATTTTGCCAGCAATAAACAATAAAGTAAAAGATTTACAATTTTGACATTATAATCCAAAATTGACAAAAATAACACGAAGAAAATATAATATAAAGGATTAGTCGTCCGAGACAATTGTGAGGAGAACTAAAATACAATTAATTTCACTTTATTTTTGTTTAAACAAAATTTATTAACACAATGTTTCATGAAGAACCATCACAAAACACATTAGATTCATGCTAGTTATTAAAATGTGTCGGTTGATTTTGTAAATTCGTTCAGATTCGTTTCAATTTATTTATTTCCCGGGAAAACGAAAGAAATATCTCTTGGAGCGTGGGTGAAAAATTGGAGTAGGTACCATTAGAAAAAAATGGCCATTTGTTAGAATGTTTTCGTTACGTGGAGAAAGAATGCACCCACCGATTATGAAAACGGGTGATGGGTGACACAAACAACGACCGTCGCAGCAGCAGTAACAGCAGAAGAAGAAGAAGGAACAGCAACAGCAAGAGCAGCAGCGGCGAAGCTCTAATGAAACCATTCCATGCAAGGAATTTCTCGCCGAAGAGTAAAAACTGAAATTGTTGCAAATCGGCTCTAAACTTATTTCGCGTGCATTCAACCGTGGCCGGCACATCCCCACCGTGACCCCCACTCTCCAGGTGTCTCTGGTGGGGGTGTTATCCCCTCCTTAGCCCGCCCCTCATTGGCTATCAACTCTATGCACAATACAGTCGAAGCTTAAACACCGATCGGTAATGTAGTTTTTGTCACCTGATGGCACGTTGTTTTTTTTAACACCTGCATTGTTTTACTCACACGACTGTTTCATTTTCCATCTAATAAACGCGTTCCGATTACTATCGAAGGTGCATCATTTCCTGTCTGTGTTTCGCGGATAATATTTGGAGAAATAAATTGAAATAAAAGAGTTCAGTGGAGTGTTTGTTGTTAGTACGTTCATAACAAGTATCATCCGCGGCCTGTCTTTCAACAACATCAAACAAACAAATGTCGTCGGTGCCTCCTAATGTGTGAAAAGGATATTCTATAGGAATGCTCACAGGTAAATAATAAATAGCCTAGCTAGGTATCTACCCCACATAAGTATCTACATAAAGGTGATATTGTTGATGTTTTCGGTATGCAAATGTGCGAAGGCATTTGCGACAAAACCGCGCGTCGTGTGCCGAACGCGTTTTTTGTATTCTTTATTATAACACACGTGGCCGTTGAATTTTTATAAGTAGACGAGAGTATTATAGGTTGCCCTTAGGCAATAAATTTGCATATGATTTGTCATACGCCACGGATCATTGCATGTAATATATGTAAGGTATTCCGTTAATGGATTCAGACAAACAAATCCAATTCGAACGACATATGGTTCTCGGATCTTTGCGAAAATTTTGGTTACGAAACCGAATTGCCCATCTTACACATCATCTCGCTAATTAACTGAGTTGAGACGCGAATTTTGGTGCTTGAGATTCTTCTCTAGCCAAAATTACTATCATTAACATTGTCGAGGTTTAAAACAAAAAGTTTCTTTATAATTTATACCTACGTAAATTTCGTTCAATGGTCAAAAAACCTTCAGATTTAGTACACCCACAAGATGCTATCAGACATACTCATTGAAAATCAAAATTCGTTTAGCATTTCCATAAAGTTCAGTCCAGGAGGTTCAATGTTCACGACGTTTTCCGGAAACGGTCCAGATGAATCTGTTTCAAAATTCTTTTCCAAACTAAAGCCAGACACTAGGTTTCTTTCTCATTTTTGGATAAAGATTATAGATGTATTTTCTGATTAGGTGCGATTGAGTAATTTGATTAAAAACTACATCTGTAAATAAAAAAATCAAAACGATACAGCTCTTAAAAAGAACACTAAAAGCCCAAAAATTCACAAAAACCTTTAGAGATTTAGTACACCCCCAAAGCCTTATCCTCAGCTACTTATTAGAAATATTCGTTTAGTATTTCCATAAAGTTCAGTCCAGGAGCTTCAGTGTTCATGCCGTTTTCAGAAAACGGTGCAGATGAATCTTTTTTAAAATATATTTCCAAACTAAAGCCAGACACTAGGTTTCTTTCTCATTTTTGAATAAAGATTATTTGTGTAGTTTGCGATTGAGTAATTTGATTAAAAACTACATCAGTAAATAAAACTGTTATTTATTCGCGATAGGGACTTTCTGATGAATCAGTTTAGGTTCCAAGAGATTTTTGAAGGGATTTAGATTTTTTCCTGCCCTAAATTTTAACGGACTTTAGCAATAGGGGAAGTAGGTACATAGTAATGAACGGAAGCTGCTTGTTGAACTGAAGCCGGTCCGTCCTCGACTTTATACCTAAGTACCTAGGTATCAGTTTAAAGTACCGTTGGAAAACAAAATCTTAATTAGCAAGATAGAAACAAGCAAAACAAAGCGTTCAAAACAAGCGGGTTCAATGTCACTTTCCGTGCAGCACTTATCTCTATTATATTACTTATAACGCCAACAAATCAACTTTAGATACCTAGGTACTTACTTAGGTAAGCAACCAGCCAACAACGGTCGGTCCACCTATGGGTCTTTTTTATTTGCGCGTGATGTTTGTTTTAAAGATTCTTCCGCGGAATTCCATCGATTCTCGCGAAGATATTGTCGTCCGGTGTTTTTTATCCGATGTCTAGGTATAAGGAGACACCTTAATGGCGTGTTATAGCCGGGCTCTCCGGCAAAAGTTAATGTTGATGGTATCAAAACCGGTACGCCTCAACTCGTCCTCCCAATAAAATTTGTTACCTACTTGCTTAAAATAATGCCTAATACCAATTCGATTCAACGGACAGAAAAAATCCTCACTTAGGTTATCTTATACCTATAGGTAATTCTGGAAGGTACTATTATTAGGATTTTCTAGATTTACTATATTTAGTCCCGGATTTTCCAGAACAGTCTCGGTTTAAAGAATAAGTATATGTCGCGGAAAACTAAATAGTTTACCACACTGTGTGAATATTATAATAAATAAGTGAATAATTGCAAAAAAGAGAGCACGTACTTCCCTTTAAGATCTTGAAAAATAATTGAAATTTGCTAAAGGAATTAAAATTGATACTGACGCTTATTGCAGTCAATGAAATTTAACGCTTTCAATTTCTTGAAGTGATAAAAAATATATTTTAGAGCACATTCGATCTAGAAAACATAAAAAGAATGTGTTTCGCATTATGTTATGTTATTATAAATATATTAGTTAAGATACATAACAAAAAAAAGGAAGTTGGTCATGTAGGTAGTAAGTAGGTACCTACTAATTTTGTCCATACGTAGGTCACTAATATGTAATTAGATTGAATCTTCTTCAGAAATATTTTTTTGTAAATAAATGCATACCTACTCTGAACGACTATTGATAGATACTTTTACAATAAAGTATGAGATGTAGGTAGATATTCTATTAAATTTTGGGTTGAGGCATAATTACAACAGTAATAACTTCAAGTGACCGACAAAAAAGGTTCGTTATAAGTAATAAGCTATTGTTATGCATTTGTATTGGATTTGTAGTTTACTGATAGTTTTGAAATATTTTAAAATTATCTTCATCTTTTAATTGCAACGGAGTACTACCACTAATATTTACATTTGTTTTTTCTTTGTTGAGAAAACCGTTTTAAAAGAGTTGGAATTTTTTTGTTTTAAAATTAGTTTAAAATTTTACGTTTACAAGTCAGAATTTCAATTTTTTAAGTTATTTTCAGCCCTTTTTACCCTTTTCATTGTTTGGTCATTTTACAATCTTTTTGTTATTTCAAAAGCCTTTACCACTGGTTTTCATTTTAAACTGAACTCTCCTTTTTGCAACTTTTACCCAAATTTATTGAAATTATTTTACGTGGGGTTTCTTTTAAAATGAAATAAGCAGTTTTACACAACTTTAAAAAGGTTTTTTATAACCCAAATTTTTGAAAATTAAACTTGTAGTAAACTTAAAAAAGCAGTTCATCAACTGGAATTAATAGGGTTTTTGCTTTATACCTAAATCGGAAAATTTTAATTTCAAAGGGGGGTTTTGGGTTTTTTTTATTTTTCCGGAAAGTTTCCGGTTTTTTAAATGGATTCATTATTCGCGAAGAAATTATTACTTGTTTATATGGGCCTGCTTTTTAAATGTGGTTCGTTATAAACGAATGTTCATTAATCGGGTCCATTATAAGCGAACATTTCTGTATTAGAATTCTTATTCTCTATATAATATTCAAAACTGGCTGTAATTACCATGTGTATATGACAAATAGGGTTGACTTCGTTTAGCAACTTACTTATTAGGTACTGATTTTCATTTAAAAAATAACAAAAACTGTTATCTACAATAGATATAATTTCAATTTTATTGGTAAAGATAGTCTTATATTAAATTCATTTTTATTCACTCAAAATAATCATTCTCAAAGGGGCATAAATAATTACTTAAGTCGTTGTTTAACAGTCACATCCACCCATACACAAAACAAAAAAGTCATAAACCGAAATCGACCGCATTAAATTTAAAGAGTCTATAACGTCCTCTATACTAATATGCGTAGAAAATGAGCCATTGTAACATTATTTGTGGATAATACGGGCCCTATAAAAACTAAATGTTTGAATACTCGAGTTTTGTAGACACTTATTGTAATTCTGGATTACTTTGAACGAAAATAAGACTCTTACACAAAATATTTTTATTTTACTTAATATTTATATTATAAGTACTTACATGTATCTACCTACTTACTGGAAACACTTTGTTGTGAATTTGAGTTAAATAAGGAGGGATATGCGGGTATAAAAAATATTCATTGAATTGAATTAAAAGTATTCAATCAACAATTTAAGAAACAATCAAAATATATCATGCCCGGAAGGATTTTTAATGCAATAATGCCTTACACGTATTTATCAATTTTCTACTAATAAAAGGCAAGTTATTGTAATTAAAAAATTTCTGATATGTGTCCAATTTTTTATATTTTATTACACTAAAAAGTGTGTATCAATTTTATGAGCTAAAACAACATGGTGTTTAAAAAAAAAACATGATAAGAGACTGCTTAAATATTACAACTGATATAAAACTATGAAGTGTTCAAATAAATATGTAGTTGTGGATAAGAAATCAACTTTTGTAACTTTTGAACGTGGGTCCAGTTGATGTTCTAAAATATAAACGAGGCTCTCGGCGGCATTCCTATCCGGTAATCGTCGAAAACAGCATCAAGATCTGTATCCGGACGGCTCAATGGTGTTTGGAAATTCGATTTCTTTTTCGTGTCGTTAATTCTTTTAAACGGGCTATTTAATTATGGAAATGGGCTCGATAGGGATGTTCATTAATTACGAGTAATTTGTAGAAAAGGCTGAATGTGATTGTAGACACGCTGTTTTGACCGTAATAAGAAATACCTACCTACCATCACCATCGCGCCTTATAATCACCGTATCGTCGTTCTGGTTCTGGTGTTTGTTTTTAGAAATAAATTTTAACGCTTTAGCTGATGGTATACACAGCGTTAATTCGATGTTATCGATAAAGACATATCGTTTAAGAGACACTGTTTCATTAAGAAATTGAGATATTACTGGACGTTAACAACTGGAAAAGATACGGTCCAGGGTTTAACTTAAAACAAAGTTATGTCGTGGTTGGTTTCGTTAATTAATTCGAGATGAATTCAGTTGCTGAATAAATCCAGTTCTATCCAGACAATGAATTTACTAACAGAATTTATAAAACAAATACGTAGGTACACAATAATAATGAAAATTTAAAGGTAGATACTAATGGTAATGACCACTTTGAAGTGCCCGTTTATTAATTTTAATTTTTCGATTATTAAGATGATGTTAGAAAAGACTATACAAATAACTTTGATTATGTATCAACAATAAAATAGTTAGACTGATTTTGTATGACAGTTATATTATGTGTGATAGTTTCTGGCGGGTTTGACAAGCTCTTACGCCGGAGTCTTAAGTATTCTATAAGATCTTTGAATCAAAATTTTATAATCGATTTTACTGTTCGTTATTTTTAACATTTTTAATAATTTCGACTTTCTACTAAGAGACAACGAATTATGAAATTGTAAACATTTAAAAATTGACTCTTATTGTTAACAGAACGTTGAACTGAACTTGTTATAGGTACCTAGGCAGAAAGAATTAAAAATTTATTTGTTTTCGAAAACTATTGCCAAAAAGCAAACTATTTTACTTTTTCAGTTCCTTTATAAATATTTCAAAACCATTATTATGACTAATAGACACATTGTGGATAAATTTTATGATTCGTCTTTAATAGGTATTCGTTTAATCACAGATAATTTTAATCCTAAAATATAATTAGGTGGTTTTGTTACTTATCACGTCAAGATTTTATTATTACCTACAAAATATTAGAGTATTTACAATCACAAACACTACTTTCTCATTTTTACTTACAAATAATAGAAAATTAAGTATAAATTTCTTCCGAGATATATTTTTTATAAAGAGGACTTCCTAAGTAATAATCTATTGTGCCTTTTATTCTAATACTGACATTAAAAAGATGATCTAAAATTAGAAGGAAATACGTATTTTTTTTCTGAATTTTTCTGTTTTCAAAGTAATTTCTTCATTAAAAATAATGTGGCTAGGTACCTACCTTTCTTCCAATGTTGATATTAAAAAAAAAATGACTTAGTTTAGGGGAAATGTTCAAAGTACTCTCTGGATGATTTTTTCTTCAAATGTGGTGCCTGTTTTCTAATATCTACTGATATTAAGGGAATTGGACTTTTGTAAAAAGAAAATGTTCCAATTTCTCCCTGGACTATTTTTCACTAGAATAATTTCCTATTTAACGATATTGTTCCTATTTTTCTTCTAATATTGATTGACCTTTCTAAAGAGAAAATGTTCTTCCTGGGCTATTTTTTACCGGGATGATTTCTTAATTAACAATATTGTATCATTCGCTTAATATTAAAATATTTAAAAAAATTGACTTAGGTAAAGAGAAATATTTAAATTTTTTCCTGGATTATTTCTAAGTAGGATGGCTAGGTACCTAATTAAAAGTATAGTGTTTACTTTTCTTCCAATACTAATTTTAAAGAAACTGGGCTAAACTGGACGTAGAGGGAATTTTTTTTTTTTTCTTGACTCGTGTGGAATATTTACTTAACTTCCAACATAAAGAACAGTTCGATGGAGTACCTATACTATACATTTTTTTCATTTTGTAAGCACATTAAACACCTTATTAGTAGTTTAATATTTTTGTTATTGTTAACTCTTTCACGATCTGCCCTTTTGAGGAAAGGTTTCATTCTCTAGCTTGCCTTTAAATTTTCTCATAATCAAAATCGGATAAGACACCTCTAGGCTATTTTAACTAGGTATTAACTAACTAACTAATTGGAGGAACGTATGAGTGAGTATACGAGCAATAATGTTTGCATCACGCTCGATTGGTTACACACATCCATCTCTTCTATGTATCGTAGTAGATATGTTATGTATGTTGGTACCTACATGCCTGACTATTGTGAACGAGAATGCGGAATCGAAAATGTGTCATTCAATGCGGTAAATATCGATAATATCTTGGGTTCAACACTTTTACGTTTATTCAGATGAAATTGTTTTAAAACAATTAATATAAATAACTTCTAGTGCTTTTATTTACTTATTTATTTATGTGTTTGAGCAAAATACGTCGACCATTTCTGAATTAATCTTAAATATTTTTTTGTGGACATTGTAAAGTTTGATTTGATTGTACTTTAGGTATTTTACTCTTTCGGATTCTTGGACAATAACAAAACATTCTTAGGTGCAGACTTGACTTGACTTGAATTGATTAGACGAGCATAGTGGGTTCTGTCAATAAAATAACAGCGAGAAAATAATCATTGTGTATTTTCAAATGAAAAGTGGATCTCCTTGTGATGTCCAAATTTAAAATTAAATTAATAGATATTCAGAAAAAGGTGTCTTTTTAAGTCAGATAATTCAATAAAGTAAGTATTTGTATTTGAATTAAAACAATTTTTCATGTAGTTGGATATTTTTAGAAGAAAAAGGAAACCTTTTTAAAGTAAACTGCCTTGAACATACATAAAATCAAGTTTAACGAAAGATCGATTAATAATTTCTATTCACGAAATCTTTAAAATCCAAATGTTCATAGTTTAAAAGAAGACGATTGGATAAAATGAAAACAAAGGGCATCTCGAGCAATAAACGTAATAAAAGAATGCGTGACAACACTTCTCGTCATCTTATTATGACTAAAGGACAAATTCTTAAACTTATATTCGTCCACTTTAAGGATAAAGGATTTTTAAGACCCTCAAAAGTTCTTAATGTGTTTGTTGCTCATCTTAAAAAAGCCATTGAAATAAATATCTACTATTTTTGAACGTGGATGTTTTTAAGGAAAATGTTTCATCCTTATACTAATGGATATAAGAACACAAAATTCAGTTGTTGGTGTTATGTAGGACTTTCTTAAAAATAAATACGAAGATGCTGCGTATAACAAAATTTAACACGATTTAATTTTTGCTTGAAATACTAGGGACCCTGTACGGTTTCCGTTATGGCGCGAAATAGACTTGTTGGGTTTTTATATTATTCAACTGTCCTTGTTCCCTAAAGTACCCTGAACTCTCTCTATTTTTTTTTCTAATCCCCTCGTTTCTCCCTAAAAGCCTTTAGCGCCAACTTTAAGAAAAACTTGCCTAAATTAGCAAATTAAATTGTGCCCACGATGTCTTGGGGAACAGTAATGTTTGATTAATGTCTTCTATGATCTAGACCAGGGATGGCGAACCTTTTTTGATGTCCGTGTCACAAAGTCATAAAAAATCTTTTTTAAATAGGTACCGTGCCACAATAAAATTTCATTCGAAATGTTAGCGTGGTTGAAACTATACGTAAGTATAATTAAACAAACAAACAAAAGCAATTCATCTTTAAACAATTTTTTATTAATCAACGTTTTACAAAAAGTAATATGCTAGAAACAAAATTCACGTTAAAAAAAATTGTTTTTAATGTGATTTTTGTTGCTGAACACAAGATGATAAAGATTTAATATCTGGTTCATATTTAGTTCATTTCAACAGTACGCATGCAGAGCTCTACTCATCCGTCATTCTATTCCTATATTTATTTTTTATAAAATTTAATTCTAACAATAGAGATTCATATGCCCACGTCGATGAAAATATTGATAAAATTGCCTTTGCTTAAATTTTTAAAGTTTTAAACAATTAAACGTGCCAGGAACTGAATTCCATGTATAGTTAGAATTTCATCTTCTGCAATTTTATTTATTTTATCCAATAATCGATTACTTTCAATAATTTCTAAATCATTTCTTAAATCAACAAATTTTTAGTTGTATATGGTACTTGACTGAAATTCAACTAATTCCATTTCTAATTCATTAAAATTTAACCACTCAAGGACTTTTAAATTTAATTTTTCAAATGGTATTGTATCAGGATATAAAATAAATTTTGATTCGAGCGCTACAACAGCAACAACATTCAAATACCTTAAGAAGGCGAAACTGGATACGCAAAATTTTTTATCTAATGCACATCTGTATATACTTCGAAAGAATTCACGCGATATTATAATAATAAAATGTATAAGTTGACGGTTCTAGTTAACATACTAAGACAGGTATTCAGTACCACAAATTTATATAATAAACTATAAATTAAGTGTAGATTAATAACTTTTATTGCATTTCTATTAAAAAAGATAATTAAAAAAAAAATTTTTTTTGTGCGTGCCATCAAAATTTTCAAACGTGCCACTTGTGCCAATCGTTCGCCATCCCTGATCTAGACGATTAAGGATTAGTATTCTGTTTACTTTTTTCCCAAATTTCTGGTTTGACAACGTCTTCACAATTGATTTCGTCTTGTTTCATAAATCTGTTTGTACATTTACAAAAATGGTGAATAAATTCAACAGGTTTGTTTGATGTTCCTATGATCCTATGTATGTAAGTAAATATGTATGTATATGTTAAGTACGTAACATCATTGCCCATCTGTTTCCTTTTCCGTTTAAGCAGAGAGGGAGCTATGACGTCCCATAATTGTATAATGGTACTTATTTTACATTTTCTTTTTTCTCCCCATGCCGCCGCGGCGTACCTGATTAATTCTTCGCAGATTGCGCGGGGAGGTTTTCGCGATGATTGTAGGTACGTACCTACGTATATATATATGTATGTGTGTAGGTATATGAGTGCGTGTTTGCGAAGTTGGTATACTTCGGTGTCCGTATATGGCAACCCGATATAGCGTAGCGCGGGTCGGACGGAGTCCATTAATTTCAACACAGGCCGGTAAATACTCCGGTGAACTTAACAAATGAAGCGAAATAAGACGACGCGATGGAGGCTAACAAATACGATGATGCATCGCGTCTGATAGCCAGCTACTTAGTAGGCGCTAGTGCGAGGTGAAGACAGCGGTTTGCCGCCTCTGAGGTTAATCGCAATGTTGCCAGGCGTACCATCATTTTTCCAATTTTTGAAATAAAATAATCACAATAATTCGATAATCAAAGCTTAAAATGGGATGAAAAAAACTACCGCCGACGTTTCGCTCAAAGGTTGTAGTTGACTTTATCTTTTAGCATTGAGTAAAACGTCAGCGGTAGTTTTCAAACCAAAAAAGAATCTTCACCTCAATGATGATCGTAGGCTTTCACGTCCGGCGTTCATATGGTAACCAAGTATTTTCCGAGTTGTTATGCCATGGTCCTGTCTTCCTCCTTTACTAAACGTTTCGCCAGTTTCGACTGTTACATCTTAAGGACGTTCCCAAAGAGCAGTTGTGCTCAAGTTGTCAAAAAATTCCCCCTATGTAAACTACCATGACTGCAATAAAAAATAGTTGAGATACAGTACATTTCTTTCGCCTCTGCTCACATGCGCAGAACTACAAAAATGATTCCATTGCGTCGTTTTTCGGATCTGGCAGCATTGTATTTTTACTGTGCTTGAGATACGTGTTGTTTATGTAGAGAAAAAAATATGTTACTAGTATTTTATGTTAATTCAAAGTTTATGATGTTAATATGCTACTTATTTATATTAAATACGAATAAATATTTTGCTTGTTATAAAAATTAGCTCGTTTTTAATATTTTTTATAACAAAACCAATACCGCTTGTCATAGTGATTTTTACAGAAAGATATTCGTTATATCATTAATTAATAGTTCTCAGTTTTTAAAACAATTGTAAGAAAATTACTATTGTTATTTAATAAAACATTCGCTTTAACATCGATCGGGATAGAGTTCCCATGTTAAATATGCAAATTTTAATAGTCAATATTTAGAAATTTACTACCGCAAGAACGTATAAAGGACACTTATAAGTATGTGTATTTTAAGTTTCAAAAGAATCGTAAGAAAATTGATTTTTTTGGAAACGTCCTTAAGTAGATTCTACTGAGGATGCCATCAGTCGAGACTGGCGTAACGTATAGTAAAGGAGAAAGACAGGACCACGGCATAACAACCCGGAAAACACTTGGTTACCCTACAATTTTCACCTCTTTTTTGGCCTTTGATTGTTGAATTGTTCGAAATTGTAACGACAATTGGTAACTACCAAAACTCACCTCATTTTGAAGTCGTTTCACAGCTGTTACATTACTGATTTTTTAAAGTTATTGTGTCAAACGTAAAGATTCATTTAACTTCCATTTAATATATATGTATGTACTTACTTTTTCCCTGTTACAATTTAATTGTACAAGGTAGAGGTAGGTACTTCAAAATATCATAGGTCCTGAAATATGCAAGTGTTATAAGTAAGTTTAAACGTTGAATATAAACTGCAGTGAGAACTTCTGCCTCAATAGAGTTGAGTTGATCAACTTTTTAATTGATTCAGTCAAACTTTTGTCGTTCAAGTGGTGAATCTTCACGAATTATTGTTTTCAAACTAGAGAATTCAAATAGAACACTGAAAACCCGAAAAAGTTTAATGATCTTAGACGCGTTTCAAACCCAAGGTGTCATCCACAGTTAGGGACTCTTTTAGAAACTCTTTAGATTATAAAAAGTTTTTGTGGAATTTTGTGGTTTCAATATTCTGTTCAGTTTTGTTTCACACTACTCTTTCAGGTGCTTTGAATATGTAAGTTGATCAAAAAGGGTTGAATGAAAACTACAGTGAGACCCAACCTCTGTTCCAAGAGAACTGACCAAAAACGGCTTAATCTCGTCAAACTTTTGTCCTTCAACTAGTACATCTTCAAAAATTAAACATGTCAACCACAGAATTCCAATAGAACGCTAAATACTCTAAATTCTACAAAAACTCATCTATAATCTTAATCTAAAACGCGTTTCGACACTCAAAGCGTCATCCTCAGTTAGTGCCACTTCAGATAATTAAAAGTTTTTGTAAATGTTCGGGGTTTTATTCAATTTACATTCACAGATATTTTGCATACGTAAGTCGACTTGTATCGACTGTGCACTGTGCAGTAACTACAACAGACAAGGATTCACATGATTCTGTGTACTTTCGACAACAATTCGTCAGTTTTCTTCAGGCATTCTTAAATGATTTCTGTATCCTTCCCTGTCTTCTGATGCCAGCTATTTCAGTAAAGTTTATCTGATGCTTCTAATCTATTTTTTTATAGAATCCACTACCTCACCCAAAAGTGATGTTTTTTATTTTATACGAGTTATTACCTGTGTAATAGAAATTCTTTTTTGTTCTACATTTGACAAAATTTGCAACCATCTGTACACATTCACATACAATTGCATTCGACGCCATTTGTAAATTAAAACTGTTGTTTAGTTTATATTGAAAAATGCGTGAACAAAACCTAATTGAAGTTGCATTCAAGTTTTACTGATCCACCAGAATCAACGTCAGGCCTCATGAGATTCTGAAGTACCTCTAAAAATGCCTAAAAAAAGAATTTTACCATGAAAATTCCATTCCAAATTGCGTCCAACTTTAAGTTTCGTTGCGTGAATGGTTTTTGATTTAAAAAAAAAGTCGCACAGAAAATCCTTCGAAAATTCAATAGAAACCAAAAGAACTGGTTGTTAAGTTAGAAAATGTTCTTGATTCACAATTAGGCACAACCTCATTCAGCTGTCATCGCACAGGGAAAGTTCCAAAAATTTAAACGAAAGGTTTTTGACCATCCCCTATATCCTATACTCACCTGATTTCGCTCAGAGGGTTCATTTTCTTCCAAATTGAAAAAAATTGTTAGAGTGTACAAATCTATATATGTAAAAGGTAAAATCGAAGACGCTTTCATTGATTATATCAGAAAATTGGACGCAACCTATTCTGATTCGGCATTGATAAACAATTTGATTGTTAGTTACGAAAAATATTTCAGAAGATTTGGCGATTATGTTGAAAAGCCATAAAATTGTCTGTGCCATCAGTACGGCCCCGGGTTTGTCGCCTAACTTAATCCAAGCTTTTTTATTTAATTGCTCGAATCGGTTAGCCATTTACTTTCTGTAGAAAAAAAATCATCTTTCTTCCATCTTAAACCTTAACTTCGATCTGTAGGTATTTTGTTGTTCTCATAATTCCAGTGAGGAGGCTGAATACATATAGGCCGTCTTCCTCCATACCTTCCAGATTTGCATTGTAATGTATTTCAGAACTGCCTCAGACTTATTTAAAAAAATGTTTGTTGATATTGTTTCAACCTTGTATCAAAAAAATTCAGAACTAATTACAGTTGTTATAAATGCCGTTGTGTAGGCATCTTTATAATGAAATAATGTAAATAAGTTATTATCTTGCGATTGGATAAAACCATTAAATACTTACTCTACATGTGTATGTAAATAATGTATTTTTAAATAACAATCCGCTAAATAGGACCCAGGAAAAATCATTAATTTATAAAATAAATTATCACCACGTAGGTGCATGAAATAATTGTTTATTAATTCGAAAATTATTGCAAATGGTTTTTAATAACACGTTACTAAACAGTTTTTGGCCGATTACTTGGAAACGAAGCGATTGTATTGTGAAAAAAAAAATAAAATAAATGAAGTTGATGATGGTTCAAATCCTTCATCAAAAGATAATTTTTTAAGATGAATAATACGTAATTTTAAACCGTTTTATGCTAATTAAATACTAATTATTATTATTATTAGGAAATTGTGTTTAACGAGCTTACCTACTAAAACGAATTATGCAAATGAAATGTAATAAAATTGTGCAATCTACTTCAATACAAATCTTGCAAATTATATTTACAGTTTTCTACTGTCCGAGTATCATCTTAATTATTTTTTTTACTTAAAGCTCTGGCATTTGCATAATTAATTTAGAAGCTCAAGAATAGTGTATAAGTTAGAAACAGCGATCATTGATTAACTAATGGGGATATTCACAATAAAATTAACCTTAAGTTAGTAGTTTAGAATTTGCTGATTTGTTATTTTGTACAAATTCTTTTACATTAGAAAAAATCACATATTATACCTTTGTATAAGTTCTCACTTGGTTGCTCATGGTTTTTAGTGATACAAACACTAAGGATGCATTCCTTTATTTATTAAGGATCCATCCATAAATTAAATCAGTGAAATTGATAAAATATATGGCAAATAATGACGCGGTGCTAAAGTATATAATAACCGAAAAGAGTAAGTGCTTACATGTTAAAGTGGCTCATGCCACATCGCGTGTGGTGTCTAGTTCTGCATAAGTTTAAAGACAGACATTTCTCGTCGTTGTTTGGGGCTATCAGGTTTGCGAATTCTTTCACATAACAGGTGTTTCACTATAGTAATACCTAACATAAAACACTTACATGTGATAACACACCATTTAGTACATAATTTAATGGTATCTAGTATAGGTACGTATCGTGAAAATTAGAAGTAAAGTATCACAAAACAGTCATGGAAAATTGAATGAATGAAATCTGAAGTTTTGTTATTTGCTTTTAATACCCTACTTTTTTCTTGTAAAAGTATTTTTATGTTCGTTTTTATTATTGCCCTCAAAAATTGAGCACCCCTACATAACGCCATCTGTTGCAACTTTACACTATTACTTTTAATGTACTTGAACCCAACCTGTTAGATGGCGTTTACGAATCGCAAGTTTTATGGTATTTGTTTAGAGTTAAATATTGCACAATCTCACGAGCCTTGACCTTAGGACGCTTTTGAGACATAACTTAAAACCTCATCGTTAATTATAATGTATAATATTGTGTTTTTATAACGTTGGATAAAAGGTAGATTGTGCGAAATGGTGTTTTTGGAATTTAAAATTCAATTGTTTTTTTTGTGTATCTACAAGAAAGAAATAATTTAGTTGTTTAATATAATAACTGTCTCTGTTTCGTTTAATGAGACGATCCAACAAGGAATTGACAAAAAGTTGGTCCAGTGCAACCAACCGTGAACCAACGACCTCCCCAGTGCGAAACTGATTCTTGCAACTAATACTAGTATATCTACAACACTACAAGTCCATGTCAACTGCAGCAGGTTAATTAATTTTCTTACAAACAAAACGAAATGATGAAAGTAATATGTTGGATACTACTATTTAGAAATAAATTAATAACTTACATTGGAAATTATTTTTAACTGATTCCTATTCTAATTTGTAGTTGACATTGGTTTATGCAATGATTTTTTTATTAAACTTTAGAATAGATTTGATTTTGCTGCAGTTTACAATTCTTATAAGGTCCCTCGTATTTCATTCGCTCTAAATACAATAACGCTTGAGAGTTTTTAGCAGATCCGTAAAAACAAAAAATAGATGTCGGTTTTAAATATAATTCGATTTAATTATTTACATTGAATTAAGGTATTTTTAGTTTGTAGTTTTTTGTTCGTTCTTATAAGGTCCCTCGTATTTCATTCGCTCTAAATACAATAACGCTTGAGAGTTTTTAGCAGATCCGTAAAAACAAAAAATAGATGTCGGTTTTAAATATAATTCGATTTAATTATTTACATTGAATTAAGGTATTTTTAGTTTGTAGTTTTTTGTTCGTTGGAAAATAATTCATTGGCCTTTGTGAGACAATCAGGTATTTGGTCTTGGTATTGCATGATTTTATATATACAATATACATCTGTAATTAACTGCCAGAAGAGAAGACGTTTACTTGCACTTACGAATATATACATTAAATAGATTAAATTTAAGCTTGTTATGTAGATTTTTGAGTAATTGGCGAAATTACAGTGCTCTGTATTCTCAGTACCCAAATAGTCTTTGAAGAATCATTATCGTATAGAGCTACAAACAGTAGAGCTGGGATATCCAAGAAAAATGTTAAAAAGAACCATCAACATTTAGCATTTCTTAATTTGCATATTCAGTGTATATCGAATAAATTTATGACATATATTTTATCTAAATCGTTAATAATTTAATGGCTTTCGAAAATTATTATTTAATCGTGATATATTGCTTGAAAATTTAAAAGGTTATAGCCGTTGAGACTTTTCGAAATAAGGCTGACTAAGGACTTGTACTTAACAACTACATAGTTAGAGAAGTTGGCGTGTCTGGTTGAAATTTGCTAATAAGCTTTGACTAGGTTTTAGTGACGTAAAAATAAAATAAATTTGAGTAAAAAATGTTGGGGAAGGTTCAGTACTTTATTAACATGAAACATGCCAAACAAAACTGAGAAATATTTTGATAAACAAAAAATTTATGTTGCGTAATCATGCATCATGCCTTTATTACGGTTAAATTATATAATATATATTATATTCCATAAAAAGTGATTTGTTCAAAATTTTTTTTCAGAGAGAGAGAGAGTTAGAGAACGAAACGAAAATATTGTTCCCTATTGTCGATAGAATATGTAAATTTTTCGTCTAAATATTACAAGTTTCTTTTATATTTTACGTACCATTTGGGGTTAAACATCTTTTTTTATGTACCCCAAACTTTAAATTTCAATTATATATTTCAAATAGTTTTTTTACTACTTTATTATATGAGTATGCAATTTATAGTTAATAAATATATGTTTATATCTACATATGTGTATGAATATTGATGGTTTAGTGTTACATCAGCGTCAACAAAAAGTGCAGAAGAGGATTCGTGTAGCAGTTAGTTGTCGTTGTCCGAACGTTTGAGATGGGTAGAGGCTCATATCAAGTGTTCGAGTTTAGCAAGTAATAAGTAATTTAAGAATTCTTCGTTATGCTTAATTAGCACTTTGTAAGATTGATACCAAACGTTTATTTATAGACAGGTATAAATGTATGTATCTTTTGAATTAATAACAAGAAGGTACGAGTAGGGTTCGCTGCTTAAGTGTTCTCTTCTGTATTGTTGTCATGTTATTATAAATCGTAACAATTAATTAGTTTATAATAATTGTTGGTCGAGTTATTTGCTTCAGGTTCAGTAACAATGAATCCATTACAAAATTAAATGAAACTAAATTTCTTTTGTGAATTTACTAGATGGAAAGAAAGCAGGATATAGAAAACAAAAACAATTTCTTGATACTTTTTGTCGAAATGGTCAAAAGGAGTTATTTCATAAAAGTCACTGATGTGACCAAGGTATAACTTATTTTGATTTTTTTTTGTGAATTTATTAGATAGAAATAAACCTCCAAGTCGTAAACAACAGTTATTGATAGTTTATTTTGTTATTCTTTTTGGAATTTATTTCGACCATTACCTATATTGTAAGCAAACGATAAAACTTATTTAGAAAAGAAAACAAACTCTTCAGAATTTTGTTGTATGCCAATTTCTTTTGCTGCCCTTAGGTCAATTTTTGGCACATTTTGGTGTCATGAGGATTTAAGTATTTCATGAAAGTCATATGTGATCACGATAAAGTAACTACACGACCAGTTCTTCAAAGAAGTTTGAAAAATTTATGTATTGAAAGAAAGCAGCAGAATGCTTCGGGTTTTTTTTGCTATTTTGTTCAGTTATTTCAACTCTGTTGGTCAATTTTGTGGGTAGACTTTATGTTTGTTGCACTTCTTTTTTCAACGTTCGGTCCATTTTGGTGTTCTTTTTTTTTTTGTCAGGGCACACCTGTTGAAAATGCCTTTCAGCCTCCTATGACGGGTCGGTGGAAGGCAACATCAACAGGGCATTTGTTACGCTGGCCGTGTTTAATTTATAATCTAATTTGCAGCGGCCGACCGCAGTGTGTATCTGCCCAGTCTTGTCCGCGTTCACCCTCGTCTCGGACACTTCTGTCCGCCCGGGTCGGCCCACTGTCGCTACCGTAATTCACTAATATTGTTTCGTTACCGGCAACACCGCCCGCCGTATTTGCACCTACAGTATAGTTTTATTTTACATACGTATAAAGTGTTAAATTTTGTTCTTTGGGAAGTTATAAACAAAACCAACTACCCCTACTAATTATGTAAATTTTTTTTATAAATTTAAACAAATAAGTTCTTTAATGGTAGATACATAAAGAACTGAAGCATTAAGCGAGATTGATAAGAAAGAGCGAATAATGCAACTTAATTAACGTGAAAATATGATTTTACGCTTTTCACTGAAGAAATGCTTTTTACATTAATGTTAAATATATGTAAACCACATATAAAAGAACTTAAGCCAAAACAGAGCTTGCATTATTGTGTCTTTCTTTTTAAATGTTTCATATTATTTACAATTTAATTTTTATATTGTAACTAGAGAACATAAAAGGAAAGTCCAAATGTCGGAAGCTTTTTGGGAATTAACTTTGTTTTACTTTTGAAAGTTTCAAATTTAGGCGCTGCTGCAATTAGGGTGTGCCCTAAGCCATCCAGCGAGAAACAAATGGCACGTCGAGCAGATAGCACCCTCATCGCACCGCAACCAGTTCTTCTAGATTCCGACGCGATAATTATAAAATTTGGTATCGCTGTTTTCGACTTGAGACTAAAAATTTATCTCTGGAACACGTGTAAGAACGGGGGATTAATTCTTCGGCGACCGGACCATTTGTTTCGCCCTCGCCCGTCATCAATGTGACCAGTTACGCAGCGGCACAGCATCGGCATGGAATTCTTTTTCCCAAAATCTCTTCTCGAACCCCGTACCCCGTACCCACTACACAAGTGTATAAATAAGTTTCACTCCTGTCTCGGCACTTGTAATTAATTCAAATGACCCACGGACGGTGTTTTTGTACGAGGCTGATACCTGAATTAAATGACCGTGGATTCTGAAAATACCCATTTAAAATGACATAAATATAAATATGTATATGCATCTGGTTATTACTTATTTGATCGTCGAGCTAGGGATTTTTTTCTTAAAAATGATACCTATAGCATTTGTTTAAAAATAAATGAAACTAAATTTATTAACTTTAATTCGAATTCAATGTGCATGCCACTAAAACTCCTCAACCCAACCCTGCAGACCCCTGAGATTTATATGCCGCGGCTATGTAGGAGGTTTTGGTTTTTAGCTGCGGGGGTTGATATGGAATTCATATGATAGAATGAAATGAAATTTTTCAGAATGTTCTAGAAATTTCCAAAAGTTTTGGGAATTCTCTAGAAGGTTGGAGCAAGTTCTATAATTTTTCAAAAAGGTCGAATAATGTTTCAAAAATTTCCAAAATGTTCTACAATTTTCTATTAATTAATAATATTTGTCTTTAAAAATTGCTAAGCAGTAAATATTCACTAAATGGCAATACTTTGTTTGTATCTTGCCTAGAAACTTCATACAAAACCAAAAGCTGAAGAAAACAAATAAGCATTGTTTTGTGGTAGTAGTAAAAATATTTACTAATAGAAAATGTAATGACAAGGTACGTGGGGGTAGTTTAAGGTGGTTAAAGTAGGTGTGTTGAATATATGTGCGAAGATTTTCTCGATATTTTTTAGTCTTCAGGTTAAGGACACATGAATCCTCCCTCGTCAAACATTTAGGAAAGTGTTTTATCCTTTGCAATAAAGTTGTGACTGAACATTGTCATTTACATAGATATGAACGTCTCCCCAGTTCCGTTTTTCGGGCCAAGACAATTTCGCGAAATTACGGATATTAAACAGTAGCAAATCGCGTTTTGCTGTTCTAGCCGAAGTTTAGGTGTAGTTGGAGAGGGTTTGATGGCTTGAGCAATCATAAAGTTTATCTCATTTTGTTCTGCTTAGAAATGAGTTTTTCTAACTTGGTAAATGCCCTTTCTCTCATAACTGATAGTGACTTCTTCAATTGCTGGTGTTTTATCGTTATGAATCAGACAAAAAGTTAACAGTAAACAAACTAGAACTAACAGTAATTGACATAAAAAATGTGAAATTTCATTAACCATTTTATGGGATGGTGAAAAGTAACAATTAGGGTGTTTTTGAAAAATACAAATGGTAGATACATTTTATCAGTTACCTTATTTATACTTCCCAATCATTCTGGAAACTTCCAGTATTTATTGTCATTAAATCATTTGTATAAAAAGTGCCGCCGTATCGATCGACGCTGCATATTTAATAATTACATAAAATCAGTTTTGTTCTAGATGTGTTTTGGTATTTTCTATTACTAACGATCGTTTTCTTCTCCATTGTTAGATTGTTATCACTGGAACATAATGTCACTGATCAACTGGCGCACCACTTAATCATTATTGGCTAGTTTTTCGTCCTCGACGCCTACCTTTACATCTTTCGTGTTGTTTGTTTAATGACCCGTATGTTATACGAGGGATAATACATACAAGTCAAATTTTCAACATAATATTTAAATGATTATTGTGTGGCGCATGCCATATACGATGCACACACACCGACGGATAAATATACGTACGGTGTAATATCATGCGAGCGCACAACATGACGCGACCGTAGGGAAAATAATTTATTGGCGCATAGATTTTTATCGTGTTCAGAGGTGTTCGGGATTGTGTTCATAACATCGATACATACAGGGCCGTCGGTTAATTATAATTTATGTCGGCACGTGCTAAAAATACGGACGTGTTGCTATCATATTCACACAAATACGTACTAGTTCAACCCGCTCATATCTCTGCTGATTACAATGGAAAATAATTATTTATGGGTGAGTAATTTAAACTCCCATAGTTGAGGATTTTACCACCACTTATTGTGATGGCTGTTTTCTGGTAATTATTTACTTAGGTGATTTTTTTTTGGTTTACAAAATAAAAATAATAGAAGTGAAGAGCTGCACTTCTGCCAGTTCGAGTGAGACGGTGATGCATCGAAACTGCAGAAAACTTCTGAATTGACAGAAACAAAAGTAAAAAGGAAATTTAAATAAGACATGTCATGTGCTATTGTTTCTAAATATATCCTTCGGTTTAATTAAGGAGACGAATTGAAACCGGTGCGGCGGCGATAATGTTTTGTGTTACCTTCCTCAATCGAATGGCAAAGAACAAAGGGTGGTTTTAATTCAAGTTTTGTTCTGCGGCTTTGTGCGTGTCTGGTTCGCGTGTTCTTCCGTAATTATGTCGATAATCATTTGGAATTGTCATTACTTGTATTAAAACGGTGTAGCAACCCATAGCGTCACGTATATACCTACCTAAGTAAAACCCTCCTGGCCAATTGTACATAAAAAATGCAACCATAGCCACACATACATAAATATATAATACGTATGTGCATTGAAGTAAGTACCCATATATACAATGTAAAATAAAAAGTATTTTGCGGAAATAGGTACCTACCCATAAAAAATACAACTTTTTTAATTCGTTGTCAATTATCTACAACATGTATGTAGGCTAGGTTGTTGTGATGCAATTCATCCTGTGATTTATTGCGGAGTTATTAATAAATAATTAACCCTCGCGGACAAAAAACGCAAAGAATGAGCGGGTTCGAAATAAAGAAAGAAATAATAGCTCCTGAAATTTCTTTTAATTAAGGCAGCCGGTGCTTGGGTCAGTTCGTGGCTGCCGATAATTAGCGCGAAATGGCTGCAACAATGGCGCGCAATTCAGTAGCAAATTAATGTAAACCCGTACAATAATATCGTTATAAATTACTAATTGCTATTTTCTGTCCTTGCACAACTCTTGCTTACTTTACCACCGCTCTGTAATGACGCCGAATCAATCAATGAACAAACGCAACAAAAGAAACATGCACACCCGGAAACAATGGATTAGACAAACAACACCGGCCTTACATACAATCAATAAAAGTTTTAATAAATTATATTACATACTTTCCAAAATACCGACTTTATTTTACATTTTTTCTTTATTTTCGACTTTAAAATGATCATATTCTTAGTATTACTGATACACATGATATTTAATAACACTATTAATTAGTCCACATTTCTTGCAAAAAGGAATGTAATGAAGAAACCCTTTCCTTTTTTATACAGAATTATAAGTGAGTGGGGGTCGAAGAGCCAAAAGGCGCAGGCGTGATGTCTAGTATAGCAGGAGGAGATAAATGTGATTGGTGCAAGCAGATAGTGAGAGAGTGGTGGGAGTAGTATATTAAAGAATTATGTGAGGATTTATTTGAGAATCGGCGACATCAGATCCAGCCCAAAAAATTCAAAAGCCGGAGTCCCACAAGGCTCCCTCATAGGACCGATCCTCTTCCTTCTCTACACTGCGGACATACCCACCCGGGAAGACATATTCATTGCACAATATGCTGACGACACTCTCATAGCTGCACAAGCCCAAGTACGAATGCTCACAGTCAAAAGACTAAACGACTACCTCATCGAACTCAAGAATTGGTTCAACGCATGGAGAATTAAAACGAACGAAATAAAAACTGAGGCCATTTGCTTCAACAGAAAGCTCAGATCACCGGACAACGACATTGTCTTCAAGGGAACCAAAGTCCATCTCAAAAACTTCGTCAAATATCTCGGCATCACCTTGAACAGAAGACTGAACTACTCCAAACATATTCAAAACACAAGAAGAAAAGGACAAATAGCCTTCAGACTCCTCTATCCACTCCTGTGCAAGAACAGCAAACTGAGCAACAACACCAAGATAAGAATTTACAAGGTGTACATTCGTCCAATAATGTCGTATGGTTCCGTCATCTGGAAACACGCAGCATCAACCAAAACACTGCAGCCTGCAAAACAGAATAATCAGGACAACCCTGGGTGCCCCCTGGTACATCAGAAACAACCAAATCCAGCGTGAAATGGAGATAACCCCATTTGAAGACTTTCTCGAAAAACTGACATCCAACTTCACAGAAAACTTGGACCTTCACCCAAACCCTAAGATCGCCTCGCTAAAAGCGACTAACCAAAACACCAAGGAGATATACTCCAAAATGCCAATCCAGTGAAAAATCCCCTCCAACAAACACGATGAATATGCAAAGGAGCCAGTCTCCCGCATCTATGACACCGACCGATAGATAGATTTATTTGAATTTCTGATCTATAGGTTCTTTTAATTCTTTTCTTCATGTAAATCTAACTTAAGAGTTATCCGTGTTATACAATGACAAATTTTTGTTTGAAATGCAATAACAAATTGTCTTTTCTATACTGAAATATTGTAATTATATACTGTGTTTCCTTTAAGTATCGTTTGATAAATATCTTTATGGTGGTCTTATGTAGATTCGATTTTATGCGCCTTTAGGTGCTAAAACAAGTACTTAAAACAGTGAAAACTACTCTCACACGTCTATACGTACAGGTACGTTTTAGCACACATATTTTCATCTCTCCCGCACTTTGTTCTAAATCATTAGATCCTAATATTTCTTAGTTGATTTTTTATGGGCCGCAGTTAAATTTTTTAAGTGCTAATTATGCAGAAAGTGGCCCGCAGGTGTTATATGTCAGTTATATTGGATGTTGTGCCGACGAAAAATGTGTCTTCACGTATAATAACGTACTTAATGACACTATCATTCGACGTTAGTTAGAAAGCGTAAATGCATTAATTAATAACCATTAAATTGGGCATTACTGCTTCTTAATCCGCCCGTGTGAAAATCCCGAGGAATTTTCGATGATTAAGAGTCTCACGAGTAACTGACGGTAAATACACTACACACACATCTTATAGTAAATAGTTGAAGCAGTATGTAGTAGTTGACTTACCAGTTCTTCTGTCTGTCTCTATATTTACAGCTTCTTAAAATATTTTTCACGCCTGAATTAATACGTCGATTATAATCGTTTATTTAACGAATGATTAATAAAATAAATACTGTGATTCAGATATGTGTCTATCTACTCATCGAAATCCTATAAATTTTATAATCTAATAAAAGGAATTTTAATTCTTTTAACTTTTTTAAATCGGTTAGTCACACAAATTGTAGTCCTTAATTTAATGCTACATCACAGAATCTTTATATAATTATAATCTGTTTAAAATCTCAAATTGCTTCTTTCCATTAGGCTATAGAGAGACACGTGTCTTATAAAGAAGATAATCCTATTAATTAATTAATGTCACATATTTTCTGTGTTCTATTAAAAAAACGATAACATTATTTTTTCTTGATCATGTATTTGAAATGCCCTTGTTGTTATTGATGGTATGTAACGTAACAGGGGTGCCATCATGTTCCTCTCTGTCCTGGTCAGATTCCATCAAAAGGAAAAGGGATCCCTCTTCCCAAACCCGGCACGCATTAAGGCCACAAAATTTACAACGATTGGTGTTTTGATTATAAGAGGAGGTAACGATAATGGGTTTAAAAGAATAATTTTTAATAGCAACTGATAGAGTACAAATCTAGATTCATCAAAAAGGAATTTTGTAGGTAGGGTTTCTTTTTACTAGATATTAAGTTGTCATTTTAGCATTCTATGAATTGCTATTAATAAACCGAGGCACAAGTATATATATACGTAGGTATTCAAATTAGTATTCCGTGTATTATTCGACCGGTCCAAGATAAACGCCGTCTGCCATTAATAATTTAAATTGTTTTTAGGGCGTGAATTATTTGATAATATTTGGAGACCTTATAAACACTGATATTTATTGGTCAATAAATCAATTCGAACAAGGCGAGTTCCATGTTTTATTCGAAAATTTCTTATACTCGCTTTTTTTCTCTCTCTCTCTCTCTCTCTCTCTCTCTCTCTCTCTCTCTCTCTTTCGTCTCATTTCTGTTGTATTACTAGGTAGGTACTACAGTACAGTAAATAGTATAACGATGTCATTTATGTACTTTTATATATATATTTATATGTGTAACGGTGCTAAATTGATGTCCCATTAATATGGCAACTATTGCTTTTTCCCAATAAAATCGTCCACATCGGAATGCTATAATAATCTGGTTGGAAAGTTTTTTATATCTCATTTTGTGCCATCTCGTGGTTCATTTACGGCCGCAATTAACTTTGCCGTTGATAATCGAGAAATAAAGTTAAAAGTTTAATCGATCTTTAGCTAAAGGTGGTCACAATTCGTGTTCGTTTTATTTCTTGTAATGCAAAGCGACCGGCCTACACGCGTTCTGTCACCTAAATTAACTGGAGCAGATAATTTGTAGGCTCGATCTCACCGGACTTTTATTCTACGTATTTTTCGTTTGACTGGTTTAAGTTTTTTTTTTCAATTTACTCTTTTTGGAAGTAGACATTACACATTTTTGTTGTTCGAACTATCTATTTTATCACTTTCGGACATTACATGATATCACCGATCTTTATGAGTGAAATGACCTTCCAGAATTACCTCGAAATCATAGAAAGCGTTGTTTACACGGTACTATTATGTAATATTGCAACTCTATGTATGTTACTATTCATTGAACTTTGTTTGTTGTTTTTCAGGAAATAAGTTTTCTGCATATACCATATATGTACGTAGAAAGAGGGAGGGTTGTCCTTAAAAGTTCTTATAGACAGTTTGGATCAAATTTTCTAAAACTGACCAGTTGAAATCATGAAGTAAAGTAGATTCAGATGTCTTTCCTAAGTTATGTTAAAATTATCAGTTTTTTTTTCATTTATATTCAACTTCTAATTTTTTCTACTCAATTTTGATATAATCCTAAGTTTAAGTCACTGTGATTTTACGAATTTACTGCATTCAACTAGTTTTTAATTTACGATTCTATCTACTTTGACTACTTACGTATATTACAAATTATATTATTAATTAATTAATTAAGTTTTTGCTAAACGAAACTCAGCGTGGGCGAAGAGCGAATACTTATTAAAATTCCCAATTTTATTATTTAAGTGTTGTGATTTCATGTGATTTAAGATAGTATTAGGTTCCATTTCCGTGTCCGATAGCAAATGCAAAGAATTCTAAGGTTACATTTAATTATTTTCAACGTGTGTGGCTTACGGTTAATAATTATACATTTGAATTAGACAATGAAATTGAATACCGTACGGGTATAATTATTGTTATTGAAAATAGCAATAAATAACTGAAACCGGGCATGTTTTGTACACAGATGAGATTCGTGGCAATAAAAAACGTTTAAAAATGCCTTCATCTTCTAGACTAGTTGTAATCAGTTTTAAGAGAAATATTAAAGAAGAAAGTTCACTCTAATGCGTCATTGTAGATCTGTCGTCTGAGATTATTGCAGAAATGAAAAAGAGGACATCTCCTAATGTTGTCCTAAAATTAACAATTCTTCATCATTAGATCATCACTTTAAACCTTGTTCAAAATCAGTCCCCAACTTCTCCATCCCTTCCTGTTTTAAGCCAATCTTATCTTGTTTCCCGAAAACTAGACTCTGACTCCCTTCAGTCCTATTTCTGCTTCAAATGTGTCTTCAACTGACCCTTCATGTCGAAGGTGTTCTACTATTCTATTTCTTCTTTCTTTGCTTATTCTTAATTTTATGACGACACTTAAAGGTCGTCATCGTTTTACATTGGGATAACTATACCTTACTTCGATCTTGAGGTTTCGTAATTTCTTCGGTTCATACCTATGTACCTACGTAACTTTTTTAGGTTCATCCAATTTGCGTCATATTTTGTTCTGAGTGATTAATTACTAGTAATTAATGTAATATTCTAAATGTTAATTGCAGTACGTGTTCAATTCAAATGTTAATTGCGCATTGAAAAAGCATATTTTCCGATAACCAATTAAAATGGTAATGATTATGGCAAAGTTCCAGAGGAGAACAAAACGATCCCATATAATAATAATTATTGTTCTTATTGTAATTAATAACAGTTGTGGCGCAACATTTTGGTTAATTAATAGTTTACGTTTGCGCTCCGTTTGATGAAAATTGCAGTTTAATTGAATAATTACCGTTACAATAAGCGCGTATTAATCGATTCAATTATAAATGATATTATTATGCTGCAGCAGTGGGTGTGGGCAGCTGGCCAGTGAGCGTTATGCAAACATATTCATTGCATTGCACTGTATGGTAAACAGTAAACTTATCGTGTTAAACTAAAAGAACACTCGCTCTCATGCGCCTCTGTTTGTAATTAGATTTTGAGATTTTTTGACGTAGTGTTGATTTTTCAATTAATGATTACGGATCAGTACATATCTGGAGCAGTTAGGTACATTTCAATGTCTTCATTATATTCTAAAACTAAAAATTCTCCCTGTTTTTATTTTGCTTCGAAAACCTTCCGTATAGTTTAATTTTCTTAAAGTGGCGACCGAGGCAATTATACGTACTTTTAAGAGATCTGAATGACAATGTTAAAAGACTAAGATTCAACAAGTGTTATCTAATCCCTGTAAGTACCCAATAACAGCTTTCAAATTATTTTGAACTTTGCAAGCACAAATGGTTAACGAAATCCAGAAAGCGTTTCGTTTGTATAGCGCTATAATAGACATCAGTTAGGTGCTTACAAAAGTGTCACTTGTTGAAAGTTTTATTGTCTGAGCCGTCACTTTTAAAAGAATTAGACAATAGTTTCGTAAGGGAAAGATAAAAAGATAAATACTGCGATCACGATTTTGGTGTGTGCAAAATGTAAAATGCTTTATTTTTATGGACACTTCACAATATTACTGTATATGTAATACCTAAATGATATTTATAAAATTATCTCAGGATGTACATATTTATTATTAAGCAGAAATACATATTATTGATAATTGCAGTTTTTTTCCATTATTGGTAAATTTATAAAATGTTTGTGGACCTCAGGGCCCAAAATCGGTTAGGAATGTGAAATAGATGCTATTTATTAAAAAAAATATAATAATTACAATATTAAATATTTCAAGTAAGTAAGTGACGTTGCGTGAGAACGTTCAAGAATTTAATTGATATTCTCGGATATTTAAAAGATCGTATTGCCATTATTTGGTACGAGTAGGTACCAGCAAGCGGAGTGATCTTATATATTTTATGTTTTGTTTATTTGTATTGCAAACGAGACGACATATAAATCTCGTCGATTGCATATGAAATCATCTGGTCTTGTCAAGTAGTTGTCACCTGTAGTTACACTGTCTCCGTATCGGACAGTTTACTGACTGTATCCGGAATGCATCGGAGCATTTTGCTTAATTGTGCGTGATGGACAGTGCATTCTCGTGTATTTCTTAGATGTTGATTCAAATACATACACAAACCATTTTGCATGTTCAGGTTTTATGAATAACGAAAGCGAATCCAAAAGTCACAAACGCTGGTTAACAGTTTCTTGTTTTTAGATGAATGCTTAAAACGGGAGCGGATTTAGGACCTGGCGGTTTATAAAAATTTTTTACTCTTATCAAATATTTACTCAAAAATGTCTCGTTGTGTTCTTCTCGATCTTGAATAGAGGTCCGGACTGAAAAACCCCCCGTAGACCTTCCAATGTCTCAAGAATATGCGGAGTAAAGAAGTTTTTGCAGTTCCAGCTATTCATCAAGTATTTTTCTCTGATGGTGGTAATTCATCCAGTCATTCTGGTTTACTGATCATATCAAAACATAGATTACATCGTAAAACACTATAATTTTTAAGTAAAACTGTAAAACAAATGTAAAGTACCTTCTACTTACAATTATTTTCCTGTTAATGTCAAGATTATATATTTATTTATTTTTAGATTTATTACAGTATAATATTTAGAATATTACCTATATATTAGAATAAATAATATGCGGCTTCGCACCGACAACAAACAGCGGAGACCGCCCAGACCAGAGCCACCAGTTCTTATATCTAATGCTTTTTTTGCAATCCTGTAGTATACATATACTTACTCTATTTTTCGAGTACGTATTCAATCAGTATTTTTTTTGTTGTTCAGTTTTATTGTTTACTTTAGTCGGACATTGATAAGTTATCGTTAAAACATTTTGATTGTTATCGATGTCTAATTAGGTAATTCTCTGATATCGGCAATGAATTAATTACGTTCTGATCATATATTAAAATGATTGATTTGAGATAATGCTGCTAGGTAGTTTATGTATTGAGTGATAGGTACAAAACGTATGTTTTTTCAGTCTTATACCATGCTTACGCGGATGTGCTGTACAATATTTATCGCGTGTTTTAATTGTTTAAAAAAACTTGTTTTTACACCGTTGTTACTTTATATTGCAGTAATTTTATTCTGTAAGTACCAAGTTAGTATTATGTATTATATTATTGATATTTTTAATTATAATATGGGACAGTGGATTACAATTTAATGTAAATTTGAACTTTAACTAAGGCATCTGGATTGGTAGGTAGGTGAATGTTATTAATCATTTAAGAGAGGTATCTAATAGCTGTTTATTATCATGAAAGTTATGTGTAATAATAATACAATTTATATGCAGCAAGTGCCTGGGTTGTTACCTACAGGTATGATCTAGATTCGTATCTACCTGTAGCATATTCTGTTCTTTATACCCTTTGACTTGATATATACAACTAACTGAATCAGAGATAATAATTTTGTTGAAATAAAGCTCTTAATATGAATAAAAATAGGGGAGTTACACTACAGTGGAGTAAATTTTGGATTGAATATGGAATAAGTAGGATAAGTTAGGTTGGGTGAGGGTGGATTACCCTGTGTCTTAAATATGGAAGGGTAGTTAATAACATGGTGACTTTTATACTCATTACCCTTCTTCTAGAATTCTTACGAGGTCAATTACGTTAGGTCGGGTTGGGTTAGGTTACCTTATTTGTTGAATATCGACAGGTGGTTGATAATATCGTCACTGTTATTCTCATTATTCTTCTAAAATCCCTAAACGGTTGATTACATTAGACTGATTTGGGTTAGGGTAGATTAAGTTACCTTGTTTATTAAATTTCGACTGGTAGTTACTACTATACGAGTACTCTCATTACTCTTCTAGAATTTCTATCAAGCCGATTGCTTTAAATTGGGTTAGGTTAGGTTAGGTTAGGTTATCTAGTCAACTGGTGATGTAATGTGGTCACTGTTCCTCTAATTACTCCTCTTCTACAATCTTTGGCATCAATGGATACATCAAAGCAATTTTTTATTTTGATGTTGTCCTCAGGCTTCTCATTTGAAGTAGAAACATATTTTTATACATAATATACATTTGAACATAATGAATTTCAGTTGTGGTACTTGGGTTCATTTGTCTTTCTGCCATGTTCTCGATGGCCAATAAATTATTATTTTGGATTCATAGACATGATGGTGATGGTTTCTTCGGTGTGCGTTTATTAAGCTCGCACCTACACCTATACCCGGGACCTGAGTGAGTAAATTTTGTGTGGCCACTTTCTTAGAAACGCTAATTGCAACCATAAAGCCATTTCGAATTAAAACGTAAGAAGCCGTCGTGCTTAATACATAATTACCTTAACAGTTTGTTGTTATTTTCGTATTCAAGAAACACGTCACGCTTTTTCATACGGTCTCAGAATAAATTCTGGTCATGAAAAAAGGATTGGATGGATTCGAGACTAGAATTTTCAATGTTTTCGTGTACGTTGTTATTATCCTTGAGCCATTTTGTTGCTTTACTGTACTTATATGAAAATATAAACAATTATCGCAGGTTCTTACGCTTTTGGTCATTCGTTATTATTACCATTAACAACATAAATTTATTACAAAAGTATTTTTCTGAGTGTAGCTACTAATAAAAACAATTACGAATGTTGTTTAGTGTCCTAGTTGAAAATAAAATATCTATTCACATGCTTAGTTTTCTCAATTAAATAAAATGTTTAAAAGTTATTCATGAATGTTTATTAGACCAGAAGGGACAAAACAAATTTATTTACTTATCTATATGTTACTACAAAGGGGATAGGAGGAATCGAAATAAATCCGTGGTGCATAAATAGGTCTTCTGTTTTATATTTTCTTTAGTTTGTATGTTACTTTTTTGCCCATTAATATGTATGGGGATGGAGCCTGAAGCCTATGGCTTCCAAAAAAGCACCAGGTATCAGTTAGTTGAAAGAACTAGGTAGCGTGATCCAACGAATGAAGGAGACGGTTTAACATGTAGAACAATTAAGCCAAATTTGGGCTGCCACAAAGAAGGTGACCTTCATAAATGAGTGTGACGTTAATTATTGAGTTGATGGCCATAACAGCCCGCGCTGTATTCGTTGTTGTAGCGGTCCGAGATGGCGGTGGTGGCAGTAGTATGTAATGGAAGCTGCCCGTGAGGTGGTCTTTATTGCCCATATAAAATTAGGTGGCTTTTGTTTTGACGAGTGTTAAATATGACCCGGTCGGATTTGACTTTATTTTGTAACCGATACGCCAAACTACGTCTGCGTACTGTAACTGGTTGGACGGAGTTTTTAGTTGACCTGGCCAAACAAATGGAAACTGCCTCAAACAACCCTCTGTTAAATTAAATGTCATTTACCATTGACCTCTTATACACTTATCGTTATACTGTTGAACTCTGTTGTAACGAACGTGAAAGGGTCAAAAACTATCTTCTTCGTTAAAGCCAGGTAGTTACAAAATTTTATATATAAGTACCTTGAAAACGATTCAAACTGGAGGCGAAACGTTGGTGTAGGTTTTATTTTAATAAATCAGTTTACCACCCCTAACCTGCTTTGATTTTTTTCAATTTATAAATTTCGTTCGTTATAACTGAATTCGACCGTATCTAAACGAACGAACTTGAAACCAAAACTCTAACGTCTTTAAGTTATAGAGTAAATTCAGGTCTTCGTAGTTTTCGATTTTTTTATGAAAATATTCGGCACGTGTTGGGTGGAATAATTTATTTTCCTTTATCTTCGATTAGTAAAGCATCGTCATTTGTTTTTAAAAAGCCAATTATTTATTAAATGAATAAATTCATAATCAGTTGTTATTTAACGATAGGTATAGTACATATCAAATTGTCCTTCAATTTTTGCTAATGAGAGATAATGATGCTTCGTTCGTACAATAAAACCAACAATACATTTTATTGAGCCCATTACAATAGCATTTAATTGGCGTTTTCTTGTTAATTAATTGATTACGGTAGATATTTATTTAAGTAATTTACAGTTTTTTAATTGCTTCGTAATGGCGTCTGATTTATGGCGCACTTACGTCATCTACAATACTTATACACAAAGATACGGATCTCGTCGTGTTGGCCAGCTTTAACGAAAAATTATCGTTTGATACCTGCGGGCTTCTTAATATTGATTTATTAATTATTATTCAAACTAACCATCATCATCGTCTCCAACTTAACAAAATCTGATCATGAATGTATTAGCTATATACTAGCTGCAATGTCAGGCGTTGCCCTGGTTTGGAAAATTTGTAAGTACTTAATTAAAAATTAAATTTTAACAATTCAAACATTGGATAAATTTGTATATGTTCTGGTTCATTCAAACGTTTTTGGATACTATAAATTATTTTTAGATCAATTCCGGCAAATCTGGAACAACATTCTAGAATATTTACAAAATATCGGGAACATTTCAAATCATCCTGTGATAATTCAGAACATTCTCTAAACCTTTTTTAATATTCTGGGACATTCTAGATCATTCTCGGAAGATCTCAAACATTCTGGAACATTATTGATCATTCTAAATCATTCCTGAAAATCCAGAGCATTCCAGATCATACCAAAAAATTTTCGTTCATTCTCTAACGTTGTAAAACATTTACTAACGTTTTTTAATTTTCTACAACATTTTAGATAATTTTGGATCATTGCCTAAAAATCGGGATCATTCCAAAACATTCTTTAACATTTTCCAAATTATTATGGAGTGTAACAAAACTTTTTTTTTTAGTGTATGGGTCATTTTCGAAAAATCGGAAACATTATCTTAGACATCCTGGAACATTCCAGAAACTTTTAGATGATCGGGAAAATTCTAATACGTCACTATCGCTTTTTGATTCGCTCTGAGCAGCTCATAGCGGTTTAGACTTTAATTATAGATAAAACAATGTGTTAGACAAAAATAGATGCATCTTATCACTCAACCTTCATATCTACATGCATACATACATGCATTGCGCATACGTATATGATGTTTCGATTATGAAAAATTTAAAGCGAAGGTGCACCCTTTACACTTCATTGTGGTCGGGCATCCCTGTTCTTTTATTGACAACTATCACATGGGCCGGCGTTAAGATTTTCAGGCCTCCTCAAAAAAATTTTGGCCTCTTCAAAATTATAAATGAGATTTCGAAATTTGTGCCCATTCGCTATTTAGTTAGCTGTCAGGTTATATGTGCTGGCTGGCCCGGAATACCTTTGCCTTACTTACCCTCCCCCCCTCCAACCTAACGCCGAACCGTAACTATCACCGTATGCATTAAAATGTTACCTGATCACATATATTTACTTATACCTGCATATGTATATAAATAAGTATATTGCATTCAGGTGTTGTTACGTTAAAAGCACATTTTTATAATTATGTAATGATTTATGTGTGTGGCGTTTGACTTTAAATAAAAGCGGTATGTGGGTGTAGCTACTGCTGTGGCACGCTATGATAGTTTTAATTCTATGATGACATTTTTCTGCATTTGCTTGCGTTTAATGAACTATATACCCATATGTATTATGTATTCACGTACGTATGTACATTCATTAGTTAATTTATGATTCAGAATTCTTGATCTATTTCATAATAATTCATTAATTTGCATCTATAAGCAAGTAAAAGTGTTTTCTGTTTTTGCAGACATTATTAATCAAGAGATACAAAAAATCTATTTGTAACCTTTTTAAAATATTACAAAACTTTTGTACTAATTTTTAGCATTGAAAAAATATTCAATTTTAAAGGCGAACGTTGGTTGTGGTTTATGTATGTATAAATTTATTTCACCCTTTCAAGGTCTGATTTATCTTAATATTAATAGGAAATAAGAAATGGAATAACATTTAAAATCACGATGTTTTAATACCATTTTTAGAATAGTTATTTACTCTTCTGTTAATTGGTTCACGAGTTACATTCCTGTACAGTGCTTAGAAAAGCACAAGGCTCTGTAGAGTAACACTCACACATAGATTTATAGGGGTCAACCACAAACAAACAGGTTTGAGGTTAGGTTGGGTTAGGTGCCTAGATTTTATTGGGTCTGACTACTGTCTGACGCTAAAATTGAGGCATTGTTGTTTGGGCATCGCTGTTTCTCCCCTGAGGGGCTTATACTATAAGACCTTGTAGATACCCTGTTTTTATATTGCAATGTTTTGTGGAATTTACAGCCAGTGTTTATTTTTATCGTAATCGACTGTATCATTGTCAATCGGATGTTATGTGAAATTAATGATTGCAATGCGAATGAATTAAAAAGCAAAAGCCACCAACAAGTATATGTTTACCACGTCAATAATCACGTTGTTCATTGATAAATTATTGGTAACAGATTGTCTACATTCTAATTTAACAAGTATTTATAAGTTGTCTTTTATAATAATCTTGTCATATTTATCGTTAATAAAAATATTAAAAATAAATTTATCGAAGATTGAAGAAAGTTATAATCGTTTTACGTTTTTGTTTCAAGGTCAAATATGAGTGTAACGAGAAAGTACTGTAACAATAAATTTTTCATTGAGGATGTACCTGATCTTCAACAAACTTAATTGTAGTGCCTATCCAATAAAAGTTTTATGAAAAGTGTATTATCAATGTTTTAAAAATAAATAAGGTGATAAAAATCCTTAATGTAGGTGCTTAGTACACAATATATCAAAAAAACTGACGTAACTAAGAAAAGAATATATCTTCGAAAGATTAATATGTCGCTAAAATACCATTTAGATATTTTGCACTTTTTGAACGTGATTGGTACAATTATAATATGAACATCTGATTTCAATCGAGGTGTAGGGCCACATATTGTTGAACATAATGAATAGACAGGGTGGCCAGAAAATCTGTAGGTAAAGATTTTTATAAAAAAAAATAACCAACAATGAACTTATGGAAAAATATATAAAGGTTACTGAAGGGGTTTTTGAAAGTTTCCTACGTCAGTGAGTCGCTTATTTAAATTTGGAGTCAGTATTGAATGCACTGTTTTGTATTCTCTGGTTAGAATTTGTACTAAATTTTAATATAAAATGAACGTCTTCAAATTTAATATATCTAACCTAAAACCTAAGTTCAATGAAGGAAAATACTTGAGCCCTTGGATTTAATTATAAAGAGTTTATACACTGTTACAATCGTTATTGGGGAATTGTGTACATAAATCCTAAAATAAATGTTATAATTTGTTCCTTCGTGTGCCATTAGGATATCAGTTTTTAATTAATCAATTTAAACTGTCAGATATTTATGTATTTATTTTTTGTGTGTCTTTTAGGTCCGCGACTTTTTCTATTTTTCACTGAATTGTCTATATTGTTTTGATATCTAATCAACTCGTGTACCTATCAATAGGTATATTTCAATTTCTATCAAATATTTGACTTGTACATTTTTATAAGTTCAATGTCTTTAATATGTTTATCGTGATTTGACACAGATTTTCTGGTCTTTATTTGTATAAATCTTCTATAAAAACCCATTGTTTAAGTCCAAAGTAGATATTAGAAATAAAAATAATAAATAAATTTTAGAAAACGAATTGAGAAAATAAATCAGTTAAAATTTTGGTTCCTAAAATTAACCTTCTTTTTACATTAAACCCCACAGGATTTTATTTCAGTAAAATAGTAGATTTTTAAGGTTTAGCAAGAAAATCGTTTGGGGCGAAGTTTGTAGGTACTGTAACGGGGGTTGATAGAAATGCTGAATAAAGTTACATTGCAAGAAATTTCAATTAAAACGTACCCGTAGCTTTCTTTTTTATTAAAAATCCTCACAAGAGCCATGTTTACTCAAAACCATTATAAAACAGTCAACTAGAAGACCTAGAAGTTTATTTTCTTAATTTTGAATCATTTATTCTTAAGTTATAAGAACACCGCATGGTTAACCTCAAATACAACACATTGGTGCAGATGTGCTTGCATTGGAAAATATTATCGATTGATTTTTCTAATTTCTATAGACCTATTGGATATCTGCTGTTATTGTTCTTCAAATTTATTGCTGGCGTTTGTTCGATTTCCTTATCACGAACGTAAAAATTTTACCGCGTTTTCCACATTTGTTGCCGCGCCTATCATTATGAAACAGTTAATAAAGTTTTTCATACGCTCACTTTAAATTATTACAGTTTCGCTTCCAAATTCGTATCAGTTATTTTGCATAGTACAAGAAATCAACTTTTAACTATACCTAATAAATCGAATCGCCTAGTTAATTTTCTATTAGCACCACAACTCCTTTGTTACAATTCGCATATAACGAAGATTACGTTTTATATTATTAAAAGCGCGATAAATTGCGTAGGGATATGTTTTTTTTTTTAACAGTCGATACGTGATATAACGAGAACACATTGTTCGCCATAATGTTTCGTAACGCGTTCGTTACACATCGCCATGGTTCGTAAACTACGAATAATTGTTGGCATATGTGCATAGTTTAATTGTGCTATTTAATCGTTGCTAAGTTCAAAAAAATATATACAGGGTGTCGATCTAATGAACAGAAAGGCAATCAACAAACACCTATTATGTACGTGTTTATTTGTAATAGTCTAGAGATTTTTATAACCAACATTTCCTACAATAAAAGTATCCGAAGTGTTTTTTCGGTTATAACGAACAAATTCGTTCGTTCGTCTATATGTTAGTTTTAATATCTTTCTTTATTTCTTAAATTTCGTGTTATTCTAAGAGACAGTTTGATTAATTTTTTGTATGCGTCATTTGTGTTTTAATAAGTGGAATTAGTCCGTTCTCTTGTAATTGTAAGGTGATTGTTGCCGTTAATTTGGTTGTTCAAGTTGCCAAGGACGAACCAATTTCGTGTAATTAACAGTAATTAAAAGAGGGCGAAGAGGAAGTTTGAACTTGTAATTTAACCGTCTGATAATTGCTTTTGATCGAGTAATTAGTCGTCGTAATTGTTTGAGAAAACGCCAGGTTTCCGATACACCCCATCGCTCTTATATTCACCCTAAAAAGCATTCGGCAATAATTAGTTAATTACCTACACGAAACATGCATGACAAGCGTCAGGTGCATTTGTAATTAAGAAAAAAGGTGGTGCGTGTGTAAATGTGTGCAAACACTTTTTACATAGGTAGGTACATATTTATTTAGTCAGGCATACATAACATTTTTGTATAAGTATATCTACATATATTTAAACAATATTCTCGAATACTTCTTTAAATAAATGAAATATTGTACTAATTGTAAGTACTATATTGGTAGAGGTATTTCAGAATCTCATGAACCTTGACATTGGGGTGCGCAGAAACATGACATATTTGTTATTTATTTTTTTTCCTGTCATGTTTAGTAGATACCTTAATTTTTAGGGTTCCGCACCTCAAAAGGAAAAAGCGGAACCCTTATAGGATCACTTCGTTGTCCGTCCGTCTGTCAAGACCCTTTTTCTCTGGAACGCGTGGAGGTATCAAGCTAAAATTTATACCAAATACTCAGGTCTATTGTCCCTTGGAGCTGTGAAAAAATCAAACTTCTAGCCAACGCAATCAAAAGATACAGCCGTTTATGCCGCAAATTTCCGCAAATTTTCGAATCAAAACCTACAGGGTACTTCTTGTTAACTCAGAATCTTGAAATTTGGTACGAAGCAACGTCTTATAGCACAGATAAAGGAAAAATTGCGAAAACCGTAAATTTTTAGTTACATCATATAATAAAAATATTTTTAATAATTTTAAAGTTACAACCCCTTTCCTCATGAACGCGTAGAGGTATTAAATGGAAATTCATATCAAATACTCAGGTCTATAATACCTTTAAGCTGTAACAAAATCAAACTTCTATGTCAACGCAATCAAAAGAAACAGCAATTTAAGCCGCATATTTTCAAACTCGCAACTACTCGCAAGGGAATCAAAACCTAAAGGGTACTTCCAGTCGATTTAGAATCTTGAAATTTGGCATGAAGCAATGTTTTATAGCACATATTCCGAAAACCTTAAATTTTTAGTTACATCACTTATATACAGGTTTGTACAGAACCCTCGGTGCGCGAGTTCGACTCCCACTTGGTCGGTATTTTTTTTTATAAGAATATAATTGAAAGCTGAATGTATTTCGAGGACTTGTTAAAAGGAGAAGAGAATGCTAGTGAACTGTAGATAGTTGTAAAACGTTTTATTTTCACATTTGTGTCGTAACTGGCGGTCCTAATGACAACTACCTGGTTTCTTAGTTAGTGTTGTACGACATCGAAGATCACTTCTAAGTCGGCTCGCCTCTCTCGTCGCTCCTTCGCGTTTTTCTTTTCCGGCGCGAGTGCGCGTCGCTTGGAGGAGTGTAAACAACAAATAGTTAATTACCGTAAATCGTCTGTATACGTGGTTTACGACTGTTCGCATTAACTTACGACTCCACGCCGTGTTACTCAAATGTGCAGCGGGTTAACAACTGCGGCTAACGCGGGCACTTGACGCCGCGCTGCATGCACCATAGTACCATACATACTATCCATCCATCGCCATGGTTCTGACTGTGGCCGCGGTCGACCGTGGATTGCCAATAAACGGAAAACGCGAACAGTACCTACCTGAGAATTTGTTTACGAAATTAAATAACTAAAATATAAAAGTATTTGTTAAAAAAAGTTAATGTATGATTGCTTGGCTAGTTTGTAAATTAGCTGATAAGTATACAAACTAACAAAACGTCTGGTTATTTTAATTTATGGGAAATAATCTAACCATTAAATTAGCTACGTATATTAGGTACTTAGTTTGTATATTAACCAGCTAGTTTTCAAATTACACAAGATTTGTTGTTTAAGTATGAACCATAAGGGAACTGCACAGATTGACCAATGCTCTTGGTTAGTTTGTAAAATAATCACAGTACGTTTTGAATATAAATTTTAGATTGTTATTAATACGCAATAACAAATTCAATGGTTATTTTGTAAACGAACCAGTCCCTTTGGTCAATGTGTGTCTGAGCAACTGATTAATTTGTAAACTAATTTACAACTTGATTATTATTTTACGTACGTACACTACCCAATTATTCGCTGTGGATATTTTGCAAACTATCCAAATGTCTAAAAGTTTGGTTAGTTTATAAAATAACCAAAGAGTTGGATATTAAATCTTATTACACACTTTATCAAATACTTGTAGCTTGTAAAATAGCATGATAGAGTACAAAACGTCCAAATGTTTGGAAGTTTGCTAATTTGCAAAATAACTAATGAGTTGGATATTATCAATTACTAGCAAACATTAAATTCACATTTTAACCAAGTACTGTGGATATTAAGTAAACTATCGACCAATCCTAGTTAATCTATGTACTTTTTATGGTTTGTACTTTAGCGACAAATTTTGCATAGTTGTGAACTGGCTGGACTGTATACAAAGTGTCGTAACTGTCTAGAAAATTGGTTAGTTTGCAAATAACCAAAAAGTTTCTTACTTACTACCCATATGAATTTCACACTTTATCCAATCGCTTAATATAAATATTTTGCAAATTAGCCAAGAACACTGGTTAATAGGTGCATTTTCCTTGTGGTTTATACTTTAAAACAAATTTTGTATAATTTTTAAACTTGTTGAATAATCTTCAAACTGTCCAAATGTCTGGTACACACACACACACACACACACACACCGATTTTTATTATTTTTTGCCCATGCATTGTTCAAATGTACAATACGTTTGTTTCGTTATAAAGAAAAAGAGAAATGGGGAGACTAATAAACAAATTCACTGTAGGGTATGTATATTGTATTTTTGCCTGTGGAAGATTATTCGATTTCTTTTTTTCCCGATTGTTACATACTTTAATGAATACACATTTTTGTATTTTATACATCCTAAAAAGTATGAGCAGTCTTTCACGTTTGGCACCACGACATACACACAGATACATACATATACACCGTAGGTTTATATACACGTATGTGTGTAGGTACATACGTAAAGTGAAAAGGGCATCACGAAGGGCTTGTAGTCCTGTTGTTCACGTGAAACTTTCCCCCGATGTTATCGCACTTCCCTTTCAATCTGATCTAAGTTTGGACGGTTTACTGCCCCATTGAAGTCAGTGACCATTCACGATAGACGTTCTCTCGTATAATAATACAGAACAAACGTGTACATTTACTAGAACGGCACGGACACTTACACACACGCCCACACGTGAGGACACACACACACACACATGGACGATATTGGTGTCGAAAGTGATCAAACGAGGTAATAAATGATAAGCTAACGGACACTAACATCAACTGTCTCGTCAACTTCTTTCCGTTCTTTGAGAATCCCCTACGAAAGGCGAATTCATTTGTACATATGATCATTAATCAACTTGAATATTATTCATTGTTTAATATGGATTTTATTTATTCTACATATGTATGCAGGGTTTTTCAAGTTGATGGGCTATTAGAAGTATATGAATTAGTAGAAGGAATTAAATTCTGAAACTTGGGCTCATTTGGTTATTGTTTATGCCGCTTCTTTTAAAAATATTTTCAAGTTCGATTTACATCCGGTTATACCGGAAGTTGATACCAACTTTGTTATTTTAAATGGAATGGTATATTTTTTACGCTGAATTCGAATAAAACGTGTAATTCTAAGGTAAGTTTGATAACCAATTTGTACACCTATGACGAGAGTTAATTTAATTTATAGAAAAAAAATCGCTACCGCAACCCAAATTATAAAAGATCATAACTTTCACAAAATACGACTTAGAGTGGTGAAATTTTTACCAGTAATAGCTGAATATTAGTACTAACGCCTTGACAAGATTGAATTAAATAATTTATACAGGGCGTTCAAAATAAAATTCTAAAATTGAAAAACTTCAAACACGAATTACCTCGTTTTTTCAAATGGCACCTACTATTTTTTATTTTTTCAATCGATTTCTTTCTTTATCCTCTTTCGACCTATATGGATACTTCCTATTTTATTTGAAAATTTTGGAATAATTTTGAATTATTACTTAAAATAGGAAGTATCCATATAGGTCGAAAGAGGATAAAAAAACGAATCGATTGAAAAAATAAAAAATAGTAGGTGCCATTTGAAAAAACGTGGTAATTCGTGTTTGAAGTTTTTCAATTTTAGAATTTTATTTTGAACGCCCTGTATAAATTATTTAATTCAATTTTGTCAAGGCGTTAGCACTAATATTCTGCTATTACTGGTAAAAATTTCACCACTCTAAGTCGTATTTTGTGAAAGTTATGATCTTTTATAATTTGGGTTGCGGTAGCGATTTTTTTTCTGTAAATTAAATTAACCCCTTCGTCATAGGTGTAAAAAGTTGGTTATCAAACTTACCTTAGAATTACACGTTTTATTCGAATTCAGCGTAAAAAATATACCATTCCATTTAAAATAACAAAGTTGGTATCGACTTCCGGTATAACCGGATGTAAATCGAACTTGAAAATATTTTTAAAAGAAGCGGCATAAACAATAAACAAATGAGCCCAAGTTTCAGAATTTAATTCCTTCTACTAATTCATATACTTCTTATAGCCCATCAACTTGAAAAACCCTGTATATCTAAATTTATATGTGATATTAATAGATTTTTGTAGGGTTGTGTGTACTAATTCTTGAAGTCATAAAAGTGCTACTGAGATTTTGGAATATGTTACAACCCTTCCATTTTTTTTTTCAAAATACAAAGATTTTCGTATTTTTTTATCATTTTTGGAACACTTGCCACAAACGGAGCAGGGTAAAATAAGCCCAGTACAAAATGACGTTAAGTCTTGTAGCAACAAACTGTTTATAAGTAGATAACATTGTCGGCAATTCGAAGAGTCGTCTGTTTGTCGTCGCTGACCCTTTCAAATGCCGTTCTTTTTAATGTAGGTATAATTTGAAATTCGAAATCGGTCCGTTGCGTTGGTCTGGCAGTCCTCGAGCATTTATACACACGTCCATCGGCCTGTTCGTTTGGAACAATGGCGACCATTAAAAATCGGTTTAATCGTTTCATCTCGTGTTGCCTTTTGCCACCACGTCGTCGCACCACCGTTTGCCACCGTCAAGAACCCAAGCGAAAGACAATCTCGCGCGACGTGTCCACAAAACTGTGCAAAAAGACACAAAATTCCAGGTAAAGGGGTTTAGCATGCTGCCAAATAGGCTACCGCGACAAAGCCGCTCGAACGGCGAAAATTTTAATACCAATTTAATAACTAATTATTAAATTCTAAAAAATGGAAAACGCTCAAAACAATTTTAAGTAGCGTTAAAATATTTTACTTAACCGTTACTTACAATTCGCAAACAGTTACCTGTAAGTACATTTTGCTGAAGAGTTATAATGTTGGAAATGTTCAATGTACATTGCTGAAGGGAAATACATAGATGTTCATTGACGGAATGACCATAAAATAAAACTGCCGCTGCTAGAACTTAAAATTCCTCAAAAAAAAGTTTAAACCCCCAACACAACGTCATACATTGGAATCTATTGGAAATATGCAGTTTGTTCAAGAAAAAAAAAAATGCTTGATAATTTTGCTTTCTTTAAAATATAAGCTCAACAGTTAGATAGGTTTGCCAGTAAATAAAAATAAAATGAATAATTTTATTTTAAATCCTTTACTGGGGGAATTTTCTTTTCAAGATTTTATTGTCCAACCCTAAAAAGATGTATCTTTGTTTTTGAATTAAAACGTTTTTTAGGCAACTAACGAATTTTATGTATTTTTTTTTATTTTGAATTGAAATATATATTTTAGTTTTCCATAAAAATTGTAAGCAATCAATTATTTTAGAGTTCCTAAATCAAGCAATTTTCTATTAAACTTTCATTACCTATCTACCTACTTAAATTCCAGTATATTTAACACTTAGTTTATAATATTATTCAATTTGGGACAACGTTTGAACGTAGAACCTCCTGAGAAACCATTTTAATTAATACTTTATTAGACATTATCAATTATTTTTATTCAAAATTGAAATGTTTTATATTTTATAGAATGTTTAATTTCTTATCCCAAGGCATTTGGATAAATTCGCCGGAAAATGTACCTAATATGCATTAGGATATAATTATGTAATTCATACGTTATGTAGCATTGAAGCACGTGGTTTTTATACTTTACGGAATGATTTATTAAAACCAGTCGAAAAAACACACCCGTCTTGTAATCCCGGTATTGTTATCAAATATTTTAATTAATTCCTTTGTTGTTTGTGAACTTGGTTCTAAACGTTTAAGTTACATTAAATGTAGCTGATTAAGCAAATTATATTTTAAGTATCCTGCAATATATAAATACTAATAATTCTCTTGCAGTAAAGATAAATGTCACAAGACAGCGCATTCTTGAATAATTAATAATAATTTCTGATAACCACACTAAGGCACCTTCGCGAGCGTCATATACCAGCGGTGATTAATACAAATCTACGAGATAACGTCGGGTTTTTGCTAATGTAATTAATAATTTAAATTTCTTCAAACATTAAATCAAAAGCACATGACAGTGATACTGATTAAAATAAAAACTATCGGATATGATATTAATTAATCTTACCTACTTAATTAGAATTGTAAGAGATATTTTAATAGATAATAGAGATTTAATACATTACATACTCTAATCCTTTGCTTTACTAGTTAAATACCGTAAATAAACACTTAGAAGCCAGCGAACTGTTTTATAATTTTAAGTTTCTAAATAAATTTAATGTGTATAGGTAATTGTCCAAAAAATCAAATCATGTTTAACGAAATATACAATCTTATATATTACTTAAATGAAGGGTGTCTTTTTAAGTTTGCCTAAATTTCTAAAAAAATAAAAAGGAATTATGATTTAGTACCCTCAGGTTGTCTAAACTTGAATTTGAATGGAGTATAATTAAGAGCTCATTAAAGATTAATTTTAACTTAATCTAGTCAATATGTCAACACACATCCCTTACAGGGAACGTCACTTAAAAAGCATCATTCTAATACGTTTTTGGCTTCATTCTTAATTAAATTATCTTCCCTAAACTCTTAATGAAGGCCCTTTCATATTCGAGTTCTAGTGACATTTTTTATTTTATAGTTTTACAATTTTAAGAAAAATTATTCGAAGAGCCAAAATTTATTCAGATATATATTTTTTTAACATTAAACATAATTATAAAAAAAATACTTTATATTACTTAATGCTTAAATATTTATTAAGGCAGTCCAAACATCGAGGTAGATACGAGTGCGAGGTGACACGTGACCTTATCTGAAATTAAAATAAGCTGATCTGAGCAACCAAAATGCTAAAAGACTGATATATTTTGCAAAATTATCAAACTAATTGAAATTAACTATTTACAAAATGTTTTAACAAATGTTAATAAAATAATGATCAAAAATTGTAGTAGTTCTTCTCTTAAATATTGTTCTTCAATCAATATCGCAATTATTCTTTCTTTATGATTATCATTAAAAATAATATCAGGCAAATCTCATATAATAACCACGGTAATGTTGAGCGTGCAATGACACTAAGGGCAGAATCTCACGAAGTGTCTGCTCCAACCATTTCCGTTAAATATTTCGAACGTGCAATGGGCATTAAGGGCAGAATCTCACAAAATACCCCGTCGCAAATATTTACAGTACTGAAGGGCAGAATCTCACAACAGTACAAAATGCTAGCTAGTTTAGCCATAAATAAATAAACGAACACTGAAGGGCAGAAACTCACGACAACGTTCAAGATAATCGTAAAGAAATACAAATTTAATCAATCATAGTTATTTATGGTAATTAAACGAATGAAATCATTTTGCATTTTGATAACATTTGATAAAGGAATAAAGCTTTTAACTAAAATAATACATTAAGATTACTCTGTGAGAAAAACTCACCAAATTATTATTTGTGTAGCAACACAGAACACAAACCAAAAACTCAACTTATTTGTTTTCCAGTTAATTGAATACTAATTTATAAGTTAAAATTCTTTCTTTACCTGCCTAGTAATTATCGTAAGTGTGACCGATGTTTATCGTAGTTTGATATCTGAGTAGATGTCATTCTGTGCCAGGTTGCTTAAGGAGAAATTATTCATCTATTTAATAATTCTCTTATAGAAAAGCATATACTACCGAGTCTTAAAAAAAATAATGTCTTACACAATATATTAAAATAATTTTCTAATATTATTTGTACACGGAAAGAAGTGCATAGTAAAAATTACAAATCAAATGACAATCTCAGAATATAGAAAAAAATAATAATATTTATAGCAATTATTACAAAACATGAAACAAAATATAAATAAAATACAGCAAATGCATAATAATTTTTACCCAAAATTTGTAGGTAAAATGAATTACAATTAATTATAATTAATTAATTAATTCCCTAAGCGTATCATGTACTGTTTCATTTAAACAGCAAATACTAAGTATACTTAAAAATAAATAATATTTTGTGCGCGGATGCATTTTACATTTCTTTGTGTTGTTGGTTAGATTATTTAGATGCTATTGTACCAAAAATATTTTTTTTTGTTATCGAAACAAGTAACAAGACCGCTTACAGCTACGTTTCAATTTAGGTGATGTTTGCGTGACTTGCTCTCTACGGAGTATCAACAAGTATGCAAAAAATAATTACAATACCTACCTACAACAGAAAAGGGAAAAATAAAAAGTAAAACCAAAAACTGTGGATACAAAGGAAAATTTTTGCCACGATTGTCTTAAAGTGACCTGGAGCTGAACCAGATTTTTTGTACCTTTAGGTTTACGACAGTCAAATTCTTCATCGTATTCTCAGAATCATTAGAAATTCAGAACTTTGGATTAATTATGTATCCCAAGAAACAGGTAAATGACGCTAACAAAAGCCTGCACCCTTCTAGTGAAGCCACTTCTTCGTTTCAGTGTTAAACCTGAGAATCCATGGAAAATGATACACAAATAACTTTTCACAGTTTTATTATTAAATCACGACTATAGTTTCGCTACACTGTAGCTTTATCAAGTGAGATTTGTACAAATATTACCGGACACTGTATATATATATATAACTAAAATTGTCTTACCTACTGGGTGGGGAAAGAAGTTATTAGAATAGATTAAGAAGGGGTGAATTGTTGAGATCTGTTTGATCATTAAGTAATAACTGCGGATTGACATTTTTAATTTTGTTTATTTCCAACGATTCTAATAAGTTTAATTTTTGACTTTTACCTACAACATGTAATATTTTGTAATTATCGTTGAATGAATGATTACAAATTAGGTAGGATGATAAGAAATAATAAAGATAAAACTGAAAATGACAAACTTTCAGGTGTGTACAAATTAAGTTGTGGTTCATGTAAAAGAAGTTATATAGGACAGACAGGAAGAGCGTTTAAAACCCGAATAAATGAACATTTAAAAAGCTTTGAAAACAGTAAAGAAAATTCTAATTATTCTAATCACTTGTTACTTGAAAATCATTCATTCAACGATAATTACAAAATATTACATGTTGTAGGTAAAAGTCAAAAATTAAACTTATTAGAATCGTTGGAAATAAACAAAATTAAAAATGTCAATCCGCAGTTATTACTTAATGATCAAACAGATCTCAACAATTCACCCCTTCTTAATCTATTCTAATAACTTCTTTCCCCACCCAGTAGGTAAGACAATTTTAGTTATATATATATATATACAGTGTCCGGTAATATTTGTACAAATCTCACTTGATAAAGCTACAGTGTAGCGAAACTATAGTCGTGATTTAATAATAAAACTGTGAAAAGTTATTTGTGTATCATTTTCCATGGATTATACCACTTTTCATCAAGTAACAGCCGATTCTATTAACTAAACCTGAGAATATTATTCTTCGTAGTTTCTACAATAATTGTGTTTTGAAACATTGGCTTATAGTGAATCTTAACAAAAATTTAAACTATTTGAGCAGGGTTTTTCATTTTAGTTAAAAGATAATTATTTTAATCATACACTTTATCTCCTTACTTATTTTGTTATTTTAATGTGATCACCGCACAATTCTTAACTATTTTTTTTTTAATTTCCCGTTACCTATGGCAGAAAAATAGTTCAGTCACATTTACTAAATATGATCTACAAAATTCCATTAATTAATTAGATTGGTGTTTTAACCATTCAAAAATAGCCTTTTTGGAGCCTAGTTTACTTCAAAATATAATATAAAAGGTATTTTTGATAATGATGATTATTATCTGCCTCTCTATTTATAAATTTGAAGTATTTTTTATATTCCAGAATAATTGTATGATTGATAAAGGCTAATAATAAATTTAACTTTCATTTAATCTCAAGATTTCCACTGTAAACAAAATGTAGTCTAAATGTTAACAATGTATTAAATTATGCATGTCTTTATTATTTCTGAATAATTGTACAATGCAGGAGAACACTTCAATACTTATTACATAATTGATAATAATGGTAAGTCTCCAGTAACAATTTAAAAGTCTAACACTTTTAAAAAAATCACCTTGGGTTTTTAAATTTTTTACAATTTATCTAGGTAGGTACACTAATTTTGTAATACGAAGTTCAAAAATTAATTTTAAATTTGAATAATTCTACATGCTTATTTGAAACTTTAACAGTTAATATTAATGTTTAGTATGGGAAATTCTAAGACAAACTGAAAACATATTTATGGATGAAACAAATAATTAATCATGTTGAACTTAATTAAAAAACACTTTGTTTCAAGATATTTTATTGTGAAGACATTACAATGAACATAACCATCATCTAATATAAGAAATTGGAAAAATATTCAAATATCAATTTGTTTTTTAACTATTATGTAAACAATAATTAAAATTCTCTCGAAAACACTTGGATTGATTGGCAATTTTATAGATTTTTTACTATCAGTCGTTATAACACATGTTTATTCATAATTATATTATAATATAGATAAATAAAAATAATATTTAAGTAAACAAGACATAAAAAACTTTTCGAAAAGGTCATGAGCGTCGAAAGAAATTTTTTTAAATTCTTGAGAGCTTTCAAAAAGTCTTAAGTATTTTGAGCTGAACTTTTCAGAGCTTATATACCTACAAATAAATAAAAATGGAAAAGCAAAAATAAGAGAATTTAACTTTTATTAAATTTTTAGAAAAAATGAAATTTATGAGTGTTTGATTGAGATCAGAAGTAGATTGTTAGACAAATGTTTATTCAAACACATTGAACGGTGTGTCTTGTAGCGTCGCGAGGTTGTTTACGAGCAAGTGTTTGCCATTAAACCGTCCGTATGGACGACCAACGAAGAAAATACTGGCGATCACGAATGTATTTAAGAACGCTCACAGTCACGTATGTACGTGATTAACAGTACAAATATCATAATTATCATTAAAAAGCAAATAACAGAATTCCAATTAAACACGGCAAGATGCTTGAAGAGCCATCGCACGTTGTTTGTCTTGTTATGAAGGGAAAGCGCGCAGCGGGCACACCGTTCTATTCAACACGTCCTCTTGATCCGTGCGTCTGTATATTTAATGAAGTAATTAACTGAATAAGACTGAGAATTAAAAAATTTTTATGTCCACAAATAATAAATGTCTGTCTGTGCCTAGCCTTCTGGCTTCTTCATCATCTTCTAAGTACCATCGAAAGCCAGGAATCCGTGTGATATGAGAAGGTACTTGCATCCAACCAGGCGACGCGACCTTTCGATTTCTGTGAATGCAACGAAACACAGTTCAATCCAATCGAGTCGAGTCGATAGAACTGTAAACTCACAAAGTCTAATCAAAATATAAATGAAAATTGGGCAAATTGGATAGCTAAAATAAAATATTTTCAGAAATCTATTTCTTAACCCTCATAATTAAATTTTGATTTTTTTATTCCAATTTGAAATTTCTAAATATTTTAAGATTACTTATATTTATTGTTTTCCGTTGTTTCGGTATAAGTTAAGCTGTGTAGTATTGCAGATAATTTGTAAGTTTTTGTTTAAAGTGTTTTGTCATAGATCTAAAACCAAAGTAAATATTTCAAAATGTCTTAATGTCGTGACTGATGCCCCTTCAGAATTTTAATTTATTGTGAAAAAATACCGGTCAAGTGCGAATCGAACTCGCGCACCGAGGGTCCCGTACAAACTGTATATATGTGATGTAACTAATTTTCGGAATTTTTCCTTTATATGTGCTATAAAACATTGCTTCATGCCAAATTTCAAGATTCTAAATCGACTGGAAGTACCCTTTAGGTTTTGATTCTCTTGCGAGTAGTTGCGAGTTTGAAAATATGCGGCTTAAATTGCTGTTTCTTTTGATTGCGTTGACATAGAAGTTTGATTTTGTTACAGCTTAAAGGTATTATAGACCTGAGTATTTGATATGAATTTCAATTTAATACCTCTACGCGTTCATGAGGAAAGGGGTAGTAACTTTAAAATTATTAAAAATATTTTTATTATATGATGTAACTAAAAATTTACGGTTTTCGCAATTTTTCCTTTATCTGTGCTATAAGACGTTGCTTCGTATCAAATTTCAAGATTCTGAGTTAACAAGAACTACCCTGTAGGTTTTGATTCGAAAATTTGCGAAAATTTGCGGCATAAACGCCTGTATCTTTTGATTGCGTTGGCTTAGAAGTTTGATTTTTTTACAGCTCCAGGGGACAATAGACCTGAGTATTTGGTATAAATTTTAGCTTGATACCTCCACGCGTTCCTGAGAAAAAGGGTCTTGACAGACGGACGGACGGACGGACGGACGGACGGACGGACAACGGACTGATCCTATAAGGGTTCCGCTTTTTCCTTTTGAGGTGCGGAACCCGAAAAAGAAAATAATTGAAAAGTATTTAAAATTCGATTAGAATTACTTAATACTTTTTGGCCTTTTTTGAGGCATAATTTGATAACCTAACCTAACCCAAAAATTAAAGGCGATTGAATGGGTTTCCCTGGTTAATACTTTTCTTCAATTAAATTAGGCAACCCCATATTCAGAGCTGGGCAGAGCTTTTATATTTTGTTCATTTCCGGGCTTAGAACCACTGTATATAAGCCCTTTCGTGAAAAAGTAGTTGAGGCTTGATAATTAATTTATTTTATTTGTGTTTGGTTATTTGTACTTCAAAAAAGGGCTTCAAGCACTTTCAAAGTGTGAAGTTCTATTAAAGTACTTGAAGCTCTTTGAAAGTGCAAAGTAAAAAGCCTTTTGATATATTTGAAGCCTTTTTGATGTCATTCAAGTTCTTGTAGTACCTTACATTAATTAGATTTTAAAAGTAATTGATACTTCAAGGACCAAGACACTTCAAGTAAGTGCTTTGAGCTTAGAGCTTGAAGCCCATTTGATGAAAGCTTACCCAGCTGTCTTCATCTACCATCAATTCGTTCTTAGTAGCTTTAATTCATTTGGGGTACTGTTTAATAATTTAACCTAACCTAAACATTTCAAGGCAGTTGAGCATGTTTAACTAGTTTCTATTTTGGTACATTTTTTCATGTACCTGGTACTTATGTGTTTAGTAAATAAATTTCGAAATGAAGTAATCGTTTAAATTACACGTCAATTGAACATGGTATGTCATATCGCGACTGTTTTAATTGCAACAAATATGCGTGGGCAAAAATGTAATGCGAGAGACCTTAAGACAAATCAGTGTGAATATTATTACCTACTAGTAGTACTAGGCCAACTCTGTAATAACGCGATTACGTACATATATTTTATACAGCAGCAAATTACGTGTCTGTACGTACGATTGTATGCGTTCATGTACCTATACGTACTTATATTTGCATTGCGAAGAAAAGATTTACTTACGTTAGGTTAAAGAGGAAAGATCAAGGTTGGAGTTATGTTTTGTCGTTTGTGTGTATGTGTATTTGTGGTCGAGGAGGAACTAAATTGATTAACATCAGAACTGTAGAGTGATGCTGTCTGTATCTATAGGCAGTAGCTTGTTGTTTGCCATTGTAACTAGTAATTATTTTGCTGTTTCCATGATGTGATGCATTATCTTATTTATGATATTTTTTGTTATTCGTACTATTTGTTAGACAATAATTGTAGAATTCTAACGGGATATTTAAAAAATGTGTATTTTAGCGTTAGGTTATTGTCCTTAATAATCATCAATGTATGTATAGGTTCATTATTCTCTGATTTTATAGTGATTTATAGCTATAACTCATTTGAAACTAGTCGTTCATTCTGTAAAAAAAAGCTCTTCAGAATAAATAAAAATTTTAAACACCCAATAGACGCAATGCCAGTATGATGATATTACATCAACTTGCTCTTTAAGAGCTGCTTTGGTTTGGTCAGTTTATCAAGACTGTCTATGGCGTGCTGATGAGATTTAAAAAGGTAGACATCGCAATCCTCCTTTGGTTAAAATAAAAACATTCTTATTAATAAATTCTAGACATTAAACTATGCTGATTGGAACCAAAATTTTTTTGGTTTAAGAGGTGCAGGATAATAAAAGTAAGAAAAGCCATACTAGAAATTTCGCAAATATATTTAACACCAAAATATTTCATAATTAGGTATATGGGTTTAGAGAACTTGAGAAAATTAAATATTTGTAATTTCTTCATTATAGTTAAAAGTTTTCTAAATAAAATTATTGTGATTGACTCCTAGAGGAAATTACTACGTATAAACTGTTATACTTGTTTAAAAATTGAAACTATTCCTCAGATTTATGTCTTTACTGTATTTTGACTGATTGTGACTCATGTAAAGAATTTGGATTTTTAAACGGCTTTCATTTATGATTTGCTACTTGTTGTTTGTAAGAATAACATTATGTTAAACACTTCTTCTTATGGTTAGTTACCTTGGTTCTGCATAATTTATAATTACATTATTGTCATTTCTAAATTAAAAACATCTTCAGCTTCATGTGTATTAACACAAGTCATCGGTATTTTAATTCTTACATTGAAAAGTGTATCCATCTCCTTCAATTAAATTCTCGGTATCTACTTTTAATTACTTTAGATGGTAAAAATCGCCTACAGCGAGGTAATTTTGTAATTAACAACAAATCGATCATTTAATGTTATTCAGCTAACGAATGATAATTAAAAAATTTTTCTAAGAACACTCAATAACGTCACATCTTATTTGCATAAAAATAACTTCATCCGATTAATTCTGACTTGTTTTAATTACCCGACTAATTACGTTTTTTCTTTTCGTTATTGTAATTCTCATTCAAGCGTATTATACAATCAACAATTTAGAAGACGGGAAGGTTATTTTTTGTTGTACAATTAATAGCCACTGTACACTTTACAGATTGTTGATGGACAGATAATAAATAATAATTAGAATAAAAATTGTTGCCCATAAGAAATATATACGAGGCGCTTTTAATAAATAGTTTTTTTTTTCTTACAAAAATTTTATTTTACAATTAATGTTCAAGTTATGCTGGAGGTAGTGGATTATTATTTTACTCTTAAAATTACATATAAATTCGAGTGTTTTGCACATGTAGACTGCTCTTATTACCATATTCTTATCATTTTTAGATGTTATTTATCACATAATTAAATAAGTAGGTATCCTTAATAAAATGAAAGTCAGTAATGAACTAACTTAAGTGTCAGCTGTGTAAATACTAATTTGACAGATAATTAATTTTTTATGCTATCTTATTACATGTTTCACAAAATATTATTGGAATTAAAATTTTGTATAATCATTTCGGTAACATAAAATTAAAAAAATTCAAATATCAAATAAGTACTGGGGACGCATCTGAGTCTGCTTAATGTATTTCCAGTTAAGTTGGTTACTTGTAGAAGTAAATCCAATAAATCTAAGAATCGATAAGTGTGTTGGCTAATCTTTATTGTCAGTGTATCTCATCTTGACCTACATCTACTTCTTTTATTGAGGTAAATATCGCAAATTAAAAAGAACGTAAATGTTATCATCTTCGAAAAATGTGTTTGCGATTAATAGGTTTACATTCTCATCCTCCTGTAAATACTTTTTCTAATAGATACAGGTTGTCCCAATAGAACAAAATAATTATAATTGGGATTAGATTAGAATAGAAATAGCTTCTACTAAAAAAAAGCTTACGTTTGGTGAATATTTTAATAGCAAGTACATCCTTTACGAATAATTTCTGTGTATGTAAGTCTCAAATATCTTCAAGTAAATATAAAGGTGCATCATTTCTGTGGCTTACTCACTCCCATAATTGTTTTAGTGAAAGCTCTTTCTTGATCTAGTGACCTTAAAATGCGGTATAAGAAAAGTATGTTACATCTCTTTATTATGAATCACCGATTACCCACCATATAAGTAATTTCGTTGTCAAAATGATGCTACAAAATGTATTCATTTATTTACACATTGTATAACGACTTATGTTAATGTTATCTAAAGAACACCTGTAGAGCTTTTTGATTATACGTATGTAGAAAATGGTTATCGTCATAAAAAATATGTATGCACTTAATTGTTGTACTCGAAATTAAAGAAAAAGGAAAATAAATTAGCTCTGTGGTGCCCAGAGATTTTCAGATTGCAGATTTTGAATGAATTTTGAAGTTCACTTGGCAATAGACTGCTGTATGAAGCACATAATAAGCTTATGATTATTTGACCCTTTAAAATTATTAATTTTATTTGATTTGATGGTCCAAGTTTCCTTTAGGTCATTTTACCAAATAGTGAGAAATCGTCAACAGAAATATTTTACAGGCAACTTTTTTAGTTACTAAAAGGAGACTGAAGAAGATCCTCCACCCTATATTCTGGCTTTGCACTGTAACTGCATTAAAAGCTAGTAAAAAAGGTGAAAAGTTCTAACTTAAACGCTCTCATTCTTTGTGGTTTCCTTTCTGTCTGATGACGACTTTTGTGTAGACATAATTTCACAAGCTACTCTTTATCTCCTTTTCACGTGAGGTACCTTATACCGACCCAGAAGTAAAAATGTAGAATTATACGATATGTACCATTTGTGGGGTGCAATGGCTCATTTAAACATGATCCGTCGAACAGAATACAAAGTAAGAATAAAAAGAACTGCGTGAGAATTGCCACGAAAAATGCTACACTGGTTCGAAGAACAAGGAGAAGAAGGAGTACAATTCGAACAAAAAGTCCATAATTATTGCATGATTAGAGCGGGTTAGTGTGGGAATTTGTAATTATTGGATGGATAGTTTCGCGCTCGTCCAGAGAGCGACCAGACTCATCATCTGCACTTTTCGGAAATTGTTGGCCGCTTGTATACGCGATGTTCTCCACAAATGGCCTTCTATCGCCCATTCTCCTTCTCCATTCTTAAATTACATATAATTAGGAACGATGTCTTAGACAGAGAAAGGGAGGGGGAGAAAAGGAAAAACATTTAATGTACTTACGCATACAATGGCTGTAGATTGTAAACAATTTACTAATTGACCACCAAACAAACATATACACACATGATCTACAATAGAGCACATTTCCTTCCAATTTTGTTGAATTAAAAAAAAAATTCGAGTTAAAAGTTTATCAATATCTATTTATAATGTATTATAAAAAATCTTTTTATTTGTACTTATTAAGTATGTATGCTCGCTCCAGGACATAGATAAGGAGTTGTTGAATTGTATTTATGTAGATATCTGTATTTTCCCTTATCTTGAGTATACTTCTTAGGTACGATTTACGAACGAACGAACCAGGTGACAAAAATGCGAAAGAAAGAAATAAAAGAAAAAGCTCTTTATGTTAACAAGTCTTCATAACGGCATTTTCTCACCACGTGAATTGCTTGATTTATTTACTAAAAAGTTTTAAAAAAGGCGAACACTGTACGAGTTGTTTTCGTGGATAAATTCACTTTTCCGTTACAGTTACGCCTGTTTGTATGGATCGATATCAAAAACCAATAATCAAATATATCTTATAGATTAGCTACAACATACAATTGCCCGTTATGTATTGCAAAAACGTCATCCACAAGAAATGGTTTAGAGAACCGTTAATATAATAATTATTTGATCAAACTATGAAATTGATACATTTTAGTTGTGTTTGTTGTAAAATTCAAGTTTGGTTTTACAAAGAATTTTAATTGCATGTTTTTTATTTACGCAAACGCCTACGAAAAGAACTTCTTTTGATATCCACTGAAGATTGTATTGTACGTAATACACCTATTTATAATTTCTTTAGTGTCTTCGGGCAAATAATTTTATTTATTTACATTTACAATAAATTACAGTTTTTAGTTTTAAATTATATATGAAGAAACCTTAGGAATGTTTGGTCTGTATCTTCCTGAAGCTTTCATTTTAGATGCTCTACAAAGTATAGCGTTTTAACCATATAACTCTTGTCGAAGGTGTCCTTAAGATGTATTGCTATATTATGGTGCTTAGTATGGTGATTATTCATCCCCTAACCTACCCTAATTCCTTGTTTCATAGTATTTATTTTTGACAAACAATTCACTCTTCTATCGTGTCATCAAAAGGTTATTATATTTTACGATGATGGTACTGTTGGCTCCCGTCCATATCAAAACGTGAAAATATGTAACGAATAATTTTAAATTGAAATTTGGAATGTTGCGAAATTGTATCGATTTTTATTACTGCGAGTTGTTAAGACAAAAATAATTGTAATTGATACGATAAATGTCATATTTATGCGATTATTATTTATATATATTTTTTACAAGTACCATATTTATATTAAGGTTTTTGTTTACTAATTTTCGATTATGATAAATTACATTAAGTACAACTTATCACCTAAATCACCTACATTCATTATAAATTCAAGGAATAAACACTTCTAAATGTTTAATTGCGTTATATAACTATATGCAAGCAAAGGATTTATAATTCAAAACACCTTTCTATTGCTTAAATTATAATTTAAAAATTAGCTGTTGCAATTTAATTCAAGTACACCCGACTGTTAACAGATTCTATTCAAATATTACGGAACATTTTGATTATATTTTTACCGAATCGAAAGTGGAAGTGTGTGAAGGTACATATGAAGCTTATATGCATTTTAATTCAGTATAATGCCGGAGATAAAGCACCTAGAGTGGGTGTCAAAGTCAAAATTAACTTAGAAAGTCAAAGTAAAAATTATCAAAGTTGACAATTTAACCATCCTAAATAATTAATCGATATTATTGACGCAAACGATGGCTCAAAAGGAGGAGATGGAAAATTTCTTATAAAAATTCTTATCCTTAACGGGTTATACAACGATAATAATTTGCGTTGATATGTCCACATTCAAAGTGGGTTCAACAAATTAAAAATTGTGTGTGGTAGTATGGGATGAATCTCTTCCAAATCTTTATTATTTGCTTGCACAGACCCCATAATATTCTCATATACGATAATTTGTTTAGACCAGTGGATCGAATATGATTAAATAAATTATCTGTTCCCAACCCGATAAATGTTAACGATTGTATCAAGCAGCTGATTTATTTTGAATTTTTTTCTAATTTTTGGTGTTAATTTGTTGTTTCTTCAATTGTTTCAGCGCGTCCATCGGGCGAGCATGTGATGTGCCGCGATGCCCACTTTGTCCGCGGCGCCTGAGCTCAGTCCCGCCGGCGGCCGCACCGAGCAGCGGCAAAAGGTCATCGCCACATCCACCGCCACATCGACCATCGCCAGCGTTTCGACGACGGCCCCGTCGGCTTCGTCGTCGTCGTCGGAGATAAGAACCGCCGCCGCCGCCGCAACAATGAGCCCAGAGCAGGAAGCCAGTCCACCGCCCGCGGCACCTGGTGCATCGCCGTCGCCTCCGCCTTCTACCACCTTGCCTTCGCCTGCCATATCGCAATCACAAGAGGAACAACACGGAGGCGGAAATTCGGATGTAGAGCAATTCTCGGGAAAAATCGTTTACAATCCTGACGGTTCGGCTTATATTATCGAAGATTCTGAAAGCGAGAGCGAGACCGCTTCCGTTAACGTTCCCGAGGTGGTTCCGCCGCTCCAGGCTGTTTACGTGTCGCGTCTTCTCCGACAGGCCACAAGACAACCGGCCGAACAACCGGCAGTGCACAGTTACCGAGTGATAGCATTCAGAGACGCACGACCTCCCAGGCCGACATCCGTACCTGTCAAGCCGATCCTAATGTGTTTCGTGTGCAAACTGAGTTTTGGGTTCGCGCGTTCCTTTGCCAACCACGCGCAATCCGAACACGGCGTCCATCTTCAGGACTCAGAACGCGAAATTTTATCTGCCGACTGTTCTGCGATCCTCCAGTGCGTCGGTGCTGATAAGAAGCCTATCGTTTCGCTATTAGAACCGTTCGGAACATCGTCCTCGCAACAGGTTTCCGATAATCATATGTGTTCAGTTCCTGTTCCCGTGTCACGTTCCGAACAAATGTCGCCCTCGTCGGAGATAACGCCTGTGTCGTCACGTAATACACCGGGGAAGTCTCCGTCACCGCCCTTCGCTCCGCCGCCCGCGTTTCTCTCCGGAACGACGATAGGAGTCTGTCCGGAACATTTGCAGGGACGACCTTCTGGCGTCGACTGTCCACGTTGTGAAATGATATTGGCATCGGGTCGGTTAGGACCAGCCGGTTTGGGCAATGTGCACAGCCGGAACTCTTGTAAAACGCTCAAGTGTCCAAAATGCAACTGGCATTATAAATACCAAGAGACACTGGAGATTCATATGAAAGAAAAACACCCTGAGACTGAAACTAGTTGTATTTACTGCATAGCGGGTCAGCCGCATCCCCGACTAGCTCGGGGTGAGACCTATACTTGCGGCTACAAACCGTACCGCTGTGAAGTTTGTAATTATTCCACCACAACCAAAGGTAACCTTAGTATTCATATGCAGTCAGATAAACATTTGAATAACATGCAAGAACTGCAAAACGGGGGTGCGCCCAATACTGAATCACGGCAAGCTTCGCCGAAAGCACCCTCGTTGCACCACTCTCCTGTTAGTAGTGGTCATAAACCTAAACCTAGTTTTCGCTGTGATGTTTGCAACTACGAAACGAACGTTGCACGCAACCTAAGAATACACATGACGTCAGAGAAACATACGCACAACATGTTAGTACTACAACAAAACGTCAAACATATGCAAACGTTATCTGCTATCCATCATCAGCAGCAATCTCAACATATGGAAAATCTTTATGGCATCTATCCTGGTTTGGGGGATAAACCGGAAGCTGCCTTAGCTGATATGGCATACAATCAAGCTCTGCTGATTCAAATGATGACGGGAGGTCAACTTCCCGGTCACGCCGGACCAGCAGATATGACTTCTCACTCGGACCTCGGTTTAAATCCAGAAACGATGGAGCCACCTCCGGAACCAGCGGAGTTGGATCCACAAAAAACCTTCCACTGCTGCGTCTGTAACATATTCAGTACGGACAGTCTGGAGGACTTGGGTAGACATCTGGCCCAGGATCGTACCAGACTTAGAGAACAAGAAATCCTAGCTGTGATCGCCGGTCATTACGTGTGTAAACTTTGCACGTACAAAACCAATCTCAAAGCCAATTTCCAATTACACTGTAAGACTGATAAGCACCTGCAGAGACTGCAACACGTCAACCACGTGAAAGAGGGCGGTCTCCGTAACGAGTGGAAGCTGAAATATGCATCGGCTCCTGGTGGTGTCCAGATCCGGTGCAACGCCTGTGATTATTACACGAATTCCGCGCATAAGTTACAACTCCATTCGGCGGGTAGTCGACACGAAGCGGGGGTCGCGCTTTTGCGATTCCTAGAAGAACGTAGTTCTCCGTTGCGTCCCGATCAACCGCGTGTTTTTCATTGTAATCTGTGCGGCTTTTCCGCGGCTAATCGTCTACCGCTGCTCCAGCACATCAAGTCTCTAAAGCACCTTCATTTGGAGCAACTGCACCAGATTCAGAGGCGGGCGGAGGGCAAGGACGCGCCTGCTGAAATGTCGGAAGTATTTCAAGTAGTTCCTGCGCCGTTTGAACAACGGCAACAACGTACTCCCGGTAAGTTTATAACAAATATTAAATCTATACACGTTGAAAGCCTTTTTTTTATTGCTGTAAAAGGGCTGGTTACTAATTAAGAATACTTACTGTTAACAGTTTATTTTCTATTTTTAGTTTGTACAGTCAGGATTTTTTTTTTATTGTTAGGTTATTATTATGAATAAAAAAAATATATTCGTCTCATTTAGGAGCTAAATTAATGCCTTTTGTAAAATGATGGTGATACATTTTAAATTAGTTAGAAATAGTTTCTTTATGAAAAAAAAAAAAATTTCTAAAGATATTTGAAAATAGTCTACACCCAAAATTGTTATTTCTATTTGAAATACAAATTGGTGCGTCCAGGGCCGTATCAAGGATCAGGACTAGCTATTAAATTACGGCATTACATTAACCTCATTGAACAGTAGTTTAACTGAGGAGATAATTGGGTTCTGATGATTTCATTTGTTGGTTTGATCCGAAAAAAAAAATTTTGCCAATCATATTTGAATCACGCTACTGGACCCGGCGCCTAGCACAGTCAGATTGCCCTTTAAGAACCCAACAACTTTTGTAGAAATCATTCTTTAGTGGGATGTTAAAGGACCCATTACAGGTTAAATTGAATCGCCCTATATATTTAAATATATACCCCATAAAGTCCAAGACTGCATGCGGTCATAACCATAGACTGTATCAATTAATTAACAATTTTCAAATTAAGTTCATTTCAATTTCTACAAAATATTTACAACCCAAAGTTTCATAAAAAGAATTTAAATACCTAATACGATCTGATGATTTCCCAATGAGGATCGAAACGCATATTAGGATTTCAGACTTCCTACATATACAGATGTATGGAACTTTAAGAATTTCTTTATTTTAACTAAAATATTATACAAAACGATATCTGATAAATATAAATCGAATATATAAAAACGCTTTTAAATGTTTCACTTTTCATTCATAAACAGAAACGTTTAAAAACTAGGTGGTAACTAAAAGTGTTAGATGTTTGAAAATTTGTAATATAAGGACTATCAAGGATGATTTTTTTAACTAAGAAGAGAATCAACAAAGCAGTAGAATCAAATGTTTTATTTTTCAAGTTCTCTGAACGTCCTGTACAAATTATGCAGCTTAGTTTTGGTGTGGCGTTCGTTAGCCATGTAATTCGTCCATACCAGATAAAAATTTCAACACTAAATTTTTTTTGCGAAAATTCTAATTTTTTATACCTAGTTTAGGTTACGATTACAATTTTTTTTTATAAATTAAATTATCTTCGAAACTACTCATGATAGACATACAAATAGGTTATAAAGGTTACTTTTTTGTATGTCATACGAATTCGTCGTAAAAAATATATTCTTCCATTGTAAGTAAGAAAGTTGTCATCAATTTCCCGTATAGCGGATGAGGCCGGCAGTTGAAATTATTTTAGTTAAATAAATAATCCGTAGTAACTCTTCTAACTACGTATACAAATTTTCAAACCTGTAGTAGCTCTAGTTAATTTAATTTAAAGAGTCCTTCATTTTCAGTTTTATTTTAAACGAAGTTTCCCACCACATATTCAATTGAAATTATTAAAAATGGTATCAATTTGAATCATTACTTCAAGGTATTCACTTTTAATATTAAATCTATTTTCCAGAGTGCTCCTGTGCTAGAGTTCTTGATTATTTCTTTAAATACATATTAAATTAAATCACTACAAATCTTCGGAAAGCGCCCCATGACTTAATGACTAAATTCATTGTTGCTAATGACAATAAAATATTATCAAAAGTTAAATATAGTTAAAAATAATTAAATAATAAAATACCCGTATGTTTCTCAAGAACAATTTAACAATATTGTAGTGACCTTTAAATATACAAATGAGAGGAAATTGTTTCTAATAAGTATCATATATAGAGAAGTTGTGTGGTCCTTACGAATTACACCCCAGCACGGCTTGTTTTTCGTGTTTTAATTCTTGTCAAAATTTATGATACAGATAGAGAGCAATTTTATATTCGAAAAGAAAGAATAAAATTTTCGTGATGCTAATTTCGCCTTAGTGTAGTAGTATATATGTATATATAAATATTCTATTCTTTAATTTTGCAAACGAAAGCTGTTCATAATTGTATGTATTTTATTATTTAATCGGTATACGTTACGTTAAAAGGAAATTATTATGTAGCAGCTAGCATTACAAACGCAGGACCATTTTATAAGTAGTTTTACCTCTTCGCAATAAGTAAGTAAGTATGCAAAATGAAATAGTAATTGTACCCTTCAATGTAAATAAAAGAAAGGCTTTCAAGTTTAGCGGCGGAAGTACAATGGATACGTGCGAGTCTAACAAAAACGTCACTACATTATAGAAGTGCGTGTAATGATGGTATGTTCGAAAATTGTGGGTTTTATAACACCCTCAGGTAAACAGTTAGAGCCTTGCCATATGCTCCGTACAATAATAATTATAATACGTAAGCTTATTATAAAGTTTTTTAATGAAGGGATATTTATCGTATGTTGGTGGTGGAGGAGATGGTGCAGGATCATATTTTTCGCCTCTGGCTTTCTTCGAACAAAAGATTGTTAAATTCAATCGTTATTTGTATGCATTTTCGGTGAAAGCTGGAGACTGAATATATGCACCGTTACCCCGAAAACCAACCGCCCTATCTTCAGGTAATTACAACCGTTGTGTATCGTATAACAAAAGATGACTGTAATTATTGGTAGGAGGTTTGGTGCCGGATTTTTCAACAACAATAATAAACTTTAACAGGTTAAAACGTTCGGGATATCGAATTTAATCTTTTGCATTGTCTAACATTGTAAAATTTCTTATTACCCTTTTGAGATATACCTATTATCTACACATAAATTGTATGTAAATTAACCAGGTACCTATAAATATGCATAACTTGAGTATGGGTAGCATGACCACTTAACTTCGATATTTTAATTTGGAAAGTCCGGTAATTTTACCTTTTTCAGAATGCATTATTGTCATGCTGCTTTAAATTAATTATCTCTAATCAAGTAGAATAAAATTATCTTTACAATTGACACCCTTTCCAACTATCTGCTAATGAGTTTCAGTTAATAAGAAAATATTTACACAATGCCTAGAACATTTTTATTTCTGTATAATAAAAGCAATGACTAAAACGGTTTATTTTTAAAATATTCTGTTAAACAAGTAACGTTTTATAAAAGTCAACAACCAAATTTTGAACAAGTTAAAATTTTTGTCCTTTACATTTAAATTTTATTTTTAATATCAAATAATATTCAATATTAAGAAAATCATATTTGCAATAGAAGATTTTTTTTTCTTTCAATCTGTCATATTTTTCCAGTCCACGTTTAATTAATTTTTGTTAGTTCTTTTTTCCTCTTCATGGACATTAAATTAATTAAAATCTGGATACAAAGGAAGAGAAATTCTTTTACTGAAACTATTGCATGCTGCGATTGACTAACCTTGCTGGAATAATTATTTATTAGTCAATCGTTATAAACATAATTATCCACTTTACAAGTTTATAATTAACTAAAATTAGTCGAGTGTTGCGATTCAATTAATATTAATAAAATGTAAGTAATTACGTTATCGTTTTGTTAAGTTTTTTCTAATGCTCCGTTTAAATTGAGAATTACTTTTTTATTAATTTTTTTATATAAAACTACTTTTATTAGTTAAAATACACTATGTGTAGGTAGAGTTGGTAAAGTTAGATTTTCAAACATACCATATTCGAACGTATCCTTGTACACCGTACTTACTATAATAAATAGGATTTTTTGTTATAAATTTTGTATTTTTATTCTAAATAGAACGAAGAGATAGTACGAATTCCTCGGACTTAAAACAAGAACAATCAAACGAATCACTAAAAACTGAGCCGTTGGAAGATGTCGAAGAATTAAACGCGAGTCAAACGACAGAATCGGACTCGCCGGTACAGATGTGTCCTTATTGCAATTATACGAGCGATTCGGAAATGCGAATACAGGCTCATATAATAGCGCAACATAGCGAAAATAGTTCCTCATCGGAAGTGGTTGTTTACCACTGTCCACTTTGCCAAGACCAATTTAAAGATCGTCCCGTTTTGGAAAGACACGTAATGCAAATTCATTCTGTAAACAGCGAGGGTCTCCAGAGACTTTTAATGTTAGTGGACCAGAGTCATTGGCTCAATCAAGTCTCGCGGACATCCACGCCTAACCAAACCGGAAATAACCAAATACAAACTCCTCCGAATCAAATGATCTCACCGAATTCAGTCGCATCAAAAGACTCGAATAAATTAGATAAAAGTGACGTCAATATGGATGACGTACAAGAAATTTTATCACCTAACAGTGACGAAAATACTGATCCAGAAGTCGAGAAGTGTGGAACATGTTCTAAGAATTTCAAAAACATCGACGAACTCTGCTGTCATCAAAACGAAACGGGTCATTTAGAAATCAAGCAGACCCCAAGTGGACCGGGTTATATGTGCTGGAAGAAGGGCTGCAACCAGTTTTTTCCAACCGCCCATACGTTACAAATGCACTTCAGGGAAGTTCACGCAAAAAATTCCATCACGCAAATGTCAGTATCAGAGAAACACGTGTATAAGTATCGATGCAATCAGTGCTCGCTTGCGTTCAAAACCTTAGAAAAATTACAATTACATTCGCAATATCATCTTATACGGGACGCAACCAAGTGCGTATTGTGCGGGCGCAGTTTTCGATCGGTTGTCGCATTACATAAACATGTCGAAAGTGTCCATTCTGAATTAACGGACGAGGAATTGATCGCATACAAGCAGAGCTTGATGAATAATCCGCTTCTTTTGGCGGGTTTGCAGGGCCAGGTGCTAGACAGCTCGACCAACGACATCCTGCGAAAAGAATCGCTTCGTAACGACGAAATCGAACCTCTAGATTGCGACGATAGCAAAGAATTGAACACCAGCCAGGAAGACAATAACCAGAACGACGGCGAAAATTCGGACGACAGCATCGTGTACAAAGACCAACAATTCTTGGAAGATTACCTGAATAGTCAGGCGATGGCGGAGGACAGTTACAATGACCCTAACAGAAAGTACAAATGCCACCGGTGCAAGGTGGCCTTCACCAGGCAAAATTATTTGACCGCCCATAATAAAACCCTTTTACACCGCAAAGGTGAGAAACTAAGCTACCCCATGGAGAAATACCTGGACCCCAACCGGCCATACAAGTGCGACGTATGTAAAGAAAGTTTCACGCAGAAAAATATACTGCTCGTACATTACAATTCGGTAAGCCATTTGCACAAACTAAAACGAGCCATGCAAGAACAACAGCAACAGAATAATAATAACAATCAACCAGTCAGTCCTATCATTAGTAGTCAAACGCAAAATTTATCCTTGACACCCAAAAGTACGTCCTCAGACGAAGACGATAAAAAAAGGTACAAATGTAACATATGCAAAGTGGCTTACACGCAAGGCAGTACTTTGGATATACACATGCGTAGTGTCTTGCACCAGACCAGAGCAAGTAAATTACAAGATCTGGCATTATCAGGTCAAATTGACCTGTCTAAACCGTTAATAGAACAACCCGAAGCCATGCAGTCTCCGCACCAGACCAGTCCTGCACCCTGTATCGGTGGTGGTGGGGAAAAATTATCTCCTACCCCTCCGTCACCTGGCACAGGTAGCCAACAACAACAACAGGGGATGATGAGCTGTTCAAAATGCGGTGCATTATTCGCGTCGACCGACCAGTTGTGTACGCATCAACAACAGTGCTGCATCAACACGTTTGCTGCACCCATGGCTATCTTTCAAGCGACACAAGAGCCGGGGCAGGCCAAAAGTCCTCCGCCGCCGTCGATGTCTACCGAAGGACAGCAACAATTGCAGCAACAACAAGAATTACTAAATAGACTGAATTTACCGAAAAAATCGGGGTCGTATATGTACAAGCAGCTGCTGGAAAGTTTCGGTTTCGATTTGGTCATGCAATACAATGAGAGTCATCAGCGTCGTCAGCGTCAGTTAAATGAAGAGAAACAGTTGTTGTCCAGCGGCAGTTGCACAAGTCCGCCGTCATCTTCGACGATCCACGGTGACGTTGTAGCGATCGAGCCAGCAGTGGCAGCAGGAGTCAAGTCCGAGGAGGAACCTTCAACCGATAACAACGCCAGCAGCCTGCCAGAAGTAAGTAGATCTACGTGCCAACATTGCAATAAAGAATTCTCTAGTGTTTGGGTGTTAAAGTCTCACTGTGAAGAAGTACATAAAGATTTAGTGCCGCTAGAATTCTTAGAAAAGTATGCTCAACAGTTCAAAACCGAATACGAAAAGAAATCTGTGGTCGTGACCGCTGCAACCTCGTCTACTACCCATGTGCCTACCACCACGTCCATCGGCGGCGAAGATCCCGACCCCGAAAAAGATGGGGATGACAACAACAAAGAATCCACGACCACGACATCCACGATGCCGTCGACCGAAGCGGGCGCCGTTACCACAACAGCACCATCGACGCCTACGTCTTCGACGACGCCGTCGGCCAGTAGCACCGACTCGGCGTCGGTCCCGTCCAACATACAAGCGATCATTGCTCAAAGTATGGCCCAAAATCCTATGGCACTTGCACAACAAATGTCCGAGATGCAGGCGGCTTTGAACGTGATGCAATTGCAACAACAGTTGAACTTTAACCCAATGATGCAGATGATGGGAATGGGATTGCCGTTAGGACTCAACGCCCTGGCTGCGATGAATTTGCAGCCGCCGTTAGTGCCGTTAATGATGCCGCCGCCTCCTTATGATCCCATATCGCAGTTCGCGCCTCAAGATCAACAGGCAATGCTTGCCAAGCAACAAGTCATGATGCAACAGCAAGTGGTAAGTTTATTTTTCATTTCTACTACTTTTTTGTTTTCTCTAATTACTTATTATTAGTCTTATTTTACGTTAATTGGACTCAGATTACTCCATTCGATGCATATTAAAGACCCTGCAGTATTTATGTACTGCCCATGTGAGAATTTAAAGCTTTAGAAACTTTATTGTGTATTTATATCACATACTGAGTGTTTTATATTTGTTTTTCACCAATATATGTATCTATATGGTGGTTCTTATTTTCTCAAAATTATTTAGTTTCTGTGAACGTGTAACTATTAATACGACAAAATCATTACGTCATAAGTTATAAATCTTAAATGTACTGTTTTCAAAATATTTCAGATTTTATTGTGGAAACGTTTTTATATTTTAAATGATATTTTATCTAGTAAATTAATTAAAATAGCCACATAATGAATATTAGAAAAATCTTTTTGATATTTTAATTACTGCTGTATTTATGTAATACCACGTAAACAAAGTTTTTCGATAATTTGCATGCCAGCGTGCGTATTAGAGTTGAATAATAATTAATGTTTTTAATTAAAATGCTAATAACATAATACCATTAGTTCTTTTTCACACCCACTTTTAAAAAGATGTGAGATAATCATCGTCATCTAATAGTTGCACGTATGTATTTAGTGTATATTAATTAATTTCAATGTGTAATTGAAAGAAAACTGTTTGTTTAAAGTTTGCTAAAAATTAAAGTTATTCTTTATAAAAAATACTTGATAATTAATTTAACTGCTTTGTTTTTTAATTAACCATGACACGTTTTTCATATTAATTGACAGTTCACTTCACATCTATATATAAGTTTTGAGAATATTGAAAATTGAATTTGAACATCACATTTTTTTTTTCAAATATTAGGAAAAGATACTAATTAACATCTTCAGTTACACTGTTGTATTTCATAATATATAATATTAATTAATTCTACAAAATTTATCGTAAAATGGAAAAGAAATATTGTCTGTAAAGCAAAATAAGCAACTCTCATGGTAATGTTGTCAATTATCATTAAAACAGTACGATCAGTTATCTATTATGTTAGTACATACCTTTAGAGAAGAATAATCTATCAACCAAGAACTGTATATTTAAAAAATAATAGGAATAAAGAATATTTCATTAATTTAATCGAATTATATAGAGTTCATGACCAAAAGCCAACGCACATTGTGTTGATTCAGAAGTAATTATTTTAATTTGTATATTCTCTATAAAATTTCCTCAATTTTTATAATTTTTCTGAAGTACCTATACCTACATAGGTACTTAAAACGTTTTGGATGTACTTAATTAACATTATTATTTTTAATAATGAAAGTTTTGTAATCTTATACATACTTACTTTCATTCATTACAACTGTCAAGTTATCAATTAAAAGTATTGATATCTTCCTTTGAAATTAATTAAAAGAAAAACATTTAATCCTTGATATTTTTGTGATACTTAATATATATATTTGATGAAAATGCACCATTGCTTTTAGCATTAAGAAATATAAATATAAATAAGGTCGGTTTTAAAATAAACGAGTTGTTAGTGTAATTAAAATAAAGAGTAATTAGTCGGAGCATTAATTCTGTAGCTGATTGAAAACGGTCGTTGCTTGTTTTGATTATTATTTTCTCGTATTCGCCAGATGCGAAATGAGCCTGAGCGTTCTCAATGTAATTTACGAGAGGATTCAATGACATTGCTCCGCTTGGATCGTTTATGTAAACTGTTTTCTTCGAGCAATAATTATTCTTTTTACGGTCTGTTTATATGCCAGACCGTTGCACTGGCTCCGATGAGGTGTTACTTGCATTGCAATATAAAACTAGACAATACAATAACAGCCAGTCCTACTTGGGATAGAGGTGCAGTCGCGTTAATTACTCTCCAATATCTAATTCGCTTTAGTCATTAACTGGCGCGAGAAAATATTATTTCTTACTTTTCTTTCGACTCGCATTTCAAGACTTTCATTTTATACACGTGACATCGTTTAAGGTTTTTGCAACAAAAAGGTAAGTTTTTTATTTTATTGTTAGTTCTAAGGAATTAATGAACCGCACTAATGGAGTAATTCTGAGCTTTGTGTGATTACTTCTCTTCTATTGCTTGTACCATGTAGGTAGTATACAACTTTTTGAGAATAAGGCAATAAACAGCAAACTGATATATTGAAGATTTGCTTATTGACGTATTTTATTTGCGTTTTTCAAATAGGTACCGCTTTTTAAATTAGAACACATGATTTATCACCTATCTTCCCTTTTACCACAACAGAAAGTAACTTTTTTCAAAATTTTTTTTGTTTTTAATGCAGGATTTACTCTCTATTTATTTAAAGTCATAAATACTTAATTTACCTTTACCACCTTCATACATTTTTCGTTATTCCAGAGAATCTTCATACTTTTAACATTTTTTAAATATTAATTAATGTTATTGTTCTGCATTAAATATTGTTTTGTAGTGTGCCTACTGTTAAATATAAAATGGTACAAATTCAAAAATTCTTGACAGGCTGTTAGCGCGGCTGCAAATCAAAAGCGTGCAAGAACCCGAATAACCGACGAACAACTGAAAATTCTTCGTTCCCATTTCGACATAAACAATTCACCATCCGAAGAACAAATCCAAGAAATGGCTATCCAAAGTGGCCTGCCACCGAAGGTTATCAAGCATTGGTTTCGAAATACGTTATTTAAAGAACGTCAACGTAACAAAGATAGCCCATACAACTTCAACAATCCACCCTCGACAACTTTGAATCTGGAAGAGTACGAGAAGACTGGGGAAGCCAAAGTTATGCCCTTAAATAGTTCCGGCAGTAGCACAGACGATGGCGGAAAGCAAGATAGTATGCAACAACCTACCCAAATAAAAATGGAAGTCAAAGAAGAACCGGCAGAAGATATTCATAAGTATATGGAAGACAAACATCATCACAGCAACGAATATGAAGACAAAACGCACATTTTTAATCTCCCTCCTCATAGTCAAAGCCCAATTTCATACGTCACTACCTCAGAACCTCATAATTACACCCAAACGTCGAATTCCCAAAACAGTTTCAATTTGACATCTGTTATTGCATCTCAATTTTCCGATGCAATAACCACTACTTCTGTTCCGTTAAGTGTTACTCCTAACACTAGTACATCAACAAGTCCAATGTTACCGCCCACAAAAATAAATCAGCCGAATTTCTCAACTTCAAACAGTTTTCAAAACATCCTTCCACTTTCTGGAAATCGTTGTCTCAGTCCAAACAGGGGCGATTATAATCCTGGCGGCAGCGTTTGTAGTGCAGGAAGTTCCACGGGTAAAAGAGCGAATCGAACCAGATTTACAGACTACCAAATCAAAGTACTCCAAGAATTTTTCGAAAATAACGCTTATCCAAAAGACGACGACTTGGAATACTTGTCGAAACTTTTGAACTTAAGTCCGAGAGTGATTGTCGTGTGGTTTCAAAATGCCCGTCAAAAGGCCAGAAAAGTATACGAAAACCAACCAGCAATTGAACCCGCTCCTGGCATAACAACAGACGAGGCTGGTGCAAACCGTTTCCAACGAACACCAGGATTAAATTACCAGTGCAAAAAATGCCTTTTAGTATTCCAAAGATATTACGAATTAATAAGACACCAGAAGACCCACTGCTTCAAGGAGGAAGATGCCAAAAGATCTGCTCAAGCTCAAGCGGCGGCTGCTCAAATTGCTGCAGTCTTGAGTTCTGAAGATTCAAACTCAAGCACTATTGTTGAACAATCTCAACAACAACAACAGCAGCAGCAGCAACAGCAGAAACCCCACAACAACAACAACAACAAACTCCGCCACAACCGCAACAACAGCAACAGAGCCAGCAGCAACCTTCCCTTCCAATGACATCACAGTCTCAGAACAATTCTCACAGTCCAATGCAAACTTCTAATATACCTATCACTCCAAATAATTCTGGAACAAGCTTTCCCACGTCACCAACATCAACACCACAACCATCTGAATGCAAAGAGGGCTCATTCCAGTGCGATAAATGCAATTTAGTTTTTCCAAGATTTGATCTGTGGAGGGAACATCAAATTGTGCATATTATGAACCCAAATCTGTTTCCCAGTTATCCTCCCGATTCGCCTTTCGGTATACTCCAGCAACACGCGCAACTTCAACAACTTAATGCAGCCAATATAAACGATTTGAACAACCCAGCTTCCGCACTTCAACATCCTATTATGAACATGATCAACAGCGTGGTCGGGCAAAAGAGGAAGTTTGATGAAGATTCCGAAAGCGACGTATCCGACCAACCCAAAGACAAGAGATTGAGGACGACAATTCTACCTGAACAACTCGATTATTTATATCAAAAATACCAAATCGAAAGCAACCCGTCTAGAAAAATGCTGGAGAACATCGCCAGAGAAGTCGGTTTGAAAAAACGTGTCGTGCAGGTGTGGTTTCAAAATACGCGGGCTCGCGAACGCAAGGGCCAATTTCGTGCTCACGCGCAAGTAATAAACAAACGGTGCCCGTTTTGTCCGGCCCTGTTCAAAGTGAAATCTGCCCTAGAATCTCATCTGACCGCGAAACATTCTGATCAGTGCGCGCGCGGTGAAATAAACATTGACGCAATACCAGACGAGGAAGTCAGTTTAGAATCATCACCGAATTTTAATCCGAATATTGATACGAAGAGCCAACAATCCCAAAATGCCGCCATGATGCCGCAGTTGTTTCCGCCACTTAATTCCGACATTGAAAATTCCATCAAAAAGTATTATGAGGAGAGCATGAAGCGATACATCAGTGAGCTTCAAGCCCATGCCACAGCATCCACCAATGGTGACCGGAGCGAAGTCAAAACGGGTAAAGAAGAAACAGGCGAAACTCCGTTAGATCTTTCGAAACCAGTGGATCTATCTAGACCCATGAAAGTCAACATGGATCACGAACGTAGTATGTGCGATCCCGGTCCATTAACCGATCTCAGTGAACGATCGTTGTGCGATGAAAGAAGCGATTCTATGTCAGAAACAACAGAATTTTTTGACGACGAAAGCAATCCAACTTCACCTGCCAGCAGTACTCAAAGCAACCAACAGCAACGTCAACAACACAACAACTCTGCCAATAAAAGATTTCGAACGCAAATGTCTTCACTCCAGGTGAAAGTGATGAAGTCCTTGTTTTCCGACTACAAAACCCCAACCATGGCAGAATGCGAAATGCTAGGTCGCGAAATCGGTCTCCCAAAACGCGTGGTACAAGTTTGGTTTCAAAACGCCCGGGCGAAAGAGAAGAAAAACAAGTTGGCATTGCAAAAAGTACTCGGTGGCACCGACGTGGACACGACCAAAATGCCGGAAGAATGCAGAGTATGTTCGTTTAAATATTCGCACAAATTTTCCATCCAAGACCACATCTTCACCAAGGGTCATATCGCGAACGTGCGTTTACACCTGGAAAACACGAGCAAAGACGGTTCCGGTAGCGATGGCGAGTTTACCGTGCCGCCGATTCCGGGAGTTTCCGGGAACGTTCCCGCCGATTCTACGACCAATGTCGCGCCTACGTCGCAAAACGTGAACAACAATTCGCATATGCAACTTCTTCAGATGGCCAGTATGCAAATGGCAGCCGCATCGAAAGGGGAAAAAGACAGCCAAGAGTCCCTGTTCCAGCAGCTTTATTCCTTGGGGAGCAACAATTCCTACAGCATGCAAAATCAGCTCCTGCAAACCTCCTTGTTCGGCACTAATGGTGAGTTTTAAAATTTTTATTCTATTTTAGGTAGTAGGTATTTGTCCGAATTACGCAATATACCTAATGGTCATATGAAATTGTTTTGGATCATGATTGCGATTAGGTAACTAAGTATATTTAGGAGGTACATTGTGTAGTTCGGATTGTGTTTGTGGTCCAGTAGATGAATTGCTTCCTTCCAAATATGTGTTTTACTGTTTAATATAGCGAAGTAACGTGGATATATTTAAATAGCACGTGTTGTTTGATGTAACAGTTTGATACATTTTAATTACACAAAATATTAAACGTGAAAGCTGCATTAAGGTCATTTCAGCGCTAATTATAAGCAACTTTATGGAAATGACACTGCATGGTTTTTGTTAAGCGAATTGTTTATTAACGTATAATGAATTGAAAAATGAGGCTTCTTAAGGATGCAGGATCATGGCGAAAATAAATGTTTTGACCATTAAAAGTGAAAAGATAGATTTGAATTTTTAGAAAATAAGTCGATGATCTCCTCAATCTATTGATTTTAAGTTTCGATTAGATTACTTTCGATTTTCTACAAAATCAGTAATTAGGGTGTTTAGCACCGAAGTATAATAATTTTATTATAAAGTAAAGTATAAACCGAGATGGTCGCAAATAGTTTGTAGTAGTGTCCCAAGATCAAACGGCGATAAAGCGATGCCACAGATGCTGGATGTTGGAACGCATTTGCTTTGCTCTTTTCGTGCAGAGTGCAGCAAAGGAAAGAGGTAATACTGGTTTTACGCAAACAAAAAGGGATGTGACGAGTCTAGGCGTGGTTTTAAGATTCATTCCCGTACAATAAGACAGATAAGTACGCTGTTGTTACTATAGCTACCGGAATTCGCGAATCCATTGGCTAACGAGCTATAGACGCGGGTTTGTGTACGATTAAAAATACACAGCTTTATGTAAGCACATACATATACATATATACGTACATATGTACCTACATACATTATTTATTTGTCTCCAGGATAAGGATATATCGAATTACACGATTATTCTGAATCTTTTTGTATCTCGTATTTATTTTGTCCCCGTTCGAATAGCCATTAAGAACTTCTGCATGCTGACCATTGAAATTTAATTAAAAAATTACAAAATATGCGCATGAATTAAATTCAGGAGATATCCATGTAGTATTTTTTGTTGAAATATGCACGAACAGTCAGTTAAAATGACGCAATTCAATTAACAGACACATTTTATTTACGTTATGCTCAATTTGGGAGTCGAGTTGTCTTCGTTATATTCGTAATTGAATTAATTACATCAAAACCATGTTTAAAATTAACTTTCGCTAAGACTAAAAAATTAGTAATGTGACTAATTATTAATTTGTTTGGGACGCAATAAAATTAACTTTAATTGGTAGTTAATTTGTGGTAAATACAATATTTGCTTCCACTTTAAATTTAAAATATATATGTGAGGAGGGCAGTTTACAGTGACGCCATATAAAAATAAACATTCCAAAAAAGACTTAAAACCCGTAATATGTTAGATAATTGAACTGCTGAACAAAAGATTGGGACACTTAACGTTAAAAAAGTGGGGATTTTTTGCTGCTGAGGAAAGCCCTGGTTTAACAAAGGAAAATCAGAATTTATTATTTTTGAGTGGTCCAAATATTAATTATTTAAATTTGCGCGGTTTTTAAAGAATAAATTGTTACAACTAATATTCTTAAGTTATCCTTTTTTTAGCCAGCAATTTAGTTATCTATTTTATTAAGTACATTATGTACTAGGAAACAATTCCTGGCGTTCGAAGTGTTGTGTCGTTAAATAAATTTATACCGCCATCTGTCAAAAAAAGGGTATAAGCGTAAATTTTCCCTAAAATTGGGAAAAAGTTCGGAATTTTAAAATTAATCTTTTTAGGGAATCTTTTTAAATGGGGTTTACACTGCTATTCGGGGCGGAAACGAATACAACAAAGCAAAGATCATTAAAATCGGTCCAGCCGTTCTTGTGTTATAAGTGATGTAACTTTGTTTTACACACAGATTTTTTTCAACTTCAACTCATCTTAGTATCAGCTCTACATAAACTTATGAAATTAAAGACAAATCTTTTTTTGCTTTATTTCGAGTGTGTACCTATCTATGTTGAGTTTTTAAGTTGGTATATTCAATGAGTTTCATACCTTGGTCAATGGCTGAATGACACGAAACAAAGTGAAGATGCAATTTCCTAAAACTTAGGCAAACAACTGTGGTAGGGATACTTAGAAACTCATTCTGTTTTATTGGGGAATCTTATTTCGAGAAAGAAGGTTTACAGGGCCGTTTTTTAAATGAATATTGAGGTTTTGCAATAAAAAATATACCTGAAAGAACGAAACATCCCTAATACTTGAAAGTTTTCTAAAATAAAAATTGTAGTCAGCCAGTCAGTAGTCGGTGAAATATGGAAACACAAAAAAGTTTATATCCTTTTCTTTCTGTAGTCGTTTCAATTCTTGTTTTGAGGACGTAATGGAACAATGTGTTTCTTAATAAAAATAGGGAGTGTGTGTATATATGTATGTGTGCAGATAGCCCGACTTGAGCCTTACATTATTGACGAAGAAAGAGCGTGTATACACGGCAGTATGTAGCTAGCATGGCAGTATAGCCCAAGTCCATTCTACGAGAGAGCTACCAAGACGGCTCAATTACGAATTCATATGAGAAACACAAGGGGCACTTGAAATATTAACCGACATTTCTCATTTTCCTCAGAAAACAATTCATACTTTAGTATATCTAAGCGGGGTAACGTAATAAGGCACAGAGGCGTACATAACACACACAGGGGTAAGAACCCTCACGTGTTGAGAGGAAATATTAACAGCAGTTGACATTGGCTCAATATGTATCTGTACAATATTCAAAATGAATGGTATTATTAGCACCTAACGATGTAGTTTATTATTCTCATTGTATTATTGTCACTTATTATCCTTATGCTTTAGAACATATGCTTACAATACCGACCTACTTCAGATTTAATTATCAAAAAATATGTACTACCTACTGAATAACAATAACATTGGCTTTTTAATGAAGATTCTGGGAATTTAATTATACCCTGATGGCAAATTACAAAAATTAAAAAAAAAACAGGTTTTTAAATAAAAAAATTATAAAAGTTCAAACCATAATTTAAAAAAATATAGTATACCTACACACAAAAATGTTCTTAGTTTTAATGATTTTGTTATTAACGTTAGCACAGGTCCCCCCAGTTGTCTTAACTTAAACTTAAAATTGGCAAAAAAAGTCTTTATTGAAAAAAAATATTTATTGATTTACTACTATCGCAAACCAACAGCAAACCATTTATGCGGTTAGTGTAACAAATGTATTCTGCTGTATATTAATTTAATTTTGTTTTATAATCTTCTTGGGTACATAAGCGGATAATGTATCGTATTCTTCCATTTTCCTTTTGTTTTACTTGTCATTTCTGTTGTCTTTGACTTGCGATTCCACTTGTGAATAAACTTATATACTTACTTTTACATACTTACATACATACCTACAGTATAAATATAAGTATTTTGTGCTGTGCCGCGATTAAAAAAAGAGGTGCGGACGTAGAAAGGAATTAACGCCGTGGCTTTAACAAGCCCATTGTATTTAGCAATCGCTCTGAATCTTAAATTATTGTCGTTATAAATAATACGGAATAAATTTTAATTAACCATGCAAGGCTAAGCAGTATCTGCGAGGCAATTTATTAGTAGCATCGGCGAAATGAAGGCCACATTTGGAGGAGCTCTCTCGTTCATCCATCCCATACAGACCGTCACACCGATTATTGTACAGGTGTCAATTAAGAAGGAATTTAGTAAAACCCAAAAGATACCTATCGACATTCAGAGAGTTATTCTCATTTAAAAGCTAAATTAATCAAAACTTAAGACAATTTAAAGTTATGGTTCGAGACATACTGAAAGGGATTTGTATTGAATCTATTTGTAGAGCAGAACAGCAAAGAGTAAAAAAGGAACAAGAGGCACCCATAAAGGAAAACTCATCGCCTTGTTCAAATGGCGAAGGACCAACCGCAAAAAACTAATTCAAACTTTCAGAATTTATGCTGCGATTTAACCCTGCTGCTGCTATGATATAGAATCGATTTTGTTCTAATTCTTTACATAATAATTTAAAAAGATTCGACTTTCTTATAGGATTTTCTTTAGTTTCATTTTATTTTGTTCATTTCAGTATTAAAATATTAAATGTATGTATTGTGGAAAGCTACACCATAATATCTTCCATCTTCAACTCTCAGTGGTCGATAACTGATCAATTATTATCAACCGATTAGTCATCCCCGCCAGGCGTCTACTGATGTCACTACTCATGGGGATGAGAATGAAGCACATTTTTTTAGAATGTTACAGGCAGTTCAAATCAAATATGTTTTAAGAAGTAAAAGAATGTTTTATTAGAACATTTCAGAATGATTTGGCAATGTTTAAGAATGTTCCAGAATCTTGAAGATAATTCAAGAATGTTCCAGAGTGTTAAAAAAAGTTAGAGAATGTTTTGAATCATTATGGGATGTTCTAGATAGTTCTAAATTCGCGAATATTCTAGAATGTTAATCATAAAACGTGTTATATATTCTTACCCGGGCAACGCCGGGTATTGCTGCTAGTTGTATATGTAATTATGTTAATTCTGAGGGGAGTTAAACGTTCCCAAAATCTAATGTTAATTATCCTACAACGATGGACCATGTAGGTACTGTTTCAAATAATTTTCATTATTGCCTTAATCAAATCATAATATCATTGTTAGAACGTAGTAGACCAATTATTTATTTTAATATTCATTTGGTTCATTTTTCTGTTCAATATTTCTCCCTAAAGCCAAAACGCCGTAATTCGTAATTGTCATGGGATTCATCTTTGTTTTCCGTTGTCCTTCCGTTGTCGTGGTGTTCTTATTTCTTTATCTTCCCCCGTCGTTGGGTTGGATTTAAATTCGACCGGTGTTGTTTGATATTTGCGGCCTGTTGGAAAAAGGCCATTAATTTTTGGAAAGGGCCTTGTCTTCGTCCCTGGTCCGTAGTCCGCTGATTTTCATCATTAAAGTCGATAGTTTCTCGGACGCGTTATTGATGAGTGACAGTTGAAGCGGCGAGATGGACGTTCGACGATCCAGGCTCTAAATCTTCCTTCGCTTTCGACTTGTTCGTTGTTGCGTTCTTGTTCGCGCGTGTGTGTAGTCGGTGATCCTTTATTTTTTATCGTTTTGCCTTCACGAAAAAGTCCGGTCCGATTCGAACCGATTTAGCTATCTGATTTCACCTACCGAAAATATTAAATTTTATTTTTCGTTTCGAGACGCCTTGTCGAATGCCTTTCGATCGGAGACTACTTTTTCTTACTTTTTATAAGTTAAATAAACCCGTTTAATTTATTCTATTGTTCAGGTCACAGGCGCTCTCTTACAAGAAAATCATTGTTAGAGAAAAAGTAACCCATAAATGATACACCGTTCTAACATAAAACATATCCATAATCGTCACTCATATCAATAAAAGACATCCTTACATATGAAGTAGTAATTTGGTCGTGACTTCCTTAAAAAGCCCAACCCAAACTTATGCGTTTCAAAAATTTCTTAAAACCAGAGAGTTCATTAAATTAACTCTGGATAAACGAAGTAGCCATATTTTCTGAGACAAAATTTAAGCTACTTAAACGCTTTTTACCATATTATAAGTACTTATCTACAACAAATCCAAAAATTCGCTTAAAATCGTTTAAGTCTGTTTAGGAAAGAAAATTGTGAGGAGCTATTTTGAGGGAACTGCTGTAAAATTAATTGAAGAGGTATTGTATTCATCACAAACACAAAATAATCAAGGAGTAGGGCAACAAAAAACTTAATTTCGACGTTTTGTCTCCTTATTAAAAATATCTTGATATTAATGGTATCATATATAATTTTTACTTATTTAATTTTTTGAGTCTCTGATACTATTTAATGTAAAATGTTTTTTTTTATATATTTCGCCATGTATATTGAATTTTATGTATTTACGAAAACTTTTGATTTAATGACCGACAGTAAAATTGTTATTTCAAATATTATGAAGTCTTGATAGTTGAAATGTGCACGTATGCATACAAAAGTGTACGTATTGTTACAATTATTTCTTTGCAAATTACCCGCGTCGATGCATAGTCGGACACAGCATTCTTTGTTGTCGCTTTATAAGCCGTGCATGCAAATACACATTTCATAAACCTTTTCCTGTGCATTGTTCTAAAGTATCTTTAATTGCCAATAATTAAACACATACAAAACAAACCTTTTTACAGTACGTGATTTCGAGTTGACGGAGCAATTTGACTTTAAGGCTATTTCGTATGAAACTGTTTATTAATAGCGGTTAACGTCTCATGAAAAATATACTGCTAACTTAATAATATGTATTCTTAATAGGTAATGAACGGTCGGCGTTGCAATATTTTTAATTGTTTTTCGAATAATAGCAAACGTTTTTGAATGCACTTCGCGCTACATTTATTTTTGTTTCTTACAACTAACGTACCAAGACGAATGCGTTCCAGGAAATACATAAAGCTTTATAGGATAATTATTATTTACTAACAATTATACAGTAATGTTTCAGTAGACAAGGGCGAACGAAGAGGGCAAAAGAATAGTTACCCTCCACCTTAGTTATTCAATTTTGAAAATATATTCCTGGGAACTTTAGTAGAATTACAAATACTACCAACATTTTCTGCTTTTGTTGAGAAATAATAATCAGTTGCACTCTCCTGAGCTTTTAAAGAAAAATGAAATTAACTCCCCAATCGCGAACGAGCTCCGATCAGCCGTTCACATTCAATTGGAGGTATTAGGAAAACTTATATTTTAAGCGTCCTCAATGCCACATATATGAGCAAATGTTCTAGTTTGCTCACAACCGCTCTCCAGTGGTAAAATATTGTAGTAAACTCTCTTAAATGATTGATGCATCAGTGAAAGATGTTAGACATAATTAAATGTAAAGTGTATTATATAATTCCATATACATACCTGGTGGTCTTGTATTATTATTATTCACCCCCTAATGTGAACCATTTTGAGCCGCTATTTAAATAATAAATAAAGTACAGTTCAATTATTAAATAAATAAGATGCAGATGGTCATTGACATTATTTATTACTTTCCTGCACGTCAGAACGGCTAATAATATTTTTAAAAAGTTGACACGTTTTATTGGGTTCTTAGTCCATTTTATACATTTAACAAATGTCATATGGGCCGGTACAGTAACGAGTCCGTCTACATAAAATTGGCAATAAAATTACGGACGTACCGCAGGATCGCATTACGCGAAGAATTTATTATATTGCTAGAAAGAGAGAGACAGATACTAAGTATATAAGAAAGAAATAGAGACAAAAAAGTGAAGAAGAGTATCATAATTATTAAAGGTATGCATTACTAATAAGGTTGTCATAAGAAATAAATTTTTAACACTAAATTGCTCTTACCATCCGTGATAGCCGATGCTTGGATACATTAACAGTAAGTAATTAATAATAATTCGGATTTTATGGTTGTTTTTTTAAGCTCTTAAGATTCATCATAACGTATGCTAAAGAAATTTGTCTTGTGCGTATCTAATTAAGAAATAATTGTGTTGTGAAATACGGAGAAATCCATAATTAATTAGAGAAAACACAATAAATCAACTACTTAAATAACAGCAAATAGGAATGGATAAATTAATGACAATTAATCACCAAGTAAGATACAAAATAAAAGATACAATATCCATAATGTTTTATGCAGTAATAAAAGCAGCTGGGTAATAATTAGAATGAGTATTGAAAATAATTACGTTCTAGAATTTATTGGATGTAAGAAATTTAATTGACTTATAATCATTAACATTAATTACAATTATACCATGAAGAAGTCGTCAATAATTAGTTACAGCTACGCGGCCAAAGAAGGAGTCATATTTATGCACCGAGGGTTCCGTAACCCGTTAATTTATCTCTTTGGGACTTGTTTCTAAACTCTTGTGGCATTCATAGCGTCAGTTAATTATTTAAAATATTGTGGGCTTCTTTTTTCTTGAGAAGACAAAAATAAATGGCCCATTACACAACACAAGTACTAATTACAAATTTAAAAAAATATACTCGAGAATGACATTGTTGCATTGGGGCTGTTAATCGATTTGATTTCCTTTGATAAAGCTCAGTAGGTACTATAGGGGTTTTTTTTTCGTCTGTTAACCTACAATGGCATGTTGCTTAAAATCGAGCGTTACCCTTCCATGGACCGTTCCTTTAGGAATGCTTCCTGTAAATACATTTTACATATACATCCGTAGTTATATGTTTGTGTGTGTTAAGAGAGTAGGATCACAGGGAGAAAGAGGAGCAAGCATTAATTGGCAGAATATAGGTGTATATAAGGGGGGCGGTGCCCGTGTAGACTTGCGCACGCTACGCCAACCCCGCGGCCCGGGGGCGGCGAGAGCTTCTTCGACTTAAAGCAAAACACTGCGCCTTGCTGATTACGAATTTAATACATAAGCTGACGCTGTTCGCTAAAATCGATACTTAATTCTCTGTAGACAATATAAAAATTGTGCCTCGCATCTCGACGCTCGTCGCCGCGACGGCGACGGCAGCGGAGAGTCGACCCCCGTTGCCGCACCACCACCACCTACCCACCTTCTCCTTGCTTGCCGACCGAATCACAATCCTGGGAGTTGATAAATTTCCGTTGCCATGGAACCGAAATTAATGGAATCTACATTGCCTTTTACGATAAATCAGCTATTCCGAAACGCGAATTTTAATGAGAAATTTTATTTTGTATTCTCGAAATGGTCGGTTTCTTTCTTTTTTACATTTAAAGGTCTTTTCTTGCACGTTTCTTCGCTTATTCGAAATCGATTTACGACATACGTCTACGTTGCATATATATATGTCTATCTAGTTTTATTCGAACTCTAACTCCTTTCTCCAACTTTTTAAGTTTTTCTCTATATGTACCTTTATTTACTCCCTATTCTATGGAGTTGTGTAACTTTTCGTGGGTTTATCAGATTTATCAAAATTCAGTTTTCTTCGGCTCCTAATACCTTTCTCTTCTTAATAGTTAGGTACTTATAAATTAAAGAGAACATAATATAAAACGAATATATACATATATACCTACTGCAATTATTTACATAAAAAAAAAATGTATTTTGGTTTGTTGATGCTCGCACGCAGTAAGTAGGTAAGTAAAAATTTTTGGGATATCAAGAAGCATTTTATTTATTTGAGGTGTTCAATTTCATCCTGAGCTGAAGGTTTGGCCATAAAAGTTATTTCTTTGGATCTGGAACCTGCCTGTTCTGTTGTTGTCAAACTTATTTTATTTCACGTTCGTCTCCAGTTTCAAAATTATTTGCATTCTAAACATATTTTTTTTTTACTCTGGATACATACGCAAATATGTGGGTGACGAGCAGCAACAAAATTGCTCAGCGTTACCCTTTAAAGGTAAATTTTTAACAGACCCATTTTTACGTTTTGTTTTGGAAGGTGTTTGTATTTTTAGGTTCGTTTATTTTTTTATTAGTTTATTATTTTTTAGCTTAAGTTTTTTAAAATCTTTATTTGGCTGTTTTTTTTTAGTTATTTATTCGAAATTTTTTTTTTTTGAATAGGTAGCTGATACGGGCAAGAAAATGGTACCTCGTATCTCGAACGGTCACTCTTTATGTCAATAAGGAAAACTTTATAACTTTCGGTGTCCGGGTTTGGCAAAGAAATGGCTTTTATAAGGTCAGTACCCATCATGGATTTTTAAGTGGGACATACCACATTTTGGCTATGCGATCCACACTGTCTGTCGTCATCCTTGTAACGTGCCGTTACCTATAATATGGTTGTATTGTGCGTAGACTGAGACGAAAATTATTACAATTTGCGTCTAATTATCTCGATACATTTTAAACACAAGTGCACTTACATTACGTGAAAACAAACTGTAGTTATGTAACATATTTATTTTTCTGTTGTTTTGTTTTGTAATATAATTTAAATATGGACAATAAATCCATGTTCTCTTTTATTTTATTTTATTTTTTTATTTCTTTCAGACATATATAGATACATTTTATTTTTTTTTTACTTTATAATATTTTCAATCTGTTGATTATTGTTTTGTTTATTTTCTTATTGCTTTTCACTTTCCTTTTGGTATTATTTTACTAAACCAAAATTGGTTAGATTTTTTAACTTTAGTATTCAGTAAGTAAGTGCTCTTCAAGTATAAAAATTGAAAAAAAAATACCTATTTGTAATAAATGCTCTAACAAAGTGTAGTGGTTGACAGAATATAGATAAGTACATATAACTGGCCAGAACCGACATCAAAACAGGTAAGGAAAAGTTAATTCTTTATTATTTAATATTACTTTTTCAACACATAGGCTTAACACCTTTGAATATCTTTAATTTTATCAGTAACTGAACATTTTCAGATAATATTCTTAAATTTATTGCTTTCCCTCAGCTAGTTTTTCCATTGAAGGGTCAAAGTTCCATAATTGGTTTTGATATTGTGGTTAAATTTCAACAATGATGATGATTTAATAGTCGATTACTATAGATTTTAACATTCTTAAAAGGATTATGGATAAACTTTTCTATTAGTAGGTATGTAGGTACAGTAAAATTACTCTAGGATGGATGGTCTCCGGGATTACTAGTTCTTAAGATGAGCAATGGCAAAAGGCAACGCCTTGCTGGCGATAGCCACAGAGATGCATTTGCATGCTTGGTTTTAAGTGGAGTACTTGTCAGGGCGCATACTAAATCGCCCGACTATTCATTTAAAAATGGTCGAAATATTTTATATAATTATTATATTTTAAAGAATATAAAAGCTGCCAATATAGTGTGCAAAATGCTACGATAATAACACTTTTCATTACTGAAAGGTTATCTATGTATAATAATTTTGGTTACATAACAGTATCGGGAGATTCAGGTATAAACTAAATTAACGATTACCGGAGGGGAGACATCAAGCACCCCTGTCTTAAAACTAGTATATTTATTTGTCGTAATTTGTCGAGCGTTGATTGTATCCTTCTTCCTCCGAATGCGTTCTCTTTCTTTCTTCTACGCCGACTGTAAAATCTTCAGAGCTCATCTTTGAGCTGTACTTGGAACTCGAAATTAAAAAACTCCTGTTTTCGAATCAAAAATATTGAAATAAAGTCAAAATTATATGGTAGGTATTCGAATTCGATATTTTTTAGCCAGAATTGAGTTTTGTATCTTTAAAAATGAGGGGAAAATTGTTAACTTTAACACCCTTTGACGGAAAAACGAACCATAGAAATACAAAAGAAGTCCTAGGACAAAATTTCATGAGAATGATTTTTCTTTTTTACAAATATAATTTATTTTGCACAATGGTCTGGTCATCTCTGTTTGTTATAATAAGTTAAGTCTCCCTGAAGAAGTCTGCTGTAATCGAAGAACAGACGTTCAGTCTCTCAAAATTTAGCAATTTTTTCAAATTACAATTATTTTTAGCCGCATATGCTGTTAGGAGACTTTTATACCGTAGGTACTTGGAAAATGTAAAAGAACACATTTACGACATTTCTTAGAACAGCCTGCAAGAAAATTGTATAAGTAATGTTGCCTTTTTTCTTTTAATGCAGTTAGTTCTGTAAACGATTATGTTTTGATGGTTTACGTAACGTTCGAAACGTTGTCGCCGTTGTCGTCGGCTATTGAGTGAGACGTACGATTGGTCATGTAGCCAAGTCGAAAGAGGTCCGTATTAGGGCGCGCGTTGAATTTTTTCCAGTAGTTGCCATAAACACCGGAGCACCTTAAATGATATCGTTAGGAGCGTGATAACGACTTCGGCATGATCAAATGTCCATATAACAACGCATAACTTTCCTTAGCTATGCGAGATCGCAGTCGCCGGGGCGTTTGGCATTCCGGCCTCGCAGTCTGGGACAGTTTATTGCCGACAGTGGTACAGCCGGACTACAGGCTACAAGTCAGTGTTCTATCTGTTTATGTATGTAGTACTTTCTGATCAGAATGCACCTACGAACGAACAACTAACTAAAATATGCACTTGTTTATATCGAACGAACCGACCAACACATGCGACATACTGCATTTCGAGTACATGTAAATAACGTGTTCGTTTTCTAACTGCTATCAAACCGCAACTTTTTTAAATTATCGGTAAAAAATAATTCAAGAAAACGACTGGTCTCAGTCAATGATTATTCTCAAAACACCCCCGTACCTTTTTAGATACATGGACAGTGCAAATGTCAGCTTATGTACTTCGATTTAACCCTGCTGATGCTGGGATATAGAATCGATTCTGTTCTAATTCGATATATCTTCTAGTATATAAAATTCTCGTGTCACAATGTTAGTTTTTATACTCCTCCGAAACGGCTTGACCGATTTTTATAAAATTTATATGCATATTCAGTAGGTCTGAGAATCGGGAACTATCTATTTTTCATACCCCTAAGTGATAAGGATTGTCCACCCCTAACTTTTTTATTTTTTTGGACAATTTTTTTTATTTCTTTTATGATTTGGCATTAAAAACCCTTAATTTTCATCCTTCTATCACCAACCCCCATTTTTTAATAGCGATATTAGTACTGTAATAATCTTCAATTCTCAGTAGTCGATAACTGATCAATTATTATCAATCGATTAGTCATCGCCGCCAGGCGTCTACTGATGTCACTACTCACCCAGCAAACAGCACGGAAGTGGGGATGAGAATGAAGCAGATTTTTTTAGAATGTTGCAGGGAGTTTAAATATGTTCTATGAAGTAAAAGAATGTTTTTTATTATAACACTTCAGAATAATTTGGCAATGTTCAAGAATGTTTCAGAATGTTAAAAAAAGTTAGAAAATGTTTTTAATCATTATGGGACGTTCTAGATAGTTCTAAATTCGCGAATATTCTAGAATGTTCCATCAAACGTGTGATATATCCTTATCCGAGTAACGCCGGGTATTGCTGCTAGTATAATCTAAAAAGATTCGATTTTCTTATAGGATTTTATTTAGTTTCATTTTATTTTATTCATTTCAGTATTAAAATATTAAATGTATCTATGTATTTCGGAAAGCTACACTATATTGTATATGTAATTATGTTAATTCTGAGGGAAGGTAAACGTTCCCATAATCTAACGTCAATTATTATCCTATCGCTTTGGCCTATGTACTGTTTCAAATAATTTTCTTGAATGCCTTAATCAAATCATAATCATTAGAACCTCGTAGATCAATTATTTATTTTAATATTAATTTGGTCTATTTTTCCTTTTTCAATATTTCTCCCTAAAGACAAAACTCCGTAATTCGTAATTGTCATGGGATTCAACTTTTTGTTTGATATTTGCGGCCCGTTGGATAAAGACCATCAATTTTTGGAAAAGGCCTTGTCTTTATCCCTGGTTCGTAGTCAGTTCACTGGTTAATTAACGGTAAAAAAATAATTAAAGAAAACGAGATGTCTCACTCAATGATTATACTCAAAACACCCCTCTGCTTTTTTTAGATATTTATGTGGAAAGTGTAAATATCAGCTTTGTTATTTTAGTTTCTTCGAAGAGGCCCACGTACATTTTTTTAAAACTATTTACGCAAGACACTTGTTTAATGCTCTTTTCTAAGGGCTCAAACTATTTGTAGTTGTACCTACGTACCTATTCTTATAACGCAGTTTTAGTTATGCAGCCGAGAGCCGTGTGGCTAATTGGCCCGACTCTTTTATGAACATCGAATGTCACAATCTTTACTGTAAAACTACACGGAGAAAACAATCATGAAAATATTGCTAGAATTCTATCAAACATGACTTAAAAATCTGTCAATTATATGGACGACCAGACGCTTAAGGAGATTTTACTAGAAATGTCTAGTCAATCTACGTTCGGTGGTAAGACTGAATTCTAGTAAAATAGACTTGATTAGAAAACATTTTTTACAGTTTTTATGACTAATTTTACTAAACTATTCTCATTCTAGTATTTTTTAATTTACGACACGATAAAATAATCGAGAGGTAGAGAAAAAAGTCTAGACCTATTTAGCTTAATTATTCTAATACTAATTATTAGAAAGAATGAAAAATGTATTTTACTACCAAGTACTTTTATGAGAATTCTAGTATTATTTATTAGAAAAATTTTGCTTGACTCATCAAATAATAAAATCATGATTATTTTTCTCCGTGTACGTCCGAATTGCTAATAGTTCTTTGGTTAATGTAAATTGATAGCTGTGGTAATAAAACTTTTAAGAGATTTATAACTTATTTTGTCGAATGATCAATGAAAAAATGTTAAGGGTAGATACGTTTTGCCTCAACCGTCACTTTACATGATTAAGATTAACTATACTTTGTCGCTTATATCGTACCCATGAGCACAAATTATGTTTGCTCCAAAACGTTTTAAGAAATATCTAAAAAAACTAATTTCATATTCTTAAAAATTCATTCTAGTTATGCACATTTTACGTGACTTAAGTTATTGTTTGTCACTTTTAGCCCAATATACCTAAAGCTTCCTCAAGAATCTTTTAAGGACTTGTTAGAAAATAAAAATATATAGGCAATGTTAAAAGACATTAAATTAATATTCTTCCAAATTTATTGTAGTTATGCACACTTAACATGACAGCCTATATTTTGTCACTTAACTCTATGTGCACAGGATAACGTTTGCTCAAAAAAAATTTAAGGACTTGCAAATTAAAAATTAATAGGGAATATCAAAGTTTATTTTAGTTATGTACACTTTACATGACTCAAACTAGAGTTTGTTACGTATTCCTATGAGAACAAGATATAGTTTATTAAGCAACTTTTTAATAATTTGTAAAAGGATAAAAATAAATACAAAATAGGAATTGTCAATAGATATAAGTTTAATATCCTTCAAAATTTATTTTCGTTAACCACAGCATAAAGTCATAATTTTTATTTCTTAACAGTTATTTGTTAATTTCACTAGAAGCAAACATTTGAATTATACACAACCTCGCTGTCCCGTTAGTAAACGTAGCTACCCGTCCTGAATAGTAAATTTCTTACAGTTTAAATCAATTTACGTAAAAAGGTTTTCTTAAGCCCTATCTAATGATTACTTCTTCTAAAGGACAATTTCGTTAAGTTTTAAGGAAAACGTTGTGACCTGAATAATAAATACGTATCCGACCAAAAACAGCCCGCTGAATATTTGTTACTTTTCGAAAGATTTTTGAATGCACACAGTACATTAATAAATTTGTGATTAATAAATACAATCAGGCACTTTTAATTGTTTATTAATACTTTTATTTATTAAACAAATAGTACTTTGGTAAAAATAATGATAAAAGGTTACTAACTAAACAACAGCAAAGTGTACAACTCCTTAATTAGATATAAAATATCCCATTTCGTCAAAGACAGCCAGATTGTTAGATTTTATATCAATAAATAATCTCACAACCCCTTTTTTGACTTAAATTTTGTTTAAATGTTAAATTGGGGGAAAAAGTGAAAACTAATAATTTTTGAAACTCCACAACAAAAAAAATTAAAACACTATTCAAATGAATTAATTTATTTACAAAGTTATAATTGTTTTGTTACAAAGTACCTTTATCAAGAATTGAAACTGTACTTTTTCACATTATATTTATCGGAAATATGTATAATTTGTCGTTGCTTACATTAATGGTGCTCTGCCCATACGTATCTTCAAGCTTTCATATATCCTTCGTTAATTATATTCAGTATTCCCTGAAAAAATATGGTTTCCATCAAACATGGTCCGATTATTATCGGCGGGGTCTTTAGAAAACTTTTTCGTGAGGGTCGAGTGGCCGTGATAAATATAGTTGTTTGTTAAAAGGACTGTGCTTAGGGCTCTGGAACGGGTGCAAAACAAAGTTGCGTTAATCAATCAATAACTTTGGTAATATCATCGACGATCGTTTTAGTTCTTGCTCTCTCTTGCGCGTATTCTCGTGTCCATCTTTCGCTCGCATACATTTGGGCCTGTTCTCATCCGCCGTCGCCTATTCCTTGCTTTCATGCAGGAGCGGGATTTGCTTAACTAACCGAATGATTTAATCATCATTAAAGCGGAAAGACTGTCTTAACAATTTTGCTACCGAATTAAAACCGACCGATTGACTGGACCAACGCACAGTGGCGGAGATCATCACTTTTCTAGGTTATAATAATTATTTTTTTTTGGAAAGAGTTACAACTAATAAGTATCTATCTATCTATAATTCATAAATTTAAGGAATATTTTGAAAGCCGAAAAAGAGATTAACTTGCTAATTATTAATATCAAATTCAATAACAATAAATTGTTTTAATACCAATATAATAAAAACTAGAAGTCATAATATCAAGTTCTTGTTCAATGGAAATTGGCGAAGAAACTATGAAATGAGTGGATACTAGGTCAAAAATGCTAAAGTTTTCTTAAAATTGTTAATGGTCTTAGCATAGTAGGTGATAGATACGTTTATTTGGCGTAGAATTTTAAAAATTTATTATTCTTCTGAAAAGACTAAATAAAATATTGATTTTTAAATATTAGTTTTTATTTAAATTTAACTTTAATTGTCATTATTTAACTATTAATTAGTATAACGTGATCATTTTAATAAATATCAAATCAACCAATTTTGGTAAATCTAATGTAAGTACTACCTAATCGTAAATATTCTAACTCAGCTAATCTTATGCTAAAAGCTCTATCCATCTAATGTAATTGCTGTAACCAATTTTAAAGGTTTAACCTCAACATATCGTAGGCGCCTTCATACACTTAACCAAAGTACCCTAACTCACACAACCTAAATGCTCCAACTTTTTCTAAGTATTCAAACTGACCGAAGCTTAATTTTCTAAATGCTTATTTAACCTAAGTGCTGTAACTCATCCAATCTGAGTACTCCAACTTACCTAACCTCAGTGCTCCAAAGGAGAAAATTTATCTAAACCTTCTCCAAGTGCCTTCAACAATAAACTTAAGTGCTCCAGTTCACTCAACCTAAGCATTCTCACACATTTAACCAAACAGTTCTAACTCGCCCGTCTTAAGTGCTCCGTTTATTTTCCTTAGTGATCTAACTGGCCTAAATATATTCTCAGTGCTTTCACATTTAACTTAAGTGCTGCGGCTATTTCAACGGGAGTGCGCTGGTTGTTCCTAAGTGATCTAGCTGACTTAGTAAACTTGCCCTTAGCTCCTTGGTACACTTCAATTTTACTAAGCGTTCTAACTGACATAACCTTATTCTTTCTTCTTCACATTTAACTTAAGTGCTTTAACTCACCCAACTCAAGTGCTCCAACTTTTTCTAAGTAGATATTCAAACTGACCGAAGCTTCATTCTCAGTGCCTTCACCTTTTGCGCAAATGCTCCAACTGACATAAAATTACCCTCAGTGGCTTCTTATTCAACCTAAGTGCTGTAACTCATCCAATCTGAGTACTCCAACTCATCTTACCTTAATGCTCCAAAGAAGAAAATTTATCTAAACCCCTGAGTGCCTTCAAGACTCAACTTAAGTGCTTCAGTACACTCAACCTAAGCATTCTCACACATTTAACCAAACTTCTCTAACTCACCCGTCCTAAGTGCTCCATTTATTTTTCTAAGTGTTTTAACTGGCCTAAAATTATCCTCAGTGTCTTCACATTTAACTTAAGTGCTGCGACAATTTCAACGGGAGTGCGCTGGCTGTTCCTAAGTGATCTACCTGACTTAAACTTGCCCTTAGCCCCTTGATCCACCCCTAATCTGAACACTTCAATTTTACTAAGTGCTCTAAATAATATAAACTTATTCTTTCTTTTTCACACTTAAGTGCTTTAACTCATTCAACTCAGGTGCTCTAACTTTTTCTAAGTATTAAAACTTACCGAAGCTTAATTCTCAGTGCCTTCACACTTTTTGCTCAAGTGCTGTAACTGACATAAAATTATCCGCATTGGCTTCTTATTTAACCTGAATACTGTAACTTAACCAACCTGAGTGCTCCAAATCACCTAACCTCAGTGCTCCAAATGAGAAAATTGATCTAAACTTACTCTAAGTACATTCAACACTCTACTGAAGTTGCTTCAGCTTACTCAACTTAAGTATTCTCATACATTTAACTAAACTTCTCTAATTCACTCGTCCTAAGTGCTCCAAAATTTTTTTATATGTTCTAACAGACCTAAATTTATCAACAGTGCCTTCACATTTAACTTAAGTGCTGTGACTATTCCAACGGAAGTGCAACGACTGTTCCTAAGTGATCTAGCTGACTTAAAAATTTTACTAAGTGTTTTAACTGACAAACTTATTCTAGTAGCTTCGACATTAAACTTAATCCTACTAATTCAACCTATGTATTCTCACACAGTCAAGACCTAAGTGGTCTAACTCGCCCGACTTTGTTACCTGAGTTGTCTTAGTCACCTTACCTAAGGGCTCTAAATAATCCAACTTACCCTAATTTTTTAAGTAGTAAAACTTTATTTTAATTTACCTAATGTAAGTTACCTAACTAATCTTAAATGTTCTAATCAGTCGAATTTTATCCTCAGTGTTTCAACCACTCACCTTAAGTAAACTTACTTTATGTGCTCTGACAAACCTAAACTTATCTGATATGCTATCACTCACTTAACCTAAGTGTTCTAAATCTTGTAATCTAAGTTCTTTAAATAATCTGACTTAACTGTTCTAACTAACCTTATATTATCCTAAATGTTTTAAAAAGTTATTCTATACCAATTGCATTTAGTATTTTTGAATGACTATTTAATTTAATGCCATTTAAATTCACATTATGTAAATTTAACTGCATATTTTATCGCAAAATTGGAACGCCAATTAATTTAGCAATACTAATTCTACGAAAATAAAATAAAAGATCGTGCACTCGACAATCGTTTTTTCTAAGATTGGTGTTACGCGTATATTTATTGTTGTTGTTGTTAAATAATCTCGCATCACGTCAAAGCCATCTACGAAAACGCGACAACACTGAGGTTGGCGGTCAAGAACAAACCGAATCTAGTTGGCTCCTCGCTCTTCGGCTGAAAAAACGTTCTGGTATTCACTGCATTTTAATTACGCGATGGAAAAAAGTGGCCGCTCTGTTGTCCCAAGTCAAAAGAGCACGCTGCTTTTGAGAGGCGCCGATCCGACTAAAGAAAGTGATATTTTTGTAGTACGTATAATTTAAGGGTTTTTAACGGAGAACAATCCTCGCCAGTTTTTGTCGCGTTATTGTTACTTCTTGATACACTCTAACCCGTTACCATTTATTTCGAAACAACGTGATACACATCAGAAGTACCAACAGACTTCATGAAAATTACAAAATATTAAAACTTATTTGTGGTCTTACGTGCTAATTGATTTGGACTTAAATTAAATTAGACTAAACCCCAAAATCCTACATTTATTTGATAAATAATTATTTAAAGGTAATAACAATTTATTGTTCTCGTTAATTTTGTTTATTTTCCGTAAGTTAAAAAAGTTTCCACTGTCCTGAAATAAGTGTCATGAGGCCTTGTTGATATTTTGATCTCATCAGATTACGTTATGTACAAATACGTACGTTAGTTACGTATATCTACCAGGTCCGGCTTCGTGTATATTGTTTTCATGTCACGCCTACTCACTTCGAGTACGGAATGTTTAATTAGAGTGATTAAAAAACGTTAGTGACCTGACAAGTAACATGCGTTATGTGCCAATATCAAATCCGTTAAAATGCATAATGACAACTGTAGGTAATTAATTCTCCAACAATAAATTAGTTAATACATATTATTATGACATAATCTGCTAAGTCGATTTTTTGTATTTATTGTAGTTTTGAGTAATAAAAAAGGGACGAAAAAAACATATTTTTATATAATACACAATGGTAATGAAGGCTTTTTATATGTGTATTAGGTACATAAGAAAATAAGGAAAAGGAAATCAAATGTCGATATTGTTACAGTGGCAACAAATTGATCGTTTTGTCTTATTGTCGTATTTCTGTCTTTAAAATTGACATTTACATTGTTTTTTTAGGTAGACGACATAGAATTTTTATTAATGTTTATAAAATGTCAATATGCTTTGGACAGGACAGCCCCAGCGTCTACAGTTTCTAATAAAAAGTTGAAGCAATCTTTTTAATAAAAATATTCGGGAAGTTGGTTACAATATTTCTAAATCTTTAATAAACTTTTCCTAAAAGAATAAGAACAAAATAAGAGGAAATGTCTATATGGAGTAAATTTTTGAGAACATTTAAATTGCAAAAAGTCTGCAGTTCCTTCCTTCTCATTTTCTGTCGAATTTTCTGTGAGCGCTTTAGTAAAGCCAACCAGGCAACCCCTCGATTTCCGAGGGCTTTCAAATTCAATTTCGCTTGTTTTTCGGCTCCCAAATCTCCTTACGACGCATGTGGAAACAGAGGCCGTGTTAATAAAAGGGATATTAAAATTGTAGCTTCGTTCGCGGAGAAGAAAGAATATTAGCCTCGCGTATATTCCATTTGGAATTTTTGTTCGCGAGGGATGTTGTTTGACGTGTAATGGACTGGAACATGGCAACAGCGCCCTATTCTTCCGTCAACACTGTAAACGCGATAACGATATCTACATAGAGACGCGACACTGCAGAAGCTTTCCTCCACGGAAATGTCGATGACAACGGGGCTTCAAAGGATATCAGGTTCATTATATGCTTCGCTAGCCCAAGTGATTGGAATTTTTATTTTGAATCGAAGTGGTAAATGCACGAGCAACTATAATTCTCATAAATTAAGTAGATTTCAATTTGAAAAAAGACAGGAGAAGGGAAATCTTCCAGGAATAGAAATGATAATGTCAGAAATATATCATTTCTAATTTCGCGAACGGTTAATTTTGAAATACAGTGAATTTCACTTATAACGACTTCGGTTGTAACGACCTTTTATTTATAACGACATAACACATAAGTCCCTTGAATTTAAGGAGTGATTTAAGAAGAAAATTTGGCTGTAACGGCTTCGGATGTAACGTCGATTTCGATTTTAGCCACTAATTTTAATGAACTATTAATTACAGAATGCTAGAAATCCCATACTGATTGATATTGCGACCGAGTCTAAACACAAAACTTTTTTATCTTTTGTTTATATTCACAGATAGTTAGTCAGCAGTTGTACTTAGTAATCTATAATATATATAAAATATAATAAAAATAAAATGTATATATATATAAAATGCTAATGTTATTACGTAAATACGCGGTTTTCTCTATCTCTACCTACTCCAATCAACTTCCTGTTAGGGTGGTAAACACCCCTTGGTCTCCAGGTGAGAGTAAGGGAGTTTGGTCGCGGTGGGTGGTTGTAGGTGGCGAAAAGGTGAAAAGAAATATTTCTGTCCTTTTTTAAGTCATAAGGACTTCCGGAAAGATCTCAAAATTTTTGAAATGATCTAAAAAATTATAAAATGAGCGCAAACTGTTATTATCGACTTATGATGTTCGAGAAAGTTCTAAAAATTTCTTGAATGATCTAGAAAGTTTCAAAAAGTGTACATCTACGTTTCAAAGTGATGTACATTTAAATATTCTAGAGAGTTCTAATACTAGAAATTTCGATGTCTGATGGTATAAAAACCAAAATTCAGTGACTATGTAAATAATTATGTAATTAAAACATAAATTTTCCATTTACTAAGCTGTTTCTTAAAATTATTTCAATTCGTTAGTTAGTTCACTCTATCAGATATACTCTATATACACCGTATGTTTAATGGCCGAATAAGTCTCTCAATATCTACGTTATCTATGATATAAATCTATAATATCTACGTTAAAAAATAGATCCCTACATATTTTTTATACCTTTAAACATGTGATGTATTTTAACCCGAGCAACGCTAGTTATTTATAAATGTTAAGGTTGATAAAGTTAAATCTAAGAATCAGTTACTGGGTACTTTTCTTGTCTAATTTCCTTCTTTCATTCTTTCTCTCATTCTTTTTATATAGCGACTTGAGGATATAGCGACGGAATTTAATGGTCCTTTCATCGTCGTTATAAACGAAATATAGGTACTGTACGAAAAAATTAGTTTTCAGAAACCGAATAATTAGCTTTAAGATAGAAACGAGTGGTCGCACGTATCCGAACAATTTTAGTATAATAATGATATTTAATTTAAAGAAAGCAATTTAACAGTGTTACAGGATAGTGACGCTGTTGTTAAAAATAGATATAAAACAAAATAATTTACAATAGGTATGGCAATGATTTTTAATGTTACGCAAACTAAAAATATTAAACGAAATGAAACAAAACAAATATATTCTTATATGCGACATTTTCAAAGAAGAAAAACCTCAAACATTTGTGTATATTTCACTCTCTATAGTAGTGATGAATGTAGTTACAATGAAAATCCCGTACGAAGTAGGCCTTGATCTAGCTTTTGGTCCACCTATGTCATGCATATGCTTACCAACTCCCTATAGCGAAACAACAATTCCGTGTAACGCAACAAAATGTCACACTTCAAAATTCAGACCAATTCTTAAAATATAAATGAATTAGCTGTTGAAATAAATATCTTATGATACACTTACTTCTGTTCTTCTGACAATGAATGGGCGATGTAATAAGTGCATATAGCCTTTCATCTCTGAATCTACCAAAAACTAGTAACAGCTAATCAAAATTTTAAATTTGAATCTTCTTAGAAATACAATACAATACTAATTGGTCTCATTGATTGACTTTCCCCACCTAATGAGATTGCGATTGAGGTCTGTTAATCATAACAAATGATGTCAATAAACTAAGTTTCTGAAGACATCTACGTCACTTAAAATTTGTGATTGAGGGATTATTGTAGAATTTTCAGCATTATAGGTTATTAGAATTTTTATTTTAATTTTAAATACAGTTCGATATATTATGCGTAGAACGTAATTAAGGTACCTATTTTAAAAATAATTTTTAAAGGCAACATTGTGCGCAACATAATTTTAGGTGAGTTTTCTTTTACTGCTGATCATGGAATTATGTTATCATTATGAGATATTTCCCAATTAATATATCTCTATAATTTTCATTTAAAAATAATATAAAACTACAAAAAGCTTTGAAGCAATTGCAGGAGTGTTTCATTTTCTTGTTATTTTTATAAGAAAAGAAATTTGAAATTCTGACGAACCCTATTCAGCAGCCTAATTTCCTATTTCAGTTTTTCAATATTAATAAACTGAACAAAATTTGAGTAGTGTGTTCGTCAAAATATTTATAATAATTAAACGCTTGTTTCAACAATAAGCTCATTTTACCTAACATTTTCATTTATTTTTCATTTTTGTTATTTTACTTAAAAATAAATGTAGGTACTTAGTTAATTATTATATTTACATAAGTATTTAAAATCTCAATATATTGTTCGAAGTATTTCTACATATAGGTACATATTACTTATTTTAATTATTTGCCAACTAACGGTTATTTTATTAGTGACAAATAGTAATTTACTTGCTAATACAAAGGTCAAAAAGTGGGTAATTTTTTGTAAGGTTTACATTAGCAACGTAATGATGTAATTTCGATTCAAAAAAACACAACACATACCTATTAGATTAATAGTATACTAATAGTAGCTATAACAGTTGCTTCTTCGTCTTTTACTTGCTTGTTTTCTAGTAGTTGTTATAAGAGCTTGTTTAGCGACGATAGAACAAAACGTAGTACTGTGCGTAAGTAATGTCTAGTATTAGGGTAGGTACCAAAAAAAATACAAGTAATCTTTTGTGCAAAGGTGGCATTTTAGTGAAACAGATAAAGCTGCACGACAACGCATAGCAGAACCGTAGTGGGACAAAGGCGTTTTATAAATTGCTTGTACGGAACGCTTGGCATTGTGGAGGAGCCCCTTTGAAAGGTGTCTGCGATCGTGAACGAACCGACCAACCATCATCATCATCTCCCAATAGGGTGATCTGTAATTTTCTGAATAAAAACTTCTAATGCAAAATCCCCTAACTAGGCATTGTATTTCCGAATGATTAATGGGCCGGAAACTAAAGTTCTCGCTTTATTCAGAAAGAAATTAATATTAAAACTCGTTTTTGCTCGCTTTCTAAACGGCCATAATTCACTTGGAGCATGATCCAGCGCGGAAACGGATTAAATTGCCATAACTGGCATAAATTCACTCGTTAATAACTGGGGTGAGTGAGAGGATTTCGACAACTGTATGGGAAACTAACGCACTACTTGGATATAAAAAAAAATCACACTGCCTAAAACGATCCCGATAAAATACTACACCCGTCCTATCGCGTTTAATTTTAAAATATGAAAAGGGTGTTATTTTTATTAAACGGGGTTAGCCAAGCATTCAAGCTGTTATTCTATATTATCTGAAATTCGCTTTTCTATTTGATAAAATGAAATACATGATGTGGGTACAATTTATTATATACCGGTTGTATTTTTAACATGCTAACAGAGTTTTCTGATTTCTTTTTGAGGAAATACAAAAAATACCGGGCAAGTGCGAGTCGAACTCGCGCACCGAGGGTTCCGTACAAACCTGTATATACGTGATGTAACTAAAAATTTAAGGTTTTCGGAATTTTTCCTTTATATGTGCTATAAAACATTGCTTCATACCAAATTTCAAGATTCTAAATTGACTGGAAGTACCCTTTAGGTTTTTATTCCCTTGCGAGTAGTTGCGAGTTTGAAAATATGCGGCTTAAATTGCTGTTTCTTTTGATTGCGTTGACATAGAAGTTTGATTTTGTTACAGCTTAAAGGTATTATAGACCTGAGTATTTGATATGAATTTCAATTTAATGCCTGTACGCGTTCATGAGGAAAGGGGTACTAACTTTAAAATTATTGAAAATATTTTTATTATATGATGTAATTTCAAGATTCTGAGTTCACGGGAAGTACCCTGTAGGTTTTGATTCGAAAATTTGCGGAAATTTGCGTCATAAACCGCTGTATCTTTTGATTGCGTTAGCTTAGAAGTATAATTTTTCCACAGCTCCAAGGGACAATAGACCTGAGTATTTAGTATAAATTTTAGCTCGATACCTCCACGCGTTCCTGAGAAAAAGGGTCTTGACAGACGGACGGACGGACAACGAAGTGATCCTATAAGGATTCCGCTTTTTCCTTTTGAGGCGTTGAACCCTAAAAATGTTACCATGGTTACTTTTGACGTCCTTTAAGTAACGACTTTAGATTTTTTAATTTTTTTTTATCAGGATTTTTATAATTTTTAATATGTCAAATATAGTTAAAGTTAAATCTGTTATATCAAATGGAAACCCTAAACGTTTATATATTTTTGTCCCAAAATTAACGACTTCAGATTTTTGTTAATGGAAAATTAAGAACCTAGTTTCATAAATTACCTTTTTCTCATTTGACATAACAAACTTGATTTAAAAGAAATGACTTAACAAGTTCTAGAGTAGTTAACTTTGGGGTTGTTTCAATGTTATTGACTCATTCTCCTCCAAAATCTCTCGGAATATGCTTTAGGGAAAGTATCAAGTAAAATTAAATTTGAGAAAGTGGATAATGACCATAAATGAAGATAAATAAATTGATAAATTCACTTGTTTATAACTGTAGTGAGTGAGAAGATTTCAACAATTGTATGGGAAACGAACTCGCAACTTGGACATAAAAAAAAATCACCCTGCCTAAAACGATCACGATGATATACTACACCCGTCCTATCACATTTAATTTTAAAATATCAAAAGGGTGTCATTTTTATTAAACGGGGTTAGCGAAGCATTCAGGCTGTTATTCTATATTATCTGAAATTCGCTTTTCTATTTGATAAAATGAAATACATATACGTAATGTGAGTACAATTTATTATATACTGGGTGTTTCTGTAGCATGCGCCAGTTAATACAAAAAAATGTAAGGAGTTGCTTTTATATTTTTTTCTGAACAATTAGCTGCAAATTACGGCTTTATAATTTTTTTATTTAATTAAAAATAATGTAGGTAGGTACCTATCTAATTTTATAAATTAACATTTTAATAAAAATAACTTCCTTTTCTCATTTGATAACAAAATATTGACTTAAAAAGTCAATTTTGGGGCTGTTTCAAAGTTATTGGCCCACTCTCCTTGCACACTTCGAAAATAAATTAAAAACATCTTTGTTTAAATAGCTTCCACTAATTTTAGCCCGGCTCTTCTTTAATTTCTTAAGTTAGATAGAAGTAATTAAAATATTTAATACATTCCTCTATTTAAAATTAGTTAACATTTTTATGATGATTTTTGTGACGGATCGTATAAGTTTTGTATGTCTTTAAATATCTCAACAGCCCACAATGTTATTTGGTTTCGTCTGTATTCATTTACCTATAATGTACAGCGTTACAGAACACTCACCTGAGACGATTACAACCGTGTGTTTATTACATTATGCAGATGATACACGCGCTATGAATAAGACCATTTAGTTAGTAGATCGATACAATCGAACGGAAGATGCTGGTTGGAGAGTAGAAGGAGCTAAGGCTGCGGCTGTTTCGAGTACAGTCGAGTCGAGACGGTCGATTCTCTTTCATTGCATCACATGCATACAAACACACACATAACTGATTTAATAAATCATCTGTCAGTGCGTTGAGAATAACAGCGTCTGATTAGCATAAGTATATTAGGCGTATTCAGGGATTCTTTTAATTTTGACGTGACAATGTACGTGAAGGAACAGTTAGAAAAGGAACGAAACGACCGAATGTCGACGGACATTTTATAACCAAAGTGGATGATGTCAAATGGACGATTTCGATGTCGATTGTGATCGTTGTTATCGTGTAAGAGAGGCTCGGTAAATTTATAATGCACTTCACCACGTATGCCCATACGATCACTAATATGGACTCGAAGAGTCTGCTAAACGTTTCGAATCGATTAAAAAATCGAACGGCGTGACCTCTCCTCTCTCAAATGCCACTGGACTTTTATTAAAGATTAAGACGTTACGTCTATGTCTTTGAATAGGTAAATTGAAAGGTGCTTTGTCATTTTTATTGACTAAAAACTGTTTGGGTTATGCCGCTCAGTCTTGAAAGGTCCCGTTGACTTTATGGGTTTTTTCAACAGTAGTATCAACATTAGTTCAATGTTTCACAATTTAAAAGTTCTCCGTCTTATTATAATCGATTGCATTGACCCTTACTCTATCAAAACCCATAGTGAATAAATAAGAAGACAATTTCAATATTTTCACTTAATCTTTCTAATTAAGTATGCAGGTATATCTACTCGCCCTGTGATGAAGCCAAAATTTGGCCAAATATATGTTATGGATTTTGGTTACAAATCAATGATTAGTGAAAATTTTTAGGTGGCTTTCGTTTTCCTTTAGAAAATACCCTAATTTGTATTTAGTTCTCTTAATTAATAATAAAATAACTTCTATTATTTGAAGTAGCAACTGAACAACAATGAAATATATTTTATGCTTGGGATTTATTCATTTTATATTTGGAATTTTAAATGTATAAAACCATCTGACACTATTCAAATATTACCTGCCTATTTAAAAAAACCTCTATGGACACTTATTAAGGAAGTCGAAGGAATCTTTTGCAAATCCCTTGCAAAATTAATTTGATAAAATCATCGATGGATTAATAGTGTAGAATCGATTTATGAATTTTTGCGAATGTCTGTTTTCTTTTTGAAAACAAGGATTAATAATAGACATGGATACAACTGTAGGTATATCGGGTTAACGAACAACATCCTACAGAGAGTTAAATAATGGATAAACATTTTTACATTTTATTGTTTCTGTTTTTGTATCCGCTTTCGACTAAACAAACAGGGGCTTGACCTGGCTGGAATTATTTAAAACGGATGTCCGCAGTGATTATTGTCTACGATGTTGATGAAGCTGCAATAATTACATTTAATCGATCCAATTTAATTGTGTGAACAGTAATTTCGAAATAACTTCACACGAACTAATTAAACAATACAGTTAGTTAGCCATTACTTTTACAAAACAAGTTTATCTTTAATTTGTTTAGAATTTTACAATTAGATCTATAATATAGGTACTTAGTTTGATATATCTTTTATATCATTGCTTAAGTTTTAAAACCATTTCAAACGTTTCATATTTATTTGGGTATTGAAAACTATTGTTAATTGATACATTCCTTTTGTATAAAGTTTGTTTGGATGGCTATTGTGTTTGCAGTTGCAGGGTCCAAATATTCTTTCCTGAAACTGAAGTTTATTGTATCTCTCAACGAAATTGGGTCTCATAAACTCCGTCTTGGAAACAAAACTCAAAAGAGACCGCCTTAATTCCCTTCATTGTGCATGTTCTAATCCCGGATTAGACCTTCGAAGTATTGGATGCAGAATTAAACAATGTCATAAATGGCCCTCTTTTCGGTCTTTCCAAATTACTTCTCAGATCTACATTAAACATTACGTGCGTACCAGCTTTAGGTGCAGTTGGGTGGTGGCGGCAGAGACGGGGGTTAGGGTAGAGGTAGGACTAAATACCATTAACAAATTCTACGTAAGCTGCGTTACTCATTATCGTATACAATTTAAAGGTGTTACCCTTGTAAAAGGATAGTTTGAAGAATTTAATAATGATTATTTCTGATTATTTACATACCTGTAATAACTTCTATAATAATCATCAATGATTAAATGTTTTATTTTTAATACTTATTGGTAAATATTGGTTTTATAATCATTTTTAGGAAACTAGTTTAATTTTTGTACTGTAAGATATATTTTTATTTTGAATTTTTGGATTTCCATACTTCTAAATGGAAAAATGAAATCTTCCATTTAGCAAATATATCATAATAAAAGAGTTAAGGCACTTCTAGTTGAGCTAGAGGACCTTTAAAATCCATAAGGTAGAAATTAAGGAATTAATCTGAAATCCACAAATTTCATAAATTGCTTTCTCGTAAATATTATTTAAATTACTATACAATTATCCATATGTAATATACATTGAATCGATTCTTAAAAAAAAAAAAAGAAAAAAACGGGGGTGGTCGAGTGCTTAATAAAGCGACTAACTGAAACGCAAGCAGTGCAGCGGTCGGTGCAACAATTTGTAACTACCTATTTATTATTTAATTTAATTAAATATACAAAAATTTATGTATGATGTTATATATAAAGAGCTAACCTAGTTTGTTTATGACAATTTTCATTAAAATGGTCTATTTTTTATTGGAGAATAGGTATATTTTATTATTTTTTATGTACTTATGTGACAAAATTTTCATAAACTGTTAGAACCTCTAGGGATTTTTTTTGTGGAGTTATAAACCGTTCAAATAAATATTGCTATTACTATATGTATATAACAATGTTATATTATTTATATTCACAATTGAGGTACCCATTTTTAATACACTTTGAATCGTCCCCTTCAAAAAAAAGAACTAAGTAGCTAATCTCGTTTGTTTATGACAAATTTTGTTAAAATATTCTATTTATTTTAGTGGAAAATATATTTTTATAACGAATTCGAAATTGAAAATGGAATAATGAAACCCTTTTAAGATCTCTTATGTGTAATGTGCATCTATCAAAGTTTTCACAAACTGCTAGAATCTCTAAGGCACTTATTGTAGAGTTATAGGTCCTTTAAATAATAAGGGCTGAAAAAAATCATTGTGGTACAAATTCAGGAAAAAAAAAATTGAGTCTTTAAAAAACGAAGAAAAAAGTCGAGTGCTTATAACGACTGACTGTACCTAAAGAAGCGGTGCAGTAGGTTAAATTCGCTTCACGGTCCGTGCAACTCTTCTTTTTTTACCTAATTATTATTTTTATGGATAAATATGCAAAATAAATAGCTAACCTCGTTTGTTTATGACATGTTTTGGTAGTGGGTTTAATTTTTTGTTGGAGAAAATGTTTTTATAGTGGACTATTGTTATTGACTATTTCCAACATTTTTTCTTGTTCTAATAAGCAAAGATTGCAACAAAGCTTATAAAAGAAACAAATATAATAAGACCAGCAGGGATTGTGGAAACGAAACATAACAAAGTGAGCTATGTCAAAAATTCCTACCCCACGAATTTCGATTTTCTTCTTTAGATTAGTTATCCTTCATAATAATACATGTGTATATATATATATATATATATAGAAGGAATAGTTAAAATAAAAATTCGAGGACAGAGTTGGCTTTTGTAATGTATGTATTATTATCATAGAGAGACGAGCAAACGGCCGTAGGAAGAAATAAAGAAAGAAAAAGAATAGGTCGAACTGGAGAATCGGAATATGCATTGTTTTGTGTTAAGATAGCATGACGATTTTTAATACATTTGTGTCAGGCCCGAGGAGGACAATACCGCAGTCTTCGTGGCCAGGTAACTGGACAAAAGGTGGATTTCGTGTCTTTTGTTGCTTAGAATTTTGTCGATCTTTCAGGTAGATCAGAATCGAGTCGTTTGCAGTCGCAAGGAGGAATGTTTATTCTAAAAAAACATTGATCCCCAAACAACTCAAATTCAGTTTAATAAATAAAAGAAATGCATAATTTATTATTAATTATTATGATTAAATTCGAGCATGGCATTATAGGTACCTTTAAATTAGTAGATTTTTTTAACATTTAATAGCATATTATAATAATCAGAGGAAAACCATAATTTGAATCCCCAAACAAATTTTAATTTAACTTATCACTCCTACAAAAAATGTGTATGTTGGAAAAGTAAAAGAAAGTTACTTTTTTGTATTGTGTCATGTTCCATATCCACTGAAGATTTCTCGTACTATTGGAGCAAAATTAAATATTACCATCGATCCTGTTCTAGAGTATACGTTATTCAAGAAACAAACAATATAAGTATCTATAATTAAATAATTTATAAGGCGGTTTGTATTACTGAATAAGAGAATTAACAATAACGTTAGTTTCGTTTTATTTAGTTATAAGTGTTAATACAAAGTCCCTAGATATTCACTACTAATGTATTTACTAAATACCCTAAGTAAAGATGTTACACATTAGATATGCACAATATAAAAGTCAAAAGTTCTGTACAAGTTGTTCTCATTATGTATTACTACCACATGAATGGAATATATTATGGTATTAGTCATAAGTTATTTAAGACAACGGCCAGACCCTCTTTGTTCTCCTTCGTGGTGTCCATTTTAAGTAGATAATATAACGATACTTGTATTCTGCCTTAATTATTCATTACTTAAACATATGATTATTGTCCTCATACATGTTCATGGTATTATATTTACCTCACAGCTATTAAATGTTTCCAGCTGTATCTAACAAGAAGTAATTTAATTTTGATGGTGGAAAATATTTTATGGATTTTATCAGTTAAATATTTTTGAAAAAAAAAATATTTTTTATAGAAAACCATAAAGCATTTATGGAAAAAGATAAACAAAACGCTTCATCGCCCATATTGATTTCTTAGGTCCATAGAACGTTGGAAATTGGTCTGTAAAAACGATATTTGAGTATTTTTAAGTTCGTGCGAGAAAGACAAAGACTGTATTTTTAAAAATTTGTGAATATTACGTTTTTGAATTGATCGAATCAGAAAATATTTTCATTTATTTCTGTGGGTATTTCCCATTTAAATGGTAATAATCATTTGAATTACTGTCAACTTCCCCAATGAAAATTTTTAGTGTTAATGTGACCTTATTTTCTCCTGAAAGCTTTTCCTTTGAAACCAAATTCTAAAGCCTTTTTTTATAATAATTTTCTCAGGATTTTTTTTTTGTAATGGAGTCTTCCCCAGAAACTTTTTTTTTAAGTGATTTTTTTTTCGGAAGCCTTTTCCTAGATTTTATTCAAATGTTTAAAACCCTATCCTTGCGGCGGACTATCGTTTGGATGAGAATTTATAAACATTGTTGAAATAATCATAGACTTTTTTGCTGTAGAAAGAGCTGTAAAGGTTTGAGATTCTTAATTTCTAACATTCTGGCTTCAGTTTACCTTTGTATAAATCCCAAAATAGTTTTTCGGACAGGAACTGATGGTGTCATAGATATTTGATCTGAATCTAATCGCATTCTTCAAAATTAGAACTAATTTCTAGTAAGGGCACTTTTAAGCTCTATTTTTTGTAGATAATAAACGACATAAATTTTTCTTTTAAACTAGAACAGTACAACGTTTCGGTATTGTGGTTACCTACATTTGTTTTTTAACTTGGCTACGAAGTTCAATTAAAAAACAACTTAATTCGCTTTTGCGTGTCGAACGCTGCAGTTCGTCAAGACCGACCCATTTATTTCAAACCAATTCGAAAGATTTATGCATTTCGGGACGTGCTGATAAGGATCAGTTAAATTACGATAAAAATAAGGGTCGCGACGAGAGAAGGAGGAAAACGGAAAATCCAGTCGGCCACGACGAAAAATGTCGCTTATAACGAACAAAGACGTGACTGTTATTAAAATTTGAAAACGAACGAGTGCATCACACAAAATGTAGCATGACAAAGAAAAGAGAGCTATGATTTTTTTAAGAGTTCAATTGGTTTCTACAACGACTCGTTTAAATATTAAACTGTTTTGTTTATGGGGAACTGTCTCTGAACAACTGACTAACTGTACCATTACGTACGCGGTATTTTATATTTAAATGTTGCATGATTAGCCGGTATTAAAATGTCCTCTTAAGGTTTAGTTGTAATTTATTTTTTATTTCCTGCCGTTATTAAACGAACGCGATTGTTAAAGATTATCAATAGATCGGGAAAACAAGTTCCTTTAGATGTGGGGGCCTGATAAAACGAAATAACTTTAAATAATATATAATTAATACTTATTGAGCAATTTGTAAATAAAGTACCTCGTTTACTTCATTAAAAATTACTATTTATGCCTTGGCTTTAATTTCGAAAGGCAGTTTCTATAAATAAGGCTTTGATAAACCGGTAAGGTATAACAGAAATTTGAATCGACTATGAAAACAAACAAGAAAAAAGGGGTACAAGCTCCTCATAATTTCTTCAAAAATGTACCTGTTCAAGATATAGGTAACTAACATTTTTTGATAAAAAATTGCTGCATTTAAAATTAAAAATGAAAAATATTTTCACTTTACTAAAATTGAAAAATAAATAAATGCTGAAATAAAATCAAGAGGTCTACTAACATTGTTGTTAAAACAGTGTTTTATTATAAAAACCTTAAAACACTGGCTGTAGTCCATTGATAAAGTTGATTCGTTTTCCTAAATTTTTTCGAAAATTATCTTTTCATTTTTTAAGAACAATTTAAGTCCATTGCTAGTAAGAAGCAATTACCAGTAGATGGCAATAGATATATTGCTCGAAATTTTTTCAACTCAACTTTATGGTAAAAATAAAAATTAATAGAATATACTTGTCTGGAACAAAACATAATAATGAAAAATCCAGAATTTCAAACAAAAACTTTTAAAATGCCAAAAACCTGTCTAGACACTCAAGCTATCATTCTGAGTTATAAGAACTGAGATCCTTAGAGTTTTAATTGTTTAATTGGTTCAGTTTCACAGAATCCCAATAAATTTTCCTATATAGTATTTTAGGTATTTATTTACCTTTTGTAGGAATTTAAATCAAGATGCAAACAAATTCGAAGAAACTCCTCATATTTTCATCATACATCTCTTTAAGATGTTTTTCAATAGAAAGATTCTAGAAATTTTCAATATAAATTAAAAACGGAAAATTTTCTAACTATAAAATTGTCAAATAAATAAATAAATATTAAAACAAAGTCAGGGAGTAAAATTGTCATTAAAAATGTATTTTCTTACATAGAAATTCCTAAAAGTATTCTTTATCTAGTCCTTCGTTAAGTTACTTTATTTTTCCAAAAATTTATTTTGATTTCATTAATTTAGTGGGTGCTAAGTTCTTTTCAAAATTGTGTTCAAGTGGGTGCTTTGAATTGATAAACTATTTTAAAAATATAGATTACAAATGTAATAAAAGTAGGAATGCAGATTCATTCAGGTCGGGAAATGACCTCAAACATTTACCCATTTTGTTCTCATTAACGTCAGTCCACAGAGATAAACAACAGTCTCGTTAGATGTGTTACCTGAAGGCCACATGCTGTGGTAAATAACAATGTAGTTCGTTTATTGTATTCGAGTTTTGTCTTTTTGAATTTCGTGTCTTAAACATCATTAAACATTTTTCGTGAAAGTGAATAATTAAGGAGTTATTGTGCAGCAGAACTAATTGAACATTGAACTGTTTTATGAAATATTGCTTAATGAGTTGTACGAAAACCATAACCACAAAGATGTCTTATGAGATGAGTGGTGAGTAATAAATAAATCAATAACAATATTGTAGTATTTACAGCATTTCAACTTCCAAAATTAGACTTTTTATATTATTCGAGTTTCTTCAAAAAAAGTTCACACGTCAGTAAAAACTTTGAGGAAATTATAAACAAGTAAATGAACTCTTAATTAATTTAGAAACATTAACTTGATAAATATGTCCCTATATGGTAGTAATAAAAGAATCTTTTCATTTTGGTTAGTCATGCTGTTCGTCTTCATTATAACGACCTAATTACAACGAAAGGTCTTTTTAAATGGAAGACACCTGCTTAGGAATTCAATAAAAGAACTCTCTTGAAAGGATATTCGAGATGTCGAATTAAGATAGTTAATTCAGTTTAAAAAAGACTAACGCAACGGCCAAACGTTGCCCTCGTTTTTTTCTAGTTGTTGTTGTTGTTCTCGTTGTATTTGTAGTTGTTTCAATACAACATTCTCATTGACACTCATAGAAAGAAGTCGTGAAATTGATGGTGACGTTTGCTGTGTAGTGAGTCTTAAAAGACTACAGGTTAACTCCAACGTGGGTTACTATTACTATAATAGTACGTATACGATGTATCTATACATATAATACTATGATGTTTACCTTTCTTATTGCTGCCACATAACAGAGCAGAACTGATAGAGGAGATTGGTATAAAGGTGTTCAGTTTAACCGGTACACGGTGTCATTCCGACTCATTTATTGATGGTGATATACTTTCTTGTACGTAAATGAAAACCACCGTTCGTTTATGTTGTAGCATACATCGGTTTGCAAAATTTACTATTACAAGCATAATTTGTACCTATTATACATAATATAGCGAGGTACAAGTTGGTATAAGGAAGCGATGTAAAACATTAGATTGTGTACAGGCGCAGTAAAAAGTATTTTGAATCTAATGTTTTCTTAAGATTTTATATTTGGTAAGCCTACTGGAGCTCTTCTACTGTGCCGACAATGCTCGTCTGTTAGTTAAAGGCTTACAAAAGATTAATATACCGCTTGCGAATAGGGGTTGAGAACCGCATTTTCGCAAGCTCTATATAATATAATAGTTCGCACTTAAGGGCCATTCATAAATTAAGGGAGGGTCAACAAAGAGTGACATCTTGTGACGAGGGGGAGGACAAGTCATATGACCTTCGTGACATCACATGTCTTAATCTAAAAAGTATTTAATCTTTACGATTCAACTTAAAGTTAATAGAACAGAAATCATTTTACGTAATTATTTAATTAATAAGAAGATATGTTATTACTTTGGTAACTACTGGGTGTGATACTGATAATTATAATCAACTAGCTGTGCCCCGCGGTGTTACCCGCGGTTTATTAGGGAAAATAAATTGTGTACTAACAGTAAAAATAATATTTTTTTTTATTTTCTATTCAAAACAATGTTTTGAAAAAGTTATGTACAAAGTTCCCCAAACATTATCCGCGAATTTATTTTCATCGATTTTCCCATGGGAATAAGATATTATTCCGCAGTAAAACGTAGTCTATGTGCTAATCCAGGGTGTCAGCTAACTCCACACCAAATTTTATTAAAATCGCTCCAGCCGTTTAGACGTGAAGAAGTAACAAGCATACACACTCACACACTCACAAACTTTCGCCGTTATAATATTAGTGTGATAGATTAATATAATTTAATTATAGGTAGTATAAAATAGTTTATATAGCTTAGTATTCAACTACTTTTATTGATCCAAATAAACAAAACCTCTATAACTTTTCACACTTAATATTTTAATTTTCTTGGCCGTAAGCTTTTTGGACGGCGTCATTACACAAAAACTTTCATCGGCTAGGGTAAAATTTTTACAAACATTGAATGTCGTATTTATAACACGCTGCAAATTGAGGATAGAGCTACAAATTGTTATAACTAAAATCTGCTAAATCATTCGTAGGTATCTAATAATTAAAAGGAATGGGTTTAAAGCTTGGATTCAAAATAGTAGAATTTTGTACGATTTTTTTTCGATTTATTATCCTTAGTAAACTTTCCAAAATGGGGAATTAATAGAAATGTAATTAATAATCTTGAAATGCTCGATAGTCTCTAAATTTAAAATTGCAAATTATGTGACGTTACACTAGCTAAGGGAGGGGAACTCATACAAACATAACCATCTATGACAAGGACAGTGGGCTTCACAAGTGATAAAGTTTGTGTGAAGTAATTTATTAGTATTTAAATATTTAGCAAAAATATTCTTTTTGGAAGGAGTGGATGCAAGCAGGGTGCATTTTTTTAAGGAGTGTATTTGTAACAATTTATAATATAATCAGTGCTGACTAAGATATGAAACATACTGACAATGTCATCTATTGGAAATAATTAATGGAATTCCAGCGATTATCGATCACTAAGTAAAGAAAAGGATTTTTTTAAATGCTTTTTTCAATCCTAATTCCATTTAAAATGTAATTAAGATTAGCGTATGAGTTTTTCAGTGTTGAAACACATTTTTTGATGTATTATTATCACTAGGTAGTTAAAACCCGTTGAGATATTATCCGGGTTTTTGTACTTTCAATTTAGCCATTTGAAGTACGGTTTAATTAATTTGTTCTTAATTAATTTTTTGTTTTTATAAAAAGTAGCACCTTTTGTTAAAATACGCAGCATTAATAATAGCCTATAATCATGTAGCTAAATTAAATTATTACATTATTACAATATAATTTTTTGCATTAATTAGTAATTCAAAGAACAGAATATTCTTTATGAACCAATGAAAAACGTAAAAGGAAACGCTTGACAAGTAATAGGCAATTATTGTTGGAGAATAGATAATTTTATTATAATAAAAATTTCGTTAAGAATGCCATACGGTTCAAATTTTAATAACTAGAAATATGTAGAATGTATAGATATTATTAGCTGGACAAAAAATTTTTTGTGTGTGCTGTACTTATTATTAAAACATTCTGTACGAACAACACAAGTAAAGTAAGTGTTCAATGTTCATACACAATCTCGTACAATGCTTCCTTAAGAAGTCTTTGCTCGCACCTTTGCTCTATAACTGGATATAATAACATTAGAAGACAACACGCTCTGTGCCGTTATTGATATCCATTTACATTTTACTGAAGAAATAGGTGACGCTTAAAAGAGGTAATAAACGTTTAATTGCTGCGCTTTCATGCGTTGCTAGTAACCCTTTATAATGTTGTTAGTTAGACGCTTGTTTATAACATATCTACTTACTACCTACCTACTATTGCTGTATATGAACGTTCCTGCTTCGCATTACGCATTCTCGTAAGTAGTAAGTTCGCTTATTCAGATATTGAACTACATTTACGTTGATCCGGCTCGAAGGATCATTGTTTGACTCTGTATTTATACCAATTATAGTACCTAAATTATTTACCTACTATTTGTGAAACCAGTGCTTTCAATTAGATAAAATTATGGATTTTCAAATAATTACCTGGGTAGGTCTCTTGATATTTGTCTTATTTACAGAAATTATATTTAAGCTTGATGAACTCTAAAGTTTTAAGGAAGTAACTTTTATCATTATGATACAAATATCATCTTTTGTAAGCTTTTACAAGTAACTGAATTGTTATAGTAATTGTTGATGTTGAATAGTGTTTTTGTTACAAACATATTAATTACCAATTTTTAAAAAAGAACTGAAACAGTAAGTAACTAAAATAATAAATTTGTTATTATTTTACTCAGTAATTTCTCTTAACGAGGTTTAAATTATCAAGCTTCTGTTGAGTTACGTTCAGTTTTCGTTATAGAGAGTATTGGCCGATTTTTATGACTTTGCCTGTCGAAACAAATTTACCTACCATATATATTATAGTAATTTAGGATAAAGCAGAAAAAATACCGGCCAATTGCTAGTCGAACTCGCGCACCGAGGGTTCCGTACAAACCTGTATATATGTGATGTAACTAAAAATTTAAGGTTTTCGGAATTTTTCCTTTATATGTGCTATAAAACATTGCCTTATGCCAAATTTCAAGATTCTAAATCGACTGGAAGTACCCTTTAGGTTTTGATTCCCTTGCGAGTAGTTGCGAGTTTGAAAATATGCAGCTTAAATTGCTGTTTCTTTTGATTGCGTTGACATAGAAGTTTGATTTTATTACGACTTAAAGGTATTATAGACCTGAGTATTTGATATGAATTTCAATTTAATGCCTGTACGCGTTCATGAGGAAAGGGGTAGTAACTTTAAAATTATTAAAAATATTTTTATTATATGATGTAACTAAAAATTTACGATTTTCGCAATTTTTCCTTTATCTGTGCTATAAGATGTTGCTTCGTACCAAATTTCAAGATTCTGAGTTCACGGGAAGTACCCTGTAGGTTTTGATTCGAAAATTTGCGGAAATTTGCGGCATAAACGGCTGTATCTTTTGATTGCGTTGGCTTAGAAGTTTGATTTTTCCACAGCTCCAAGGGACAATAGACCTGAGTATTTAATATAAATTTTAGCTTGATACCTCCACGCGTTCCTGAGAAAAAGGGTCTTGACAGACGGACGGACGGACAACGAAGTGATCCTATAAGGGTTCCACTTTTTCCTTTTGAGGTGCGGAACCCTAAAAAGCATAAGAGTATCGTGCCTTTTTTTTAGTATGGTATATATATATGTAATGCTTAGTTAATTGTAAGTTATAGTATACTAGCAGCAATATCCGGCGTTGCCCGGGTAAGAATATATTACACGTTTGATTTAACATTCTAGAATATTCGCGAATTTAGAACTATCCAGAACATCCCATAATGATTCAAAATATTCTTCAACTTTTTTTAACATTCTGAAACATTCTTGAATGATCTTCAAGATTCTGGAACATTCTTGAACATGCCAAATCATTCTGAAATGTTATAATAAAACTTATTTTACTTCTTAGAACAAATTTGAACTCCCTGTAACATTCTAAAAAAATCTGCTTCATTCTCATCCCCACTCCGTGCTGTTTGCTGGGTGAGTAGTGACATTAGTAGACGCCTGGCGGGGATGACTAATCGATTGATAATAATTGATCAGTTATCGACCACTGAGAGTTGAAGATTATTACAGTACTAATATCGCTATTAAAAAATGGGGGTTGGTGGTAGAAGGATGAAAATTAAGGGTTATATGTATTTTTTAATACCAAATCATAAAAAAATAAAAAATTTTGTCCAAAAAATAAAACAAAAAGGTTAGGGGTGGACAACCCTTTACACTTAGGGGTATGAAAAATAGATAGTAGCCGATTCTCAGACTTACTGAATATGCATATAAATTTTATAAAAATCGGTCAAGCCGTTTCGGAGGAGTTAATAACTAACATTGTGACACGAGAATTTAATATATTAGATTTCAGTATTAATTGATACGCCATATTTTTTGGGGTTAATGTTTTGAGGTAGCTAGTTTTCATGGGAAACTAAATGTGCAGTGCCTAACTAAAGGTTACTTATGCATACAATTTGTCGTCCAAAGGTGTTTTCGTTCTGATTATTCTATTCATAGATCAATAATGTCTCGTCTATCGGTCAAATAAAAATAAAAAAATAAAACCGTTGCTTCGAGGAGATGTTTATCAGAGTCGATCCATTTTTTCAACATCTGCATAGTTTTAAACGCGTGCGCGTTCAAGCAAAAATTTTGTTTGGTCGGTGTCTGACGTCCCATAAAAGAATTCCGATTCAAACGACTTGGACTCTCCAAAGGATTCGAAAAGGGAGATCAGTACACACCAATTGGGCCTTACGAGACCCCCCTGTGTATCCTTTTTTTAATTATTTGGTCGGAAAAAACAATATAGGTGCCTACTTTTCAATTATTTGTGTTGAAAGTTTAACAAAGTAGTGTATAAGTGAGTTAACATAATTTTATTGTAAGGTTGTTGTATGAAAGGACAACCATTAATAAAACGAGCGTTATCATGGTGATATCACTCGTTTTATTTGCAGGAATATTTCTCCCTCTATATTGTGTGTTTATTCTCATTGGGGTAGGTCAAAAGAACATAAATATATAAATAGATTGAATGAACTTTTTGTTGTTAAGCCAAATTCAGCAGTAACATGTTTATAAGAAAATCGAAGGAGCACTGTGGAATATTAATTCAATAAAACAAACACCCAAAATCCACAAAACGTAACAAAATTAAAAAAAGTAATCTAAATGGGGATGACAGCTTAGGTGTCGAAACGCGTTTTAGTTTTCCAAACGTTTTGTGGATTTTGGGTGTTTGTTTGCTTTATTTCACTAACATGTTTAAGAAAATAATTTCGTAAGGTGTTTTTGACGTTATTTGGGGGTCCAGTTGGTGTGTAAAGAGGGGGACAGTGCGATTGGTTCTACTCATTTGAATATAAAGAGATGCGGTCTTCTATTTTACCTTGGAAATAAATCTCTGGCCCAGAAAAAAATACCGGAGCCAGAATTGAAAAGGGTTTAATGTGAAAAGTTGAAATTTATTGCTGCAGAACAATGACGTAGGTTTTTATAGATTTAAATTATTGGTTAAGTTTGACCATTTAAAACGGTGTCTGTCGTTAACTAAGTTATACAATCTCTCTTTCCCCGGCTATGAATGTATGCATTAAAGCGTACGCTAGGTCGCCTACGATCAATTTTAACCTCTTCCTACGAGTGTCATGTTGAATTTGCTTCTTCTGCACTTTATCTGCGCCAAATACCTAATACATACTGAAGTTCCCCAACGTCTTTGGCTTGTAAGAAATGCGAAATATTGCCAAAGTTTTTCTCATTTAAAAGTCTACAGCCAGCGGTAGAATTTATATACTTATTATCAGTGGCGGTTTTACTGTAGGTGCATTTGTTCAGTGAACCCCCTTAAAAATTGAACTAGTTACACCATATAATTTTATCCTTTTAATATTTATTATATTATTGATGATTATCGTATAATATACATCTCTTTTACCATTTCATAGTTCATAGTTACAAAACACCAACCCGTAACCCATAGAAAATATTTAAATTTTTGTTGTGTCGCTGACGACTTTACCTAACTTTTTTGGTTCAAGTTTGATTCTAAAGCATATCACGAGAGCGATTCTCCGTGTGATGCCCATGTGTTAGAGAGAGAGGCGTCGGACGCGTGAAATAGCAATAAAATATACATAGCTTACAGCCGTTTAGGTGCACTGCACGAGAAGACGGAATAATGTCTCGCTACGTCAGAACGGGTACCCGACAGTCTGCCAGGGTTTTGACCCGTTAGCCTGCCACCTGGTGAAAATGTCCAGTACGAGTTATTTTTAAAGGCTCCGGAAGCTAGTGTTGGTAGGAACCGATAGTAAAAAAATTATGTTCAGAAGCATGTTCAGATTTCAGAGTTCAAAGTCCACTAATTGTAAATGACGCACAATTTATTGCACAATACGTGTTAATTAAAATATTACGTAAATGATGGAGTCGTGTTCGGTAAAATATATTAAAGAAAATTAAAATAATTTTCAAAATCGTTTCGAAATAAAGAAAAGGGGTCCACCTCGCCCAAAACTACAGCTGACACAAGAGTGTACCTTAAAAAATAAGTTCAAACGTGTGTTTAAAGTAGAACAGTATAAAAAGACTTCGTGGTTGTGTGGGTGTAATAAATAAAACGCATTATTTTGCTTTCCGTGCCTGATTTTTGCCGGTAATCCTAATGAAAGTGTTGAGTGGACAAAGACAGGGGTTACGGATTTGTCACATTTGTCGGCAAAACATAGACGAATGGATTTCCTGTATAAGTAAACGTAAGGTTTTTATTTATTGTGTTATTAAATGCCATAAGTATTTGTTTCTCCTAAAAATATTAAAAATCTTCGCCTGCGGTGCATTTACAACATCGTGAAATACGCTTCATGTTCTGATATTACCTACATGTTATTAACTTTGTGAACCCCCTTCGTATTCGACCACGAGCCGCCACTGCTTATTATCATTTCAAAGATTTCGTAGCCAAATGAACAAAGAAGTCTTTTTATTACCCCCATTAGCTTCTGAGTACAACAGTTTTCTTGGCCTTAGTTTTTGCCCATTTACAAGGGGTTGAGTATTACAGGGTTGTAACCGGTGAGCATACATGTTTTGTCCAAAATCAGTGTGATTCCCCTACTGGTCGAGTGGCATGTTTCAGTTCAGGGAAATAATTAAATTCATAAATAAGTACAGTATTTCCAAAAAATAAAATATTCACAAGTGATTACATATGTATTATTAAAAACAGAGATGACACTAAAAACTCGAGTACACATTACCTGGTAAAATTTGAAAAAATAAAATACCCAGGATCGGGTCGAAATTCTGTTTATAGTTGGTATAAAATGTGAAACAATTTGCACCTTTTAGGTGGCGATATAAAGTTACAATAAAAGGAGGTAATTTATCAAAGAAGTTGAAGAAGAATTGAAATTCGCTCGCTCCGCTCGCTTTTAAGGGCTCAGACCGTTCCGGATGCGGGGTATTTGTTTAGGCTGGCTCGGAGGGTGTTGCCAGGAACCTCGGCTAATTTGTAACGCTGTCTCCAGGTAGAGAAATGAACGGGGCACAATGGAATGAATGAACAATGTTTTTTCTTCCTTCTTTTCGTTAAAGAAAAGACCTCCAGGTCGGATACTATCGCACATACGTATAGCTCGTCGTAAACATCTGAGCGATGCATTTTGCTGCTTGCTTTCAAAGCACCTAAACAATAACTCTCAATAATTTTACTCGGATAATGAAACCGACCCCGAAATCCTCGACGATCATTATTTGGGGTTACTAAACAAACTTTTCTCATCATAGCGAAATTATTATTATTGTGTACAATGGAATAACTGTAACAACTGCTCGGTATTTCAAAAGCTTTGAAAAGTTCGAATAGAAACGCATTACTATAGAATATAATAAATACACTTCATTTGTCCTGTTAATAAGATTTTTACCTTAATTAATATTTTACTATTATGTTTGTAGAAATGGGATATTTTCAATAACCATAAAAAAAGGGTATTTAGGCCATAGTGCCACAAATTATGAATTTTTTGAGACACCCATTACTGGGTGGATACAAAATTAATAAGGTTAAGGTTAACCTTAATTAGTAAAATTTTAAACCATAATAGTTGAAAATAAAATAGCTATAAATATTAAGCTATGCTATAAGGCAACTAAAGGGGTGGACCTGATCACTTAAGGTGACGCTCCATGTAAATTTTTTTTCCAAACCCATGGTTTCTGCCTCCCCTGTTATCCTTTTACAATTCTTTTCAAACATGGATGAAGTTGATGTTATGTGATATCAGGGTGATACTTCCACTTCATTCTATATCCTGAGCCATTTTCGAATTTTCTAAAGTTTTGGTCCTTCTTTATCCCTCTTTATTCCAATTTGTGTTTCTACAAAATGTTTAATCAGCCCTTCATATATCAAAAAGCACCCCATCAACCTTCTGTTACTTTTCTTTATTATTGACTACTTTTTATTATACCTCCTCACTTCTAAAATTCTCTACCCACAGTATTTACGTCATCCTCATGTTGTAACACATCTCAAACGTCTCTAATTTAATTTGGAACACCGGATAATTAAAATTACCATATTATTTAATTACATAATGCATGTTTTTGTACACTTCCTTTTACTTAAGCATGTTATTTTTATTAGTTTATACTTAACGAAGTACTTATGTGTTAAGTGTTTGCACTAAATTTTGTAACTGGTATTTAAGCAATGAAATTTGAGAAAAAGAATGAAAACTGATTAATTAGGTTTAAGTTTCAAAACTAGCACAATTTATTTATGTAAATTTCGTGTAGAATTTCAAAATTTCTACATAGGTACCTATTATATTTATAACAAGGAACTATATTTTAAAAAGTTACATAAAGTTGAATATGAATAGTTCATACAAAAATTATTCTTAATATTTGTAGGTTTTTATCTTATTTGTGCATGCCTTTATCGCATAATATACGTACTTAATGTATCCACATAGGTATATTATGTTCTTGCTACTTATAGGTTGGTAAAATATACTAATTCGATTAAGTAAAACGTGTGAGGATATTGCAGCTTTCCAAAAATTAATTTGTTTTTTTTTGTCCACGTTACACAACACCCATGATATTATTGTCGAAATTGCAATTATTGGAGTCGAATCTGGACCTTGCATTATTTATTACACGCTGCTTTATTTGGTTTTATCTTGACTTCGTTTTGTAACACTTTCATGTAATTAAAGTGTGCGCCTTCTTTTTTGGAACCATTGTTCTGCTATCCTATTTTGGTTGAGGCTTTTCATAAATAATAATTAAAAGGAGGGGTATCGTTAAACTGAGAAAGTCGGACCCTACTCTGAAAAAAAAAACATTATTAAGTATTTTATCAATTTCAGAAATTACAGAAACAATATTCAATGGGCATTTAAACTATATGTTTAAAGCAACGTTTTCATTCAATAAAAAGACTGTTACTCTTCATGAAATAATTAAATAAAAGTAAAGATATCAATAAAACTGCCTTATATTTATAATAAATGATTAATTTTAAATATGTACTTTATAGATAATGTTCTTTCCAATTGAAGCCCATGGAAACGATAAACTTTGAGGATCTTTCAATGAACTATTGCAACAACAGTTTCTGTAATTTCTAGAAGTCGACAAAATTTTTCAAAAAAGTAAATTTGTCTGAAAGTAGGGCCGATTCTTTCAGTTTGACGATGTCCGTTCTTTTCCACTGTTTTTAATCCTTTAAATTATCATTGTTCAATTATTTCAGTGGAAGATGCCTCTCAGTGTGACTTTGGATACTCACTGGCCTCCGCCGGAAAGGTCAGTAAAACTTGATTAACTTTATAGGATAGCAGATAAAATGGCTTATTCGTGTGAAAAGTAGAAATTGAATCCTTACAAAAAATGCTAGGATTGAAATTAGTTTCATGTTTCAGGAATGTAAATGCATGAAATTAGAATTTAAGTAATTGATACATTGCCTCGGGAACTGCGCATCGAACCAATTCAATTTACTATTGAGAAATAAATTTAAATTGTTCATTTTTATTACTCAGACGTTTTTCATTTACTCTGGGTGTTAATAATAACTTCTTGTACCTGTTTAACTTTATGCATTTGCCAGGTGCTGAATCAAAATTCAATTCAATCAATCAATAGAATAAAGTAGAATGATTGATGGTGTAACAAAACTCGATGATGATTGAAAATCGATTTGTATAGAACGATTTAATAAATTCAAAAAATAGTATGGATAGGCAGACTGTTATAAATATTCAAATTTTTGCAGGGATATTATAAAAAAAATTTCTGCTATAATTGTTCTAAACAAAATTCTTACAAAAACATTCATTTGGCACATTATATATTCATTAAATTTTATAGTAAATTAAAAAATTTTTAAAAACATTATTAAAAGTTTTTTATATTAACTATTTTCGACAGGGGTACACACAGCATAATTTATTTTTATACTCTATCAGAGTTGTCATTACAGACTATAGTCTAACTTCACTAAGGAATTAGATTTGTAAATAGTAATAGGATTTTATTATAATTTGGAGACTCATAAACATGTATTAGGAAGGTATAGAAAATTGTTATTTTTAACCATAATTATTTATTATTTAAGTAAATAATAAAGTACGGACTAAAATCTCTATATTGAAAGTCAAGAGATCAAACTTTTTTTTATAAAAAACTGACATATTTGATCCTAAATCAAAATTGGTGGTTGTGAGCCGAGTCCGAAACGTCTCACTTTTTCGTTCTTATTTTCATGACATTTATCATTGGTGCAATTTTTTTTACAATACTCAATGTATCCTTTGTTGTTTGTAAATTTGTTTATTTATTGAATCTTGATTAGGTTTGGTTTATAATTAAAAAGTTATTACTCAGGAAAGTTTCTGTACAGATAATTACATCATTCTTTAAAAAAAATTAATGTTAGTCCATGTTTTGATTAAAATGGTACTTTAAAAAATATGTGAATACAAACATAGTAATTATACTTTTTAAGTTTCCATCAGTATTCCCAATCGATTTCGAGCAAATTCAGCATTTCCGTCGTTGTCATTTTAATTTTCGTGCGTTGTTTTTTAAACAGCCAAGTAAGTCGTTGCCGTTCGGGTTCAAATTCCCCGAGGATAAGTTTTCTTCTTTTCAACCGGCCCCGTGCCAAGTCTCCTGCTCTCCTCATCATAGGGAATGTATAATTGTCTATCGATCGCGATCTTCATGATTGCTTTCGAACGCGAAGGAAAAGAGCTCCCTTAATCCCGAGGGTGCTTTGTTTTCGTGAGTCATTTTTTTCGTGCCCGTAGGGGGGTGCGCGAATTTTTCCACATAAAAAATGCAACCCCAATCCTTAACTGCCACTTTACGTCCGTTAATGTCATCCGACGAAATTAATTCCATAAATTACGACTTGAACCTACGCTCAAAATAACCATATAGATATGTATGAAAGTTAGGTTTTCAAAATGATTCAAGATATTCGAAGTATGTTGCCTTTTTGTATCTCTTAACTACTCATTTAAGATTCTACATAAATTTTTATGAGAAACTTGGCTTTAAAAATTTTATTTATTTATTTTCTTTCATTTTTATGCACGATAATATAATCTTAATGAAATTCTCCCTCATCTAAAATTCTTTTTCAATTAAGTATTTATATCTTCAAAAATGCCTGTTAAGAGGACAATTATTAACCCTTCTCTGTCGAAATTATCATTTATGACGTGGTAATAAAGGGTTAAAGTGGCTCGAGCCATAAAACAATCCGCTTGTATTTTCACCCCTTCTGCTTACAAACAACATTCCAACGTTTTTCAGCCGCGTCGTCCATTCATCTCAATTAGTGATAATCAGATTGCGTCGGAATTTGCAAACAATATGATAACGGCCGCTAATTGGTCTCGGGGGTTGTGAAAGTCAACCCTTTCTGTCGGGAGCAACAGGTGACCGACCGTTTTACAAAGTGGAATGAATGTTAATTTCGCAATTAGCCGACGCAGCCCTTCAAGTTAATTAAAACCCATCAACCAGCTACTCTCGGTGTGTAATCCTGGTAAAGCCCGCTCGTAATTAGCTTCTTGAGTGAACTAATTTGATATAACTCCCGGAATTATTGCCAGATTGTTCCGAGGGATTTCGTTTTAAAAGCCCGGTCGTTTTGCTTAAATGGGGAAAGTTTGTTTCTTTTGCATTTCATTATCCTCAAAACAATATTTATTAGAGTTAAAACACTACTTTACACAGGAAATGATTAGGAAAAACTGCATAGGTTAAATAGACACTACATTTAATAATAAAACAGTTATACAATTACTATAATATGAAAATTGAAAATCACCAAATGAAGATTTTTTTTGATATTGAAGTGATGAATAATCTTTCATTGAATCCACTGTGGGTGAATTTTGTTATCATAACTAAATTTGTAATGTTAATCTTTAACCAGAAGACCCTGTAATACATGGAATCTAAAGCTTTAAAATAATGAAAGTCACTTTAATTACAGTCGAATAATTAATAAGTTGACAAGGAAATATATTTTGGTATCAGCTAGGACACTGTAACCATGGATATAATTTAAAAACGTGGCATTTTAGCAAACTTGCACCACAAGAAAGCTAAATAATTACGGCGGTCTTTATGCGCATGCTCTAAATTTTTATAACGAGTAGTAGCAAGCATGCTTAAAGCTAAGGGAGTTTGAAAATTTCTATGTAAGAAACTTTGGAATCTACGCTAAATATTTAATTTTTTTATTAAAAAGAATTAATACACATTGTGTAATCTAACGAATATTAATCATCCTTAAAGCACACGTGAACGTTTATCCTTCCAGCTTATTATAGATATTTATAACATTGATTCAAAATGACAAAAAACAAAAACGTTTAGTTAATTAATAAACAGTCAGTTTTCATTTTACAATACATTGTAGAAAACAAACAGCCTTCATAATTTTTAATTTAATCTTGTGTTGGTTTTAAGTCGGTCACAAAGTACCTACGTTATTTGTTCATTTTCACCTGGTCCATGGCTGCCCTTCGGGGAAGTGTTAAACAGCATTCCAAAAGGGAATCTGGCTCCATCCACAATTAGTTCACATTAGTACACGTTTAAGAAACAATTATGATAATTAAATCTTGTTAACGACGCACTTTTTATGCTTTCTCACTTCGTTATGTCTGCGGCTGTCGTCCGAGCCGAAAATTCTTGTGTAAATGAATGCGTTTAATACCCTTTTACGATTGTACGGTGTGTCCTCGTTTCTCGGAAACTATTTTAGACTGATTCGAAAAACTTCTCATGATTTTTAATAATAAATTAATGAAACAAATCATCCTAAATTATAATTTAGTGCTTCACTTATCGAAAGAAATATACAAACATTCGTGGATTCTCTTTGGTCAGTACCATTAAGGACAGTGGTTAAATAAATGGAACCAATAAAACCATATTGTAGAAAATAAAGTTTTGCGATAAATACTTAATTATTATTGGTTCTTTCGTTGACGAATTGTATGAATAATTATTCATTATAAACAGGGCTGTAGCTAGAGTCGAATTTGAGGTAGGGCAGCATTGGTTACAGGTAGGGCAGAAGTAAAAAATTGATCATAATTGATCTGCCCTCGAAGCACGGGCTCCTAAATCAATCACCATGTATATAACTGACCTCTAGGTCAGTGATGTACATTCAATAGCTATTCGTAAACAAATAATTTCTGTGACAGAGCATGAGCATGTATCTAAGAACTATGAAATCCTCAATGATGAAGAACAAGCGAACAAGATGGTTGAACTTCCAAAAGATGTAGAGATCCACGTCTGAGTGAGAGTGAGGTAATAATTAATTGTTGTGTGGGGTGATACGAGTAAATAGATACGACCAAAAATACCATTTAGATCATATTGTTTCTGCAAACTTTGTGCAATATCAGAAGGAATACTATGGCTAACATTATCAACATGTGTTGGCCAACCTGTTGCCATGGACCTAGGAGTAGCGATTGTATTTTGTGCTTCTTCATGGTCAATTTCCTCTTCAACTCTTCGTTTTTTTCCAAAGAAAGCCCGTATATTCATCGCGAAATCAATGAATCTTCAATTTATAGCAATAAAAATAACAATTGTAGGTATCGATTTTTGACTAAAACACTCTTTACCGTACACTTCACTTAACAAAACTACAAACAATAATAAAAAATCTCTAGTTTATGTTTATTTTAGTTTAAAAAGGGATTCTCCGTACCATAGATTGCAATATAGCCCATATTGCAATATATGCTACGGAGAATCCCCTCTGCATTACAGATATTATAATTAAATAGACCCATCGCTTCATGTGATGGCGCTTCAAATACCGTCTATACACAGAACAAAGAATTATTATAATATGAAATGAATGTCACAAACTGTGGTATATTCCGAAAAGTTTAGATATCTATCGCTACAATTTTTTTTATCTCAAAGTATGCACAAACAGTTTAATTATAATAATTTATCTTAGTTTTTGGTATTTTTAAAGTAGGGCATTGTGATTTCAAGGTAGGGCATTGCCCCACAATGCCCCCCCCTAGCTACGGCCATGATTATAAATAATCTTAAAGGAAACATTACTGAACTCATAACTAGTGGCAAATCTCTTTAGATGGCGTTCACCACTGCATCTGCAGTTACTCATTTAACGATTTTTGTGGGCAGCAAATAGGCTGTTTAGAGCGTGCTGATGAGAACTAATGAGTTCTAAATTGTAATCGTATTGTGGGGTAAATAAGAATTATAATTTAGATAATTGATTAAATAATAGAACGGTTATAAATTATCTCCTTTCATTATTATCAATCTATAAACCATCATAAAGAAATATTATAGGATAATTTTGAATTTTTATTGAAATAATAAGGCTTTTATTAATTTTGATTTGTATATAATGCTTTATTTGTAATTTAGAGTTATTTAAAAAAAAACAGATAACAAAACTATACAAAAAACTTTAATTTAATTACTAGGTACTTAGTGCTATACTAAGCTTTCCGTTTCCAGTTTTCCACTTATCTTGCAACCCTCTTTCTCATTATTTGTTTTAGTAGGCTCAGCCCACTTCCATTCCTAATTACCAACTCTTTACATTTGTCCCTCAGATATTTATAATACATGCCTTTTGTATCCCTGTCATACACTCTACATCTTCTATCCTCTTCCTTTCTCCAATATTTGTATCCTATATACTAATTCTTTGTCCTAAACCTAGCTAATATGTTTATATCCTTTCCTATTTCTAAGTACTTTGGTATCCATTTCCTTCGCCAGTCCCTCCACATGATTTCTCTTAGTCCTGTCGCATTTTTTGATTTCCCAATTCTTTTTAAATCATCCCTTCTTATTATCTTGTTACATATTTTTCTCACCACGTATCAAGTATTTTTACTTTTCCGCTATCACTTGTTTTTCATTAATTTTTAAATCGTACGTAGCCTTAATACCCTCTCCAATATAAGCACCTGTTGTTTTTTCCTACTTCTTCTCTCTTCCAATTCCAATATTAACAACTTTTCTTCATATTTAACTACCATTTTTATTGTTTCCTCCCATATCATACCACATGTAGTTTCTTCCCTTGATACGTAATCTAATGTGCCTCCCTCTAATTGTAAAATCCACTTTATGCACTTATTTTTTGTATTTAGTTTCCACCTGTACTTTTCTTCCCATCCCCAAATCTCCACCCCATAAAATACTGTACTCCTCACTGCTACATTAAACATCACAATTCTCTAATAAGGTGTTTAATATTTTTTCTTTTTGTAGTAGTAGGTATAAAATTTAAACTTAGAGATGTTTCTATCAAAAATAATGTTGACATCATGATATTGCTTTTAGTTAAACTTTGAAAGTTTTTTTTTATGGTATATTTATTAACATAATAAACAGAACGTAGTTTGAAAATAATACCCAAATTGATCGTTAATTCGTTATTAACAATAAAAATAAAAATTACAAGAAAAATGTAGAAAATTTAATACTTAGTAATTTTTATAATGACTCAAAAAGAATTACATTTCTGAATTAATCACAGAAACACGGGAATGAAATTTATTGATTGAACTTTAGCTTTATTCTTTTTTTATCGAATGTACATCCTAATAATATTGCGGGTAAATTCACAAAGGGTTTTTGTCTTGTGGTTTATCAATTTATCTTCTTGCTCAAGTCTTTCAAAAGTACAAGAATTTGATCTTGGTAATGCAGATTAATTTTTTATTTTTCTCTCGTATTATTATAATAAGAATTAAGATTAATGTACGGGATTTTGTATTTTAAGAATGTGGCTCAACTTCACTCAGAACGATATACGTATATTTCATATTAACGTTTATTAATATTAATTCTTACGTTTAATAAAAACTTTTTTGTTGCTGTTCGATTTAATTTTGTTTGGCAACCGGTTTTGTTCAGCTGATCGATAGGTACCTAATATATTGTTACAAATATGACAGGAAGACTTTTTAAAAGTCCTTGCCTTTTAATTAAATGGCAAATATTTGGGGAGATTGCGTTATCGGTAGAGTAGTATCATATTTAATTTTCTATTTCGTTTAAATTTCGACCCGATTGACTGCCTCAACTCGCACTTGTGTATAAAATATGTATAGGTATGTAGTTCTTGTAAGTACTTAGGTATATGTGTAAGTATTAGATATATTAAAACTTTCTATACGAAGTACAGCTTTAGGTAGGTATCTATAGGCCTCCCACAGAATGTATTTATCCCAGACAATAGAGTAGTACAATGTCAGTTGAAAAAGCGTTAATTAAAGGTAGTTATCTATGCAATTTCGTTTTAAAACGTGTTCCACGTTATATCAATTATCTTTTTTGTCTCAAGGTGTTGCCGTGGCTGCTCTAGCCATTGAACTGGTTGTTGTACGTTTTTTGAACTTTTTTCTGGATCCCAGTCATTAACATACTTACCAACGCACTGTGCAACAAAACAAATTGGTAAAGTGACGACTACTTGTTGTAGTAGTAGGTACGATTACTGACCGTACGTATAAAACATATACATCTACACACGTATTTTGTTGCCTCGGCTTTCTAAATTTTTAATTAAAATCCGTTTCCTAATAGAACGTTTTTGTCATGAGTACGATAATAAAATATTTGTTCGTACTCTGCGTTAAACAATTAGCACCGCTGGCGTACCAGTTGACATTTTAAACTGGTCTGTACACAATACACATATGCGTTACGTACACAAACCAACTCATTTTAGCATGTACTAACTATGTGAATACCGTTAATTGCACATCCTAATAAGTAACCTTTTTTTTTCTTCTACTGTCGATAGACGAAACTGCTGGATATTCTCGAAAAATTATCATAAAAATTAGCTAAACTGTTGAATAATTTTAAGTAATCATCATCTTAGGAAAAATGAAGCACCGAGGAATACCTTCAGAAATTCTAAAACAATCCACCTGTACGGATATCAGAGAAGAAATTGATTTATAAAGAGTTTCCTTTACGTTAAAATGTTAACGTTAACTATTTTTTTTTAATACAGTGTACCAATTTACAAAAGACTCACCAGTTACGAAGAACTGGCTATTTGCAGCAAAAAGAGATAAACTTTACTCGACAAAGTAATTAAAGAAAGTTTTGTATGTGTAGTTTGTTTAAAATTATTCATCATTTAATGTATTACTCTATAAGTTTTATTCGTAAGTGCAAGAAATGTTTTATGAATTCAAAATTTGTGACGCCAATAGGATTTGCTAAAATCGGTTGATACAAACTTTTTAAGTGTATAAATATAAAAATTAAGGGAAGAAGTCCGTTAAATGTCATTTAAAGGGGTGCAAAATGTTAGACCAAATTATATATTCAATGAGTTGTTGTAATTTCCTTTCCTCTATATAGTAATTACTCAATATAAAGTAAATTTCACGTGAGGAGAGGGATATCAAATCTCGTTGCAAATATAAAAATTTGCACCATAAAAAACGCGAGCAAAATACTGTTATCGAAAAACAGTTTTTGTAGTAAAAAAGTTAGTGTAATTTACACAATTATGTCTTCGTAAACTTCACCTACACTGCTAATTGACAGATTTTCTACTTATTTACTGAATATTGTGAAAATTATACAAAAAAAAAATAATATTATACCCAATTAAAATGTTTTGAAAATAGTTTGTGACATTTAAAAGTGAATTTCTTTATTACTAACTAATTAGCTGGAAATAATGAAAAAAGTAAAAATATCTCTGAAATTACGAGGTTTAGGAATAAAATATTAATAACAAAAATTAAGCAGAATTAACGCACTATTCCAAAAATCTAATAATATACAGGGCGTTCCACTTGAAAAAATGGAGAAATCGCTCTTTGAATGTCGCTTAATTAACTGCACCGTAAAAATTTTTGTATTATTGAAAAGACAATTTTCAGTAGATTATAAGAAACAAATAATATACAGGGTGTTCATTAAAAAAATATCCTGGAACGTGCTCCGGTTTAGCGTTCACTGTATATGTCAAAATATTTTTAAAGTATGCGTTTTCTGATACTGTACCATTCTCATAAAAATAAATTTCTCCAATCTGATTTGAAAAAGGCTATATTAAACTTTGACGGACTAATGAGCAACCCTGTATATAAAAGGTGGTCACTTTTGCATTTGTTACATTCAGTCGAATCAGGTAACTGCAAACGATTTATTTCGAACAGTTAAATTTAATTTAAAAAAATAACAGGACTCTTGATCGTAACAAAATGAGCAGACCCCTAGTTGTTGGCATTATCAGGTTGAGTTATAGAAGAGCTACTCAAACAGCCCCCACATGACCTATGTCGCCATTTGAAAAAAAAGTTGAGGTAGCTAAGGTTTAAAGGACTGCATGGAGGGGGTTGAAAATATCACAGAAAGATAAACAAAAAATTAAATTAATTCACCTGTTTCAGCGTCATTCTAAAAATCTTTATGCGTTACTTTTGAAGAACCTTGTATATTGGTCTAATTTTGTAAACTAGTATATAGTAATAAATTATATTAAATTAATTGATTGCAATTCACGTGTAATTAACTTAATTTTTTGCTGGGTTCATTTTATATTATGTGGTAACTTTTATTAGAAACACTTAGTAAGTGCAGACAGAATTTATAATAGTAATTTAATTATTTATCTAAAGAAAAGGCAATGTTTATTTCTTTTCATAAGAAACTCATCGCTTAAATATTAACTAGCTTATAAAATGTTCAGAGAATGGAGTTTTTTGTAAATTACAATCATGGTACATAGTTAATACACATCAATACACAGTTATTACCATAGTTAAATTAGCATTACTTTCATGTGGGTAATAAGCTAATTAACGAAGTACCTACCTACCTCTGAAATGATGTTGTTAATAAAAAATCGAAGTTAAATTGGTAACCAGGTTAAAAATACTTTTGTTCTTGGCTATTATATTCTTGAATAATACCCACATAAGTATTCTTAAATAATTGGTTGAATTTAAATTAATTTTTTATTTGGCTCAAGAATTTTGGAAACGAAACTATGTATTCCTAATTTTTAGTAAGAAATTATTTTAATATGTTTGAAAAGTGTTTTTGAGAGATTTAATATATTTTTTAAAGCTCAAAAGGGGCCATGAACGACCTTTATCTTCTTTGGAAACGTAGTGACAATTATTCCTGTAAATACCGACCTTCTTCAGACTTCCGAATAATTACACATCTAAACGGCGTCCTCTATTCCACACAAAGACACTTCAATTTTAATAATGGACAAGTGTAAATTTCGGTAAATTAAGTTAACGTCAAATTAGGGCTTACAAAATAGTTAATTACCGTATCCAAGAGTTTCAACTCTGATTGTAACGCCTCCACCACACAATAATTCGTGTAAATTGTGTGTGTAATTATGTTAACTGCTGTATCCCTATTAACTTACTAATTACATTCTATTAAAAGCAGTGGTTCACACTCTAATTAGATGTGACGTCATGTCCGCTTTATACCATCTTCCTCCTCCGTTTTAAATGCCATCCTAATTGGCCGTGATTTACAAGAGTGTGCGCGCCATATACATTACCCACGTGTTAACTAATAACACTATTAGTTAATAGAATTAAACTTCTACTTTATTTCATATTACCATATACAACGTAAAACTTGTTCAAGTATGTATAGGTAGGTACGTGTGTATATTTTATAATTTACGGTCAACGTGGGAGCTAAGAAATTAATTGTTAATTTTTTTCGTTGAAAAAAGTTGAGTCATTTTAATAAGATGATGGTTTATGGAAGCATTTTGCAGTTTTGTGTGTTAGTAGAAAATCTAACATTTTGTCTAAAAATAACCAAGATATGTAACGTGAAGTGGGTTGATATTTGCAGTCCTCAGCTCCTCTGCTGTTAAATTATTACCTACTTAAAGAGAAAATTACTTTTTATATTACTTTATGATGAAATTTTCATTTATGATTGGTTTTAATGTTATCTAAAAAAGATTCGTTAAAGTGACTAACCCTCAAACTTGAAATGAAAATATGTATTTGAAATATTTTTAGAATATGTTTTTCCAAAATTTTTAATCAATTTTCTGACATATTTGATAAAAGTTGCCTTGAAATAGGATCTTAAAACTTGAACATTTGGATTTTCAATTTTAATGTAGAGGGACTGTCTGGGATTGCTACTCCATGAAAATAATTTAAGTTGGGGTAAAATTCGAGTTAGTGGGATACAAACTTAAAAAGACTCGGCGACTGTTTGTTGGATAACCCAGAGATTGTCAGAATAAGAATGACTTTTGAATCATATCAATCTTGCATTAAAGTTTTAGAAAAATTATTGACATTTAACCACATTTTTTTTAACAAGATACTATTTCTAATAAGATTAATAAAATAGGAATATTTTTTGGTTGTGTCTGTCTGTCAAATTTCATCATCATAATACCAAATACCATTGATTGTAAAGATGGTTTGATTTTTCCCCAATGTATCTGGTAACTTTTCCTATAGGGTAAAGAACTTTCAAAATTTATGGTAAATAGTATTCAACTAAAAATCTGAAAATAACTAAATCATACCTTTATTCAATAAATTGTAGTTGCGTCGAATTCATCAGTAACGAACACGACATTATCCATAAAAATATGGTGAGAATTTAAAAATAAAGGAGATAGATAGCCATTTGTTTTTTTAATCAAATTTTTAATTGACTGTAGGGTAGAAACCAATGACATGAATACCATCCCCTAACCCTACAAGCTTTTCTTATGTTATTATAGTTCAAGTGTAATTAATTAAATTTAATATAAAAGTTACTGAATGTGTGTCCGATTTTTTCCTTGATGATATCTAACAACCATAATTGGAAGTGAAGGAAGATTTTAATGGTACAAATTCATTAAAATTTTGAAAAATTACTAAATGATATATTTGATAAGTTGTGGTAGACTGAAACTCACAATAAATAAGTTAAATGCCACTTCATAACACCCTACAATTATTTCTCAACAAAGAATTTCAAAGATAATTAAATTTTATAAAACAAATGTGGAAACTTCGCCCAATTTTTCCCCAATAAAATTTGAAGGAAAATGGGATTTTGATGGAATAAATACTAAAAATTCTGAGAATCACCAAATAATATACAGTAAGACCCCGCTTAACGCTGTTTCGGTTTAGCCCCTCTTTTTTTTTCAACCCGGGGATTCCCCGAAATATTGATAACTATGTATTGATAGTAGTGATTTCGAAGAAGAGCAAAAAGAACTTTCGATGGCGTTTGTAAAAAGGAGTTTGACCACTATAACTGAAATTATGGACCAATTTGTTGAAAATGATCCAAATTTTGACAGGAGTTCAAAAGCAAGACGGGGTGTTATAGATGCTTTATCCACTTATAAACAACTTCTAACAGAACGCAAAAGGAAAACGCAATCTAAGTAGATGCCTTCTTGACAAAAAAGCAGAAAATTGCAAACACAAAATAGACTGAATAATCTGACTTATTTGTTTTTATAAGTATATTCGTTTATATTGTTTTTATTTTTGTAAGAAATAAATGTTTGGTTTTATTTTTATTAAAAAAAAAAAAACAATGATTAAATTTAATACCTAACCAATTTTCTATCCATCTTCCCCTAACCCCATTATTTACATGTTAAGATAGCTTCGTTTAGCGCTGTTTCGCATTACGCTCTACTTTGATGGAACGTATCCCCCGCGTTAAGCGGGGTCTTACTGTATTTGATAAGTTGTAAATTAAAATTTGTTTATTATTTAAACGATATAATGCATAAAACTATAACTACAGGGTAGAAAGCTTTTAAACAAAATACCAAGCAACAACCCCAAAGGCATCTTTTTAATCTTTATGGCCGATATACGATTAAATAATTAAAATTTATAAAGCGAATATTAAAACACTGCCTAATTTTTCCCCAACAAATCTGGTAAAGTTGTCTATAAAAGAATTTAAAAATTTTATGCGAAGGAAGATCATAAGTTATGGTTGAATTGTGTGAATGTGTTTAGTAAACAAATAGGAACTATGCAGAAAAGTATCATCATAATTTACCAATATATAAAAATTATTTCAGTATCAAAATAAAGTCAGTATTCGGGCTTGAGGGTCGTGGTGTGGGACTTTTTCGTTGGTGAAAAAACCGATGAAGTTGTTTATCCGACGTTTCCGTCAACTGCTGTAGTTGGCATCTCTTAAAAGTACATCAGTTGGCGAAACGTCGGATAAACAACTCCATTGGTCTTCTCACCGACGAAAAGTTATTCATTATTTAGGTATGTCGAAAAGATGTATTAGGTAGGTATATGTTCTTTATTACAGGGTAGAGAGCTTTTAATCAAAATACCAAGCAACAACCCTAAAAGCATTTTTTAAATCTTATGGCCGATAGACAAAGAATTCCAAAGGTAATTAATAAAATTTAATGACCAAAACATTTTGATTCATTGTAAGTATTCATTTACCGTTTCCGAGTTGAAAAATTCGATTTTGATTAACACAAAAAAGAGAAGACTGACAACTAAATTCGTAAAATGATTTCAAATTATAACGTTTGTTGTAAATTAGGCGGCCGTGGTCGTGGAAGTTTAATTACACATACTGTATGATTTTACGTGTTGGTTGGCCGTTTTTATGTTAGCGTTTTAGGCATTAGCGTTTAGGTGTACGTAAATAAAATGTTTAAAAGTAATTACGTGGAAGTGGCAAAGTGACGGTTTCTCACTTAATGGGATTTTAATTATTAGAGAGACAATCGGTACGGAACAGTGCCAAGTGTGTTTAGTTCAGCGGACAATTCATGTGCGCCCTTGACTGCTTAACTATCATATGGTATCTATACAATATTTAACAATGTACAAAATTTTAGTAACCAGTAACGTTGTACTATAAATCACCGAAATGTGTACAAGTTAATTGCAGATAATAAAAAAAAGTCTTTTTAATATAATACCACATTAAAAAGTATATAATAATTTAGGTAATTGTATTTTTGAACTGCCACCACTTCTTCATGCCAAAAACGTTACTAAGAATAAGATGAAAATTTGTTAACCTAACTTAACTCAACATAAACTTATCTAAATTCAGAAAAAGATTCCTGAAAGAATCGAATGTTGTCATGATTATGCCCTTTTCTTTGCTTACGGAAACGTGTAAAATATAATCGTCTTAATTTTTGTAGATTTGAATAAATTTAGATTAGGTTTGCATGTTTTCGATATTTTTTTTAACTCTCAAAAAATACGTGGAAAGGAAAATTTTCGTGCATAACATGTGCCTACATATGTATTGTTTTCCAGTATACTGAACTCACAACATTAAAATTTCGAAAAATTAGAAGGGTGGGATTCAACTTACACGGAGAAAAATAATCAGGATTTTATTACTTGATGAGTCAAGCAAAATTTTTCTAGTAAATAATACTAGAATTCTCATAAAATGTACTTGGTGGTATAAAACAATTTTTAATTCTTTCTAATAATTAGTATTAGAATAATCAAGCCAAATAAGTCTAGACTTTTTTTCTCTACCTCTCGATTATTTTATCGTGTTGTAAAGAAAAAAATAGTAGAATGAGAATAATTTAGTAAAATTAGTCATAAGAACTGAAAAAAAAGTTTTCTAATCAAGTCAATTTTACTAGAATTTAGTCTCAACACCGAACGTAGATTGAGCAGACATTTCTAGTAAAATCTCCTTGAGCGTCTGGTCGTCCATATAATTTACAGATTTTTTAGTCATGTTTGCTAGAATTCTAGCAATATTTTCATTATTGTTTTCTCCGTGTACCTATAATTCTACCCACGAATATTTTCAACCGCATAAAAAAGTTTTAAAAATTTGTGATTGCCAACTTTTAATTGTTATGAAATTACATAACATAATATTTAAACAGGCATTATTAACTTTTCCAAGTACCCCACATTTTTCGATTTAAATCGTAAATAATTCACAATCATTTATTTTCAAAACCGCAAGGAGTTAGGAATATATTTTAGGTTTATGAGTAATTTTTATATGTCACACTTTTGAGTATGTCTTAAGAACATGATATACTTAACTATATTTGATTACAAAGAACCCGAATTACGTGTATAACAGTAATCGGTTATAGTAAACAAACGAAATTTAAAGAACAAAATAACGTCCCGTTTAAACACATTGTAACGAACGCTTTTGAAAAACAAATTTTAATTTGAGTTTAATCGGTTATAAAGAACTAAAATCTAATTAATGAAGCCAATGGAAATTTGTATGCCTAGACAAAAAATTGAGAAAAAAATTACTTTGCAATTTCTTATCTTCTAAAGGTTTGCTTTAGCATTCTCAAACATATAAATAAAACATTATATTTCTCATTTTAATAGAAATTTATAAAAATGTTAGCAATAGAAATCTGTAATAACGAATACAAATCCCATAGTGTTCGTTACAGCCGAGTTGTGGGAAAAAAAGTCCTTATGTTATTAAGGCATATATTTAAATAAAATTAAAAGGACAAAAATATTGGAGGTATTTATTTGTTTACAAAGTAACAGTAATAATTTTCTTGTACAGGAGTATCTAAAGGCAAAGTAAAACCAGTTTTAAATAAATACGAATCGTTTTGGCTTAATAATCAGTTTCTCAACTTCAATGGTCCATAAAAGGAATATGTAAACAAATCGCACGATGCTATAAGATGATTTGCATTAAAAAGGAACCAGATAAAGCAGTAATTTGGAAAGAGTAATTCATTTAAACCAAATGTATAAATAAATTTAAAAATAAAAAATTTCTAATTTTACTATGATTTACTACGTGGTTAATCCTTATTTCCCATAATTCAGAAGTGTTTTATTTTTTATGCATTTTATAACTTTTCCTTGATGGTGTACAAACAGGAAACGCAAAAAATTCCACCTATGTACTTTAACACATATTTTTTTTTATAAAACTATGAATGGGTCTAATTGCAGGTTGAGGATGTGACAATTGTGTCGTGTGTTTCAAAACTGCTAACCGTAAATATTTTTAAGCGATTATATGCGTCGCATTTGAGACAATAATTCCACAAAATCATAATTTCCGAAACGGCCTGTGATCGAAATAAATACAGCAATTATTTTTGTGTTTAATTACAGACGATTCTCTAGCGTGCTCTTTTCGCAATTATGCTGAAAAATTAGCGGCTGCCGTTATTATTATTACATTACAATGGAAAATACATATTTACTTATTTATACATTACATAACTTTATTTACACATACAAGGATTATTTAACAGGTATTTATTTTTCCTTGTGCTAATAACCATGTCACAAACACCAGAAATTCGTTGAGTTGTAGGTAATATTGTACTAATACTACAAATAATAAAATTATTGCAAAAATCGGAGCCTAATTGGGGATAAAAGTAATTCACGTTTTACAGAATAACTTCAGAGTTTAATTTATACCAACTATAGGCGAAACGTTGGTGGGTTTTCTACTATTAAATTATTTACCCTAAAAAGTTACTCTATTAATCACCAAGGGGTAAGAATGAAATTTATTCACGTTTTTCGTTTTGCCATAAAGAAATTTAAAAAGCTTATGGCGTGGAGATATAATACCCAACTGGGAATAACATGGCAATTCCAGAAATCATTAAAAAAATTGTGAAACAGTTTTTACACCCTCGCAATTGCACAGCAAATCCTCCTAGGAATTAAAAAACAATTACATTTTTAGGACTAAATTTTCAAAAGTTCAATTCTTTACATGAAAAACTTAAAAAATAATGTATGCAAATATTTCATATAATGTAATGTATTTCTTCTACAAATTAGGAGGCCGTTAGACAAAACTTAGAAATCATTCATTGAACAAAAAAAGTATAGTGAAACTTCTTCAATAAAATCACCACAATTGTTTCCCATTCTTCAGGTAAAATAATTCTGAAGATAAATTTACATAATAATGCTGGAATACAACGGGAGGGTGGTGGAGTAAATTTTGATAGTTGTTGGTATCAGTTTAATTATTAATACCTACACTCTCTAATGAACAAGCATTCAGTTAAATTTAAATTATTTATGGCTTTTATTCCATACGCTTAAATTTTAAACTTTTGTTAATTATACACGGAGAAAAATAATCATGATTTTATTACTTGCTGAGTCAAGCAAAATTTTTCTAGTAAATATTACTAGAATTCTCATAAAATGTACTTGGTGGTATAAAACAATTTTCATTCTTTCTAATAGTTAGTATTAGAATAATCAAGCTAAATAAGTCTAGACTTTTTTTCTCTACCTTTCGATTATTTTATCGTGTCGTAAAGAAAAAAATACTAGAATCAGAATAGTTTAGAAAAATTAATGATAAGAACTGTAAAAAATGTTTTCTAATCAAGTCAATTTTACTAGAATTCAGTCTCAACACCGAACGTAGATTGACTAGACATTTCTAGTAAAATCTCCTTGAGCGTCTGGTCGTCCATATAATTGACAGATTTTTTAGTACTGTTTGCTAAAATTATAGCAATACTTTCATGTATTTTTTCCGTGTAGTTTTCCAAAATTAAACACACTGTATATGTCGTCAGTTTTCCATTGCAAAGAGTGAAGCTTCTTTGGTTTGATGTTCTTAAATCTTTTCTTTGAACTATCTATCCGTTTGTTCGACGTAAGCTGCGTTATAATTACAGTATTCCAAAAAATAAACCTCCATTAAAGGCAGTTAAATATCAGGAAATTGGATGTAAATTGTATAAAAACGCAGACAATCAATTCCGCAACGTTTCGACCATTTTATTTGGCCTTCTTCAGGCGTCTTGAATTTATACGCGTAACAATGTAAAGATTTTAACATACTTCATCCTTCACATACACAATTACATAAGTAATAAAATTAACAGATTATAATAATTATTTAACGTCAGTTCAACAGAAAATTGTACATGTAAGTAAAAACCAGTAGACAGCAAGTCAATCTAACCATACGTTTATTATTTTTATTGAAGTTCACAACTACATTATTAGTATTAGATGAGAATTTAATAGATATGTTTTCTCCTTTTTTTATTAATTCATCTGACCATATTCTGCAAAGTTTGAACTAATTTCTAGTCGAGTACTCATTCATATCTCTCATAAGTAGTAACCTACATAAGTACTTGTGCTAGTATATTTAAGCGTTAAGTCTTATGTAAAAAAGGAAAAACAACCAAATTAACAAGGAAAATTTCGTAAATCCTGAACCAGTTACTACACCACATTTTTGCATAACACAAACAATGCATTAGTGTGTATCGAATGTTTTGAATCGAATAAACCGTTTACCTTAAAAATGCTGTAGGTATGTAATGTAAATGTAATGTACTGTACCTACATTAATACATAGTAGGTAGTAACAGAGCCAGAACGGTGTATTGCTCCAAGAAAATAAAAACCGATTCGCTCATTTCTTTCTTTTCATTAATTTAAGCCATGTTCTAAAGCACTGACACGCTTTCGTTTATGTTAAAATATGAGTACATGGTACATACAGTATGTATACGTAAATAGATACACAATAGGTACTGTTTACAAGGAAGTAAGTGCCTATGTAACACATACACACACATATGGGTTTGCACGTGCAAATTTTATACAAGCATGTTCGTAAATGTTTACACGTGAGGCTTGTTTTTTTCTTTGGTCAAAATGAAAATCAATTAAGTAATAGACTTTTTCACCAGATTAAATTGAATATTAATTGAATAACATTCTGTCGTTATTAATCGTAATTAAATGAAACGTAAAGGTTAATATGGTATTTTGAGTATGTTGCAGAACCATTGTGTTCTTTGCGTAACAGAACATTTGCTCTATCGGGTAAAATTAATTAGATATCAGGTATTAAGTATTATACTTTCTTACAAAACTACCGAGTTTTTGTGTCTACAAATTTAGACCTATTACAGCAAATTGTATTATTAGGAAAATAGGTTGTTATTGGTAATTATGCTGGAAAAAAGAAATTCTTCTATTGTGTTCGTGTTAAATTGATAAATTGAATTAGTTTTACGAAAAGTTTAGCCAGCTGTTAAATAATGTAAGGAAGTATTTGAATTTATTATTTTAATGGAATATGTATAGAAATTTTTAGGAGTCATAGAAATTTTTTATTTTATCACAATCTGATGCCAGACGTCTCACTCATATTTTTTCAGCTGAACGCATTATTATGTAACAACAAACTCAATATACAGACCTGTGGAAAGGTCATATACATTTCATTTTTATTCTTAAATGTAAGTAAGTACTGCCCCATTTTCTGGGCTCTACATTCTATGTAATTTATCGAAGGTGTCTATGGTGTATTGATCAGAATTAAAGTTCGAAATCATTATGCACAACGAGTGATTTCTATAAATTGATTACCAAAAACTTAACGGTCTTGTCTTGTCACAATAACACATACTTTAGAAATATTTCACTGAACATTTTAGTTGCGATGGGTTGTACGCTCATTTCTCGGGATCATGTTGCACGATAATGGATAAGATTAATAACAAGGAATTTAAAAAAAAAAAAATATGTGCTATTGTTAAGCATTATATTGAAAGATAAGAGGAATTAGATTTCGCCAATAATTGTAATTAAAATCTTAGAAAGATAGTGTTTCATAGAGTATACTTACACTATACACAGTTTGCAATTTTCTGTTAATAACGAATAACTTTTTACTTTAATTTGATTGCAGAATTTAATAAAAGTTCGATTTAAGTATTATATTATTATTATAATATTACAGTAGATACACAATGTTCATTTGTATCTGATTTAGATAAAAAAAGATTCTTAGTATAATACCTGAGTATAAAGCCAAACATATTAACATTATATGTTCTTCTTATTTTGAATGTTTTTACAATTTGGATTATGCAAATCAACCACATATGTTATTATGCTAGCACATCTTTAATGGAAATAATAATACATATGTACGTAATGTTTTTTCTTTTATAACGGTAGGTACATTTTAATGTACGTAAAGTGAATTTGGCTTCACCCAATAATGAAATAATTCAAGTCTTTGTTCCTAATTTGTCATTAAAACGACCACTCGGGTTTAAGAAAAATGGTAAAAAGTCAACATAAACGCGAACCGAGATTGTTTCCTCCTTTTAATTACATCGCGGTTTGATTAAAAAAAACTCCAAGTCGCATAAAAAATAAATTGCCTATTTAATTGCGCTCTATGTGGAAAGATGAGGATGTTCCAGTTGCGCAACGCTGCCGAGGAAGTTTTAATAAAACGAGGAAAAGAAAAAAGGCGCAGGACAGCTGTAAACGAGGGCGAGGGTTTCTTAAAATTTACTTTTTCGCTCCGCGAGTTATAATGGCAAGTGGGGGAAGGAAGACTTAGGGGCAGCACCACCACCGTTCGGTCGTCGTGCCGCGCCGCGTCTCGCAGTTCGCTTGGGGTGAGATATGGATTTTTGCTTCCGACGCTCTCTCAGTTTTTCTGAATTATAAAATATGTCGGACCTGGAACGTGCGCTTTATAAATGAATCATTACGGGAGAGACTGCGAGGGAGCCAAACTGATTCTTTTTTGTTCGGAAAAAAGCACCCGCGAAAAATATATTACGCCCGAGATATCTAAAGCTACGTAGCTCACAGTTTTTTTTCTTCACGTCACACATGCCACCGAGAAGATAATCAACATAACGTAACATACTAAAAAGAAAATAATCTCCCGCCTACACACCATCCTCTTCGTAAGATTTATATTTCACACTTTTAAATAAGTTTATAATCCAAGATTCATGAAGCTGTTTTATTGGATACTAAGGTACCACATACCGTGCAAATTATAATTATTTACATATTTAAGAAACACATTACCTATTCGAAAGGCGTTCTGTTATTTTGAAAATTAATTAATACTCTTAACGCCACATACACTATAGCTTAAATAACGGTTACAGTGAAAGAAATGATAAATTATTACTTTTTTCGGGAATTTGGAAATTTTGTGGATTGTGTTTTCCATAATAAATGACGTGACCATGCCAATTTTGGAGTTACTGCATTTTATTATTTAATAAAGTCAATAAGTAGATATTATGCCAAAAAGAAAGAAGTTTAAAGCTATCTGAATGCCAATGTATATACATATATCCAAAATTTATAAACCGAAGAGTTTTGCCAGGAATATTGTTGTAGGAATTTTCTAGTGAAATTATACTTTGCATTAACATTTTTTGCTTAGTCTTTGAGTTGTTCACACTATAATAAAAAAAAAACTGTATAATAAAATATATAACACATAACACCTACACAAAATTTGAACTGGTGTTTTAGAAATGGAATTAATTTTACACTTACGAAGGATTACATTATAAGACAACTAATAAACTGTTTCATACGAAATATTTATGTAGCTTTATGTAGGACATTGAACTAGATTCAGTTTAGTGGCGAGTAAAAACAGTCTTGTACTTTTATCTAAATGTACCTACATGACAGTATTATGACCAAGACATAATACCCATGTGGTTGCACGACCAAAAGACCAATTCTGAGTGAACAAGATCAATAACAAAATTTTTTGGTGAGAAACAATAGCCTGGGTCTTGCAGTTTTTTCTTGTTTTGGTTAAAACTAAGACCAAGACATGGTTTTGCTAAAAGAACCAGAACAAAATCATGAGTAGTTGAAGAAGTCCATTACTAAGAGCAAGAACCTCGAAGAAGAGGTACAAAGACCAGAACTACGAATAAATGAAATCCGTGATCAAATTTGGGCTCTCTGATATGACATAAAAAGACCAACACTATAACCAATTAAACAGGATCCTAACCAAGGGCAAAACGCACGAGGAAAACGTACCAAGACAAGATTATGACTGAGTGAACAAGACTATGACTAAGAGCAAGACTCGAAAAAGATATTCCAAGAACAATATCATAAGTAAATGAAAAAAGAGTCATAGATAATCCAGAGCAAGGCTATTTAAATTAACTTACCAAGAGCAAGATGTACTATCGAAAAAAAAAACTAAAGCTAAAATCTTGTCTTGATTTTGCTTTTGCTAATCACTAGAAGATTTATTATCTAATAATATTTTCGCAATATTTTACTCTTACGATAAGTCTTGCAAACTCAAAAAACTACCTTCTAAGAACAAGACGAAAGCCGAGACGTTAACGTTCTGCTGAAAAACAAGATCAAAAGCAACACTATAAATATGATGTCTTCTCTATGCTCAACACTGATCTCGTTTAAATTCCTACAGCATCAATCTAAAGTTTTAAAGATAGGTTGGATACGCCCTTTCAGCCCTTCCGATCCCCACGGTTATTCTTTGAATTTCCTGTAAAACGGAACATCCTATACCACTAATTATCTATTTATGAACATTATTTTCTGAAAGTGTTTCCTTTGCCTTACTCCATTTCTGATTCTGCTTTGAATGCGTATAAGGTTTCCTATTTTACTATCTCTTCTTTTCCTTATTGAATCCCATAGCCTCTGTTGTCCCACTTTTTTGACTAATTCCTCATATTTTCCTTTTCCATCTATTGCATTATTGCCATTGGTACTCACCGTAAACTTCTCTTTAACCCTTCTCTATTTCTTGTTTTATATCACTTTCACTTGTCTCATATTGAGATTTCTGACTTAGTTTCCAGTTTTTAATTTCACTTAGTACCTTTGGTACATTTATTTTCCGTCATGTCAACCTTGAAAGAAGTTCTTTTTGATTCTTTTCTACTCATTTATTCATGTCTCTTCCCCTCTTCCCATATTGACGTACCTGACTTATAAGCTATAAAAAATTGTTCCTAGTGTTCATTTTCAGTTTGTAACTCTACTTTCATTATACATTTCTTTTTAGCCATGTCCACATTGAACTGATTTGTGTTTTAGTCTTCTTTATTTATGTCTTTTCAACTTTTTCCATATTGAGATATCAGACTTCTCAGCTACTAAAAATAGTTCTCAGTCCTCAATTTCTATTTTCATTGTATAAATTTACTGTATAATAATTATAAATGATTTTCATATATTAATCAAATTCTGAGACATAACCTTCTTCATCGTTTATATGAAGGTATCTATTTATATAAAGGATTAAATCTACTTTTACGTGGTGGAAGTAAAAACACTGTTGTAATTTCCACAAATTAATTTTGTCACTTGTACGTTTTGCTACGTTGGAGCTTCTTCAGAAGTAACTTGTAAATGCATCTTATTAAGAGCTAGTTGCTGCGTGTAGTTGGAAGAAAAATATCCTTTCTATTCCGTTTCTTCATCCTTCGTCATCGACTCGATCGGATTCGGTTCGACCCATAAATTATTCGTCTTGTTAATGAAACGAAAGACGAGACAGACACTGTCAACGGTAACCGTGTATGTGTGTAAATGCGCAATTAAACGTAGGCCATTAAATCATACGGTAATTACAATAAATTAGTCAATTGATGTAATTTATTAAAGTGGACAAGCGCCGATTCTACACGTATCTCTGCGTTTGTGTTCACGCATACTTTTGAATGGTGTTACATATCCACCTAATACAAATACCTACTTAAAACAAGTAGCGAAAATATTGTTATTCTAATCTGCAATAATCCATAGAAAGATCTTAAATAAAATAATAACATTAATGTGTAAGATATCAGGACAAGTGGATTCCTGCATACAAGGATTCAATAAAAAATTTTTAGGGTGAACTCTATAACTTGAAAGTTTTAAATGCACAAAAATTTTTTTTGTCTTAATTTTCTAGTTTTGCTCACAATTTGTGGCTTAACACGTTTCCATTCACATACAATTTTTTATAGGTATAACTAAGGTTAAATTCTTGAATGGTTTATAAGATACAAAAAGGAAATTGATGGTTTAAAGTATTAACAAAGCGGAATATGAAAATGAATTTGAATGTCATAATTTAAAGTGTATTTTAAACTCTCCTGAGCTTTAACCCTTGGGTGTACAGAAACTGCATAAAAACAATTTAAGGTCTTCATCAGCAGCAAATCTGAAATATCAGATAAAATAAGGGTTTGTTAATCTCTGTTTTATTTTCTTATGTTAATAGCACCCCTTCAATAATTTTCTTTTAATTCAAAATACTCAGTTTATATTTTGTTTCCTTTCCATGTCCTTAAGTTACAATACATTGTTGTTTTAATTAGCAAAATTTATTTCATGTGACATAAAACTTATAAATAACCATGCCGTTTCAGTTAACTGTAAAGGATTATTAACATCATAACACGAAACTGTTTAAATGTTACGTATCCACGTATACCTACCTACCTACCTATAATAGATATCTGTTTTTATTGATTACTTAATGCATGTTGGCTAATTGTGTTATTAATTACGCCTTGTCACCTTTCCCGTGTAGCGTTTCATTAAGTACAAATTTTATTACCTAAAGCCAACAAATCTAGATAAAATCGCTTAATGATCGTTCGTACACCTCCCGTATGCAAATTTCGTAGATACCGTTGATGAATGTGAAGGAAAACATCGTCTACAACTTTAATCCGCGAAAACTTTTGTTTACTATGCATACGAAGGAATATTTTATACCGTTTGTATACATATTTATTCATCCAAAATATAAAAAAAAAATAATGAAAAGAAAGCTGTACATTAACGCCTACATACCTATACCACCTACACACTATTTCAGAATTTTTACGATAGGTACCTATGAAATAAATAAGAATAGTTCTACTTTATCGATGTTTAGAGCTTCGTTTCTGTAAATTAAAAACAAAGCCTTATAAATAAATGCACAAAAAATCAGGGTTGCATTATTTAAATCTCTATTTGAGCAGGTGGTAGGAATACCGTTCTTACAAGAAAACCTGGTCGATTAAATTACTATACAAATACTGAGCCAGTGAATGAATTGAAAATGGAAACTGTCAAGCTGGCATCGATATAAACAATTTCGGGTAATTCTGGAGGAAATGTCAGCTAAGGTGAGCAGCCTATTTTTCTGGAAAAAGTTGCGGTTTGATTTCTTCTTGAAACTCTAGCTCTAATTAACATAACGCTTCTATCACAATTACACTCTACTGACAAAGAAGACAAATTATCCGACATAAATCCCTTGAAATTAAATTTCATCATCCCGTGTAAAAGCGTTCCCTAAATGGGAAAATCAAACTGCAAACGTCCTTATTAGGGTGCCTAAGTATCTATAGATGATATGTCTCTTTAATTTATTTTTGATTTAATTTTTTTCAATTTTACAAACCTTGAATGATTTTTGTATCACCATGTATATAATATACATTAGTGGTTATATGCCTGATAGTAATTAAACAAGTCGAATGCTCTTACCTATTCACTTAGTAATACGCGTACAGTTGTAAAGAATACATCGCGCATAAATACTATAAATGTCACCAAGCCCCTTTAATGTAATAAAACGTTTACGATAGATGGAGAGGCATGGCCTGGAAATAAACAACCGTAATAATAAATGTAAATTTTATCACGTTAAAAGGCTCTGTTTAACGCATACGACTTTTTGGCTTCACAACACCTCTTAAGAATCATGATAATGCATGAAATATAACTATTTGAGATTTGGTTCGTGGAATTTACATAATTTCAGGAGAGGGGGTACAAATAAATAATGTTTTATAGGTATGCTAATTTAGGTTTTCTTGTAATTTCTGCATGGACATTCGTACACACTAAACTCTTCATGTGTAACTACGTACAATTTAGTAGTTTTCGTTTCTTGTGGGGTTTTTATTTCTCTTCTTCCTGCAAAAACAAACACTGAGTTTTGTTTTCGATACAGTGGTATATTGAGATGGGAGAAGTTATTAAACTTACAATTAGCCAAGTACAAAACCATATAAATATTAACCTAAAGATAGAGGAGGTTAAACTGTACTAAATCGAATTAAATATTTAAAAAAATGCTGAGTTATTTAAATTATGTAGGTTTGATTAACTCACTGATACAATAATTAAAAACTCCTTGATTATATATTTTATTTTTCTCTTATCGTGGATTTTGTGTGTCATTTGTGATGATTGAGGCATTAGGTATTGGGAGCGAAAATGTTTGAGAATAGATTAACTACTATAGGAATACGCAAGTTTACCTTGGATGCAGTAATCTACACTCAAAATTAAAGGATAAGAAAATAAAAAATGTGGATGAATTTTCACGTATGCCAAATAGCTTTAGTTGTTTATGAGTAGGTAATTATATACTTCTGTATTTTATACGTTTAAATATGTGACTTAAGTCATAGCTGGCAAAATCCTTTTTAAAAAATATTTAGGGCCTAAACACAAACGCATAAGTGCTTTGGTCCTTTAAGCCTCAATTCTATTTTAGTATTCATAATACCAATTACATCGAAAATTAAGAGACGTTTTTATTAACTGCTTTGAAAGAGCTTCAAGCCAAACTAGTTTTTACTAAAGGCCCTAAAGTACGGAGCCTCTTGATTTTTCTCTTACCGGGGCGATGAAGTGCGTGGAAATGAAATTGTACTCATAGCTTTCCATTCATTATATACGGAAATTCACATCCAGAAATAACAAAGGAAACAAAAATGGACAGAATGGGAATTTTCATGTAATAAATAAGTACCATGTTTTAACTTTTAACAACTTTAATTATTTATGATATAAGTAATTATTGCTTCTGTATATTATAGGGTTGAAGGTTAAATATACAGTGTAGGTTAGAGTTGGACAAAGCCCTCATCAGAAGAAATCCATATTTTAATGATTTTAAATTAACAATTATTTAAATTACAAAAAGTAGGTTCCATGTGCTTGAGGCTTGAAGCTCTTTCCTGGAACTTAAAGCTTACATTTGCTATTTCATTACTTCTATTACAAGATATTGTAGAACTAAAAGCACATCTCATGCACAATGCGCTAAAGTTTTGCTTCTCTCTAGCTTTTCGTTCATACTCTGATTAATTTATTTTCATTTAATGAATCATTATGAATCCTCTGGATTGTGCGATCATATTTTTTGAAACTTTCCTTCTTAATTTTACTACCATAAGCTCTCCATTCAATGAAATTAAAGGATTAAAAATTACACTTTGAAAATTTAAAAAAAGTTACATTTTCAGCATTTTCAAGATATAACAGTTCTTCGTCTTTAGTTGCAGGACTCTCAGATAAAAGTTCTTGCCTCTTAATAAAATACTGTTTTATTTAAATGATTTCATCAGCCTGAAGATTTTGGTGCCAGTTCTACGCATGTTTTCTATTGCTAATTTGTTAAAAGCTTTATTAGTACTTGATGTTTTGCTAATGACCATAATTAGCAGCTTCACAAGGATTATTTGCTGAATCAACACAACAAGAAACTCTTGAACAATGGATTTTTGAATTGAAGTTTTTTTTTACATACCTATAGATACTTTGATACCTACACTATGAGAACAGTGAAGATGACAAATGTAAAAATTCGTCCCCAGTCTGTCTTTCAATTACGTAGTTACTTTTCAATTATGGGAATCTACTTATGACAATGTCAAATACTTATTCGAAAGACTGTTGTTGGTAATAAGTAATAACGTTGTCGATGTGAAGTAGATGATGCCAAATTTGGCAGCGATCGTCTTAGCGACATGCTAATTAATGAAATAATTAATTAAGGATCGTTGATAGGCAATGAAAATGTCAATACGCGATGCCTACGCAAAAGTGCACAATACGTACCTTCAGTATTCTTATTATGTATACTTATATGACATAAGGGTTTGGCCTGAAATGGACTCGTGTTATGATGAATCCTGCGCGATGGGATCTCGCCCGTCAGGCGTTGCTCTTGTGCTAGACGTCACCGAAATAAATGTTAAGTGTGATCGAGTGGGCCGCGACTTAACTACATTTTAATCAGGCTCAATCAAAGACACAACCGCGATACAAATTTATACAAGGCTGCGTTACATTGGGCTCGTCTCGGACACAGACGGTCAGCCAAGTTACGAAGATAATTTCTCACGTATTCTTGGCGAAGTAAAATCGTTGGACGATAGGGCAGAATGTTCAGTTTAATGTATTGACAAGTGTGTTATCTGCTGCATACGATTCTAATGGCGTCCTTTATTTATTTTGGAACGTGTAGAGCATTTTTAATGGGAGGTCGCCGTGGAACTTATGGATTTTAAATACGGACTAATCAGCGTTTCCAATAAGAATAAATTTCCGTTCCATAAAGTTGGGAGTTTGTTGTTACAGACCGCGAGAGTGACGTTATTATTGGCGCGCTCCGCGGAGATCCGCGTCAAAAATGTCATTCTACCGAAAGGCGACAGTCGTTTGTTTAATTTTATGGACGTTTTTATGCGATTGTTTAGCCGTGGCCTTCTTTAATTTATTTATGGAGGCGATTTTTTTAATGCGCCCACGCATAACTACTACTTATCTCGCGTTAATTATACGTTAAAAATGGTGTCCAGCGATGTCGCTTAAGTATAAACAGGCATTTCTTTAAAAAATTATTACCTCTCCGTTTGCATACGTTACAGGTAGGTAACTTATGATAGAAAGTATTTTTTACTCGATAACCTCACTAAGGAATGATTTATAGAAATGTTAAATCGAAAAAGCCTCAGCTCGCCTTGCTAATAAATATAATCCATAATTACCTACACCCACATCTTTATTACCTTCTTATAAATTTACTGTTAACCCAAAAACATAAAATTTTATCCTATTGATATAGGATTTTAATCGTTTAATTTTCTCATTTAATTTTAATACCTAACACCTTAACATTAATTTGCTTGATGCACTTACTACATCAGTATACAATAAAAATATTTACCTAATATATGAAAAAAATAACAGCAATTCGAATACCTGTACCACTATGTAAAACAGGCTTCAGGGAGTATAATGTCAAAAACTATTAGAGTAATCGTAATTCCTCAAGGAGATAAAATTAAAAAAAGTAACAGTTTTAAAATGAAATTTAAATCGTTGCGATTAGAGATATTTTAACACAGGAAAAACTCCGAGAAAAGGTATTTTTTGAAGTGAAACATCTATATATACGGGGGTATTACGATTTTTTTTAAATTGGACAAGTACATTAACAATCTGCCCGTAAAATATTAAGTGAAAATTTTGTTGCGATTCGTTTTTCTACTTGTCCACTTCTACTATGTGTCTCAGCACACATTCTTTTCTTTTTTTAATCATAATAACTTCGCAAATTTAATGCTTGTAGGATAGACCTTCGGGGAGAAAGTTGTGATTATTATGCGCAATAAACAAGCCAACGAGGAGTATTTTAGCAAATCATTTTGCATGGGCTACTCTATGTGCCCAATGAACTTGTTTTAAATTTTCAAACAGATTATTTATTAAATTCAATGATTATTTAAAAATGTGTACATCTCATTTTTTATTTAAGTTAACATTACTACTTCAGCTTAGTGCCTGCAAAGGTAGTGCGGAAACGTTCAGGCACTAAACTGGAAATAGTAATGTTTCCATCAGATTTTTGATTACTGATTACAATTTAAATAATAAAGAGATATACATATTTTTTCATTTTAAAGTCTAGACTAAAATATTGTTGATAATTCTGACAGAATTCCTCGTTTGATCCCTATTTCTGCACAATACTTACAAATCTTTCTCTAAACACCGATTCTACAAACGTTAAACCAGCGAAATTATAATATTATAAAAAAAATGCCTTTTGTCAGAAGTTTCTTACGTTTTTATCAGTGAAAATAGCTAAGATTTGGTTTTCTCTACGTTTTATGTTATTTAAGCATTACGATTATTCTGATAGTTTCCGAGATAAATGCGAAACGTAGGCAAAACCGCAAATTGCAATGTTTAAACATTGTTAAAAAAATTGTTGGGGCTATTCTTAATATTGTAGTAAGGCAAACCCGGGTAAGATCAATAATTTAAATTGATACATTAGTGGGAACATTTATAATGAAGGAGGGGCAGTAAGTTCAGACAAAAACGCCATCTTTCAAAACAACGAAATTAAATTTTATTGACAAAAAAATGATTAATACGTTTTAAGAGGGTGGAAGGTGTCAAGTTCGAAAAAGTAAATAAAAAAAAAATTTAAATAAAGACAATGAAATTCAATGATTGGAAATCCCCGTCATGTGACACATTCGTTTCATTTCAAAACTGAAGAACCCTTGGTTAATATGACTAGGTACCGGGAATTCCTTGGGGCAGGTAAATCCCCAGCTAAAGTTGAATAGACGTATAGTCTCTCACACTATACGCCGGTAGAAAATGTTAACGCATTCATTCAGGGCCGAAATACCTATACATTCCGTCAAAACTACAATTCTAAAACTACAAACATGATTGGGACTTCCCAAAGCTAACAAAATGGCCGTCAATCTAAACAAAATTTAGATTTACTTAAAAACGAAAATAAAATGGATATGACAGACTTTAAACTTTAATAAAACACAAGAAAACTGATAAACGCGAGCTAGTCCGAAACAAAGAATTTTGTACAACTTGCCACACCCTCGTATTTGAACAACGACAAAGTTACACAAAAAAAAATACATTTATGATAACTTGAAAATAATTTACAAAATGAACAAACAATTTAACTATAAATTTAGAACAAAAATTGAGTACAAAACAAATATGAAAAGAACAAAAAAATAGTTGTTATATTTTACATAAAAAAAAATATAAAAAGAATGTAACAAAATATAGTATAATTAAAGAGGATCAACTCACCTTAATTGCAAGATATAAAAACACTTAACTACACACAAAGAAAAAAAAATTTTACGATCAGAAAAAAAAAATACGTGTCTTTCTGGAGGTTTACTTTATAAGTGCGTGATTCCCTTTTTTTTGTAGTGCGTCGCGTCTCCAGCTTCTCCCCCTCTACGCTCTTAAGTAAGTCCCGAAAGAATTCTTTCTTAACTACGTCGGGACTCAGGATCCCGTACCTTCACGTTTATTTGGTAAAACACAAGAGGTCGCATAAATGAAATAAAAGAGATTAAAATAAAATGATTTAAAGTCCACCTGAAAGTGACACCTTCAATATTTTGTTTCTTTAAACTTACTTTAGTTAGTGACATCGTGGTATATGTGGATTACTTTTAAAAGTTTTTTATTTTGATTGGTCTAATACTGCGTTAATAAAAGAAAGTAACTTTGTTACATCACATAACAATCCAATCGTTTTTAAAAAACGTCAATATATTATTTATTATTCAGCTTACTCCTATAATTTATGCCTACCTCTGACAGTTTGGCGTTATAAATTAATATTTCAGAGAATTAATTAGCTAATACATGGCGTACAACTCACTGCTTGTCTTAACGGTGACATACTTATGCTAATTTAAAATAGATAAAAAAGTGCACGCAATGTTCCTTCTATAAAAATATTGTTAAAAACATTCTTTGAACAGTTTTGTAACTTTTCTTGCATTTCTTTCACGTGAAACAGTTCAGTTATATAGGGACAGGAAATGAATACTTCATCGAAAGTATTAAATTAGATTTATTTATTACCTAGTCATGACCTTTTTACACCAAATAGGATAGTACGAATGCCCAGGGAAAATTCTCAATCGTATTTTGTGCAACATTCTTCACCGTATCATGATTACAATAATTGAATATAACCAAGTTAGTTCTCCTGTAGATTTATATTTAGTTACTGTGCAGCGTATTATTGTCCATAAAATTAAACAGAAGTAATATATGTTTGTTTTCTGTTGTTTCAGGCGGACCTGGAGGGCTACTATTAGACACCGGTACGGGGCCTTCGTTTCTACCTCTGCCACCTCCAGTCTTAGAGCAGGTGGCCGCGGGAAATCTCGAGCCGGGGGTGACAACCCTTCGGATGAACGAGACAAGTCCGCGGCCTATGATCGATCTGCCCGCGCGAGAAATCGACTTAGAGGTTTGTTTTGTATGTAAAAAATGTCGTTTGGCTTTCCCCGTCGAATCGCACCTCCTCAACCATCAGCGTCAGTGCTACAGCGGCAACTTAGACAATCGCGGCGTCTTCCGCATCGTCCAAACCGGTTACGAGTGCAAAAACTGTCCCAAGGAACGTTTCAAAACGCTCCAGGGATTCTGGAAACACGCGGAGACCAGCTGTCCGCAAAAATTTAAATTCAGTGGAATTAGTTCTTCATCGGCTCTGCCTCCGCCGTCGGAATCGCCACTAAGTCACGAAATGGAAGACGTGGTGAATCAGATCACGTTGTTGGCAGCACGTGCGGCACAAGAGTCCACTCCAGACTCGAACAGGAGCGGTTTGGACTCGAACTCGAACGCGTTCTGTCAACCGCCCGATCCTAAGCGGCGATTCCTGACGCCAGGGGATGTCGCCCAACAGCCTTTGACCAGTGCCGGTCACTGAGGTGTGCTCCAAGGACAATACAGACCACAGCCGGCCACGTAAGACCGTCTTATATACTCTCTTTTTAACAATCAACCAGTTCCTAATGACGTCGGTGGTCGGTTGAGGATCGTAATCATTTCTGTTTTGTTTTTCGTTATAATTTTTCTCGTTATTATTATTTTTGGTTTTGAGTAAATTCTCAGAACGCGATCAACAACCGCTGCGGCATCCGGTTCCAGAATTAAGACAAGTCGGACTTATATAAACTAACTATATTTACAGCTGATTTATATTTTTAAATGTTATACTATAAATGTGTCAGTGTAATTGTGTATATGTTGTATAGTTGAGTAGGTAGGTGCGGTGGTAAAAATATGATTAATTACTATTGACATGATGATTCCTAATGCAACGCATAGTTACTATGACATGAGTGTTATAATACGAGCATAATTATGAATGATCACAATTCTTTGTTTACGTATATAAATAATTTCTGTTTTCCCTTTGAACTTTTTAATAAGTTCATTATTTTATAACCTAAGATTAGTTCAAACAAATCTTAAAATGGACATTTTTTTCGCACTCTAATTAAAGGTACCTAACGTTTTTTAAATTATATTATTAAATAGTCGATGTGGAAAATAAAAAAGAATGTTTTAAGAGAAACGTGATCACTCGTGTTTATGCCTTTTCCGCCTATTTACTTTGCAAATAGTAGGGTGTAAATAAGCGTATAATATAGTTTCTACCTATACATATAGTATAGACGTGCAAGCAAGAGTTCCTCTAAATTCTCAAGTCCGAGGGTGTGAATCAAACACTACTCGGTCTGTATCTACGACAAACAAGGTTCCTAAATCGGAATGTATTCATGTAGATTTATACATGCGGCGCTCTTTATCTCGGGTCCAAGCCCCAATGGGGGCCTCGAGTTACTAATGCGCAAAACAAAAGATATTGATAATAAATAAAAGAAAAATAAAATATTGTCACCCTCGTCGTCACCAGCAGGGCCCGGGTCACTATAAACGGGCAGCCCAGTAAAACAAGTTCCTATTCGTCCGCGGACCAACGAAATCATTTATTTAATATAAACTAATAAATTATTATTAACTAACTAATAACTAACTAACTAACGACTACTAGAATCGAGCTGATCCTGCTGCTAATGTTGGCCGCGGACATTTTTTTATTAATGATTATTATTACTATAAATTATTACAAACTTTTATTATTAACACATTATAAGGGTTAATAAGTGAAATGCTGTATTTATCTTATATATGTATATGTATATCAGCTGGTAAGAGTGCACGGGGATTCCCCCTCCCCCCGCCCGCTTCATGGTATCACACGTCGTTCACCAAAACTACTGGCACTACCTGATGCCAGCAGTAAAAAAAAAATGAAATGAAAAATTGGTTCCTACTAATTACTAATAATAAATAGTAATCGATTACTTATATGGTGTTTAAGTAATAACATATAGTTATGTTTTAACGTTGGGTTTCACCGGCAATGTACGTATATATAGTAGTAGAAATTATATTTAAAATTTTAAATATTACAGCGTAGGTTACGTATCCAAAAGAACTCAAAATGGGAAATACTTCGGTATGACCTGCCTCGCATTTTAGTGAGTTTATTTGGAACTAAGTGTGATTGTTGATATAAAAAAAAATCGCGATACACCGTGGAGATCGCGCGGTGCACGCGCCACGTCGCTTGCCACGCCACACATATCTGAACGCTTCTTTACAACCGAAACGTTTTTCGATCGGACTTATATTATCAGATAGATGCAACCTTCGAAATTTGAGCTGTTTTGAGCTATATTCGACTCGTTTTTTCTAAATCGTGGCAACGACGCTTTTTGGCCGTGTGACCGCCTGAACCTTCAGGTTTACCTCGCATCTCTAGCAATGCTAAGTGAATGTGACACGTGGAAGTCAAAGTGCTGCCACCTCTGACGTATTACACGATTATTATTACTATTCATAGTAATATCTTTATTGACTCATTACGATTTTTTAGGCATTCTATTCTATGTATATGTGTTTCGTTATTCATACAGGGCGTCTGTAAACGCCCGACCGTGGTTCCTATTATATTTCATATCGCAAGTTAACTAACTAACTAAATACTACTACTACTACTACTATAGATTGAAAAATGGTCGTCGCGTTGTTCTTTATCTTCAATTTTTATACAGAAAATAATGAAAAAGTTAAAAAACGATTTTATATTTTGGTATTTGTTATGTGCTTTCGACTCGATTAATTATTGTTATTACAATTCTCGCGTACTTTTTAACCCTCATGCTCTCTAAATTACGTCTACTCTTTTGTTATCCTCTTCTAATATACGTACGTCTATATTTTCTGTCTATTTACAAAGATGCATCCTTATTCACCTCGTTCTCTCCTTAATCCTGACCTGCTTCAAGTTTTCTTAACGACAAATCACAAGCTTCGACAAATCACACAGTTGTCATACGTTTGCAGATTTGATTTGAGACCGTGCTCCTGGCGCCGTGACTTTTGTGCAAAAACTTTTCGCGTGCTCTTAGCGCCTTGGCCTTTTCATGTGCTCCCAGCGCCGCGATCATGTAATGAACATGTATATCTATGTACAATGCTTTTATTATGAGTAAATGCATTCTATTATTTTTAAATAAAAGTAACTCTCATTGAAAACTGATTGATCGAGTTATTTCTCAAAAACAAGTTTATTTATTTCAAATCATTTTCTTGCTATATTTCTACACCAAATAAAAAACCAATGTAATATACAGAAAGGCCTAACTACTACTAATGAACATAAATTACCAAATTTTTTACTTTAATAGATATCATCTTTTATAATACTAGAAAGTTGTTTTGTTGAAGGAAAATGGAAGGATGTATTAAAAATATAGGTACAACACCAGAATGTACTTAATAAACAGCTATATTAAGTAAAATTATGGCATTATACGTAGGGATATATTTATATTAATTATATGTATTCGGCACTAAGAGCACACAAAAATGTCACAATACTAAGAGCACGTAGAAAGATCGCGTTGTTAAAGCCATGGCGCTCGAAGCACAAACTTAGTCTAAAATAGATACAAAATTATGTCAAAAACGTCACAATATCAATTTATAAAGCAACTATTTTAAGTTTATTGTTCTCAATGCCTTCAGACTTTTTTAATTTCTTTAATAATAATTAAAATGTAAAATACATTATTTATATAAACAAGTATTCTTTATTAAAAAAAAATCAGACGATTGCAATAACATTATAAGTCATATACACTTCATAAAATTAATGAATAAATCTTTTACGATCGCCACTAAATTGACAATTGTATTATGTATTCACATCAATTATTTATCGATAAAATTCGCTTTATGGTTTATGTTTAACAATAGGCATCACTAAAATTATTTATTTTGGTCTTCACAACTTCCATAACTTTATGTGTATATGTATATATATTTACTTCAGTACTTAGTTACACCTGATGTTTTACGAATTTAGTGACGCTTGACTTTGTCGTTTCTTCACAATTGCTTCGTAATTCTCCTAACTGTGTATTATCCGGTCTTATTTTAATTAGGTAAACGATTTTACAACCTTGCACATAATTAGCCTTATTTGTTTGCTTTGCATGCACCTTGCAATTATTTTTTTTACGCTCGATGAATTTGTTTTACTGGACCTTTATATGTTTTGCGTACATTTTCTGATTGAAAAAATTATTTTCGATTCAATTTATGTTACGACCCTTTGTGTTTATCTTTTGTAGTTTATGTGTTATGTGGCACAACCCCTATCCCTTCACAATCAGTGCGATATTACGATATGTTTTTTGTACAAACGCCAGTAAATATTTTTTTTAGGTTTAATTTTATTCGTAAACTATAAAAATATCTATTTTTTAGAGCGGTTGCATCTTTGTAAATGTAAATAGTTAATTATTGTGTAACATTGTAAATTATTTGTAGTTAGTTGACAGCTTATAATTATTATTGTTAGTTTTGCGTTTAATGTTATACACATATGCGCAGTGTAAGACTTGATTCAGTGATTTAGATTTAAGTATTTTTTAGTAATCTTGAAACCAATAAATAAATAATTTATTTTTCGTTATGTGATGTATATATTAAGTTTAATTCGATGCCTACTTATTTGTGGGAGATCTGTTTTTTTAAAATATTATGTACCACAACCATGTAAACACAATCATTATAATTTACTGTTATAATGTTTGTGTTGCTTTTTTCAACAAACTGCTTGCGCATTTTAAACTACTGTCGAATTAAGAGACAGGTATTTTATTTAGGGAATGTTTTGGTTATTTTTGATCAAATTTTTCACGCTTTTTGTTTTCAATTCACTCAATCAATAAATTGACGATGATCAGCAAGATGAATATTAATAATAATAATAGGTAAATGTTTGTATCCTAAGGCTTAGGCCGCCTCTCAATTTGTGAGTGTATATGAAAGTCAAATAAACTACATAGTTTATCATAACTCGCCTTTTATTAATTTTATTTTCTGATTTTAAACTTTCTGATACTTGTTTTATGATATTAGATTTTATTGAGTGCCTAACCGTGGATAGCCCATTAGGACCTCTATGTTAGTTGAAGACATACATAGGGTAGGTAAGTTAAAAAATTGCTACTATCTAAAATTTTACATTTTTATCATCAAAATAAAATATGTAATAACCAAATTTGTAAATAAATAAAAAAGACCAATTTCAGCTTCCCTAATGGATTTATAGGTCTGTGCAATGTCCCAACTAAAGAGGGTACATGATAAAATTTTTATTGGTCTAAAACCAGCACTAATGTTTCGCTTCTTGGTAGGAAATTTTATCAAGGTAGGTTTCTATTCCAAATTACTCTCAAGTCTATTTTCATAAATCTCCCAAGAGGCTAAGAGGTTTTAAATAAAAAAAAATTACCACCCTTTTTGGTTCAGATTAATTAATTTATATATTTAATTTAAAATTAAGGGAAAGAAATGGATGCTATGATAGATAATTCTGGTTTAATTTTCATTATAAAAGTTAAACTTTTATTACTTGTTTAGGTCTTATTGTTTATCAAAAACTCGATAACTGCAAGTTCATTTATGGATTATAGTAGCTGCTCCTTATTGACCCAAATTTTTTATAAAAATGAAGTGCAGGGTAAGTAAATGAATGAACAATGTTTTAGTATTTTATTCTATGGCAGAATATCGTGCAGATGTACCTACCTATTTGTATTTACGTAGGTTCAAATAGAAATAAGTTATTGACACCCAGCTAACTGAATAACAGCGAGTTTGATATTTATCTTGGGTTCAATGTAACTGAATTCAAAAGAACAATAGTCACAAAGAAAAGATAAAGTGAAGTCAGGTATATAAGAAATAAAGTACTTAATTTGTTTAGAAGTTATCAAACCAAGGTTAGTTTAGAAGAAAATGAGAATACAATCATTTTAATAATTACTATTTTAGGGATCAAATATTACTACTGTGAAACTAAACATTTTAATAAAAAAATCAAGTTCTCTATCTATAAATATACATTGCTTTAAATTTAATGGTATCAGAGTAAATGGAGGTAATATTAGTGCTCCATGTAAGTAATACTTTATGCAAGGATAAGACGAATAGCTTCACTGAAGAAAGAACTAACAAAATTGTCAGTACATTTTCAAAAAATGTTATATATGAATTTTAATTAATTTCAAAACTATTTAAGTCCTTGTTTAGTTTCATTTTATAAATATACCTATTCCTTAAAATAAAATCATCATCATAAATACTTTCTAATGACCTACCAGTTGATCCTTCACTGATTAGTTAATTTTTACGTTTACTTTTAAATTTTACAATTATGAGAATGCATCAAAATATTTACAGCATCTCAAAAAAAGAATTCTGACCCAACCGTTTCATTTTCTTTAGTATCTATTATAATTTCTTTTAAACCTTATGCATAATTTTTCTTCCAATATTTTTTTATATAACTCCAAAACCAAAGATTCTTTTCATTACTTTCGTTTTTGATTTAAATTTCTGTGGATATTCCTACAAGTAGTAGAAATAATTAACTAAATTTCTTTTTTATTTAAAACAAGTTTTCTCCTATTAATCATAATTTTTTAATATTTTAATTTCATCAACTAAATCAAACACTAATTATTATTGCTCTTTTAACTTATCTGCCTTATTTTTCATCATTCTGCATCTTAATCATATTGCAGGAGGGGCAAGGGTAATACATCACCAACTACTGTTTATTGAAACTTTAGCATATTATAGGCAATTAGAAATCTTCTTTTTTCTCTCAAATCGTAGACAAATAATACTGTTTGTTTTATTAATTTCTCTGCAAGATGGCACAGTAACACATTAACCCAGCAATTTTTATTGAAGCGGAGGGGATAAATTTACATAGTTGACGTATTTAGTGGTCATCGTTTTAATCGTCAGAAATCTCCTTTCTCTCTCCATCCGTTTGCAAATGAAATAGTTTGTTTTATTTATATCTCTGTAAGATGGCACAATAATTCAATAACGTAGAAATTCTTATCAAGGTGGAGAGGATAAATTTACTCAACTGTTCAGTCGCCTGAGCTCAGCCTGTCCTTGGGAGAATTGCGCATATTTGTTTGGTTAGAAAGTATGCTCGGGCTCGAAGTCACTCAGTCGGCGTGGTAGTAGGTTATATCGGACTTTTCTCGGATTCCGTGGTTAATAATGTGTTTTTATGTGAATATTTGTGATGGAAAGGATTACATTTTGAAGATTTAACCTTTGACGTAGAGGTATACTTACCTATAACAAAAACATTATTGATTAAATTTGTTTACAGTTTGATTCTTCATTGTAGATTCATTAATGTAATTGGCATTCTTACCGCTCTGCTGCTTATTTATCTACTAAACTTTGTTAATCCTGTTGCCTCATTTTTGGTCTTCCTTTCACCAACTTTTTCTTACAAGAACAACATCCTAGTGGATCCAGCTTATCAGGCAAGATTATTTTTTATTACCTGTTTTATTTTATAAATGTAAATATCTAATAGGTACATACCATGTAGGTACATAACCTCAAATTGCTTCTACGTTGACTGTCACTTTTACGATTATTGCTAATAAATTTGTGTGTTTTGAAAATATGAAACGTTTCACATCGTTGTAGGTACACTAATGATTACATTAATTGTGGGTTACGAATTTTGATAGGCAATTACCTCCATTAATTTGTAATTAATTTTTTAGCTAATAGGTAGGTATTTAGATGGTGGTTTAAAAACTGTATTTTTTTGGCATATGCTAAGACCATTAGCAGGGCTATTCTAAATAACGTGGCGTTGTTTGTAACTTTTATACGAGGCCACATCCACAATTTTATTTAAGGGTTGGACTGAAAAGTTACTTTTAATCTTTTGTTTATTTTGCTAAATTCGTTCACTGATGCATGTTTTTTTATGTTGTATAATTCTATAAAAAATAGTAACAAATTAACAAAACAAAATTTAGCCGCCTTTTAGGTCTTTTGTAAATCTAAAGAATCATAAGATACCGCAAGTAAGGTAACCAAGTATTAGTATTTTCCGGGTTGTTATGCCGTGGTCCTGTCTTCCTCCTTTACTAAACGTTTTGCCAGTCTCGACTGCTGGCATCCTCAGTAGATTTCTGCTGAGACAGTCTCAGTAGAAGAAGCAGCAGGAGCAGCAGAAATCTACTGAGAATGCCAGCAGTCGAGACTGGCGAAACGTTTAGTAAAAGAGGAAGACAGGACAACGCCATAACAACCCAGAAAATACTTTGTTACCATACGAACGCCGGCCGTGAAAGTCTACGATCATCATAAGATACCGTATTTCTGTTAATTGTTGAAAACTTATTTTTTATAACCTGGAAAATTTATCATCTATGAGCACCAACTGTAAAGGCTTACATTATACCATTGTAACAGTTTATTTCAAATCTATGAATGCTCACTATTAAAATTAAGCCAAAGTGTAACGAAGATAAACGTCAGCCGGTAGATTAAAATGCACCAGAAAATTGTTTATAAGGAAGTTTGTCAATGAATCCAAGTGTGGAGTAAACAAAAAAATCCAAATTCTTTTTAATTCTTTTATATGATATTAAAACGTAAATATTAGTTGATGACCTCTTTTTTTAAAAAGCAATCGGATATGATTGATGCCCTTATTTTACAGTTTATATATTCAATTTATTATTCGAAGTGAATTTAAATTTTTGTTACCCAGAAGATACACTGGGGGCAATTATTCCATTTACTACTTCCCTTATAAAATTTCTTAGTACCATCTACACACCATTAATTTTTTTCCTATACGTATATATTACATACGTAAATATGACTATAAGTAAACAACATTGGATCTGGTTTTACTACCAGAAGTTTCCAGAGTTCTTAAGTGGGAAGTTTAATGAGGAGGTTGACATTAAGGGTGCCTGAATATCTTTGTACACATTTTTGTACATCATTCCTTTTTATTACTTTTCACTCATTTATGATTTGTTAATTACTAAACAATAAGGTTCCAAAACATTCTTAAATACAGATATATCTTTGGGAATAAATTAAAAGTGTAGGTTGATTAAATTCTTATCAAACTCTCTGTGCCACTTTACTCGGCATTCTTTGAAATTCAGTTCTTATCATAATATGTTATAATCTATTATGTAATAAGCATCAAATTTTGTAAGGACTTCTTAATTATAAATGATTTGTTAAATTATATGAAGTCATTATTTTTTATGCATAAAAATACATGAAAGGTTCTTTATGTCTTCTATTACAAATACGTAATTATATATTAGTAAAAGTAAAATATAATTCCCCCTTTTTACTTTGCTTTTTTGATAGATTACCATAAAAAATAAATAAATTTCGTATAGAGTACAAGGTATGTATTGTCTATAATTTACATTTGTTGACTACGTATTTATAAATATTATGGTATACGATTTCAAACACCCCGTATCACTTTGTAACACGAATCTTTCTCTTCTTTGGAAGCATTATTTAATAAATAGAACTCGAAGTTGCAATTTTATCTTGAAACACGATCACAAATTGGATTCGTCTACACGTGGATATCCTTCAAATTTACATCGACAATCTAAAAGACAAATTCTTTCGCGACGCAGAAAAGAAATATATATTCAGATAGAGGGAAAAGTTCCGATAAAATTTGGAACTTGCTCCCAGCTCCCGGGGATAGGCCCAGATACCATATAAAATACGACACAAATACACTTATAAAGGTTATAGTGATTTTTTAAAAATTGAATAATAATTATTGCATCACAGTTATCAAGTAAATTGTTAGTTTAATGTCAAAAATATATTAGGTAAATACTTAAACAATATTTTATAAAACCGTTTGATTTCGTCAAAGTGGCCATCTCTTGTTTTTTTTTCAATATGTTAATGTTTTTCTCGTTTTTTCAAATGGTTTATCTAATTCTTTACTTTGTCTAAGTCTCCAGTTTGTTGTCAGTGTTTTTTGCTAACATGACCTAAACGGATCCTCGCTTTCGGCGAGTTTGACGTAATCGCAAATGATAGTTATGACCCTTATGACTTTAAAGCAAAAAAATGTGAAATTAGAAGATGACATAGGTTGACCTTTGAATCAATTCTACCACTTCTGTATTTACTTATAAATTCTCTCTTTAAAACCCAGACTTATTAAAATTAAATTATTAAATGTTTTCGTGCATTTAATTCGTAATATAAATTACATTCGCGTATTGTTCTGTCATACATGATTTCTTATTCCATTGCCTTGGTTTATATCTGTCTTACCTCATAAATTCATGATCTCCACTATACCAATAGTATCAATATTTGAATGCATATCTATACGAGTATGTATAATGATCTTCCTTAGAGGGTTAACTATTATTATTCCACCTGAAGAAGCCAGTGTATGCCGTGACAATTATTTATTACCTACAGACTTTTTACCTCATCAATTCTCTTTTTGTAATTTGGGCTTCCTGTTTCACAAACCATACTTAAGTAACATAATTTTTTTTTAATGAAAGTTTATTGACGTATGGACAAAAATAATTATTTAAAAGATCCTCTTAACAAACCTTTGATAAAACGTAGGTGATCATGGTTCGTGAAACGAGATGTACCCAAGATCTCGAGCAAGTAGCCTTAACGGGTTAAGTTTCTCAATTTTTTATCATCTTGATGATGTATTGTGTATCATAAGAGCATCTTGTTCGTAATATCATTTAAATTTCAAAGACAAGGCAGGACAAGACGAAATCTACAAATTCTTGAGTGTTATAACGCCCTATGTCATCTACCATTTAATTTGGATTTTTTCTTAGAACAAGTACTAAAACCTATAAAATAAAATAATTGCTTTGCTAATAGTCCAGTCGAATTAAAATATTTTTGTGAAAAGCCAGATTTCTGCAAAAATGGGCTGTGGAGAACATATGCAATAAGAAAGACTATCTAAGTGCACAGTTCAAAAAGTTGAGGCTTTCGCGGCCGGTGTCCATCGAAACGTTGATTTTTAGGCTTGTTGGCCGTCGTCTCGAGGCTCTTATTCTCGACGTTTCGCTGGCATGAGTGGTTGGCATCTTCAGGAGTTCTGTTCTAATTTGTGATTTAGCACAGATTGCGCAACGTTACTGAATAAAGGTTGTTTGGAATTAAATTTTCTACAAGGTAGGTGCCATGCGATTTTTAAAAATTTTCACGCTTTTACGGATAATGAAGTTTTCTTAAGAAAATGTGACATTATTAAAGTTAAATTTTAGAATAGACATTTCATTCAAATATCAAACAAATCCTGGTGAAAAATAAGTTTTTGATGCTAGTTCATATTCCCTCAAGCATTTTATGTTTGGCTCAATTTTTAATATAAGGTCTCTCTGTGACCACCCTGATTTTCAGATTTTGTAAAATGGTCTACTACAATACTCAAAAGAGTAACAAATCCTTCACTTTACGCCTTTACTAAACGAGCTTGATTGATATCGTTTATAAACTATTCAGATCGGTTTGAAGAAATCTGAAGTGCTACCAATAACCTATCTCTCACTAGCAACTTTTATTTTATTTATTTATTTAGTAATATATACAGACTGTAAAGCCTTTTTTAACAATTTTTGCAAAAAGAAAGCGCTTGATTAATATTTGTTATTTTAAAATTTAACCTAATGTTTATCACATTTTCTCAATAGTCCGGTCAAATTAGACAAAAAAATAAGAGTAAAGCTACATTAATTCCCACCAAGCTGATAATCAGTGAGATTGTTTAAAATATGATTAAAAATAAAATTTGAAAGTTCCCCATCTTTCCCCTGTATGGAAAAACAATTATTCAAGGTTAAAGGTCAAAAAAATGTTTTTCGCGATTTTCAGCAAAACGGTAAGTTTTATCATAAAAATACTTTAGACAAAAATTGTAGATCATAAAATTATCTATAAAATATGTATCTCTAAAATACCCCAAAATAAGCTATGTGACAAATAAATCCCCAAGAACTAGAAAATATTTAGTGCAAGTAGGAAAAAGATTGTAGAGGAAAATTGTTCACCAGAAGAATTTCCCTGAAAAATATATCCCCAAAAAATACCCCAAAGGAAACAAAATCCCCCATTTTTTGGGGAAAATCCCCTAATCTGGCAACTCTGAGACTAACAGTATTTCGTTTAATGGGCACGCTGACATAAGGCAGGTATAGGACCCTAGCCTCGCGTACAATTGAACAGGAGACAGATGTTGTCTCGAGGTTACACTGGCGTATAAAATAAGGGACTGGGTTTCATTTTACCTGATATCTCGGAAACGGTGGCTCTTAGGAAAAACTATTGATACATATTTTATAGATAATTTTATGATCTACAATTTTTGTCTGAAGTATTTTTATGATAAAACTTACAGTTTGGCTGAAAATCGCAAAAAACTCATTTTTTTGACTTTTAACCTTGAATAAAAATTTTTCCATACAGGGGAAAGATGGGGAACTTTCAAATTTAATTTTTAATCATATTTTAAACAATCTTACTGATTTTCAGCTTGGTGGGAATTTATGTAGCTTCGAATGTCTAAATTGATCAGACTACAAGGAATCCTCCCTCACTTTATGTAAAAACGTGAAAAATCACATCGAATCTACTTTGTAGAAACTTTGATTCTTAACAACTTTGATTAAGAAAGACAACAAAGTTATAGAGATGAAACTGAAAAAAGACTACTTTTACAACTTAAATTTGTTTATAAATAATTTTCTACAACTTTTCGAAAATGTGCTACTGTGCACACAAATAGCCTTATTATATATGTTCTTTCGAATCCATTTTTGCAATAATCTAGCCTAGTCTGCGTTTTTCATAAAAATCGTCATTCCCCCACAGATAAACCTATGTATGATAAAAAAAAATGAATATGACCACTTGGGGTATAGATAAATCCAAGAGTAGGTAATTGTTAGTGTTGAGATGGTTATTACCTATTTATTCCAATACAATGTAATCTTGATAAATATTGTTTGAAATGAAGTACAATAGTAAAAAATTTGGTGTAGGTGGTCGGAAGTGCGGAAGTCCACATTTCGCGAGTATCAGTATTCCGTATGGAGGATCTTTACATAATGACATCGATTGCGTCTAAGGCGGCATTGGGAGGGCGGACGACAGCGCCAATTCCTTCGAGGCTCTTTTCAATTTTCAATATTTCCCTACGAGCTCTTGATGTTTTATTCATTGCACTCAGCGCCATCTTGAGAGTCTCAATCAGACAATCTTATTGGAATGCATGTGTAGAGTCAGTCGGCAGTGATGCATCTTATTCTCTCTCGCGGCTTCGCGTAAACATCCTCTCATCAGATAGCATCTCAACGCAAACCTAGACGGCTCGAAACCCTTTACGTGCCTTCGGTATTTCTCTAATTTGAAATGATGCCCCTTCGTGCGAGAAAATTCCTCATTCTCTGTTTCCGACGATATATTTGTAGATACTTTGCCGTTATTTTCACGCAAATTTTTACTGACAGTACTTCCTAGTCTTCTCGACATTTATAAAAGAGTGTCTAAAACTTTGGAATAGTACAATACAGGATGTGAACATTTACTAGAAAATTTCAACATTTAAAGTAAAGGTGCCCAAAATGACTCTTCTTCCTCTCAAAATGAAACTTACTTTATCAATAGACTCAGCTTATCATGACGATAAAAATGAAAATAATTTTACTGAGGTTTACATTTGTACATACTCACATACATAACATGTCCCATTAGAGGAAAACTTCTTCGAATATGTTTCGTGGTTCTCATAATCACTATAATTGTTAATTAGTTACAATACAATAATTATGTATTTTACTTATTTTCGTGTCGATTAAAATATAAACAGAGGTGAAGGTGAAGAAGTAAGAAACTGTCAAATTGGATGGAAATTATTTTTTATATATATTACTAAATATTTTTTATTAGAATTAATTTCATTTTACTACACGGAAAAAAGAGTATTCAAGAAAATCTTTGTTTCATATATACGCAAATAAATATTTTCTTGAATAAAGAGTTTAAAAGCTTTAATGGTAATCAAATGCTACGTTTCATTTAAAAATATATACTTTCAGTTAAATACAGCAATGTTTGAAACGAAAAAAGAGTTTACTTACGAAAACCATAATATTTCTTCGTTAGAATAATGTATTCCTTTAAACAGAATATTTATCTACTGATTTCAACAATTTCGTTTTCTTAAAATAAGATTTGCGGGCTTGAAAAAATAATATTTTTCTTCAACACCAGAAACGGATGTTTCCATTTAAGATGGTACTTCTTCATAATAAACACGATTAATATTTGAGTTTAAAGCGGTATATTTTTGTATTAAACATGAAACATTTTCATACTAAAATAACAAAAATTTGTTTGAAAATTTAATTTTTTCTTAATTTTTTATTTTTAAAAATAAAGAAATTTTACAAATCAATGGAATGGCATATAAATAAGATGTGATTATTGTAACATATCTTTATTGAACATAAAATAATAAAAAGGACAACGATACACAAATGAACAATAATATGATAGGAACTAAAAAAAATAGCTTAAGACATTTTAGTGTTACGTATGATTCACCAGTAGGGAGTGTATGCATCATGACTCGAAAAAGCGTCTTTTTATTTTTATCCATGATAAGAACTTTACTTCCATTTACTGATTCGACCTTATATAAGCTCTTTAATGTAACATAGTGATTGCTCAAGTTTGCCATTTTGATAAGAAGTTGTTTAGTCCAAATGATTCCAGTAGCTGTAATATAAATTATTGTTTTTAATTTAAAATCAAAACTAGAATTCTTGGTTTATCGATCAAACGATTCTCATCATAAAACAATCGACTTGCTAAAAGTGTAAATTTTCTATCATAGATAACCTTTTCTATACATATACAATCCACAATAAACGATTTTCAAATAGCAGTAGGTAGTAGCCATTTTTTCTTTATCGAGAGAAAGCGCGCTTACAAATTTTGCTAAACTGTAGATACCTACTGCTATTTAAAAAACAGTTTTATTTTACTACTACTTCGTTGAGGATTCGTTGTGGATAAAATTGATTTGTAGATATTTATTGTACCTATATACAGCAGATAACGTGATACAGAATGAATTAAAAACTTAATTCTAATATTGCGGCTCTATTACATATTTGCCATGCAAAATTTTGCATTATTTCATGCTTCTATTTTAAATATAATTAATAAATAAATTCGTAAAAATTAATAATTTAAAGGGTACTTACTTGCAAATGCTTCTCCAAATTCTCCAAAGCCAATTTTATTTAAAAATTCTTCCATTTTATTATAAAAATATACCCCTGCTTTTTCAGAAAATTTTATTGTGCACCAACAACTCACTTTACACTGATAGTTCATTAACGTATGACGCAATATATTGAAAATCGAAACGGGAGACAAAAATGGAGCTCATCAAAGCGTCAGATATTTGTACTAAATAAAATGTTCTTTAAAATGAAATGATAATGCTTTATCGAAAGTAGAACTGTTTTGTTTCGATGAAGTGCTTTATCCAATCCAGTTTTCGGCTACTTGAATAGAATTAATATTTATTTGTTTCAAAACAGAAATGTCTTAAAATTAAGAAATTACTTTTTGTTTAAACCATTCAAAAAGTTGTAGCAAAAGAAACATTTTCATTCCAAGTAGTTCCTTGACTTGTTTTAAGAACAGAGTTAGTCTTCGATCGAAACCTGTATAAATTTGTTTCAAAACAAAAATTCTTTCTTTAAATCAATTCCAGTAAGTAAATAAAAGTGTTGAAGAAATTTATTCTTGTTTTCTTAACACAGAGCAAAATACTAAAAAGAAGTATTTATTTATTTAAAATGAGTAAATATCTTCAAAGCAATATATTTTCTTGTTTTAAAATAGTTTTTTTTCTGTGTAGGATTTGGGAATCCTTCTTCCGCGGACTATCGCTTTACCCTTTACATCGCGGTTATTGCAAATTAGGTATATGCGAGGGGAGACCCAAAGGAAGCCGGACTGACTTTATAATATTTATTTTATTCATTTTATATATACAGAACCTCTAATATTCTTCGAAGTATTTCCCATTATCACTTATGCGCTTCTCCCATGTTTTATTCCATTGATCTAAACATTTTTAAAATTCATTTTCATTAATGCCTGATAGCGCCTCCGTCGTTTTTTCTTTACGTCATTAATAGGGGGTTTTCACATGCTGTGGGAGTAAAAATACGTTACAAAGGGTAGGATCGGGCGGTACGAAAGAAGGGGCCAAGGGTCATACCATTTTTAGTCAAAAATTAACGTATAGACAGTACTGACTGAGCGGAGCGTCGTCGTGGGAAAACCAATCACCTGTCGCCTACAAATAAACTTTTAGGGAGAAATAAAGCCTAACCTAACGTAACCTGGTGAAACAATTACTGAGTGTACGTCGTAGAAACAAAAAAGATTTAAGCGAAGTTAGTTAGCAATTGACTTTTCCGCTTTTTGGAAGTAGAAAAATCACTCACACATGCGTCCTTCTCATAGCATTGTCCTTGTAGTCCGTCTGTTACATTTTAAACGTTTAATTGCATTTTATAGCAGTACGCTGTTCACTAAAATTAATCATCTCAAAAAAAGGATGGGCGCGTAAAACAAGTGTTCACGGAAACGGAACAATTCTTCCTGGGACCGTAATATCTTGCAGATGGACTGTGAAATGTTGTATGCATATGCATACACCTTGCAGGAAAACACGGTACGACCGAAACTCCACTTATCATAGTCAGTCTGATTATCTTGGGTGTCCCTCCTCGTATATTGATAGAAAGGAACTCAAAAGCTCTTCATACCTTCAGTTTACCTTCTTTGACTTATTTCAATTTTTGGAATGTCTTTTGGTTTCATCAGGACAAGAAAAAAAAGTAAAAATGGAATTAGTTGAAAGACTGTTAAGAAATATTTAACTTTAATCTTCATTAAAAAGTAGATTACTTCGAATAAGTTAAAGATAGTAATTAAGGGAATCAGTGTAGAATTTATTTTCTCTCTAGTATGAGGAATTAGATGTGTAAAGGCACAATAAAGAGGAAGGGGGTTGATCAAAATTTCATCTAAATACATGAAACGTGAAGGAGGATTAGTAAAAATACTGGCTCATTATAAGTTATATTTTATGTGAGGAAAACAGGGATCTCCCACTACATCTTACTAAATCTGACTAAGGGCGAAGTAAGGGTCCTAATTAAAAGAATTTAGTTAATTAACAGATCGCTAACTAACCTGCATTCATGGTATACGTATATCGTTGAATCAATATTGTTGAGTATGTTATTTTTAAGTCATGCGCCCAAATTGAGCTTTGTAGAGAGCATTAAGCCCTTCCAACTGTAAGGAATAGCATTTTCACTAGCTCCTCAAAAGGAAACCCTTATAGGATCACTTCGTTGTCCGTCCGTCCGTCTGCGTCTGTCATGACCCTTTTTCTCAGGAACGCGTGGAGGTATCAAGCTAAAATTTATACCAAATACTCAGGTTTATTTTCCCTTGGAGCTGTGAAAAAATCAAACTTCCCCAAATTTGCGAATCAAAACCTACAGGGTACTTCCCGTGAACTCAGAATCTTGAAATTTGGTACGAAGCAACGTTTTATAGCACAGATAAAGGAAAAATTGCGAAAACTATAAATTTTTAGTTACATATTATAATAAAAATATTTTTAATAATTTTAAAGTTACTACCCCTTTCCTCATGAACGCGTAGAGGTATTAAATTGAAATTCATATCAAATACTCAGGTCTATAATAACTTTAAGCTGTAACAAAATAAAACTTCTATGTAAACGCAATCAAAAGAAACAGCAATTTAAGCCACATATTTTCAAACTCGCAACTACTCGCAAGGGAATCAAAACCTAAAGGGTACTTCCAGTCGATTTAGAATCTTGAAATTTGGCATGAAGCAATGTTTTATAGCACATATAAAGGAAAAATTCCGAAAACCTTAAATTTTTAGTTACATCACATATATACAGGTTTGTACGGAACCCTCGGTGCGCGAGTTCGACTCGCACTTAGTCGGTATTTTTTTACTTCACCTCTATTTATCGATATGGAAATTGTTGATGAAAACTTAAAAATCTACTTAGTTGATATCCATGTGTTTATTTGCTGAATAAAAGTTGTATGGAAGTTGAAATTCCAGAACTTTATACTATATAAAAGGGCCGTTCAAGTATTACGTAAGCACTATTGGGGGCCGGGGGGGTATTTGCTATACTTATTTTGGATGACATGGGGGGTAGGGGACTCTATACGATGATTACGTCATCGGTAATTTACTTTTTTACACGAATGGCAACCCTCACTGTTTATATTTCGTTTTGCGTTGACACGCCACTTCTTTCTCCTATGAGGGAGCTTACTAATTTATATGATCGGATGTGCAAATAATAACGAGCAGATATCGCACTAACTAATTTATTTACATATATACAATTGCCGCACAGAAAATGTTTCTTATACATATAGTTAAGATTATCTTCTTGATTATGGTTTTGCTTTATGTTATGCTGATAATGATTATACTGTTATGATTATGATGCTAATGATATATGATAATGCTGACGATAAACTCGATAATGATACTGATGCTATGCTACTGATACTACTGATACTGATATAATGCTACTGGTTGTGTTTTATATTAGTGATAATAGTAAAGAAAGTTGTTTAAATACGTCCCTCTCCACCCTACAAAAAGGGATGGAAGGTACCTAGTTGTATTGGAAATATTGCAAATACGTGCATAGCAACATCAGTTGCCGCCGTTGTTAACTATTTATTTACAAGGGTCAGTACCCTTGTATTACAATGGTAGGTACTTGTACGTGACAAACCATAATGAATGGTTGATGGGCAAAATTCCCAAATTAAGGTTTATGGAAGGCAGCAGGTAAAGACCGAATCTGAACATGCCGCCCCCCTTGAAAGTCCAAAGACTTTCAACAAATTTCAAGAAATAATATAAATGATTGATGACTAAATACTAAATGATCGTGATACATGTAACTAATAAAATAATGATGACACGGAATAATTGATATAGAAAAACTAGCAAACTATGATACTTATACTATGAATGAACAACTTAAATTTATGGTAACCTACAATTAATAGAGTTTATCGATAATGATAAGAAGTCTTTACACTGACGAACTATTTACACGGGGAGAACGCACACCTTATTTACTGCTCTTTTTATAATGGAGCCACTACTTATTTTCACTGAAACCACTCTAACAATGTTATCTGGTCCGGGGTGGACTTCCATTACGCGCCCAAGCTGCCATTTAAGAGGAGGTAAATTGTCCTCTTTTAGCAATACGAGGGCACCTCTTTGTAATAAACTCCCTTGATGATGCTTCCACTTGGTCCTGGTTTGGAGTTCGCTCACATACTCTTTGCTCCATCGTTGCCAGAAATGCTGCTTTATTTTTTGTATGTGTTCGAATTTACTCAGACGATTATCGCTTACATCAGTGAGTGATGGTTCCGGCAAGGAAGTAAGAGTGCGACCGATTAAAAAGTGGGACGGAGTTAAAGGATTGGGGTCATTGGGGTCATTTGATAAGGGAGAAATGGGGCGAGAATTAAGTATCGCTTCAATCTGTATTAGAAGAGTATTATATTCCTCATATGTTAAAGAAGTTTGACTACCAATACGCATCAAATGCCGTTTCACAGATTTGACACCAGCCTCCCAAAGTCCACCGAAATGTGGAGATCGGGCGGGAATAAGGTGCCATGTTACACCAATTTTGTTTAAAGTATCTGTCATTTTTGATATATTGCTGGGATCGTTTAACATATTATAAAGATCCTTTAACATAGACCTTGTACCAATAAAATTTGTACCATTGTCTGAATACATCTTTGACGGAACACCGCGTCTAGATGTGAATCTGCGTAAAGTAGCCAAGCATGCTTCTGCACTTAAACTCGTTAAAAGCTCGAGGTGTATTGCTTTCGTTGTAAAACATACAAAAATACAAATATAACATTTTAATGATTTCGCACCACGTCCCTTTCTGTCTTTAATAATGATAGGACCAGCGTAATCCAAACCACAGTTGTAGAAAGGAGGAGCTGGAGTTACGCGTGTTTGAGGTAGCGAACCCATTAAAGGTATGGTAGCCTTGGGATTTGCTCGAAAACAAGGTACGCAACTTCGTAATACCTTTTTTACGGTATTTTTACCGGAAATAGGCCAATAGTGTTCGCGCAATGATGCTAGTACCTGATTCACTCCGCAATGAAGTAGTCTGATATGTTCGCTTCTGATAATCATGTTAGTTAATGAATGACTAGGAGGAAGAATAATGGGGTGTTTTTTATCATAATTAAATAATGAATTCTGCAGACGACCTCCTACTCTTAATATACGATTTTGATCTAAAATGGGGTTAAGTGATAGCAACTTGCTACTTCTTTCGATTTCTTTATTGTTTGCTAAATTATTTATTTCACGGCTATAAGTTTGCAATTGGGCGCATTTTATTAATGTGTTTAATGAATTTTGGATTTCTAAATTTGTTAGTGCGCCCTTGCGCCTAGAGTCTAATTTATTTTTACTATTATAGGCAAACCTGAGACAATAAGCAACAATTCGTTTAAGTCTGCTTAGATCGGAGTATTTAGAGAATAGATTTAATGAATCCTGATAAGTTGAAAGGTTAGCTATGATTCTTTCTTCAGGTGCCTTTGTATCAATTGTCGTGGTGAGCGGCCACTGAGTTTCGTCGTATGAGAGCCAGTCAGGACCGTTCCACCACAATTGTGATGTTTCAAGTTGTTTAGCTGATAAACCGCGAGTTAACAGGTCAGCAGGGTTGTCTTTGGAAGCTACATGTCTCCAATCGTTGTAACTTGACAGAGTCTGTATCTCTGACACCCTATTCGCTACGAAAACTTTCCAATTAGAAGGTGGTTTTGCTAACCATGCTAATGCTATTTTTGAATCACACCAATAATACTGCTGATGAAATTTAATACTTAAGGATTTGATCACCTTTTCTGACAATTTTGCTAACAGCAAAGCACCACATAGTTCTAGTCGCGGTAGCGAAACTGTTTTTAGTGGCGCAACGCGAGATTTTGAACATAATAATGATGTTGAATATTTACCGAATTGATCGCGACTTCTGATATAAATACAAGCGCCGTATGCCTTCTCGGAAGCGTCTGAAAAACCGTGTAATTCTACAAGGCAGGCGTTTTTTAGCATAACTTGTCGCGGTACGTGAATGTTTTTAATATCTTTTAACTGATCTCTGAATGTTAACCATTTCGTATTTAATTCTAATGTGACTGCTTGATCCCATGTTAATTTAGCTTGCCAAAGTGTTTGAATGATTAACTTTGCAGTGATTATTATCGGACCTAGTAATCCCAGCGGATCGAATATTTGGGCTGTTGACGATAAAATTGCTCTTTTTGTTACTTGTTCCCTTTGATTGGAGCTATGAATATTGTATTGGAAGGTGTCGCGGCTGGAATTCCATAAAATGCCTAACGTTTTGGATTCTATGTCATTGCCTAATTTTATTATGTTATTTGATGACTCGGAGCTCGCGCTTATGTTAGTTAAGACTTCTATGTTGTTAAAATTCCACTGGCGCAGTTTAAACCCCCCTGATTTCAATATACGTGTGATGTTTTCCCGTAATCTACAAATATCTTCAATCGAATCAGAGCCTGTTAGCAAATCATCGACATAGAAATCGCGTTTAATTGCTTCGCAAGCCGATGGAAACTCGTTGCTATGTTCGTCTGACAATTGTTGAAGACATCGAGTCGCGAGGAAGGAAGCGCATGCCGTGCCATAAGTAATCGTATTTAATCGAAAAATATTAATTTCTTGATCTGATTTTTCCCGCCAAAGTATTAATTGTAGATTACGCTGTGATTGATCGACGAGTATCTGACGATACATTTTAGCTATATCAGCTGTAATAACGTAAGTGTGTAACCGAAAACGTAATAAGATTGAATGTAGGTCGCTTTGTATAGTAGGACCAACGCCCTGTATGTCATTAAGTGACACTCCTGATTCTGTAGTCGCGGATGCGTCGAAGACTACGCGAACTTTCGTGGTCAAGCTTGATTCCTTGACCACAGCATGATGTGGAAGATAGCAAGACGGGCCTTGTATATCGTGTTCTGAAATCCTAGTCATATGTCCTAATGATTCATACTCTGACATGAATTTCACGTATTCGCTCTTGAGATTACTGATTTTATTTAATTTTCTTTCTGTTGAATGAAATCGCTTTAACGCTATCTGTTTGGACTCTCCTAACTCATTGATTGAACGCTTAAATGGAATATTAACTATAAACCTCCCCTCTTCGTTTCGTCGATGAGTCGAAACGAAATGATTCTCGCAAAAAGTTTCTTCTTTAGAGTAAATGCTAATTTTCTTATGTTCATAATTGTCTAATTCCCAGAATTTTTCTAACTGTTTATTTAAAATGCTATTATTTTCTTGAGTGCTGCAGCAAGATACAACACGATTTCCTTGTTTCCTTTGGCTATTTGTGTGATAAATGTCTCCCCCTAAAATCCAGCCTAATTTTGTATTTTGTAGTATTGGCTTATTTTTACCTAAATTGATCCTTCCTACGTTAAGTAATTCCCAGAACAAACCGGCCCCGATCAACATGTCTACATTACCTGGAACGTTACATTTACTATCGGCTAGTTTAATATTTGCGGGTATGCTTAAATCGCTTAATTTAAATGGGACAATTGGTATGTTATCGGTTATTCTATCTAAGATGAAACACGAAATTTCTATGTTGTAGTTACTCGCACGAGAATTGATTTTTACTAATGTTTGGAACTTTATGCTAGCTACTGTTTCACCTATGCCACCTACTGATAAATTACATTCAGATTTTTTGAGTCCGAGTCTTATGCATGCTGCTTTGGTGATAAAATTAGATTGAGAGCCTACATCTAATAAAATTCTACATTTTTGAAATGAGCCATGACAATCCAATACATTTACACACGCGGTTGACAATAATGTTTGAACTGGCGGTGCGTTATCGACAGAATAGTTTGTATAGGAAACCGCTTTTGTTAAAGACAAATTGCTATTATTATTACTGATGGATGGTGCTGTTATGTTATCGGACCTCTGATTATGATCTTCAGTTTCGCTATTTTGACCGTTAATTTGCTTGTTGTCCCGTTCTTCAATGTGAACGAGTGTATTGTGTTTCTTGTTACACTTTTTGCATTTTTGCGCAAGACAGTCCTTTAAAAAGTGATTCTTTCTAAGACAATTTAAACAGAGTCGGAGACGCTTGATTTCCGTGATACGTTTGTTTACAGTTAAGTTTAAAAATGCTTTACAATTATAAATGCTATGCTCAGATGCCTTGCAAAAATGACAATAAAAATTCGATGGGGTGCTAACGTATGATTTTAAATGATTGGTTGTTGATGGTTTATTGTTCGGACTACATACATTTATATGATTAACCCTGTTGACCTCTAATGAACCTAATATGTTACATCTATTTTCTATAAAGTCGGTGAACTCTTTAAAGGTCGGAAATTCACTCTTTAAAGTTGAAGATTCCCATTCATGCCGGGTGCTATTGCTTAACTTAGAACTTACAATATAAATCAAAATAGTGTCTAAAGTGGGTTGTTCGTAATTTTTTAAACACTGCATTAATTTTAATGTATCGTCTACTAAATGTTGCAAGGAGTGATAGGTGTCCTTTCTCATTGGCTCTATGTTAAATAATGATTTAATACAGTTTTGAACAATTAACTTTTTGTTCTCATACCTTCGTTTTAACAAATCCCAAGCTACTGGATAATTATCTGATGAAATTTTCAATGTTTTAAGCGATTGGGCGGCGTCGCCCTTCACTACTGATATCAAATAATAAAATTTGTGTATGTTAGATAATTTAGAATTGTTATTTATAAGTGCGTCAAATGCATCGTGGAATTCTAACCACCCCTCAAACTGACCACTGAAGGTGGGTAAACTAATGCTTGGTAACTTTAGTAGATCACAAATTGGTTCATCCTCACTATTTTTAATGTTTGAATCGTTTTGTACTTTAATAGACGAATTGGCAATCAAAGTTTTAGCAAGTGCCGTACTTTCATAATATGACTTTTCGAATCTTTCAATATCATCTTCATGCACGCTATCATCAGAAAAGCTGACTATTTTAAAATGAACCCTTTCATATTGTTCCATAAGATTAGTGATACCTGAAAGTCGGTCTTTAATTTCCGTTACATGTTCGCTAGTGATTTTAGCAGACTTCGAAATGGTGTCTAGTGTATTTTTGAATCTAGTTAAACGGCTTTTGAATTGTGCCCTTTGTGAAATTAAAGTCTTTAAGTCTTCCATGCTGATGTAATTGATTGAAGCGATACAAACGGGATAGGATAGAAAAACAGGAAGTCGCACTTACTTTGTATATCCGAAGATAATCCTTTTTTATGATGAGGTGATGTGTATCCTGGATTGAATGATGATAATCCTTTTTTATGATGAGGTGATGTGTATCCTGGATTGTGGAATGGGCTGAAGTTGTTGATATGTTGTTTGAGATGATGATGATGATGAGACACAGATTGTTACGAATTTTGCACTAATTATTAATTGCACTACATCCGGCTCGAAGGACCATGTTTATATTTCGTTTTGCGTTGACACGCCACTTCTTTCTCCTATGAGGGAGCTTACTAATTTATATGATCGGATGTGCAAATAATAACGAGCAGATATCGCACTAACTAATTTATTTACATATATACAATTGCCGCACAGAAAATGTTTCTTATACATATAGTTAAGATTATCTTCTTGATTATGGTTTTGCTTTATGTTATGCTGATAATGATTATACTGTTATGATTATGATGCTAATGATATATGATAATGCTGACGATAAACTCGATAATGATACTGATGCTATGCTACTGATACTACTGATACTGATATAATGCTACTGGTTGTGTTTTATATTAGTGATAATAGTAAAGAAAGTTGTTTAAATACGTCCCTCTCCACCCTACAAAAAGGGATGGAAGGTACCTAGTTGTATTGGAAATATTGCAAATACGTGCATAGCAACATCAGTTGCCGCCGTTGTTAACTATTTATTTACAAGGGTCAGTACCCTTGTATTACAATGGTAGGTACTTGTACGTGACAAACCATAATGAATGGTTGATGGGCAAAATTCCCAAATTAAGGTTTATGGAAGGCAGCAGGTAAAGACCGAATCTGAACACTCACATTGTCTTTCCTTGAAAACGAAACGCATTTTCGTCTATTCCCGCAAATCATGCGCTTTAGAACCGAGTAATCTCTATCCTAAATCTATTTTCTTATTTTTAAAATTATAATTATAACAATATAATTATAATATTTAAAAAAAAAACATTACATTAATTGAAAAATGTTTACGTAAGCATGGGGGTAGGGGGTAAGAGCTTTGCTTACTTTTGCTGACAAGGGGGATGGGGGGTAAATAATTGTAATAAATCTGCTTACGTAATACTTGAACGGCCGCATATTTATCTGCAAATATGTTTTGTAAAATGTTATCTTTTGTTACGTGTATATTTGGCTATGTTCAGAAGCACTTATTTATGCGAGTAACAATTTTTTAAAACTAAAATAACAAAAATTCAGTGAGATTTCAAGATTAACTGATCAAAATAGGTATATTAATAATTTTAAAAGTTGCTCAGCTCAAGATATTGATATTAAATATTAATGAGTTGCTTTGCAACAAACGATCTTCCAAAATATATTCCAAAAAGTAATATTACTTAAACTATTATTTTGCTTATTACAACTTTCATTTTTTTTTTATATAAAATATTTAATAATATGTACATTTTTAGTTTAGATAAAAACAAAACATTGTGTCTAATAAATGCACAATACAATCGTTCTAACAACAATCGTTTTTTAATTTTTGAAGAATAAAAACATGTTCTAAGAGAACCAAACTGAACTTCGAAAGTAGAAAATAGCAATATCGTTTATCTATTAATTAATGGTTTTGTGTATATTGAACCGACAGTAAAATCGATTGTCAAAAGCCAATCATCCCTCAGTTTATCTTTAGAGCTTGAAGATTTATTCAAAACGTGATTCATTTTAATTTGCTTGTCAGGATTTATGTAAGTAGTAGGTATGTAAGGAAAGGGTGGTGTACTTTTGGTTAGGTAAACATTTGTTATTATATAAGTAATAAGTTTTTTCTGGGTAGGTGATTAGAAATTTATTGATTATTGTTATGCGTGTGAAAAGTGAAACTATTACGCATTCACTAAATAATTCTCCGCGGCAACAAGAGCAAGGTAATGAATGTTTGTGGTACATTTCGGTTTCATTTATTATTGTCGATGACAGTGACGTGAACCGTTGCAACAGGAGACTGTTTCACTCGTTTGTGTGAGTGTGTCTGTATATGTGTGTGTGCCGCAATTTAGTTCGTTTAGCAAAGCGAAAATAATGGCCACAATTTTCTTTTTCTAATCCCAGCCTGGGATTGTGACCACATGTCCGTTCAATAAATCTTGATGAAAATAAATCAGAAGGACGGATTTCGCTAAATTACGTCTAAAATATGGTGCAAAGAGGTAAAATGACAATATTTGCCGCCGGAAGGGAACAAATTAAAAACGTGCTTAGTTGACGAGCCGCGTTCATGGCTTGTCCCGTTCGACGAGAAATCGATTTTGTTTAACTTACTGTCGAACATAATTGAAGTAATTTGCGGCTCGTAGCCGAGAACTTCTTGGGGGAAAAACGACATTATTGGGAGATCCGAAATTTATTCGATTATAACACATTCATTTGATCAACGCTTGATAAACGAAATCAACGAAAATATTTAAAGGGTTCACAAAGTTTCATCATTAAATTTGTTAAAATTATATGTTTATAGCAAGGCTTTGTATGGTGTATGGGTGCTAAACGTAGGTAAAAATGAAAAAGACAGAATCGTTTGAAATGTAGTACTACAGGAGAAAGGATGATGAAAATACCGTGGATTGAAATAGTAAGGTACTGGAAAACTGTTAACAACAGAGGTCTCTATACGAAAGTCAATAAGAAATAGGAGAGGTAGGAGGTGGGAGACTTTCTGAAATAATAAGAACATGTTAGGGACCAATTAGAGACGAAAACAGGGATAATGAGAGGCAGTGGACGATCTTATTTAGATCACTGTCCATAAATGGTTATGGATTTTGGATGTTCTAGTTCCCTTGTAAAGTTAATGCTTGAGTACTGTACAGAAATATTGACGGAAATTCTTAGAAAAAAAAATTAACTTAGCGTTGCGACATTGAGCTTTATTTTGATCTACTTTTCTACGAATATCACCATTTCGCATAATTATCCAAATCAATGTATGGAAGCAGGAAAGCTTATGGATCGCGTTAGTTTTTCAGATTATGACTAAACCAAACCCACAAGATAATTCAGAATTCGGCAAGCTCTAAATCTAGTTCTTGAGGTTCCAATTGCTTTTTAAAATACAAGTACTTCAAATTACCAATTAAGTACATCGAAAAGTAATTAACCTCAAGTCCCTTAAATACCTGTGGAAAGGACTTTGGACTATTTATCAATAAAAAAAGGATGATTTTCGTAATTTATTATCCTTCCCGTTCCTCCATGTAAAGATACATTAGATTATTTGAACTTCCCCCTTTTCCTAACGTAAAATTTTAAATAATTTTCCTAAGAAGGTATGTTACAAATAATTTAGGTGGTTTGTAAACAAAAAGAAAATTGATTTATTATTTATTATTTATTTAATAATAAAAATAACGTGATTTTTTTAAACACATTATTGAACAATAGAATATTTGGAAAAAAAAAGAAATAAATTAATTTACAATTAAAAAAAAAATGGATGCTACAAGCTTGAAGCTTTCATTTTAAATTTCTATCACACTATACGTATGTACTAGTGATGTGCCGGATATCCGTATCCGTATCCGTATCCGCGGATATCCGAGGGAGAAGAGAGGTCCGTATCCGTATCCGTATCCGTTAGTTTTTGGCGGATCCTTTACGGATTTTTTACCTTATTAATTTTAAATTTGTAGATGAAATATATATATATTGTGCCGATCAATATAGATTTAGGCAGTACTGTGTGTATAGATGAGTGAGTGGCGGGTTATTGCCGACAAAAGCGGCAATAAATAAAGCAAAAAATAAATATTAAGAGGGATGCCGCCTGCCACATGGTTCACCAAGGACAGAACGCACACGACGGCCGAAGAAGACGGTCGTCTTAAATTTATTAGACGCGACCAGATTATTTTAGTTTTAAAATTATTGTGACATTAATATTGCATTATTAGATTTGATGGTGTTTTGTAGACATTTTTCTTAACTGATATACCAAACACAAACGTTATCTGTGCTGCCCAGTGTCACACTAAACTATTCGCGGCGGTAAATATTGCACATGGATCTTTGCAAAGAGACAATCTATTATAAAAGTTAGCTCTTAAAAAGTTTCATAACAGTTTGTCTCTTTCAAAAGGTCGATGTACCTACAATATTTACCGTCGCGTACTCTAAGAAAGTAAAGATCCGTATCCGTGTCCGTATTCGCGGATCTTGAGACCAAATATCCGTTTTCAGATCCGTATCCGCGGATATACAATTTTAGCGATCCGGCACATCACTAGTATGTACATATAATAAGTATTTCAAAACGGATAATTTTGACCCCTACTAAGCGATTACGTAAGGATAGCTTTCACACCTTCTCTCTGACGTGAGGTATAGCAGAGATTTCTTAAATTATCCCCCCTCCCCTTTTAAAACACTTCCGTATGAATAGCTCCTTTGACTCTACCATGAGGACTTAAATTAAACCAAAAAAGCTTCAAATACATCAAAGGATTTCAAGCACTTTGAAAGGACTTTTAACACTCAAAGCGTTTGAAAGCTTTTTTTTTAATTATGTGTGCCCCTAAACCCTAAAAGGGCTGGAGGCATAAAGCATTGCTGAAGAAGTTCTGCCCAGCGCCCATATAATTACATTACGGTTTTAGCTTCTATGTAGGGGAAAGGTGGGTAAAGTGGCCAACCTAAGAGAAAATTATTTTTCTTTTTTGTTCGTTTTATGGTATCAATAAAGAGAATGTATGTACATATAGAAAAATGATTTAGTTACCTGCTGTAAAAGTATGAACTACTCAAACTGAAAATGCATAGATATTTATTCATTTTTGTTTACTTTTATCAAATGACCACTTTACCCATCTCGGTAGGGTAAAGTGGCCATGAGCACTTTGCATTATATTCTTATCGACTGTTATAAAAATTTTCGTTTAATGTTGTTCTAAAAGAACAAAAACATTTGAATTTTATTTATTATAAAAGAAGTCATAAAATCATCTTATTTTACCCCTTAAATCAATAAAAACATTCAAACTAAATATGTAAAAAAACTACTTCAATCTACAATAGTCACAAACAAAGTCGTCATTTTCTTCATCACAACCCGCACAAGCTTCGTGGGCTCATTTCAAGCAGCTTGAACACTTTATCCATCCTTCTTTTTCCTTAGATTTGGAATATGATTCCTTGCAAAAAAAAAAACAGTTTGGATCACTGTTGTGATTTTCTTCTTCGATGTCTGCCAATGTTTCTCAAATATTTTAACTTTCGGCGCCATTAGAATTATGTAACGTACTATGAAATATTTTTCTTGCAACTTTGTGTTTTTTAGTAGAGCGGTTCTTATGTTTTTCACTTCTTTTAGAAGCTTCCAACTAAGCTTTGTAAGGAATTGATGTTAAAATTGCTTTTTTTCTATTGGTTTTTCTAGTTGCAGTCGTAGCAACTTTAGGAATAGAAAATAAATCTTTAGGGGTGGTAACAAAGGAACAACTTGGTTGAGACTCCGTGCACTTTCCAGGAGGTGCAGTGGGTTCTTCAATATTTTGAGAGTCTGCTGTAATATGCAATCGTTCAGGGCCTAACTCTGGGATAATGGGTGACAGAATATCTGTGGTTTCTGCTGCAGCATAATCAGCATCGTCAAATATGTCAGGATCTAAAGGCACAATTCCACATTTCTTAAAACCATTGACGGCTGTGGATTGTTGAGCTGCTCGAAGATATGCTTCTCCCATAAGCTGAGACATTTGAAACTTAGTTACCACCCGTCCAGGATTGTTTTTGAGAAATTTTTCAATAGATTTAACGTAAAAAGTGTTGAAAGGACCCATGAATGAAACGTCTAAAGGCTGTAACTTGTGGCTGCAATGGGGAGGTAAACAGATAACAGTTGTATAATTTGATCTTGCCAGTTCGAAGAATTCTATATTTTTTGTATGAGTCATGCGGGCAAAGTGGCCAGTAGCTTGGCCACTTTCCCTCGATTTGATTCTTAACGGGAAATACACACTTACTCACTTCCACACATCACCTGAAAATATCTCACCTGCAGCAAAATACATTATAAACATTAAGCTTTCATTCAGTATTCACTAAAAATAGGGCCATATAAACTTACAGCAGATATGAGTAATTATATTCGAGATTTACCTTATATCAGGAACCGCAAAAACACAATAAATCAAAATTTTTCTTCGCAATCAAGTCGCCGTAACCAGTAACTTTACAGACTAGCCACAAATAATGTTAACCTTAGTTGACCTTCATTTCAATAGAGGGCTACATCATTAAGATCGTCAAATCAGCAGTGACTACTTCGCCCGCCTTGGCCACTTTACCCATCCTTCCCCTACGTACCTACAGTGTCGTTTTGAGGGCACTAAAATCAGTATTTCTTATGACTTATTGTAGTGTTTTTGAAAAAGAGATGGACATGTATCTCATTGTTTTGAAAAAGTTGTAGGCAATTTATAATTATTTCATTGATATTTATTTTTTATTGTAATCATCATTAAGGTAATGCGATAGTGTCTGACATATAATGAATCCTTTGAAGTTTGATAGGCAATAATAATTTAATACGGATACACAAACTGGTACACATATACCTATCGTATGAGTACATACATCTGTATATAGACCAATCCCATTCCACATGTGATTTTATGAAACTGCTACATTTCAAAATAATTAGTTTTCTTTCTCTTTACTGATTGGCAATGTTTTAAAAAGGGGTGTTTGTGTACTGAACGCGTTATGCATCGTCTGTCACTGGTTTGAACTTCGTCCATTAGGGATATTAAAATATAACCGATGCAAAGGAAGGAAAGTAAAAAGGGACCACATCGTTGGCTTTTTGAAGAACTAACAGAGTGTAAATAAGCAACGGAAATTATTTTGGTAATGGATTATTTTTTGCAAACATTTTATCCGACTCTAATAAGCGAACCAATCAACAAAATATAACGAAAAATATGTACGTTGTATACGTCTCGTAAAATATATAACAAGGGAATTGTTGCTTTTATGATAAAAGTGGAAAGAAATAAAGGTCATTGAATTCCAGACATGAAAATTAGGAAAAATGCGTTGTAAGCGATAAGTGACGAAAACAACCATCACATAATAAAAAAAGTCATGTATTTATGCAAAATAAAAATACATACATACATTCATTTTATCTTTTTATTAAAATATATTTTTTTCATGGGATTTTTAATAAATATCTAGAATCAAAGAAAATTAATTGTATAAGTTAAGGATGACAAGTGTTTTATTGCTACAAAACAACAATGTATTGTTTGGTGTCTTCAGGATTAGTTTTCTTAATAAAATAACGTACATAGATATCCAAAGAAGAAATTAATCCCTGAGGATCTCTTATTATTGAGCTTGAAAGGTTGATTTGTGATTTTACATTTTTAATATTTTCTTTCTTGGCTTAATTTTTATAGTTTAAAAGATTCGTTGGGGAGAAATGGTCAATAGTCAATAAAAATGTCTAAAGTATTATATTATATTTATACAATATTGTATCTAATATGTAAAATTCTCGTGTCACAATGTTAGTTACCATACTCCTCCGAAACGGCTTGACCGATTTTTATGAAATTTTATATGCATATTCAGTAGGTCTGAGAATCGGGAACTATCTATTTGTCATACCCCTAAGGGATAAGAGTGGCCCACTCCAAAAATTACTTTTTGGACAATTTTTTAAAAATTTTTTTACGATTTGGCATTAAAAAATATATATAACTCTTAATTTTCAGCCTTCTACTACCAACCCCCATTTTTTAATAGCGATATTAGTACTGTAATAATCTTCAACTCTCAGTGGTCGATAACTGATCAATTATTATCAATCGATTAGTCATCCCCGCCAGGCGTCTACTGATGTCACTACTCACCCAGCAAACAGCACGGAGTGGGGATGCTAATGAAGCAGATTTCTTTAGAATGTTACAGGGAGTTCAAATATGTTTTAAGAAGTAAAAGAATGTTTTATTATAACATTTTAGAATGATTTCGCAATATTCAGGAATGTTCCAGTATCTTGATGATCATTCAAAAATGTTTCAGAATGTTAAAAAAATTACAGAATGTTTTGAATCATTATGGGATGTTCTGAATAGTTCTAAATTCGCGAATATTCTAGAATGTTCCATCAAACGTGTAATATATTCTTACCCTTGCAACGCCGGGTATTGCTGCTATTATTTATATATTTTCATTTTTCGCGAACCGTTCTATTGGGTAGTTGACTAATTTTTGTTTATTATTTAATTAAATTGAAGCCTTTTTATCCTACAAATAGCCTCGTACAATTAGTATTTTAATATTTTAAAAAATGATACGAACGTTTAAAAAACACAATTAGACACTGAATTGTGACGTCACAGTCTTGTACCGCCGTATAAATTACACGCAAAACTTCGTTTTGAAAAAAAAAAAAAAATGATAAGATAATGTGTTATAACTTTTTTATTTTTTGACTAATATGGAATTTGATTCAGAATTCTGTTATTGTATTACGTACCTATATTAACATATTATCTAAATCTAATATATAATATTCAATATCAGTCAACTACCCTATTTTCATTTTTCACTTTGAAGTTATTATTTGATGCATAGATACAACAATAAGAGTAATAATGCTGTATTCTATATCATAACAAATGATTTGTTTAATGAGAGAACGTTAATTCTTGTTATTAAGCACAGAATGAATAATTATTGCAATTTGTAAGTCGAATGTTGTGTCGACAATAGGAGGTCCCGTGTTGGTTAACGAGACAAAAATTTCTTCCGGTAAGAAAAGACACAACCGTCTCGCCATTATGGCGCGGCACAGCCGCCGACCGTTCTCTATCTAACTTATTATTTACTATGAATTAGGACGGCAACAACAGGTCGTGATAATTAACGAAATTATAGAACTTCTTCTATATAATTTTTAATCATCGTTCATTAAGGACCTTCTCAAAGAATAGTAGTAAGAAGCATTATGGCAGACAGTAAGTATCTACCTACTGTTGGTTTTGATCTATAAAATAAATAGCAGTGGCGTAGATACTAAAGACACCACGTGGTGGGTGTTGTAATAAAAAAAAAGTTGTACTCGTAATTAAAAAAAAATATTCTTGCACATAAGGAGACGTGCATAAAGTACATAAGATTTTGGGGGGGTGGTTTCTTACGATTTCTTACAAAGGAAGAGGTGGGATACGTAATATTTTAATTACTTTTTTTCTTAAACGTTTGTGAGCAAAAATTTAGTACTATTTTTAAGAAATTCATTCAAGTAAAGGGAATACGAAATAATTATATAGGTAAATCGGCGAGGGGTACTGAAAAATCTTACGATTTCTTACATAGGTAAAGGGAGGGGTTCACAATTTACGAAAAACCTATTAATAACTTATGGATGTCTCAACTTATATAAAGCATAATTTTTTAAGTAACTAATTAATTATTTTTATTATACAGTGTAGGGTTTCCACGGCAGTTGTCCATAATCGTGTTGTCTTCCGGGTATTGCCGTGGTCGTCGTTTGTTCATATTTGACGTTTCACCTCTCATTCAGTCGGCTTCTTCAGAAGTGTCAGTCATCAGATATACAAGATTCTTTTTTTAATAGAGACTACACTGTTAAAAATTTTCGTAAAATTACAATTGTTTTACAAAACAAAAGACGAGTAAAATTACAAATCAGTGTATGGCAAAACAAAATTAAAATACAATTTAAGTAATCTTCTAAGATAGATGAGTAAATCGACTAATACAAGTTGTAATTTTACAATCTTTATGTATAAATTCTACACACATTGTGATTTTACTGAACCGTTTATCAGCTTGCAATAGAAAGCATTTCGAATTTACAAACATTGTTTGTAATTTGATTTATTAAAATTTTAAGAAAAATTAGGAAAAAAAATGTAATTGAAATTACAATGAAGTCAACGAAATTTAAAAAATTTAAAAACAAATAAAACACAACGGAAACGTTTCACTTTTATTTAAATCGAATCTCGACAAATTTGTTTCGGCTCCAGGGGCCATTGACAAGAGAATACAGATGATTACTAAAATTTAAAACCTTAACAAAACATATTTATACTATTATAACTTATAGAGTAAGAGAAAACGAAAGTTTAAAAATCTTTTTCTTATTTTTATAATTTTGATTATACGATTCCATAGTGTACTGTAATTTTACTAAAAATAAATATGCTGTAGCTAAACTAAATTATCAAAAATTTTCTTTACACATTCTGGAAATGTAATGAATTTTTGAGACACGAAATAAAAATAATCTATAAAAAGAAAAAAATGATCAATAGAAATTCAAAATTAATTCATCCATTGAACCACTCTTTCTATGAATATCTATTTACATCATAAACGAAGTTATTAGAAACGCTCGTGTTGTTATTTCTTGTCTTTTGGCATAAAAACATTAGTTTGATCGGTGGGCCCCCGATGGCGCTGTCGTCCATGTTTCCAGGACATTTGTATTCCAATATTTATGAAGCCAAAGATATCAACCCCGGGTAGTTATTAAATAAAAGCAATTCAACGGTGAGTGTTGATATATCATATCATGCTTAACTTTTTAAGAATATCTTTCTATACTTTCTTAACATAACTATTAAGTGTATCAATTACAATGTTTTTTCTTGGTGGTCCAAAAATGCCATTTTTTCTTTGATTTTGTCACTCGCGTTTTCTCGACTTCTAAACATACTGTAATTACAAAGTATTTTTCGTATAACTTTATTAACAGTATAATATTTGTATTTTTATGTTTATATTACTAACTAGATTATTGATAACTGTAGTAAAATTGCTAAGAATATTTAGTAATATTCCTAAACTTAGTTGAAATGAATTGTGTAGTATAATTATCTATACTGAAATTACTAAACATTTTTAGTATAATTTGTTTAACAAAATTACAATATTTGTATTGTAATGTTACTATACATATTATAGGTAACTCTAGTAAAATTACTACAAACGTTTTGTAATTTTCCCAAATTTAATTGGAATTAATTGTGTAGTAAATTTACAAAACTGGATTTTACTTTAACTATATCGTGGTGCGTTAAAACTTCCAACAGTTGTTTTGAAAAATTACCATAGAAATTTCTAACAGTGTAATAATATGCCACATGCATATAACGTTAAGTTGATTCGCACTCAATTGTTTTTTAGATGTTTCATAAATGTTGTAAAAATTTTAGAATAACTAATTATTGGTTATTAAGAAAATAATAAATTGCCATAGACAATAAATTACGATAAAATGATGGTATGTTTTGATTAGAGCAGGGAATCTTGTCTGTGAGCCCTAGACCATCAACAAAGTATATACGTTTTACTAGATCAATATCATCGGTGTTTTAATGTTAGTCATGGTTTTGCACGTCATTTAAAGACAATGGTGTTGAAGAGAATTTGATCGATGATTCTGAAGTAAGTAGTAACCTACTGAAGTAAGTAGGTTACTTCAGTTTCAGGTTTGAACTCCGATTGTTATAGCAACATAGATATATTGGGACGTACTTTTTAGAAAGGTTTTAGAGATTTTTAACAATTATTTCAGTTATCATCATAAAAAATTCTGGGCTTTATGAAAAAAATTGAATTGAATATTTCAGTAACATAACTAAATATTCAAACTACTAGTAAGTAGACTGAGCTTTAGTAATTTATGCTTGAAAATGTGCTTCTAATATTTTCAAAGCTTAGAAACTTCTTTGTGTATAAGTAGTTTGAGCTTGAACGAATGCCCTTATAATTTGTATTTATAAAGGGCCATTCATTAATTATGTAAGGTCGATTATGGCAATTTTTGACAACCCCTTCCCCAATGTAAGGTTACGTACGATTTCTTTAACCCTCCCTCTCCCTTCTTACATAAGATTCCATCTCGTTTTTCAGAATAATAAAATGTTAAAAAGGGATTGGCGTAAATTAAAGATTTTTACTTTTTAACAGATATTTTAGATTGCAGTCTTTTATTGCTCAGATATAGTTGCATGCATATTATATAATTATTAGCCAACTACCATATGTAGTCTTTGGAATATCATCATGATAAGAGTAAATTTTTAAATAATCAGTTCAACAATCCACAAACGATAGGTAATATAAATATATAAAAAATTCATAATAATCGTTGTTTATAACATTTAAAACGGATAAAAATAAACCCATTTAAGATTTTAAAATTTTAATGAGCAATAAAAATTTTTATAAAATAAAATATAAACCAAATTGTACATTAAAAAATGAGAAAGATATTCGGAACCCGACATAGAACTAGATATTTAATAATAAATTTCGCCCCCCCCCCAAATAAGGGCATGTACAGATTTTTCTAACCATCCCTCCCCCACGAGACCCTTACGTAATTAATGAATGGCCTCTAAGGTTTAATGGGCGTTATCTAGGATATTTTCTGGTTTTCTACTAACTTTGTACAATTACATGCATATAATTTTCGGGGAATATTGTTTGCAGTCACACGGAGAAAACAACCATGAAAATATTGCTAGAATCTAGCAAACATATGACTAAAAAATATGTCAATTATAATGACAACCAGACGCTCAAGAAGATTTTACTAGAAATGTCTAGTCAATCTACGTTCGGTGTTGAGACTGAATTCTAGTAAAATTCACTTGATTAGAAAACATTTTTTACACTTCTTATCACTAATTTTACTAAACTATTCTCATTCTAGTATTTTTTTCTTTACGACACGATAAAATAATCGAGAGGTAGAGAAAAAAAGTCTAGACTTATTTAGCTTGATTATTCTAATATTAATTATTAGAAAGAATGAAAAATTGTTTTATACCACCAAGTACATTTTATGAGAATTGTAGTATTATTTACTAGGAAAATTTTGCTCGACTCATCAAGTAATAAAATCATGATTATTTTTCTCCATGCACCTATCTAATATATATCCCTGACTCTTCTTCAACTCTCTTTTTCTTCTATTAAAAAGTTTTTCTTTTTCGTATAAAAACCCTAAAGACGTTTTTATGTAGTATAATTCAATTGACGCCACTGGCTTTGACAAAAGGATCGAAAAAGGGACCAGGGACCATCCTGGTATAGGTTCTAATTTTTTATAGTCGAAAAAGCAGGATGTGAATTGAGCAGATTTCCGAACAATTTCCGAAAGAGAGCTATGATAGCTTGGTCGGTCGGTCAGACAGCGGCCTGTTGGCGAGACGCCACAAAATGAGATAATTACATTGTGGTCGTTTAATTGCGAGCTAAATTAGTCGGTAATAACTGAGGCCCCGGTGTAGCGGTGGTTGCGGAGGGACAATAAGGACCATTTTTCGGATAATAACACGGCCGCGGTAAGCCGCCTTCGACCTTAACAGCTTGCATACATAAGAGACCTGTAATTACGTTCTGCAATTATTGTGTGTTTAAATTCTGAAATCGGCCGGGGAACAAAGTAAACTTTTCGTTCGTTTTGTAGTTATAGCCGAAGGATTTTTAATTTGACGGAATCGCGGCCTCCACCTATTTATTTACCACTCCGAAACTTGTGGGAAACTACACGAACACAACCAAATCGGCTCAAATTCACTCCAAGTTATCCATCAAACAAATAACAGCCCATAAGCATTAAAAACGTGTATCTACCTTTAAATCGCAGCGCAGCGCAGCTTAAACTGAGTCATCATCCCCTTTATCGCCAAAATTACAAATACTCTGTACAGTATTGCATACTCAATTTAAAAAAATATATTTATAAAAAATAAAAAACACAGAAACTAAAAATATACCCGTAGAAAAAAAAGAAAACATTTTATACTTATTGTTAGTGTTTTGTGATGATCATATTTTCAAAGGGTAATCTATATTCGGGTTTTCATATAAATGAAAGGTCTTGACGCGTAAGGGTGGGTAATCGTCCTTTTCAATTTTTTAATTTTCGTCCAGCTAGGTTTGTTGAAAATACACAGACATGCTCTTTCCCTTATTTTGATTTACTTAGGTGCTTCAGAAAGTGTTTTATCGAATCACGAAGATTTTTCGTTTTTTTTTTTTCATTTAGGTATCACATCATCACATAAAAGATTTCTCAGGTTTTCTTGCGCCAAACTGAAGTTCTTGGAAGTACACATGAAGTACAATTTTGGTCACTTTTTTGCGGGAAATTCAATACTTTTTTGAAAATTAAGTACCTATGTGAAGTGTTTTCATCAAATTTATCTTCAAGAATTGTTCACAATTTTAGATGAGGCGATAGGGAGTCAAAAAATTTAAAACCTACTTTTTTGTCTTTTTCGATATTTCTTCAGAAAAAATTTAAGTGTTATTTTTTTTAATTTCGAAAACCAACAATTTGGTACAAGAAAAACTGAAAAATCCAGGTGAGATATGTGAAAAACCGCCCCCCTCTTATGCGCTATGGCCCTTTGTTGTTGATTATTTGATTAAAAACTGAATAAGTCTCAGTAACTGCATTTTTTGAAATATATAGGTACGTATTTAATTTCGAAGTTGTCTGGGCAAATAAATGATGGCGAATTTTTTCAGTTGACGTATATCTATCTTATGTGTAATGGCAATTTTTTTAGGTATCATCTACATTGTTGAAAATTCTAAAAAAAAAAAATATGTGTCTTTAAATGGTACATATATATGATACACACTTGAGAACTGAACGAGACTTGTTTTCATAAACATTTTTGCGAAGTTTGCTTCCTAAAATTTAAGTGCATTATTGTGTAAAGGCCATGTTTTTTTCCAATTTTTTTGATTATTACTTTAACTGAAAGATACCAAAAACAAAATTTACAACAATCACCAAAATTTGACAAAAAACGCTGTTAAAACACATACATTAGCAGCTTCATTTGTATTTTAGTTTATAATTCGTTCTTATAAGCTACAACGATAAACTAATTATGACTGAAATGAAATATATTACAACACAGGAAATTAGTTAAACCTTAAGGATTTTTTTTAAAATTCTGGTGCTGGTATTTTCTAGAATACAGGCAAATACAAAAGCTTCTAATATGTGAATCCGGAGAGTTAATACTCTCAGATATATAGGTACTAATAGGCTAATATATTGTGACAGATGTGTCATTCTGACGTTGACAAGCGCCGACTGTGAAAATTGTGTGGAAGTAAACTATGACGCGTTCCAGAAAGTCCGAGAGTTGCTGGACGTTTCGAGAGTTGCCTAGAAACGTCCATAATATTATATAAGGAACAGCGTTGGACAGTTTAGTAGTATTCGATAGAAGAGAGCGACAGAGATAAGTTCGAAGAGAAGAAAAGCGATTGACAAGCGAAATAGTTATAGAGTTGTTGTTGTTATTGAAATAGTTATCGTATAGTTGTGTTATAGTTGATTTAATAAAAAGTGTTGGGAGAGAAAATACGTGATAATTGTGAATTACGTAACAATATCTTTACATCTATTCATTCTATATAAACGTAAAAATAGAATTGAAAGTGAAAGTAATGTTGATATAACTCTAAATTGTAGAACGAAGATACATATTATATAATTATTATGTCCTTATTATTTACAAAACTTTTGTCTGTATAGACGAAACAACTGAACCGTTTATCACACATGAAAACGTGAAAATTATTTTACGATTGAAAACTTGCTCACTAGTTTACCTAATTTATAAATAAAATTCATGTAGCTCTTATCTATATCAAAATAAAAAATAAATGAAAACGATGTGCAACATGGCAGCGTGTAATTTTTCAGGCATCCAATTCTTAGCGATTAATTTCGATAAAATAACGAAGCGGCCATTCTCCAACCAAGCAGACACACACACACATGTATATATATGTGTGTGTCTGCGTATCGTATATGCGAGTAATAAAGCATAATTAAAGGGGGGTAATTTTTTCACAGCAAAAACAGCGTCGCCACAATTCCGCTGACGATGAGTTGCTCCGGCCAGCAAGCCAGCATCAGCGCAACTCGACGTACCATAATGTTCACTCTGTGCTTAAATACGCGATTTGTTATTTTGATTTATCAAAATAATTATTAAATAATGTGCAGTTAAGGCAACAGACCGTCGGATTAGCGGGGCTCCTTTCGCTCACGCTCTCGGCTATCAACACTGAACTTTATAGAAATGTAGACGACTCCTTTAATATCATGAGCTTGAAATTTTCGATCAAATGAAAAGTGCACATCTCGCAAATATTTAATGACAATGCTTGCATTAGTACAATCATTTAAGAATATATATTTTAAGAACATAAAGAAATATTGTATTTTGAAAAATATTAGATACACTGATTAATCGATAAAGACAGTGTGAGAGATTTAGTGGTGTTTTAATTCTGATACCTGCTAGATTACTTGTCAAATGATAATGTTTTCTACTGAGAGTGCATGAAAATAATTTTTCACAAAAAGAGGGCCTACTTACCTAATATAATCTATTCAAAAGCCCAACCTTGTGAATTTACTTTTATAAATTAAAATGCCCTAAAAATAATGTCAAATGAAATTTATGACCCAAAATACTTCTAACGTGTGATTTTTCTTCTAGGTAATCCTTTAAAGCCGTTTTGGAGAAAACAGGCATATTTTTTATTAGTCTCACACAGACAAGAGTCCTAAACTTGATGTACAAATCTTATTGTCTTGACTTTTTATTGTCTTTTGCAATTTCATAGCTAAAATTTTTTGTCTTAATCTATGAGTTTCGTTATTTCTCGACACAGAAAGGCGCATCATCTTAGGCTTTAAAAAGATACTTTAAATTTTAATGTTGAAACATTACAATTATTGTAGAGATAAAAATAAGTAGGTATCTATTGAGAGTCTAAAACATTTATAATTCTGTAAATCGACGCAAATTACGATGATAAAGTTTTATGATTGTGTTAGACATTAATAATTCACAGTGAACATATCATTAAGTTGCATGTACAATGCCAGATTTTTATAGAAACAGAATTGTTTGTTTAAATTCTAAAGTTTAGTGCATCTGGTTAAGTAAGTATTTATTAAAATGCATACCTAACGATAATGATTAAGAGGCTCTTGACAAAAGTTCTTGATCTCTAAAATTCTCAACGTAATTCTTTTGATTTTGTCTCGATTGTTACATAGGGCCTCATGTCTGGATCTTGTTTTAATTGAAGACAAGAACTCATCATAATTAAGAATTAGATATTAAACAAAATTGATATGAGTTTAAAGGATGTTTTTGACCTTTGAAGGCTTCTAATTGAATACCGTTTGTTCGGAAAATTTTTTAGACAAAAGTTGTATGTTTTCAAAAGAGATATCGAGTGTATCCTTAACCTTAACCATAAAGATTATGTATTTGAAAACTATCTCAACTTCTTCAATAGCAGTTTGACTGTAGGCAAGTAGTAATGAGTATAAGGTCACCATACAGTGAAATAAAATGATTTTACGTACTCATATGACTATATTACAACAATTTTATCGCAATAGCTTTCCATGCTCCTTCTAAATTCAATGTCCACAATTGATCTTAAAGCCGGTGCAGTCAAGTGTATGCTAATTCCCCTATTATATTCAGTGCTATATGGCCGTTAGCGGTGTATGGATAGACGACATCTATCTTTGTTGCTCGTTCGTGTCGGACAAGGACGTACGCTATGGGGCTTGTCCAGTCCACGACGATCAGCGATTACACACCCACGAACCGATATAATTGTGTGTGTTCGTGAAACGAACAGATCTGACCCCGGGGGTCCTTGTGTGGTGCTCGGTGGTTCCAACTAACCAACCAACAAGGCAACCTTTGAGCTCGTTCCTTCTTCACGGGAAAAAAGTTACGAAGGATCGGACAGAAGAACACCTACTACTGCTGATGCTTCTTCTTCTTGAGTTGCACTTTTTGCCCTGCCCGGTCATCTTCGCATTCAACGAGAACGGTGTGTGCTAAATTGAAAATGCAGAAGTTATAGGCATGTCAGCGGCACTGGTCACCGTAAAAATTGTACCAGTTAACTCTTTTAGCTCTTAATCTTTAGGATCGCCTTGCTTCGCTACTGGATCTTTTTGTTCCTCAACCTCGTAAAAGAAATGACCGAACAGATTCCATACAACTTCACAGGGAAATTAAAACATGTACCTGCACCTTCCTAACAGACGACTCACATAATTAACAAGCATTACATGTTCTTGAGCGTGAAGTGTGATAAATTTCGCGAGGAGCGCAAACTTTGAAATCGGAAAACTCAATAAGGTCCGTGACATCAGTAACGAGAGGTTATAACAAAAATTAACTTCACTTCATCAAGGGTGGTACATGATCATAGTTAATGGGAAATAAAAATTGTTTAATTCAGTTTCTATAATGTGATACTAAGGCCAAAACTTATTGCGATATAATTCAATAATAATGTGAAACTATTTCGTTCAATTTCTAGGAACAAACTGGAAACATAAATAACAACTACAAAATTTTACCAAACAGCGTTTAATACGCTCCTTTTAACATCTATTTTAAATTTTTCTCGTTTATGAAGAAATTTGTTAGACGAAAACGCCTTCCAAATGTTTTTAATGTGAAACATCTACAAGCGCGGGTAAACCGGATTGTTGGCGTGGCGATCGTGGGGATTGCATGCCGTGGCGACTCTCGCCATGCGCAAACGCCTGTGCGATTCTCTTCCCACTCGGTTCGACGGTGTCGTTTACTATAGTTAACTAGAAGATGGTAGTGAATTAATTATGATTGTTGTGTACATTTCACCTAATAAAAAAATGAGTGATATTTCATTTTTACATGAGAAATTATTTCCGTACAGTCACAGACGTTAAATAGTTTTTAAAACCAATAAAGATAAAATACCATTGATTTTAGCTGGAGATTTCAATGTAAATTTTGCTAAAGATGAATCAATGCCATTAATAACGTTCCTCCAAAAAGAATTTCAATTGCAAATTAACAACAATCCAAGAGAACCTACTACCAGATATGCAACAACAATAGATGCTGTATTTATTAGATGTCTTAATAATGTTATGTCCAATACTTTTGTAACATACTTCAGTTATTCTTGACTAATTATCACAGTAATGCTGTCAGAGGCAACATCGAATATAACTATTACTGAAGTCACTGATTAAAAGAATTGAGTTGTCGCAACTTGAAATAATTTTTTGAATTGTTAATTTTTGTATTTAATAAAAATAAATGTTTATCAAATAAATAGTAATCATTTTGTGGAAAAAATTCGTAATATTTGATTTTTTCGTTATGGCATATTTAGTTCCTATCGTAATATTGTCTTTAATGCAAACTCGATGTTTCACAACAGCCAGGCGTCCCGTGACGGCTCACATTTTTTTATTTATAATTCTGCATTCCACTTAGGTACTTCGATCAAAATAAATTGCCATCGAAGGATATAAACGACTTTTCATTTTGTTAAACTACATTATGGGCATCTTCATTGAATTGTTAATCCATTGTCGTAAACGAAGTAATTCCTGTCACGAACGTTTGCAAACATAAAGCGTAAATCGTGCGGTCGGTAATTTTCAGTTACAAATAATTAATAATGATGAAGACTTTAACAGAAAACAGAGGAGTTTTTCCAATTCTGTCGTCTTTTATCGATCCGAGCCTATTTCGAACCCAAACCCGGCCTTTTCCTTATATCTACATACTCGAGTGCTATTCAAACACGTAGCCATCGACTCAGTGCAACTATATTCGCAATCGCTCACGTTTCCGGTGTATCCAACAACTGGTCGACTGTCTACCTAAGATGCAGCTTTCAATTTAGCTAATGACGTTTCGTCGGCTGTCACGAGCACACGTGGAATGCAACTGCCAGTCGCGTTTTCGAAAAATAATAGAGCGCCAAGTTCAACTCGCACAACCGAGCGACTATTTTAACAAAGCTCTAAATATTTTTCTACTTACCGGCGACACATGAGATCTACTACTTGCGTTCCTCGATCTTCATGGAACGAATGTCTTTCATTTCCTTTGTATGGGGTCTATAAGAAAGGAAAAACTTCACTGCAGTCATATCAACAAGAAAATTACGTCGAAACCAGACAGATAATACTGAAAAGATGAAACAATATAGAACAAGAACAAGATATGGCGAGGCTCACTTATTTGGGCTAAAGTAGGACGAAACTCCTTAAGGCAAAAAGGGGCACCCAACGAAATCTATGATTACAAAAGAGACGTGTATGCAAAGCTTAAATTCGAAAACCTAAACTAAAACCTTCGAATTACCTAAGTAAGACTTCAAAAAGTGAAAATGGTTAATGGAACCACATTTTCAAGCATAAACGATTTGATAATCTTTTGGTATGTTTGAGATCAAATGAGCAAAATGAAAGTTTAGTGGGATAAATTTGAAATAGAGACGAAGCTTGTATATCATAAATAACGCACCTACATACTTCAAAGGAAATTTAACATAAATCAGATAAATTATTTAGCATTTAAAGAAATGTCATTAAATCTCATGTGCCATTATTGACCTAATCACAAGACTTCTCATATCTTGAACCAAGTTGAAACCGCAAAAATTAATGGTATAAACGAGAAATCTCGAACAGCAAACCGATACTTACCGTTAAATGAGTCCTTTATTCATTCGATTATAATTTAACACGTAACACCTTAATAAACGGATAAAAACTGAATAAGTAGGTATATGAAATTTAAGATGGTAAGAAAAGCAAATTAGCTGAGAAATTACGGAAATGTTCTGAAGGCGAGATCACATCGAATCGGATAGGCAAAGTGCATGAAAGCTCTGTTATTAACAACGGTTAAGTCATGCGTTAGTTCCTCGTTAATTCCGATAAAAAATATCAAGAACTTCGGTCAAAGTTCCGTAATTGTAGGAAATTATGCCACATAGCACAAGCAGTACCCACACACATACAAACATACATAGGTACATACACAAGTATACGTAACGTTAAGAACTACAACAATTATTACATCGGACTTTGAGATTATAATTATAGCCCCCTGACTTATTGTTTGTAGATTTATGAAGCAGTGGCGTCACAATAATCTACAAACACCCATACAATTAATAAGATTTTATTCTTATTAGGAATTGTGACAGCAGCGAGCTAACCATTGCCTTTTTTTGAAGGTTGCAAATCAGGCAATGAGGCTTTTTTAACTTTTTTTACACTCAAAAAGTGGACACTGCAAACCCTACTCGGTGACAATGTTAATACACAATAATCGTGTGTAAGTCTGCTCTTGATTCAACAAGTGTTATAGAATCCCATATAATACTTCAAACGTCATTTGGAACCATTTATTATTCACTAGCTTGGGCAAGCTACTTAGAATTGTTCTTGTGTGTTCTCAGGTCTATTTCCGTAAATTTGAGTGTCTGATCTCGAGGTTTGTTCATAGTCATTTCAAAACAGATTTTGAGGGAAAACTGTAATCATTTTATTTCGAACAGAAGATTAATCGTTATTAAGGAATTCGTGGCATAAATATAATTTCTTCTTGACTTTGGCTTTTAGATTAATACAAAATGATGTATTGGGACTTTAGGAATTTTTTGTTGTTCAAGTGTACAGAATGTCAAAACTGTTAATAATAACGTGATCAACTCCTCACAAACCTTGAAACTAACACCCATGTTGATTTTTAGACTATCTTCCTCTTTTCACCACCTGGAGGAGTTGTTTTTGAAAAATTACGAAATACGTGTTTATTTATTTGTTAACAGGAGTAATTTTACAAATTTTTTAATCGACAGACCTAATACATTATATGATTTTTATATGGAAAATTTGAATCTCTATTTCACTTCTTACGGGGTTGAATTTTAGTAAATCTGTTCTCAGCGGATGCCTACGTCATAATAACTGTCTATGTGCCAAATGTCAACCTTATTCGTTCAGTATCTTGAGTTATATTTACATTCACCAAAAATTAGATATTGTTGTTTCTATTTCTATTTGAAAAAATATTATGGTGAAAATTATCTATTATTCTTCACATCAAGATAAGAACTTTAGAATTTATTAATGAATCTGAAAATTTTTAGGCTCTATTTATCCAAAGTTTCTCTTTAATACTATATCATCAGTTGAACAATAACTTGCACAAAATATTTGAAATGTGAATGGTTATAAAAAATAAATTAATCAATACTGTTTTGACTTTCTTAATCATTTCCTTAAGATGGTACATCTTCCCCAAATTTGTGAATTTCAGAGAATCAATTTTATCATGTCTCTTTCTATTATAAATTAATTTCACTTTGAAGATTTTTTTGTCAAATTATAATTCCAGTACAATTTATTTTTCATAGAATGCATACTTTTGTTCTTATAGTTAGTAAAGGCTACCCCTTCCCGTTTCCCAATCAATGGCTATTTTAAATAATGTTTCTTGGGGGATGGGAAAACATTTACATACCGTAACCTAATCCACTTATGTCAAGGTGAAAGAAAATTAATTTGATAAAAAATTGCTTGATTTGCCTTAAGCTAAAGTACCTAATACAGGACATCCTCAATAATCTCAACTAATTATTGGAATTATTTGTTCGGATTATCCAAAATAGTCGTTTTATTATATCAAACAAAGCCATCTATACGTCTAATAAGTTTTATTAAAAGAAAAAAAATATGAATACAATAGAAAACATAAATGTAAATAAGTTGCAGATAAATATGTAAATAGGGAATAATTAGGTGTGTTGTGTCAAAAAGTTGGTATTTTCTTCTGTTTTAAATTTACTGTATCAGAACATTCAGCCGTTTTTTTTTTAATTTCATCAAATCCAGATTTTTTTTCTGATTATTGTTAATATACCCTCTTCGAATACTATGACTACCAGCGCTCAATGTTCGGATTATTGAGGTTGTACGGTATCCTGACACACTTAAGATAAACTGATTTGTCCTAGGACAAATTAGTTTGGCCTGAAATCGGGTAACGAATATACTGTTAGGAAAATCTATTTGAAGAAAACGTATATAATTTTATTTATAAGTTAGTTTTCTCAATAAATAATTGTAATTGTTATATCACAGTCTTAGAAGTGCAAGATTAATATTATTTTTATTTAAAGAAGTTTAGAGTTAATGAAAGATTCTTATAAAAGGAAAAAATATTAAAAAAGTCGACATGAGGACTGTTGTTTTAATTAATTCGGCTATTCTTACGAGTATCAAGGGGCTATTTTTAAACAGATTAATGTTAGAACTGCATTAGGATTTTCTCTGCAGTTAAATACTAAAAAAAAGACTTTTGTACTTGTCCCTTTGTGCATACAATGGAAACTTGTAATACCTACGTATTTCCTCTGGCGAAGTTCTAATAATAAATAGCAAGAGCAGTCCTAAATTTCCGTTAAAACCGAAAGCTCAGTTAGTACATAATGTTAACATAGCAATAACAGTATTTCTCGGTTAGAGATGTGGAAAGCTCCTACTAAATGGCCGCCACTGCTGAGCTTAGCTGAATAAAGTTCGTCAGGCAAATCTTAGCCCCGAAGAGGAAAGCTCTGCTCGCTATTTACGATGCTCAGCTGCGTCTAAACCACAATGGTACACATTACGGTCGATTAGTTGTTTTCTGTAAGCTTGTCGGGCATAGAAGTGGTCAAGAAAGAGCAGGTCCGCTATTCCGAAGGTGATACAAGTCTTCGCCTGAAGCGAAATCACGGATAGGAATAAAATTATGTACAGATTTTATCCACGATCATTAAGATTATTAAGGGCGTTGCAGACACTCAAGCAGGTATTGTTCGGATTTGATGTATAGACACGTTGTTTGTTTGGCCGTTCGCAATCAAATCAGGTAATGTATGACATCGCGGCTTGCCATGACAGGCAATAATACCAACTGAAGATTTAATATTGAACAAACCTATTACTTTATTGTAACGACAAAAATGTGGAATGGCTGTTTGAAGAGTTGTCGTACCAGTCGCACGTGCTAGTGTGCGATCCGACATTTCCCTGTGTTTGTAAACTTGTTTGTATGCAAAGACGCACCTTGTCAATACAACTCGTCGGACAAGTAATAACTGCCCTTTATTTTTTGATTTAATTATTTTACTATTGGCAGCGTGCAAAGTCATGGTAGGGGAGAGTGGCGCTGATTGTCGTTTTAACACGTAGTCTTATAGAAATGTCCGCTTTTTTCGCGGACGGTGGCCACTGAACTATTTTCAATCCATAAGATTAAACATTAAAAGTCCAACTTTTTGGGGGCAGCACCTGTCTTGCACTCTGCCTATAGGTACCAAGTTGTTGTACAAATCTTACATCTGCATCTAGAAAATGTTTTCTACGTAGCAAAGGAAAAAGATTAAAGCTGTGGTGGTGGTTGATAAAGGACTAACGATGTTTATTAATAAACACAGGAAAAGTTACATTCAATAATAATAACGCTTTACAGAAGCTTTTCTTCAATTTTCACCAACGTAAATATCGACTTTCAGGTTACAATAGTAACTAAGTATTTTCCGGGTTGTTATGCCGTGGTCCTGTCTTTCTCCTTTACTAAACGTTTCGCCAGTCTCGACTGCTGGCATCCTCAGTAGATTGTTGTAGTCCTCAGAGATTGTCTCAGCAGAAGCAGCAAAAATCTACTGAGGATGCCAGCAGTCGAGACTGGCGAAACGTTTAGTAATAGAGGAAGACAGAACCACGGCATAACAACCCGGAAAATACTTGGTTACCATACGAAAGCCTACGATCATCTTTCAGGTTACAAATAAAAAAGCTTCTTTGCTCTCCCTCATATCCCGTTCAATAAAAATTCTAAAAAAAATTCCCCCTGTAACATTCTATCATATCACTTTTCTTTCATGTTATGTTGCTTCTTTTTAATCTTTTATTGTTTCGATTAACAGAGTCAGTCCATTATCATCGTCCTTAACCAAACTAGCACATTCTTTCATTACACTCACAGAACTTGCTCCAGATATTCATCTTTTATTTTACACAATCTGCATTTTCATTCTTCCCTTTTTATACAATATTTACTTTCATTGTAATTATTTACTTCTTTTAACTATTATTATACACCTATTTTTCCACAAATTTCCTAAATTATGGTATGGTTTTAATCACTTTACGAATCATCCCATAATATACCCCTAAATTCCAATGAATGTTCTAATTTTACTATGTTTTTCTCAAGTCCTGCTTTATTACTTTTTTCCCAACATCTTTTTTTTTTATTTCTTATATATTTTCTTTCGTACTCATTTAGTTGTTCCTGTTCTATCTTTAACTCGTTAAATGTATCTTCCTGTTCCTTTCCGTATCTATTTTTCATCCCAACATTCAGTATTTTTCTTCTTAAATATTCTCTTCTTGTGTCCCCTTCTGGTAACACCCCAATAGTATCCTAGTATTCCACAACCCTTAATTTGTACCTTGTATAGCACTATACTTTTAATTAGGGGAGAAATCTAATTTTTCTCTTGATGCTTAAAGAGTTAAAATCATAAATTCAAAAAGAAACAATGTGTAGGGGTTGTTATCAACTTTAATGTTGGTAAATGTTTCATAAGAGAGTGACGGTTTTGTTTGACCTGTTCGTAACAATAAACTTAAGAGCTTATAAACTGCCCCCTTTTAAATTTATAATTTAACACTTTTAGCTGCCAGAGAAATAAATTGGATTTAACTCGCGTACCTATACATTATTTCCTAGCATTTCGTAGCTTCTATTTATTTATTCTTATGTATATTTATGTTTTTTATCCTCAAGGCAAAATTGATAACAGAGTCATACTCTATCAAATTTTAATTAAGTAACCAAGTGGATATAAATAAATCGGTTAGGGGTGTAATTTTCAATTTCAATTTCAATTTCTAAAATTTGGTTGGACTTCTGATAAATCACAAGGATGTTGATACAAATACAATTTTATTAAGAACTTTGTCGAATATCATACACAACTTCAGAGGAGGCTTTATGACAGGAAAAATAGCAAACTTTTTTCTTCTTTATTCTTTTTTTTTGTTATTGTTCTAATTGTTATAATTATCTTTCATTTTATTATTTGAAAACACATTGTAAGGTAAATTTTATGTCAAGGGGATGGAGTATCCCACCAAACAACAATAAGAAATCTCTCTAACGAGTGGAAAGAGATGTTCAAATATAAAAATAAATTAAAAAAAACCTTTTTGAAAAAACCTTTTATTTATTTAAATGCTCTAAAAAGAAGAAAATAAAATGTTCCTTTAAAATTTTAACTATCAACTTATAACCTAATTATACACAATTTATCTGATCATAAAAGCTTGTCGCGAGGTTTGCTGAAATTTAAAAAAAATTAAACTTAGCAGTTTAAGTTCCTACTCAATTAAATAGACGGTACTAGTTTATTTACACAAGTAAATCGCGCGACAAGCTTTTATGATCATATAAATTGTGTATAATGAGGTTATAAGTTGATAGTTTAAATTTTAAAAGAAAATCTCATTTTCTTCCTTTTAGAGTATTCTATAAATAAAAGCTTTTTTTAAAAAGGTTTTTTCTTTTAATTTATTTTTTACTTTTTAGTTATCGCTGGCTAGGTTTCTGAGTCTGTTCATCTCATTCAACGCGTCATTGTTTGATTTTGGAGTTGTCTTTCTCCTAGACAGGTTGCAGACCAATGCTGATGACGCCCATCTCGCCAAATCACACAAGTCAAAGTTAATCAACCGATGTTACAGGCTTAAAAAATTCTACCTCAAGAATAATCGAGGTCTCTACACCAAATTTCAGGTGGATTAGAGCAACGGAGCTTATAATCACCATCTTTTTTTTAACCTGCCTTTTTATTCTCAGCGAACCCATACCATAAGAAAGCATAAAAAACTCTAAAAGTCCGCCATATTGTATTAAGAGTGATGTCAGAATATTTTTATAATTATTCTCGGCAAGCCCTTTCATTTGATACCCATATTGCAGAAGTGCATAAAAAATAACTATTCCGCCATCTTGGATGTTCCGCCATATTGGATTTAGAATAACGTCACATTATTTTTCGAGTTACTCTCAACAAGCCCTTTCATTTGATACCCATATTGTAGAAATGCATTAAAAATAACTATTCCGCCATCTTGGATGGTCCGACATATTGGATTTAGAATGACGTCACAGAGCTTATTGTGTATTGTCTTCCAAACTAAACGTGTATACAAAATTTCAGCTCAATCGGTTGAAGATATCTGCTTCAAAATTGAGTAGCAAGATTCCACCTGAACAAACATACATTGCAAGTATAAAAGCTTTTAAAATAGCTCTCGTAATTAATAGATCTCCTCTTGCTTTCTCGTAAGATTCTTTTTTATTTGCCATTTTGTCTCATACTCCATTCCCATATTGAATTAAAACTTTCATACCTAATGGCAATTTAAATTTAAAAATGCCGAAAATACAACAAGAGATACGAGGTCCAAACTATCCTTTTGTATATCATTTTGTCTATTTAAAATATATATATATACAGTAAAATGATTTATAGAAGTAGAATATTAATTTATAAAAGTGAAAATGTAACATTTTGAAATTCAATCTGGAATGATGGATAACGTTATTGACATTTCAAACTTTCACACAACATTATTATATTTCTGGAACACGAAGTTTTGTTTATTTCCAAAAGCTAATTGGCAGGTAGTCCTGATTAATTTTTTAATTTTTAATTCGCTCAATCGTTGCCGAACCATAGTCTAGATGCCGTAATTATATGCTGTCGTCGAGAGAAAGATAATTGATAGCCGTCCCATTATGAGTTGATTAATCCCCGGAAAATTGTCGGACGCTCGTATGGAGCAACTTTCCCTGTTATTGGCCACTATAATTGCCCATAATAGACCCAGTAATGATACCGACATATACTATATATCGTAATATTTTTTTATTTTATTTGTTGTTTTGTACGTTATCGTACTATGTCGAATAAGTGATGCAGGAAAGCTTGTGAGTATATTAAACGGATCAGTAAGGAACAGGTCAGCGATTTATTGAAATCACCAAAGGTGGATAGAGATTTTAAATTATTAATTATCATCAGTATATTATTAAAGGTACTAAATTATTGAATCAACCCATATAGTGTCATTTATTAATTCTTCCTGCTAATTTCATGAAGTTGATGAAAATTTGTGGCTATCTGTTTTTCCCATTAATGCTTTTCTTGAGGAAAATTTTCGTAAGGGAGGTACCTAATATTAAACCGATACTTCAACTTTAAAAATCGGGTCGAACATTTGATAGTTAAGTGATTGATTTTATTTAACATGAAAGTAGACCATAATCGTATCCATGGTCTCACGGTCCTCTTTACGGTAGCAGGTAATGTGATACATGGTAAAACTTTAATATCTGGTTATCTCGTCAACACCCATGCGTCCTTAACGAATTCGCTGTCGTTGCACAAGACTAATGTACGACAAAAATTACGTTAGAAACAAATTTCACATGACATTTAACAAGTGTAATTGGATATATGTATATTTGTTCGTGATTTTATCGTCTTCGAAATAATGAGAAATTGTCACTCAAAGGGGAGTGTTGTTGTTATTTATGAGAAGCCGGAACGTTGTCTTACTAATCTTCAATAACTAACTTGATGATGAATAAAACCTGAGCGAACGAACACATCTAGATTTTCTCTTTTTCCATACGTTTATTTAGTTGTTATATTTGTTTGTTTGATAATATAGAGTCGTTCAATATTTTAGATCTCGAGAAATTTTCTGATTTCAGCCTCAGTTCGTTTTATAGACATAGATATAGGAAAACAGGGATGGAGCATAAACTATTATTAGAGACGAAGGGAATGAAACTTTTCAAGAAAATTTGTAAAATAAAATAAAACAAATATCGTTTCACCAAATTTATTATACTCAACTTAAGTTTCTATCGATAGCGATCATTATCAAGAGTGTACTAAACTAAACTTAAGAACTTTTGCTAACAATTTATATACAAATTACAAATTACAAAGGAGTAGTGGGGAAGTTCGATGTATTTAATTCGGTTTGAAAATTGACTAAGTTTAATTTTTTGCTTGTGGCTTTTTTGATTTCTAGATTTTCTAACATGCTTAATTTCCGATAATCTAAATCTAATCTAAATACATATATAAAATGCTAATGTTCGTACGTAAAGACAGGGTTTTCTCTACCTCTACCTACTCCAATCAACTTCCTGTTGGGCTGGTAAATATCCCTTGGTCTCCAGGTGGGAGTAAGGGAGTTTGGTCGCGGTGGGTGGAAGTGGGTGGTTGTATGTGGCAGAAAGGTGAAAAGAAATTTTTCTGTCCTTTTTTAAGTCATAAGGACTTCCGAAAAGATCTCAAAATTTCTGAAATGATCTAAAAAATTCTAAAATGAGCGCAAACTGTTATTATCGACTTAGAATGTTCGAGAGAGTTCTAAAAATTTCTTGAGTGATCTAGAAAGTTTGAAAAAGTGTACATCTACGTTTCAAAGTTATGTACATACATCTAAATATTCTAATGTTCTGGTACTAGGAATTTCGATGTTCGATGATATATAAATCAACATTCAGTGACTTTTTGTCAGTTAAATTGTGTTTGCAGTCGAGTGAAGATCAATTGGAAACAAGAGCGAACAGTGACCACAAAAATTTAGGTGATTTTGACAAATGAAAAAGATCAGACTATTTGAATGTTCTAGAATGTTCTAATACTAGAAATTTCGATGTCTGATGGTATATAAACCGAAATTCAGTGAGGTTTCGTCAGTTAAATTGTGTTTGCAGTCGAGTGAAGATCAATTGGAAACAGGAGCGAACAGTGACCAAAAAAATTGAAATGTTTAATGGCCGAATAAGTCTCTCAATATCTACGTTATCTATGATATAAATCTATAATATCTACGTTAAAAAATAGATCCTTACATAGTTTTTATACCATTAAACATGTGATGTATTTTAACCCGAGCAACACCGGGTTTCACAGCTAGTTATTAATATTCGAGTGTAAAATGTTTGTATTTTCAATTTCGATCAAATGATTAGAATTGATGCAATGCTCTGTGAGGCCTGTTTTATTAAGTTTTTTATTTATTAAATAATAATAATGTTCTTTCAAACTGGTTACAATAGCTCTCCCACTTTTTCCGATGTAAATTGTATCACAATCATTGCAATGAATTTTGTAAATACCACTTTTTGCTTCGGGTGGTTGAGATGGTTTATTTTTAACTACAGGTGCTTTTAAGTTATTTTTATTCGTTTCAATAGCTTTGAGATTAAATTTTGATAATATATTTTTAAACTTATAGCTAACATTGTGTATGAATTTAATGGAGAAAAAATCCGAGATGGGTGAAATATCCGAGTTGGTATTGTAAATTAGACTTAAAACTTTTTTGTTGAGTTTTTTATTGATAAGGTCGATGATGGTCGTATTATAACCATTGTTTCTGGCTATTAATTTGATAGTGTTGATCTCTTTTAAATAATTATCTTTTGATAATGGTACATTGATGAGGTGGTTAGTCATTGAATGAAATGCTTGTATTTGGTTTGTATTGGATGTGCTGAACATTTTCAAGAAAAGGTAGTGTCTTGGTTTTATTGGCTATGCCTCTACGACTGTTGATCGTAAGCCAAACAGCTGAACAATCCCTCAGATTCCTTCAGATAACTTATAATTGACACATAAATAGCTATTTGCATATAAATATAACGATAAATGGTTACTATTTGTAAGGGTTGTTACTAATAATATGACTGAGTCATTTGATCAATAACGATTCGACCTAAGCAACGAACTGCAATTATGTTATTAGCAATTGATCAGTCACGACTTAATCTTTCCGAAATCACCTCTGAAAATGACCTTATCTAGAAAAGAGAAACGTCTGACAAAGCCTGATTCTCTTGGTTAAACCAAATTACTTCAGTTTAATAAATAAATACCCATTATTTATAAACAGTTAAGAACATGAAGAAATATAATTTGAAATTCATTACGTTTAACCGTCCGTTTAATAATATTTTATTATTACAAGAACAACAAAGCAACAGAAACGTTATACACATGTAAATGCTACATAAACAATAAGACGTTCGAGGAACGATTGAATACGAAGTTTTATAATTAAAACTGGAAGCAAATTACCTATTTCATTCAAAGAATGGAATAAGTAATAACGTTTTGAAAAAGTAATAATAATAGTAATCAATACGTAAAGTCCACAGATATAATTTAAATTCTTTACCCAAACAAAAGAATGCTCGGAAAATCCGGACGATAAAAGGAATTAAAAATGAGACGTCTTTGTTATTAGAATATAAAAGGGGAATAAACTGTTCTAATAATTGCATTAGGGAGGCATATTCTTGATATTCCACAGAAAATTTCCAAATGTTTAATGTGTACAAGTGGAATACTTAATTAGAGATATTACGTGTCAAATTGCTTATTTATTTCTTTATCGTTGATAGTTTAGAATGTTCCTTTGTGAAAGAAACTACATTTGTTTTAAATGTTTCATCATCATCCATACGTATAGAATAAATATATGCACAATAGAAAGTCAAATTTCATGTTCCACAATAATGAGCGGCGATCTTAGTCATTTGATGTGTGGCTAACGTAATAGAACTGCCAGTAATAATCGGTTGCCCTCTTTTATTGTTGGGAATATCTATGGCATCATTTAAATGAAACACTTTTGGCAGTAGTTTGCCCAAATAAGGTTTAAACGTCTTGAAAGTTTTATTACCATAGTAATTTACACTGTAGCTAGGCTTTAAACTTAATGTAAGCATTAACGTGGTCAGTAGACTTAAAAATTTGGAAACCCTCGACTCAGAGCTTTATATCTCGTCTTTGGCTATGGATATTTTGAAAGCCTTCAAACAAACGAAGGGTGTTTTAAAATACAAATTTTTGGAAATGGATGGAAGTAAGTATGTACTTACCTACGTAAAGGTCATCGGTCTTATCAAAGTATTAAAATTAATGATATATAAACTTTTTTCGGTGCACTTGTGAAATATTTTTACAAATCTTAATTGCATGAAATAAAACAAATGGTTATGTTTTACCAATTTATTAGTCTAATTCGACATTTGTTTCGGTAGTAACTACCAATATCAAGAGTATTACGTAATAAATTTTACAAAGGTTGTTAACAAATTTATAAGTTATAAATGTCACCTATATAGGACGAGTGGGGAGTTCACTGAGTCCAATTCTGTTTGGCTGTTGACTAGGTTAAGATTTTGGAATTTTGCTTTTTTAATTTTAAGGTTTTCTAATAGTGTGAGTTTTTTGCTTTTACATACATTGGAATGCAAAACTTTAACTTTATTCAAGTCGATGTTATGATTACTAATATAGCAATGCTCGGAAAATCCTGCTTTTCTATCTTTTTTATTAATGCTTGCTATATGTTCTTTTAAGCGCGTGTTTATAGCTCTCCCACTTTGACCTATATAGGTGGCATCACAAGAATTACAAAATAACTGATATATAAGTACTACTTTTTTCTTTAATATCTTTCTTAGGTTTGTTATTTACTAAGAGGCTTATTATTGTTTTTATGTTGGTTTCTATTGCATAAATATTGAATTTTTTTAATCAATTTTTTAATTTAAACGAAACATTATGAATAAAATTAAGGGAACGATATTTTTAAAAGTCTATTTAATTTCGAGGCTGTTATTGTATAAGTTTTATGAATCCCTAATCAAGCGTAAAAAACAAAAGATTATTTCAAAAAACTTATATAATAACAGCCTCGAAATTAAAACAGACTTTCAAAAATATTGTACAGAATTGGACTTAGTGAAGTCACCACTCCTCCTATACAGCTGACAATTATAACTTATAAATTTGTTAACCACCTTTTTAAACTTCAGTACCTAATACTTTTGATAATGGTAGTTAGGTACTACCGAAACAAATTTGTCGAGTTAGACTAATAAATTGGTGAAATATAACCATTTGTTTTATTTCATTTTCATTTATTTTATTTCTAAAATTAATGATTCGCTTTTGACTCAATAAAAGAGTAACCAAATGAAAAATGGTTTTCATGAGTCTTGGACTCTGGGAATTAATAAAGCATACAGTGTTGCCCAAATGTTTAAAATTGAAGACGGGAAGTTCTAATACTCAAGTCCTTGAAAAATCTTGCTTACTGCATGTTTGATCAAGTGAACGTATGTAGGTACCTAAAAGTCTTTTAATTTTCAAAACTGTCAAAACTAAAATTCGCTGTTGACTCAATAACAAATTAACCAACTGGAATGTAATTTGCATGAATGTATGCATTTGAGATACAATGGAGGACTAAGTGTGGTTTTTAGGCTTTTAAAATTTGAAAACCCATGACATGAAGTCTTACATTTCGCCTTTTATTTTAAGAAATTTATAGATATTGCGAACCATGAATGATTTTCAACGAACAAGAGGTACCTTTATTTGTTCTTAGATTGAAATTTTTAGAAAAACCTTGCTATTTACTTTTTTGATTCTGTGGAGCTACGTATAAGTCACAGGGTTTCCAAAAGTACCCCAATTAATGATTTGCTGTTGACTTACTGATACAAATAATTATTTAAAATGTGGTTTGTATGAATAGTGGCATCTGGTAATTAATAGAGGACTCAGTGTTGCCCATGCTTAAGACCCCACAATGGGAGTCTTACATTTCGTCTCTTATTTTAAGAAAGTTTTGGAGATTACGACCCACGAAACTTTCCAATACATTGGTATTTTTGTCGTTTTAGAACTCCAATCTTTGGAAAAATGTTGCCCTATGTATTTTTGACGAAGTGGAGGTACCTAAAATAATTGTTGAACCTATCAAAATATATGATTCCCAAATGACAAACTGGAATGTGGTTTGCATGAATGTTGGCTCTTTTGGTAATTAATGGAGAACTCGCTGTAGTCCTTAGGCCTTTAAAGTTTTTAGATTCTTGCCTTGAGGTCTTACATTTCGTCTTTTATTTTAAGAAACTTATAGATTGTGCGATCCATGAATGCTTTTCAAAAAACGGGAGGTATCATTATCCGTTCTAAGACTAAAACCTTTAAAAAACCTTACACATTATATTTTTGATTCTGTGGAGGTGTGTATGTTACAGGGCTTCCAAAAATACCAAAATTAATGTCACTTACTGAAAGCTTAATTAATTGAAACGTGGTTTGCATGATTGTGGAGCCTTCATAATTCATAGAGTACTCAGTGTGATCCTTAGACTTTTAAGATTTGAAGACCCTTATATTGGAAGCTTAGATACTTACAGTAGTTTTAATCAGGTAGATGTACGTATAATTCTCTAAGTTTCCGAAACTACCAAAGTTAATATTTCCCTGTAAACCCAACAGCAAATTAAGTAAGTCTTTGAAATGTAGTTTGTATGAATATTGGCATTTGGGAATTAATGGAAGACTCTGTCAACTTTAGGTTTAAGAGATTGAAAACCTCCAACTTAGTGCCTCAAATTTCATTGAGGCTTTCCAACTATATCTCCATCCGTTTTAAAAAGTAAATTTTTTGGAAAAACCTTGTCACTATATTTTTGGTCTTGTGGAAGTCAGAGGGTTTTGAAAACTACCAAAATTAACGATTGGCTGTTGATTCAATAAAAAATTAACTAATTGGAAAGTGGTTTGCATGTGTATTGGCCAGAGGGCGATTAACATATTTCAGATGGTACGAACGGACGTGAATGTCGGCTCTGCTTCTGCCACAGATACACCGGACCGCCTTGGGCTTGTAAACCACCAACACAACCATAACAACAGCAACAACAACAACAACAACGAAACGTAGCGATTCGCAGACACTTTTAGTCATTCTATGGCGAGCAGCAATTAGCCGGTAAACAAATAATGAATGATTCATAAATAAAACGGCGGCGGTGCTCTAAGGAAGTTGTGCGCTTAAGTTCGAAATGTGGCCAGGATACCATCCTGCCCGTTGTTGAACTGGACGGTTGCGTTAATGCATAATAAATACTCGGTTTCCAATTATAAACCTTCAGACGCGTCAGTTCATTTGCATCGGTGATAATATTTCAAATATTTGTACGAACGTTAATTGTTGTGCATTATGCGTAGGTGTTCGCGAGCTTGTTACTGGGTAGCAAGAGCCTCACTCGGTGATTTAACTCCAGCGAAGACCGGAGCAATTTTCCTCTGAATGATTGCTTTAATCTATCGCACCGAAGAAGCTTATCATCATAAACATCGTGTGGAATTGCAGCTAAAGAATTCGTCATTACGATTCGAATTTACAACGGTCATTTGTAGAAGATTCTTATAATCTCATCCCAATACTACAAACACTATTTGATAAGTTATTTTAAATTTACGATTAGAAGTGACTTCCTCAAGTTTTTATTCAATGCTGATTCTTCCAAATTATGACGGGATTAAAGTGTTTTGCTTAACAATATTACTTTAAAGCTGAATACATTTTATGAGAGTGATTCAATTCAATTATAATATTCTTCCTAATTTAGAAGATTTTTCTATATTTAGATCATCCTGAATTAATATTCAAAGAATAAGCATAATTATAAAAGACACAACTCAATAAAAAACTTTTTTTGCGTCTATTATCTTTTTATTTCTCGAGTTTTCTTATTCCACCGTAAACTAGTTTCTGTGTTTAATTTTAATCGCTCGTCCTATCGCCCTAGAGGAGTTGATAAACTTCGATATGCGGAAAAATTATCGAGTTTAAAACCAATAAATACACTATTAGACTAGTTTTCGATATAAATACCAATCAGTACTGCAAAGAAGTCTTAACTGCACTTATCACTCAAAGAACAGCAGAATTGAAAGAGGATAAAAAAAGGAATCGATTGAAAAAAAAAATGGTAGGTGCCATTTAAAAAAACCAAGTTATTCGTGTTTAAAGTTTTTACATTTTAGAATTTTATTTTGAACGCCTTGTATAAATTATTTAGTTCAATTTTGTCAAGGCGTTAGTCGTATTTTGTGGAAATTATGATTTTTTATAATTTGGGTTACGGTAGCGATTTTTTTTCTATAAATTAAATTAACTCAGAAACCGATCGTCATAGATGTACAAGTTGGTCATCAAACTTACCTTAGAATTACACGTTTTATTCGAATTCAGTGTAAAAAAAAATATACTATTCCATTTAAAATAACGAAGTAGATGTCGATTTCCGGTATAACCGGATGGAAATCGACTTGAAAATATTTTTAAAAGAAGCGGCATAAACAATAATCAAATGAGCCGAAGTTTCAGAATTAAATTCCTACTACTAATTCATATATTTCTAATAGTCCATCAACTTGAAAAACCCTGTATATTGGCATTATTGCGTCTATTATTTAATAAATATTTTTTGACTGTTTAAATCGAAAAGTTAAAAGAAGCTTCACTTATTATAAATAAATTTTGCTTTTGCACTTAACATAATGATACATAAATAGATGCTTTAAGGGGATAACGGCGTTTAGTACGCAAGAGGAGTTGCTTTTTGATAAGCTGGCCTTATTTAAATAACACCGTAGACATTTTTAACATTTATTCATTAATGGTAACAAAAGTACTTTTTCTTCCTTTGTTTATGAGTTAATTTCTGATGTATATTTACTGCAACATTTGAATTAATTTACAAAGACGGCAAGGTGTTAATAAATGACCATGTTTCTTATCACATCACTTCAACACAATGAAATTTTTAGTGGAATAAAAGTTCTGATTTTTTCCTTCCGTGCGTGCTTTCTGTTTGAAATAACAATGTACAATGTTTAACAATATTACAATTGGACATGTACGCCCTTCGAAATTGCAATTATAAAAAATGGAGTCTGCTGTTATAAACATTAACGTAGAAATATCAAACGATTTTTGGAAAATACACAAATCAATAATGCAATAACTTACGAACCATCAACATTCAAATAATAACAAATACAGTTATTTTGATGAGAAATGACCTCCTCTACTACCTCATTTCGTTTGGACGTTGATTAATGAGACACTCTGTATAACTGAATAAAAAAAGGGAATTTGAAATTTCGTTCTACTCATTATAAAACCAAACTTTATTATATAGAAATATGTTTTCTTACGTTAGTTAGCCATAAGAAATTTAAATTATACGGACACAACCCAGACTCAAAATTTGTGTTGACTTGTGAGTTTTGCAAAATTGTCTACGTATAAAATGGATGAAGGCTCATTTCCGTAAATTGAGGATTTAAGGTTATAAATCAAATTATCTCTGTATTCCTAGATTGCAACATTGTGTTTTAGACTATAAGCACATCTGTATTGCCAGAGACAAATTTCAAAGTCCAAAAATGCATATTAACTGTATGTTTATTTTTAGTCTCAATCCTCTTTTGAATTCGTACTGGAGTTCGACTCTGTGTCCTCAATTACTCCTAAATCATTCTTTTTAAGACTTAATATTCAAATATTTCACAAACTTTGGTACAATAATCGTCTACATATGTGTTTTTCTGTTTCAAATACCCACAATAGAAGTTCTGAATCTTTAGAAAATCCATCACATATTTTAACAAAACGAAATTTCTAGTTCCAAAAAGAAACGTCGCCATTGATTAGTTATGACATTTGACTTGTTCGTGAGAAGATGAAAATGTAACTTAGGGTCTCGGCCAATTAATAAAAACGTTTAAAAAATGCCCCCGGTGCATGTGATGCTAGAAGGAGAAGAAGGCGGCTGGGGAACGTCGGGATGCGGCCTTTTTTCTTCTTCACACGAGGGTCGATTGAGCGAACGATTTCTTAATATATGTTAACCGATAAAAGAACATGATCAATTGGCGCCTTACACGCGATCCTTTCCGACTTGTTCGTTGCATGTTCGCGGATACCACCATAGATCCTCACACTTGCACACTCTAATCAATGAACTCAATGCAATAAAGGAATGAGCATTCAAACGTTAACTAAAGTAATTGAGATTTTTGAATTTTCATTAGCAAAAGGTAATTGCCAATCAATATTTAAGTTAAGGGGGCATAATTTTACATTCTCTTCAGGTTTTAATATTTCTACAAGCTTTTCTTCTATGGCCGCTAATTATTGTAATTTATAAAACGTCACAATTATTTATTTTATACAGGGGTTTTCAAGTTGCTGGCCTATTAGAAGTATATAAATTAGTAGACGAAATTAAATTCCGGAACTTGGGCTTATTTGGTTATTGTTTATGCCGCTTCTTTTAAAAATATTTTCAAGTTCGATTATCATCCAGTTATACCGGAAGTCGACACCAGCTTTGTTATTTTAAATGGAATGATATATTTTTTTACGCTGAATTCGAATAAAACGTGTAATTCTATGGTAAGTTTGATAACCAACGTGTACACCTATGACGATCGGTTTCTGAGTTAATTTAATTTATAAAAAAAAAATCATTGACTTCATTTTGCATTGATTGCCGTTAGTTGCCATTTTTCCAAGGCACACCTTTTTATGCGAAAAATATTAAAATTAGCTATTTTAAGTAATGCCTAATTCATAATTACTACAAAATTTTCAAATAAATCAATAGGAAGTATCCATATAAGTCTAAAGAAGATAAAAAAGGGATCGATTAAAAAAATAAAAAATGGTAGGTGTCATTTGAAAAAACGAAGTTATTCGTGTTTGAAGTTCTTAAACTTTAGAATTTTATTTTGAACGCCCTGTACAAATTATTTAGTTCAATTTTGTTAAGGCGTTAGCACTAATATTCAGCTATTGCTAGTAAAAATTTTAACACTGAGTCGTATTTTGTGGAAATTATGATTTTTTATAATTTGGGTTACGGTAGCGATTTTTTTCTATAAATTAAATTAACTCAGAAACCGATCGTCATAGGTGTACAAGTTGGTTATCAAACTTACCTTAGAATTACACGTTTTATTCGAATTCAGCCTAAAAAATATACCATTCCATTTAAAATAACAAAGTTGGTGTCGACTTCCGGTATAACCGGATGTAAATCGAACTTGAAAATATTTTTAAAAGAAGCGGCATAAACAATAACCAAATGAGCCCCTTTCAGAATTGAATCCATTCTACTAATTCATATACTTCTAATAGCCCATCAGCTTGAAAACCCCTGTATATTAATAGCCACTTACTCACAATTTATTTATTTTTTCTAAATGGAACAAAACTTGCTTGTCTAGCTTTTATTAACTTTACCTACATACCTACGTACATAATTCGATTGACGTGATAAAATGCATCACTTGTAGCCTTTAAGGATGGTTTACACTACACCGTTTCGGATCCGTGTGATGCTGACAGTAGTCAGTATGGGCTCTCAACTTCCAGCTTACTGCTGCTGTTTAGGTTAGGTTAGGTTGACCTAAAGGAATAAACCCAAATCGGGTCTAATCGTGTGGGTGATACGACAAACTTTCAAGCTCTTTTTTTTTTTCATTAGATACCTATATTAGACAGATATATAGTTTCGATTTTTGTTAAATATTTTCGTAAGTAGTAAAAAAAGCAATGGGAAGTTTCACTAAAAAAAAGTTGTCAACCTTTTCAGTTCATTATCAATCTGTAAACAATTTTTTTTTTCTTGATAAGGTTGATGAAGTAGACATGAATTTCCAGCTATTCTAAAAACTGTAAGGTGATAAATTTGACAAAATGGATAACGACTGAAATTTATAATTAATACGTAACTGTTGCAAAAATAAGATTCGAGTATCACAATTCTACGTAAAATAAAATAATTCTTCCATATTATTTGTAGTAAGACATTTTTATTTTACTTTTTATTTGAATCTAGTGACATTTAACTATAGTGTCGTACTTAGTGGTTTGATATCTTGAGTGCTTTAGATTACCCCTCGATGTTCTTAGTACTTTAATCATTCATGGTGTTTGTATCTCAATTGTATTCAAGGTCAAAGGTAAAAAAAAATTTCAGCAAAACGGTAAGTTTTATCATAAAAATACTTCAGACAAAAATTGTAGATCATAAAATTATCTATAAAATATGTACCCATATTTTTTTCCTAAGACCCACCGTTTCTGAGATATCAGGTAAAATAAACCCAGTCCCTTATTTTATACGCCAGTGTAACCTCGAGAAAAATCTGTCTCCTGTTCAATTGTATGCGTGGCTAGGATCACATTCCTGCTTTATGTCAGTGTGCCTAATAAATGAAATACTGTTAGTCTCAGGGTTGCCAGATTGGGGGATTTTCCCCGAAAAATAGGAGATTTTTTTCCTTTGGGGTATTTATTGGGGATATATTTTTCAGGGGAATTCTTCTGGGGAAATATTTTCCTGTACAATCTTTTTTCTATTTGCACTAATTATTTTCTAGTTGTTGGGGATTTATTTGTCACTTAACTTATTTTGGGGTATTTTAGAGATACATATTTTATAGATAATTTTATGATCTACAAGTTTTGTCTGGGGTAATTTTATGATAAAAATTACCGTTTTTCTGAAAATCGCGAAAAACTCATTTTTTTGACCTTTAACCTTGAATAAAATTATTTTCATACAGGGGAAAGATGGGGAACTTTCAAATTTTATTTTTAACCATATTTTAAACAATCTCACTGATTTTCGGCTTGGTGGGAATTTATGCAGCTTTACTCTTATTGTTTGGTCTAATTTGACCGGACTAAACCAGGTTTAGATCAAGTATTTGTATTCATTTGCACACTTCACGTTTCAGTTAATTTAAAATTTTCGTTGATTGAAATGTTTGAACAGCGGTCTTTCGATTCATAATTTTATTTGACTTAACCTTACTTATTCTAACTTAATTTAACCTAACCTAACCCAACATATTCCGGACTAATCCCCAAAATAATCTTACGTATTTTTATTTCAATTGCAGATAGACATGATACTAGGTCAGTTTCTGTTTTTTCAAAAGTCCCTGATCATTTTCATTAAGGGTACAGATACCTCATCTAATATCTGTATTTAAATAGAAAAGACTTTCTTGATCGTTCAATTATTTTATACTATAAAATTTTACAATATTCATGGAAAATAACAGTAATTTATTAGATTTATCCAACCAAGTTTTAAACCACCCGTTAAGAGACTTTGTGATACCTTCCAGAAGTTATAGTCATATCGTTTTCGTTCGAAATTTGCGTGGATTCAAGTGTTCAAGTAGTTGTCCTCCGATTCGTACATTTAATATAACCCTACTAATCTAACATCATCTAAACTCTGTATCACGTCAAGTGGCGGTTGAAGAAATAAAACTTTTAAAAGATTTATGACCTTATTTTGCCGAATGACTGACATCAGCATTAAGCAAGAGGACGGTCCGGTTTTTATTACGTAACAATTTTAAGGGACAAGAATCCTTATTTAGTCTCTATTAGCAACTTAGATACGATACAAATATGTTGCAGAACTACTTGTTTTCTTCGATAAAATAGAACACTGGCATTGCAGTGCCAGGTTTGGTTTTACCCCTTTAAATCCGGAATTGCCTGAGATGTCACAAAGAAGCTGATACTTGAAAACAACAGTATAATAAAAGTACAAGCTGTTTTGATTTTTATAGGCACAAGTGCTTAACAGATTACAAAACGTGTTTCGATTGAATTATATCATACATAATATGGTAAGAGAGACTTTTTGGCAGTTTTATTGCCTGAGCCGCCACTTTACGTGATACGGAGTTTAGATTAACCTTTGGCGAATCATAATGTTGCCTATTTGATTTGTCCAATCATGTTTTACAGTGTTACAGATGAAGATCATGTTTTTCTTTCACCTTTATATTTTATGTTCATATTTATAACTTAATTATTCATTAGGTGACTTTGTTATTATAGAAGTTGTGCTCATATCCTTGTTGTTCAAAATTCGTATCGATTCAATGTTCGAACAGTTGTCTTCCGATGGAATATATCGTCCATCTTTTTTCTAAGATCATTGATTGCCAAGGCGTTGTGTAAGGTCGCTGCAAGGGTAATGACAGGGTATACTAATTTGTCAGCATAATTGGTGTGTTGGCGGCTAGCCCGGTCTGGAAGGCGGGTTTTAATTGTCAGCTTCGCGGCGGCAGCGTTAATTGCTTACAACCGACGGGCAACCACAATCAACTACACATTTTTTTTTAAATGTACTCTCACGTCCAAAAAAAGTGAATTCAAGAAACATCCATCACTCCAAACAATAGAAACGAAATCGATATAAATACATCAAGAATCAGAATATGAGTCTGTTGAATTTTAATAGATGTACTTTAACGAATAGTTATATCTAGGTGCCTATTGAAATAATTTGAGTGTTTTTGTCTATATTGATCAAGTTCATTTCAAACGATTAAAAAATTGTCATTAATGTTAATCTAAATGGTTTTGTCCACTGTTCGATCAAAGATCAAGATGCAACTAAAAAAGTGGAATTGAATTCGTTAGACAATTTATTTGTGCAGAATGGTACTGACATAGGTATATCGCTATACCAGCAGGTAGATGCCCATATTCCTACCTACCTATCCACCTTGCCAACCAACCCACCTCGGATACATCGTCTTCTTTATTTCGACAGGAACCACACTTCGTTTTCTTGTTTTGCTTCTTGTTATTGTTTACTCTACGTTCATGTTCGTTTCAGCTGGCGCTATTATTCTCTCTCCGGCTTCGGCCAAGTCATTTATAAACAAAACCAAGAGTGCCAGGTCATTTATAAATATTGCTATTAATTAGGGGCATTATTAGCTAAGATCATGTCAGGCATACCGTCGTCAACTCCGACAATTTTTGTGATTATTAAAAGAAAGCCCAACAAACAAAATTCTTAGTTACAAATTTTTTATTTATTGTAAAACCATAATGATTATTATAATTCGCCAAGACAGTGGTGGCTTCCACAGGTGGAAAAATAATATATTACCAACTGTGCTGGCGAAATAATTATTGTGGCTTTACAATAAATGTATGTTATCGTGGAGTAAAATGGAATTTAAGCCTCCTCAGAATTAATTTTTTTGCTAAGTTAAGACATTGATGTCTTATAAATTATCAAAAACTAGCCATGCCCGTGACTTCGTCCGCGTGAAATAGTGACTTTCGGCAGCATTTAAAATTTTTTTCTTCTATATTTTTATTTTCTGGGCCGTAAGCTTTTTTGCCGACGTCATTACACAAAAACTTTCATTCCTTATTTTTGCCCCCTTTAGGGTCAAATTTTTACAAATTTTAAATGTCGTATTTATATCTAATCAAAAGCCTAAAAAATAAGTTTCAAGCCTCTAGCTTTATATCTACTTATCTATCTCTGTACCAAATTCTCATTTAAATTGGTTTAGTTTGGGCGTGATTGCGTAACACACAGACAGACAGAGTTACTTTCGCATTTATAATATTATAGATTAATATAGTTTAATTATAGTTTAAAATAGTTTATAAAGATTAGTATTCAACTATTTTTATTGATCCAAATAAACAAAACCTCTATAACTTTTTACACTTAATATTTTAATTTTCTGGGCCGTAAACTTTTTGGACGACGTCATTAAACAAAAACTTTCATCGGCTAATTTTATCCCCTTTGAGGTTAAATTTTTACAAACATTGAATGTCGTATTTATTTACATCCGAAATTCTATCTTTAAAAATTACGGAATTTCTGCACAAACTTTCTTATTTCAACCCCTTATAACCCTTTTTTCGCATTAAAAAGAAGCCTATGTCCTTTCTCAGGCTGTAGACTATCTCTGTACCAAATTTCATTTAAATCGGTTCAGTATTTTAGGCGAGATTGTGTAGCATACAGACAGAGTTACTTTCGCATTTATAATATTCCGCGAATTCATTTTCATCTATTTTCCCATGGGAATAAGATAATTTCCCGCAGTAAAACGTAGCCTATGTGTTAATCCAGGGTGTCAGATAACTCCATACCAAATTTTATTAAAATCGCTTCAGCCGTTTAGATGTGAAGAAGTAACAAACATACACACACACAGACTCACAAACTTTCGCCTTTATAATATTAGTGTGATATTAACTGGATATGTGTTCAATGTTATCGTGCTAGTTTAATGTGAAGTTAATACAACATCATCAATATATTCATAAAAATCAACCAAAATAGCCCTTAAAAAGTCCAAAATTTGGGCATTTTCCAAATTAATATTTCCCATTTTGTAGTGCCATCAGCTTCACGGACATTACCGTTCTTCATGTTTCACAAAGTTCAGATTCCCAACGCTTTTCTCTGTTCAGTTCGAATACTTGGAAACATTTAATTGCAGATAATGGTAGCTTTCGTTTATATGCCCAGACACGACCAATCATGTTACAAGTTTGCCGGTAATCACCTGCTGATTTGAACAATTATTGTACCTACATATTTTCTCCGCGAAGAACACACACATTACGGTCCTGATAGTAAAAGTACGTACCCATATGTACCCACAGCATCCATAAAAGTTGTTATCTGTAGAAAACGTCGTTTTAATCCAACACGAAAAAAGTAGTTACAGAAAAGTTAAAAAGTGAGTGTCATGCGTTTTGAGTGTAGTGTTGTGTCACGCTTTTAAAAATGTAGGTAGAAACTCAACATATGTGACTGTCTCCCTTCTTCTGTTTTTGTATTTATTCATTAATGAATGAATCCCTTCGCACTATTGAGTATTTACTCTAAAATATATGTGTCTCGTATACAAACGATCAACTCTTGAAAGTAAAGTTTCTATACAACAGACATTAAGGTCGGAGTCGGCATTCAAAGAACGATTACATTTTCAGAAAGTAGAATTTGAAACATATGTCCCTTGTTTCTCCTGAGGATCGAGTTGCTTCTTAAGTACTGACCGAAGATTTGCGCATATAAACGACCACTGTGTGTGAAGTGAAGATCCATTTGCTGCTTCAATACTAACTCAAAATTTTTTGTTGTGTTGACACTATTGAAAAATTGTTCTCAAAAATAAGAATCCTGTTAGTGGCAAACTATCGTATATAGGCAACCACTTCTTGTAAAGTTAAGTCTATTATTATGGAGGTACAATAGTCAATACTAAAGGAGCGATTACATTTTTAAGAAAGTAGAATCTGAAATGTTTGTCACTGACCTCATTATTTCCTAAGGACCTTCTGGCGCTTTGAGTACTAACAGATGTTTGTGTTATTGCACAAATCAGAGTATCTCTATTATCTAATGGATTATTGAAAGTCTCTGCTTGTACGATTAAGTGCTTACTCTCAAAATTAGGAGTCTCGTTAGTAGTAGACTTGCGTATATAGAGGGTCGCCTCTTCTAAAGATAAGTCTCTATTAAGGAAACATAAAAATATGACTAAGCACTTAAGGAGCGATTCAATTCCAAAGATAGTAGATTCTCAAATATACATGGATTGAGGATCCACTCGATCTCATTGAGTAGTACCGACTCAGATTTTCGTATAAAGCATATTTGAGAGTATCTGTTTGTACGATTCAGTGTTTACTATCAAAACCAGGAATCTCGTTAGTGGTAGACTTGCATATATTAAGAACTATAACTTCTAAAGTTGTCTCTATTAAGGAGACACATAAGTCTCAGTCAGCAATCAGGAAGCTACATGAATTTCAGGAAAACACAGTAGATACTCACATACTTCGTTCTTTATGCATACAACCCACTACAACATCAAGTAAAGAAAACTAAATTTCTTATTCTATAATATGAAGTTTGTGTGAAATAGCAAGTTATCTCATTCTTTCTGGAATTAGACGTTGAAAATTGTAACTGTACATACTGGTGGGATGTGTGCATAATTTAAAAGATTTTAAAAGTAGATTGCAGAGGAACAGCGGCTGCTGTCGTAGGGACGTCGCCACCGACGCCTGGCGCCCGGCGTCGCCGTCGTCCTTCTCACTACCACGCTTGTATACGAATGCAAGACGAGGAGCAACGTAGACAGCGAGAAAAGAAGCGACGCTGACGTCGTCGCTTCAACGAAAGACGCCGACACACATGCGGGTAAAATAAGAAAGGGGCGGGTGGCAAGTGTAAATGACATCATTATAACTGCAAAGTGGTCGCTCTCGCGTCTCCCAGGCAACGGGGGACGGGGCGGTGTGGGACAGGGGTTCGTATTCGCTAATGGCATACATGACAAGGGGATGGATCGATTTTTTAAATTTACTCAAAGAATAAACAGCGTTCGGAGACGCGTCGCGTCCTTAACAAGGCACCTGGCTGCATCGGCCCTCTTCCCCGCCGCCCGTTCTCTCTATCACTCACTACCCTATACGACGACCACCCCGCACCCCCGACCATTCCCAACATCCCTTTTCCGAAGCTATTGTTCCGTTTCATCTGCCTTTCGCGAATACCAAATTTTGAATTTCGTCCCCACTGGCGTGAGATTTAAGAAAAAAAACTTGGAAAGCCTTTTAACGTTGATATTAAAAAGCTTTTCCGTAGTCGTTTTGAAGTAACACTGTGCAATGTTTTTTTATGTGTTTTCATAAAATCATGAGGGTGTTAATTTAGCATTTAAAAATACTTAATTTTTTTTTGATTGAGTTATTTATCATGATTTTAAGTTCTTTACAAAATTTACTTATACATTTGAGAGCAACACTTAAAAAAACCCAACTCACCAAAAAACGGGAATAATAATATGTATAATAATTAATTATCTTCACTCATAAATACGTCCATGCACCCAGAATCTCTGATCCATATTCAAAATTTGTAGTCAATGAAGTTATAGGAAGGAAAAAGGAATATTTTAATCGATTCTCATGCATTAAAACGAATAATTTAAATAATAAATCTCAAACAGTCTGTTGACTAATACGATTAAAATTCATTGTACAAAAACTAAATATTTTCGCTTTTGTACATATATTGTGACGTGTTCGGTCACAGAAAACACAATTAACAAAACAAAACAACGAGTTTATTTAATTACCAAAATTAATTTGACTACACTACAGTTTTGAACAAGTCCGCACAATTTATTTCACTAAAAGTCACTTTTTAATCGCCGTTCCGGTAGACACTATTTATCGCTCTCTATGAACACTATCGCCTCTATGGTTCGCCTGTATCGCCTATCGATCGCTTTGCATCAGCTGTTACTGTAAACTGTCAACTAACTCGGTGTGAGTGTCTCGTCCGCTTTTATAGTCTTCTCAGCCTTTTTCTAGGGTATTCTACAGCCGTCTAGTAATTCAATTGTTTTCCCATTGATCTTTGCTGGTGTTTTCTAGATGTATCAGGAAAGCCGAGAATATTCCTTATGTAATTAGGGAAGATGTTCATTAATTATGTTCACACCAACTTAATTGGCAAGTACTCGTAACACTGCCCCCTTCTTAGAATTGATCGTCCCGATCAATGTCTTGACCTTTGTAGGGCGCCAGGCGGTCCAAGTGTACAACTTTCATCTTGGCCTTTGGTCCTCTCTGAATACGGTAGACCACGTCATTCAGCCTTCTGACCACAGTGTAAGGTCCTTCCCAGGCTCGCTGTAGCTTCGGTGAGCGTCCTTTCCGACGGACAGGATTGTAAAGCCACACCTGGTCCCCTTCTCTGAATCCTGTGCTGTTGTCTCTCCGGTCGTACCTGGTCTTCATGCGGTCACTCCCTACTTGGATTTTGTTACGAACGGCTCTATGGATGGTATCGAGTCGTTCCTCTAGCTGCTGTGCGTAGTCGGTAGCCGAAGGTCGCCGATCTTCTGGGTGTCCAAACCGGATGTCTATCGGTAACTTCAGCTCTCTTCCAAATAAAATGCTGGCTGGTGTTCTGCCGGTGGTCTCATGAACCGCACTTCGATAGGCCAACAGGAACAAAGGTATGTGCTGGTCCCAGTCTGTCTGGTGATCGTTGACAACCATTTTCAAATTTGTTTCCAGCGTCGCGTTAAACCGTTCGACCATTCCGTCAGATTGTGGATGTAATGGAGTGGTCCTAGTTTTCTGTACTCCTAGCAGCTCACAGACTTCCCGGAATACCTTGGATTCGAAGTTCCGTCCCTGGTCAGAGTGGATCTCCATCGGAACTCCATACCGACTGATCCATTGGTTCACCAGCATTCCAGCGACCGTAGTAGCTTCTTGGTTTGGGATTGCGTACACTTCGGGCCATTTGCTAAAATAGTCCATCACTACCAAGATGTACTTATTGCCAGCAGCTGTTGTTGGGAATGGTCCTGCTACGTCCAGAGCTATTCTCTCAAATGGGGCACCAACATTGTACTGCTTCATTCGCCCTCGGCTTCGAGTCTGAGGTCCCTTGGCTGACGCACACGTTGGGCACTTCCTACACCAATTTTCGACGTCTCTTCTACACTTTAGCCAATAGAATCGCTCTCGCACCTTCTCCAACGTCTTTGTTACTCCGAAGTGTCCTCCACCAACACCTCCATGGACTTCTGTCAGCACCTCGTTGACTCTGTTCTTCGGGAGAACTACTTGATGTCGAATTTTAGTTCCGTCAGGGCTTTCCCACACTCTTTTTAGTACCCCATTCTCGACGATGAGCGAATCCCATAAGGCCCAATAGCTCTTCGTGATGGTACTCGTACTACTAACATCTGCCCAGGTAGGTCGTGCTGTTCCTGCCTTTTTCCACCGCAGTATCGGTTTAATGTCTTCGTCGTTATCTTGGTCTTTCGCCAGGTCTTCGTTCTGCCAGTGTTCTTCAGGTTCCACCATCGTCTGACAGATCCTTGCCAAGTTGACTGGTTCCTTCTTTTCGGCGGCCATGCAATGTTTGCAGTTCTTCGAGCATGGTCTTCGCGAAAGGGCATCAGCGTTACCATGTTGTTTTCCAGCACGATGCTCGATGCTGAAGTCGTATACTTGTAGCCGCTGTAGCCATCGAGCCAGTTGTCCTTCTGGGTTTTTAAATTGCAGCAGCCATTTCAGGGACGCATGGTCTGTCCTTAGCAGGAATTTTCGTCCGTAGAGATACTTATGGAAATGTTCGAGAGTTTTGACGACTGCCAGAAATTCTCTACGGGTCACGCAATAGTTTCGCTCCGGCTTTGACAGTGCCTTACTGAAGTAGCCAATGACTTTTTCTTTTCCTTCCTGCATCTGCGACAGTACACCACCAATTCCTACATTGCTGGCATCCGTATCGACAATGAAGTCTGTGTCGAACTGTGGGTACGTCAGTATTGGGGCTTGAGAAAGTGTAGACTTCAGTGTTTCAAAAGCTTGCTGACATCGTTCTGACCATTGGAAAGGGATACCATCCTCTGTTAACTTGTGGAGCGGTCGAGCTATATCTGCAAATCCCTTTACGAATCGTCGGTAATAGGAACACAGCCCCAAAAAGCTTCTCAAGTCGTGTTGGTTCTTCGGGACAGGCCAACTTCTCACAGCTTCAGTCTTGTCAGGATCAGTTCTTATTCCTTCTGAGGTGATAACGTGGCCAAGATATTTCACCTCCTTACAAAACAGATGGCATTTCTTGGGACTGAGTTTCAACTTGGCTGCTGAAAGCTTCTTGATCACTTCTTCGACATTCTGGAGGTGGTCTTCGAATGTCTTTCCCAGTACTATCACGTCGTCTAGGTACACCAGACAAACCTTCCAATTGAGCCCTTGTAGCACATTTTCCATAAGTCGCTCGAAGGTGGCGGGAGCGTTACATAGTCCAAATGGCATAACGTTAAAGTGCCACAGCCCGTAACCAGTCGTGAATGCGGTCTTCTGCTTGTCTTCTGGATCCAGTTCCACTTGCCAGTATCCACTCTTCAAATCTAACGTTGAAAACCATTTGGCACCAACCAAGCTGTCAAGGGTGTCGTCGATTCTGGGTAAGGGATAGCTGTCCTTTAAAGTTACGTCGTTGAGCTTCCTGTAGTCAACGCAGAACCTGGTCGATCCATCCTTCTTCCTAACCAACACTATCGGCGAAGCCCAAGCACTTTGTGATGGTTCGATTACCCCCTGTTCTTCCATGTTCTTCACCAGGTTGTTGACTTCTTCTTGCTTAGCCCATGGAACTCTTCTAGATGGTTGTTTAATAGGACGAGCTGATCCCGTGTCTATACGGTGGTATGTCAGATTCGTTCCCCTCAAAGTCGTTGTCAGAGAGGGCGAAGACGTTTTGATACTTGCTGAGCAGTTCTTCGAACTTTCTACTTTGGTCGCTGTTAAGGTTTGTGGCCGAACGCTGCACTAAGTCTCGAAGAACGGTTGGAAGCGGTTCGCTCTCTGCCATTGAGGATTCAGCTTCGACTTCGCATTGGAGGATGGACACCACGGGTTCAAGGACTCCTACTTCCATTCCTTTACACACTTTCTGCTCGAAGTCCTTCAAATTGACCACTCTGACAGATGCGTTCGGCGTCCCAGTTCGAATTAATGTTCGTCCTATCAGTATGGCTTTCTGTGTCAAGTCCGGGTTTTTGGCTTCTACTATCCCCACCAAACCATCCGCACCTTCGCCGTCGATGTTTATTTTGAGAACTACCTCGGATCTAGCAGGTAGTAATCGGTCTTCTGCTACGATGACCTTTCGAAGACCGTACTCTTTGGTGGGGTTTGTCATCACCAACTCTTCCTTGCCGATGCGTAAAATGCCGGAGCCCAAATCCAGATTAATTTTGTTTCGTTCAAGAAGATCCAATCCAATGATCACGTCGTCGGCGACATCAGCTACCAGTGCCCTGTGTCGAAGGCATACTTCTCCCAATTTCAATTCGATATCGCATTCTCCTCTAATCGGCGCTGTTTCTCCGGTAACCGTGGTCAAACGTAGCTTCCTCTGCAGGGGACGGATTCTCCACTCGTTAACGATGTTCGGCCGGATTATGGTCTTAGAAGCTCCCGTATCGACCACCATTCTAACCTTCTTGTTGTTGATGTGACCTTCGACGAATAAGGACTTGCTTCCGTTTAGTTGGGAAACGACGATTTCGGCTGGGGATTGGTGGGGAGAAGCCAACTTGCGCCCCTCAAAGTTGGCTGATCTTAGTTTCCCGACTGCTGTCGGTCCGCACGGCGTTCTTCGGCCGGGCAGTCTCGCCGTAAATGTCCGTGCCTTCCACATTCCCAGCACCTTGGTCTTCCTTTGTTTTGGCCACAGTCTCGGGAAAAGTGACCGACCTTCCCGCATTCCCAACATTTGGCCGATTCTCTCTTGTCGTTGATGGTAGTCTTCTTGACAGTTTCGACGCATTCTTTAATCAGCCTCGTAACTTCATTCTTGTATTCGTCGTCTTCAACAGCTGTTTGGCGTACACGCACGTGGCCCTTGGAAGCTTGTTTTGCAGCTTCAAATTCTAAGGCGTGCGCCAGTGCGTCACTCGCAGTCTTATGGCGGGCCAAACGAAGAACTTGCTGTAAGTCGGTGTCCCTCACGCCATCGACGAATGTTTGGACTGCTAGCTGGTCTGCGAAGTCCTGCGGAGCGGTAGGATAGGCCAATCTAACTAGACGTTCCACATCGGCCTCGAACTCCTGTAGATTTTCTGATGTCCTCTGATTGCGACACTTTAGTTGGGTTTGGTACACTTGTTGTAAATGTTTGTCGCCATATCTCATTTCAAGTCGCTCTAGCAGCGCAGAGAAGTCTCGTTGTTGGCGCTCTGGAATACCTTGAAGGACATCCAATGCTTCTCCTCGCAGAGCTACGACCAGCGCCGTTGCTTTCTCAAAATCGTTCCAGTTGTTTGCTTCTGCCGCTGCCTCGAACTGTCGTTTGTATACAGACCAGCAAACTTTTCCGTCGAAAGTCGGTGGTTTAATTCTAATCGTCTTCGCAGTGTCTTCGGACTTTACTTCACTTGCCGGTTTTGTGTTCTCGAACTTCTGTCTCATCTTCTCTATTTCCTTTTGTACTTCTTCTTTCAACTCATCTCTTAGCTTTTCTTGTCGTATCTCCAATTCTTGTCGTACTTCCTGTAACTCTTCTTTTAATCCTTCTTGCTCAATTTTTATTGTCCTTATATCTTCGACTAATTTCTCTTGAACTGCCTTAATTTCTTCTTTGCTTGCTTTAATTTCTTCCTTCATTTCTTCTTGTGCTAATTTCATTTCGTCCTGTCCAGCTTCCATTTTATTTTTCAATTCTTCCTGTCCAGCTTCCATTTTATTCTTCAATTCTTCCTTCATTTCTTCCTGGCCTGCCTTCATTTCTTCCTGGCCTGCCTTCATTTCTTCCTGGCCTGCCTTCATTGCCTTCATCATTTCCATTAAAGCCTTTATTTGTTCTTCCATTATCGCTGATTGTTTTCTTGTTACTGGCATAAGGCTTCAAAATTCTTCTTCACTTCGGATCTCTGCTACGATCTGTCGCACTAACTTTCTTCGGGAATCTTCAATTCCCTTACTATCCCACTCCTGACACCAAATGTGACGTGTTCGGTCACAGAAAACACAATCAACAAAACAAAACAACGAGTTTATTTAATTACCAAAATTAATTTGACTACACTACAGTTATGAACAAGTCCGCACAATTTATTTCACTAAAAGTCACTTTTTAATCGCCGTTCCGGTAGACACTATTTATCGCTCTCTATGAACACTATCGCCTCTATGGTTCGCCTGTATCGCCTATCGATCGCTTTGCATCAGCTGTTACTGTAAACTGTCAACTAACTCGGTGTGAGTGTCTCGTCCGCTTTTATAGTCTTCTCAGCCTTTTTCTAGGGTATTCTACAGCCGTCTAGTAATTCAATTGTTTTCCCATTGATCTTTGCTGGTGTTTTCTAGATGTATCAGGAAAGCCGAGAATATTCCTTATGTAATTAGGGAAGATGTTCATTAATTATGTTCACACCAACTTAATTGGCAAGTACTGGTAACAATATATATATATATATTAGAAAATTATAATGAAAGCACACAAGATAAATTAAATAGGAAACTGAACTCCATTACAAATGGATAATCAACTTGACCTATCTTACGTCTATGTAGCTACAGAACTTGGAATTACTTTCAACATTGATGTCTTGCATGCGTTTTCATTTTTATTAATCCAAGCCTAATATTTTTCAAATAGATGATCACAAATCAATAAAGTCGATGATTGATATATCCTGCCACTTAAAATTTTAAATTATCTTAATCTCAATAAACGTTACTGGCATTTTGAGTTAAGATGTTTCAAAATTTTGATACATTGCAGTATTTTTTAAAACATATTCGAATTTACTTGTTTAACCCTGTTATACCCTGTACGTAGTGGTGCTTCAAAAGGGTTAAAAAGGGAGTGTTGTCATCCCGAAGGTAGGTTGGACAAACATGTCTGCCTTCACTTCTTCCATTCCTGAGTCGATCTTTCTTTGCCTGCCATTTTGTCTCTTTTTAGTTGTATCACACTAATCACACTAATATTATAAAGGCGAAAGTTTGTGAGTGTGTGAGTGTGTATGTTTGTTCCTTCTTCATGTCTAAACGGCTGGAGCGATTTTAATAAAATTTGGTATGGAGTTAGCTGACACCATGGATTAACACATAGGCTAAGTTTTACTGCGGGAAAATATCTTATTACCATGGGAAAATCGATGAAAATGAATTCGCGGAATATTATAAATGCGAAAGTAACTCTGTCTGTATGCTACACAATCTCGCCTAAAATTTACTGAACCGATTTAATTGAAATTTGGTACAGAGATAGTCTAGAGCCTGAGAAAGGACATAGGCTACTTTTTAATGCGAAAAAAGGGTTGCAAGTGGTTGAAATAGGAAAGTTTGTGCGGAAATTCCGTAATTTTTAAAGAAAGAAGCTTGAAACTTATTTTTTAGGCTTTTGATTAGATATAAATACGACATTTAAATTTTGTAAAAATTTTACCCTAAAGGGAGTAAAGGTAGGGGATGAAAGTTTTTGTGTAATGACGTCGGCAAAAAAGCTTACTGCCCAGAAAATAAATATATAGAAGAAAAAAATTTTTAATGCTGCCGAAACTCACTATTCCACGCGGACGAAGTCACGGGCATAACTAGTCTTTTAATATGTTTCTAACTACTTCTTCATGCATTAGAACGCTTCTATCCATCATATCTTCAATTCTCTTCCTCGTATTTTTTTGCCCAAATCCATCTATTTCAACACTGCAAATTATGTAATTATCTGTCTCTTTATTGAATATTTCTTATGAATTCCAAATTTCTTTCAATGTGCTTTTCATAGTGTTATGTAAACTGGTGATTTTTATTTCACTAACGTTTAAATTTCTGCCTGTTTTAGTCCATTGCGACCTTTAAAATGCTCGATTCGCGAACTACCGATAGGTGTTTTATGTATCAGCTTCAGTTAGAAGATGAACGTTACAGGGACGTACATAAAATATATGTGTAAATATTGTGTTATTGAAAAATTTCCTTATTCATTAATTTAGTATACATAATACTTAAACCACCATAGTATATGGGAATAAGGGCGCATAAAAGGGTAATTTTGATTTAAATGTGCTAGTTTAGTAGACGACCCTTTTTTAATATAGTATTTAGGTATAAATGATGGAACATAACAATTCTTATATGTATCTTTATATTTCTGTTATACATACCTACGACTACTTCACCTACCTACTGAATAGTTCGCAAAACGGGAATAATAAAATAATTAAATAAGGGCGGTTGGCGAATCGGGACTAAACTGTGTAAACTAAAGATAAGGTAATCACCAACCTAATTTAAATTAGAAATTAACCCCTACAGGTACACGAAAAAAAAAAGTATATTTAATGTGAATAAAATACACTTCATTCAAGAAAATCTTTGTTTCATATATACGCAAATAAATATTTTCTTGAATAAAGAGTTTAAAAGTTTTAATGGTAATCAAATGCTGCGTTTCATTTAAAAATATATACTTTCAGTTAAATACAGCAATGTTTGAAGCGAAAAAAGAGTTTACTTACGAAAACCATAATATTTCTTCGTTAGAATAATGTATTTCTTTAAACAGAATATTTATCTACTGATTTCAACAATTTCGTTTTCTTAAAATAAGATTTGCGGGCTTGGAATAAATAATATTTTTCTTCAACACAAGAAACGGATGTTTCCATTTAAGATGGTACTTCTTCATAATAAACTCGATTAATATTTGAGTTTAAAGCGGTATATTTTTGTATTAAACATGAAACATTTTCATATTAAAATAACAAAAATTTGTTTGAAAATTTAATTTTTTCTTAATTTTTTATTTTTAACAATAAAGCAATTTTACAAATCAATGGAATGGTATATAAATAAGATGTGATTATTGTAACATATCTTTATTGAACATAAAATAATAAAAAGGACAACGATACACACATGAACAATAGTATGAAAGGAACTAAAAAAAAATGCTTAAGACATTTTAGTGTTACGTATGATTCACCAGTAGGGAGTGTATGCATCATGACTGGAAAATGCGTCTTTTTATTTTTATCCATGATAAGAACTTTACTTCCATTTACTGATTCGACCTTATATAAGCTCTTTAATGTAACGTAGTGATTGCTCAAGTTTGCCATTTTGATAAGAAGCTGTTTAGTCCAAATGATTCCAGTAGCTGTAATATAAATTATTGTTTTTAATTTAAAATCAAAACTAGAATTCTTGGTTTATCGATCAAACGATTCTCATCATAAAACAATCAATAAACGATTTTCAAATAGCAGTAGGTAGTAGCCATTTTTTCTTTATCGAGAGAAAGCGCGCTTACAAATTTTGCTAAACTGTAGATACCTACTGCTATTTAAAAAACAGTTTTATTTTACTACTACTTCGTTGAGGATTCGTTGTGGATAAAATTGATTTGTAGATATTTATGTACCTATATACAGCAGATAACGTGATACGGAATAAATTAAAAACTTAATTCTAATATTGCGGCTCTATTACATATTTACCATGAAAAATTTTGCATTATTTCATACTTCTATTTTAAATATAATTAATAAATAAATTCGTAAAAATTAAGTATTTTAATGGGTACTTACTTGCAAATGCTTCTCCAAATTCTCCAAAGCCAATTTTATTTAAAAATTCTTCCATTTTATTATAAAAATAAAATAACCCCTGCTTTTTCAGTAAATTTTATTGTGCACCAACAACTCACTTTACACTGATAGTTCATTAACGTATGACGCAATATATTGAAAATCTAAACGGGAGACAAATATGGAGCTCATCAAAGCGTCATATATTTGTACTAAATAAAATGTTCTTTAAAATGAAATGATAATGCTTTATCGAAAGCAGAACTGATTTGTTTCGAAGAAGTACTTTATCCAATCCTGTTTTCGGCTACTTGAATAGAATTAATATTTTATTGTTTCAAAACAGAAATGTTTTAAAATTAAGAAATTACTTTTTGTTTAAACCATTCAAAAAGTTGTAGCAAATAAAACATTTTCATTTCAAGTAGTTCCTTGACTTGTTTTAAGAACAGAGTTAGTCTTCGATAGAAACCTGTATAAATTTGTTCCAAATTAAAAATTCTTTCTTTAAATCAATTGCAGTAAGTAAATAAAAGCGTTGAAGGAAATATTCTTGTTTTCTTAAAACAAAGCAAAATACTTAAAATAAGTATTTATTTATTTAAAATGAGTAAATATCTTCAAAGCAATATATTTTCTTGTTTTAAAATAGTTTTTTTTTCTGTGTATAATAAATGAAGAAACTTATTATAATATTAACATTTCGGCTCTGATTGTTTTTTTGTAATAATGTGTGTATATATAAACGAACGTTGATAAATTAGTCTGTAATCATCGCTTAGTAGATGTTCTGATCATGTATCAGCGTCAGAGTCGACATTTAACGCTAGTTAGTTTCGCGATTTTTCTTTTAAGAGAAAAAAGTCGCATCGCAACAAGCGGTGCAACAATCTGTAAAAGGCGCGGACGCGTTGCGATCGTAGTTCAGTTGGGCGACTGCACTGATGGCGGCGATCATTTTCATAATTCATAATTTCATTAATTTGTTACTCGGGGCTTTGTCACGATTTTATGTGGAATATTATCAGGTTACTAAAGGCTGCATTATCTCAGTAATTATTGATGAGCCTAAAGGTTTTCGCGGCGTATATAATGAACGGTTAATTATTAAAAACTCCTTTATGGAGAAAATGATGCAAATCGCGAACACAGTTTAAAGACGAGGCATCGTCGACGAACCTCTTCGCGGTATGTAGATAATTGCGACCCCGGAATCAGGTCGGCCGAGAAACAAGGGTAATTAAAGGCGAACGGAATTTCGACCGCCAATTCGCAACCGATATCCAAGGACATTAACTTACCTGTCTCACAATTTTTATACATATCTATTAAAATAAAAAATATTCCATCAACTAAATCTTTTCGTAAAACTACAAAAAGTCGATTTAATATTTCTTTTAGATAATATTGGATTGAGTGAGCTGTTACTTTGTTTGTTACTTTATTTTGTAAACTGCTACTATAGTTTCGGCAACACAGTTACCATTATCAAGCGGTACAGTTTGAATAAGTTTAGGTATGCTGTAGTCTGTATTTATACCTTATATAACAAATTGGAATTACCCCTTATAATTATCTAAACGCGTTGAAAAGTATGGAATGGTAGGTACGTATCTACCTGTTCGTTTAACAAATGGTCCTTATTTGAAATATTTGCTTTATAAATTTCTAGGGCTTCCAGAATTTTTAGTTTAAATCCTTTATTTTCTATATGCAATATTTGCAGATTTTCTATTGTTGTAAATTGATGATTTGAATCAAAAAAGTGATTTGCAAAATTTGAGTTCATTTTTTGTAATTTATAGGAACGAAAGTGTTCATCAAAGCGAATTTTAAAGGTTCTTCCAGTTTGCCCTAGGTAAAAGGCTTCACGTTCTGAACATTTGGGCTTATATACTCTTGTTTTTTCGTATTTATTGATTGAACCTTTAGGACTGAAAAACAAATTTTTTATGATTATATTTGGTTTAAAGCTGACTGTTATATTGTTTTTGTGTAGAATATTAGCAATTCTTGTGGATATATTATCAAAATATGTTAGAGACATATATCTTCTGTTATTATCTTTTACATATGGGTAGTTATATACAGTAGTACGCTAGTTTAAATTCTTTTTCTTTTAGATAATTGTCATTCAATAGTAAAATTGAATTGTTAGTGATATTATGAGCTTTTGTGGTTATAGAGACAGTTGTTGCTAATATTGTGTTGAAACTGTCAGGTTGATCTCATCAGCACACCGCAGAACCAGAACACTGATCAACTTTATTAGCTGTTTGGAATTAGCGTTCAACGAATAAATAACCGCAGAGGGGATAATGAACGTCATCTGTAGAAAATTGCCACTATTTATGAATAATTAAGTTAACAATGATGTGTGCAAAATTTACTCACTTGATGGCTTAATAAAGAATTTTAAGGTTACAGAAAAGTATTACAATGACTTAAATAGTTTATATTTTTTAATCAATTTATACCTACACCTAGACTATTGCTTGAAACATGAATATATAAATTATAAATTTGACATACACAAATTATAAAGTTTCGTTTACTGTTATAGGTCTGGTGTTATGAGCTCAAGGATTATAGATAGTCAGTGTGAACCATCCCCATCAACTCTCTTAGCTACACACGTAATTGTTTGGTAAGTCATTATGTATACATATTTGTTGTTTCCGTTAATATACAACGATTCCTCTACATGATGGAAAAAGTCCTTCCTCTTCTGTTGTCGAGTTGATTAACTATTTATACAATACCTACTCTGCGTCGTTTCTTGTCATTTGGTTACAGTGGCTAGTATCTACTTTTAAGATTCAGTAGACTAGTGATAACTAGTGAAATGAAATTCTAAATTGTAATTGATTGCTTAATTAAGTAAAATAAAATTTTCTTGATTTATAATAAGTGTACTGACCTTATTTCATTATTTAAAAAGGTGTATCATATTTTGCACTTACAATTAGATAATAGTCAGATACCCATTTTTGAGAGTATTATAGTTAAAAGAAAATCCAACAAACATAATGCTTGGTTGCAAAATTTTCATTTATTGTAAAAGTATAGGAATTATTATAACTCGCCAGGACAGTGGGTCTACAGCGGAAAAATAATATATTACTGTGTTGGCGAAATAATTATTGTGGTTTTACAATAGATAAAAAAATTTTATAATCATTGTGTTGGTTTGTAGTGTTATCGTGGAGTAAGTAATAAAAACAATTGTATATTTATGATTTTCACAAATTATTTATTAATTTACCTACATGTTTCGCCTTAACTTAGGCTTATTCAGGGTATTGAGTATTTAATACTAACTACATATTATAACTACTTCAGATCCTTAAATAGCTACTGATAATAGGGGGTGGTATTGGGTTAAAACAAATTCAGTAGAGGGGAGTTGTTACATTCTACTTGGTTATTTAAAATTATTCCTAGTTTTTCATATCTGTTTATTTTCAAGTTTTCTAATAACGTTAATTTTTGACCTTTATTATTTATATGTAAAATATCGAAATTAAACTATGTCCTTCTACAGTTACATGGTTTTGCATATGTTGAATCTGTTTTGTTTTTTACATAACTATTTTTGTGTTCTATTATAGGTTTTTTAAATGTTCTCCCTGTTTGACTAATGTAGACTTTAGGGCAAGACCCACAAGTTAGCTTTATAAGGCCTGACTTATTGTCTTTATTTGTTGTTTTTAATTAATTTTTCTAAGGAGTATTTTTTTGCTAAAACATAAGGTTCTCATAAATTATCAAAGGTATTGACTAGATACGTATGTATTCAATGTTAGTGTGCCAGTTTAAAGTGAAGTTAATAAAACATCAATTTATTAATGAAAATCATCCAAATTAGCTAGACCCTAAAAAGCCTCAAATTTGGGCATTTTTCAAATCTATATTTCCCATTTTGTTGTGCCATCAGTTTCACGGGCATATTCATGTTTATATTCAATAAATTTTGCAGAATACAAGCTTTCAAATAAACGAATTATACTAAGTACTACCTAAATGGTATATTATACATGAATTTCACTCTTAATTCGATTTATATTGAGTACCTAGCGAAGATTGGTATGTGAGAAGAAATTAAAACCAGTTGGCTTACAGCATAACGAACTAATTCGCGAGGAGAGAAACAACCCGAATATAATTCGACAGTTAGTCTCCGAAGTAATATTATACAAACAAAAAATCCAATTAAAAGCCGAAATTAAATTCAAGAAACGTTTTAGCACGAGCATCTGAAATCGCATAAAAATCATCCGTGCGCGTGACACTTTATTAGGTAAATTGAATTACCGGACGAAAATCGTCTCTAAGGCGTTCGCCTGTAGCGGCCGGAATTCCCCGAAAACCGTCCCTCTCTGACTTTTTAAATTGCATCATGTAATTTCTACTCAAGTATAAATGAGGTTTTTTAATTGGAAATCCGAGTCGGGGTTGCGAACTCGCGTAAGCGATTTATTTTAATGAGAATATCTGTTTCGTGCAGTATTCCACAATTTCTTTCTACCTTAAAACTCGAGCAGAATGGTTTTTAACATTATCAAATCCAAACCCCCCTAATGTTTTTCTTTTATGGCTAGTGAATTTTAAATGACCATTTATTTTCAATTATACGAAATATTCAAAGTAGGAATCAAAATAAAATATATAATAAAACACCTTTGTCGAACTGCCGAATGTTTCATACAAAATTATTTAGTTGAAGAATACATTTCCGGATTCTAACCGCGTATTCTTGTTAAAATTCCAGTTATGGATCATGAGGGTGTCAAAGTATTCAACGTTTCCTCTCCTATTACCAAGGACATTTTTAGGAACTTCACGTTGTCGAAGTAGTATCTCTAACGCTAGTCCTGAAACCTAGTGGTAGGTGACGAAACGTTGAACACTTTTGACGCCCCCATGAAGAATACGCAAGTAGTTTCTTTAGACGGCAACCGTGAAACCCTCAATCAACGTTTTTGATTTGATTCATATAATTAGTGACTTTTGAATTCATACGTTAAAACCAGATTTGTCTATTTGACTATATAATCAAAACCTATAGATAAAATACTTTTAATTGACCTAGGATCTTGGTAGTACAAATTTAGGAAAAACGTATGAAAATTACAAACTTCCAATATTAAATATAATGTTTTGCTATATATTCTTTATATTGTACATATAATATCAATTTTTATTACAAATGCAAACAGTTTTTCTTATAAAAACAGAGATAGCTCAATGGGTAGAGTGATGACATCGCCACGACCTGGGTTCAATTCACAATTGTTACAACCAGTGGCGGTTTTACTGTAGGTGCATTTGTTCAGTGAATCCCCTTAAAAATTGAACTACCTACCTCATATAACTTTATCCTTTTAATATTTATAATATAATTGATAATTATCGTATAATATAGGTACTATCTTTTTTACTATTACCCTCATAGTTCATAATTACATACAAAACACCAACCCGTAACCCATAGAAAATATTTAAATTGTTGTCTTGTCGCTGACGAAATTACCTAACTGTTTCGGTTCAAGTTGGATCCTGAACATATCGCGAGAGCGGTACTCTGTGTGTTAAAAAAGGAGCAGTCGAAAGCGTGAAATGGAAGATAAAATACACTCAACATACAGCGTTTAAGTGCAGTGAACGAAAAGCATGTGTACGCTGCGCCGGCGCGGGTATCCAACAGTCTGTTCAAGTCTGCTTTCGGTCGCCGCGGCCGACCAGGTGGAACTATAACACTAGAACAGTAAAAAATGTTTACGAAAATGCAGAACATTTAAAGGATGCCTGGAATGTATTATAGATTACAACTATTAATTTTTCTTTCTTTTTACATTTTTATAAAGTTTGTATAAAAGAAAATGTATTTGATTAAAGAGAAGTAAACTCAAAAGGTGACTATTTATCTTTAGATTGCTCTAAAATTTCAAAACTCCTGGAATAATCAATTTAGTAGTACCTATGTAGATAACATGAATACGTACAAATATAGTACATTAATTTTTCGGTAATCGTGCAATATTTGCGTACTGCATTATGTTTTATTGATCAGTGTTTCTACTTACCTATACAAATATTGGATCTGTGAAGAAAATGGTTAAGTACTGAAATTATGTTTTGAGAAATCAATTACGGGGATTTCTTTTTCTGTATTTTATTTGGTACGTACTTACATTTCCTTTAATGCTTTTAGAATAATATTAGGTACTTTTGAAACTGAATTATTTAAACATTTGATATAAGTAATTTATGTATTAGTGCTCTTTGGTTTCTGATTTCCATTAGCAAGTTGCCAGATTATTTTAACTCGTAGTTATAGAGGAGGGTTTCTACAACATCGAATATTTCTTATTTATAGGTAATTGATATAATATAATATTTATAATGTTGTATTTTACATATAAGAAGCCTTTAATTTTTGGGGTTGAGTATTTTGTATAACACTATTTGTAGCAACTATTAGCATAGCACCGCAACAACTTGGTAAAACTGATGTGCGTTCGGATCAAATTAGGAAAAAACAATGTCCAGAATACAAAACTTATTGATATAAAAATATTTCACTTGTATCTTGAGTTACCATACATTAGTATGAGCTTTTCATCGCTGTACCTAACCGTCTTTTGTTCTAAATTTATAAAATCGTTAATTTAAAATTTAAAACAGGACAATTTTCATTTAATTTAGTACAAAATCGTATTTTTACTCAAGTTTAGTGAATGTTAATCAAGAGCCCGCATGTTTCCGAGCTGATTAATTGGTTTCTTCGTAATGCCGGTAAGTGTTAATTAAGGAAACGACTAATTATTTTTAATTAAGTACAAGTAGCTTAATGGTAGGTGTACTGCGCAAGAAGTAGTTTGGAAGGTTCTTCAGTGAATTATTAATAGCGGATTTTTAAATTACCGAGTGCCTCACTAATTACCGTCAGCGTACCACCTGGCAATAAATGAACGTCTTTATAAATTTACTGGTTTTTTTTTTTTTTTGATTCTTCAAGTCCTGTCATAACTATCACAACGTTTTATACATATACACGTAAAGAAGTGTTCGGTATAAAATAATTAGACGTGGAAAAAACGTCATTAATTTTAGAGCGCTCGTGTAAAAGAAAACAAACGAACAAAAACCAAACTTCAGTAAATTACTAGCCTTTTACTACGCTTTTCTTAATGGTGTCGATATATGTATGAGGAAAAATTAAAATTGAATAAACATACATACTGTTAATTATTATCTGATGATTTTATCGGTTTAAAGAGATAAATTACGTTCGTTAATGATGTCTCTGAAAAGATAAATTTCAAATTTTAATATAACTGCAAGCGCGTTGAAGAAAGTTTTGACAGCTTAGAGATTTCAGCTCATTAATGAATATCAACATACGTTTAGATGCCTTTTTCACCTTTGCAACACAAGTAGAAAATAGTTATCATTATTGTAGGAAAGAGGTTCTCAAATTTAGGTAACAATTGTGTTGAGCCAGGATGACCAGAAAAATCTATAAAAAAATATTTTAAAAACATTTAATAATAATCAAGTGTGGTGTATGGGTGCGTGATAGAGTGATTCATTTTTTCTTTCGAATGTATTTAACAGTTGCAGAGATTATAAATATTGCTAAAATTTATTTGTGGCGTTTTCATTCATTTTAAAGTATGGGAAAGAATACCTAATTAAATATTTTTGGCATTTTTTTCGTCAATGTTATACTTATTAAATTACCTATTAACTTTCACAGTTTTAGCAAACTCTAAAACTAAAAGAATGGGGGAAGATAGAATGGTTGAAATCAAAGATCTTATATTAAATTTTCTTTGTTATAATATTCTTTCCAGATTTTTATATTCGTTTACAAGTAATTGAGACGAATTTAGCAAAACTTAGAGATTACATCCTAAAAACACACCTCTAATTATATAATCTATAAATATAAGGTGACCATACGTCCCGGATTTCTACCTTGCGTCCCGGATTTTTCTAGAAGCAATATTTGTCCCGGATTCAAGTTTTTTGTCCCGGATTGTCCCGAATTTTTGAAAAGGTTCTTATTTTCAATATCTATTTTACTTATATTTTTCAATTAGAATTACTTCTACAAAATTTGAACCGAAAAAAATGTGCATATCAAAATACGCGGCACGCTTTAAACATTTGAAATGGTCTCTCACTTTAATAATCGTGAACTTCCATTTTCAAATTAACGAAAATTAGCAGTTCTTTTTCTGCCTGACTGGCACAAATGCTACTACGAAAAGAATATTTTCTTGAATGACAAGACTCGACTTTAGAAATAGACACACTAAAAGCGATATTACTTACTAAAGTTAATTATGAAGAAAATTGTACAGAATTTTATACAATGCTTCAAAGCGAAAAAGACCTACTGAAAAAGATCCATAGTTCAGAAAAATATAAAAAGTTTTGTACTCAGTAATTCTGATTAAAAACATTTGATTCATTTAAAAAAAAATACTGATTTTTATTTTATCCTTAAATAGTATTTGTAATGTATAATTTTTATTAAAAAAATAATTTGAAAAATCATATTTAAGTTGTTTCACTTAACTACCCCCCCCCCCTGCTTCAAGTTCCCGTCCCGGATTTGAAATAAAAAAATATGGTCACCTTAATAAATATCTACCTATAAAACAGTGCCTACCTTTGATTTCCTGAGTGACTTAAAAACTAGCAGTCTGTACCTCTAAAAATGGAAAATCAAAATTTAGAGAATGTATTACTTAAAGGGCGGAGGGGTTAAAAAAAGAATTTTTCGAAAGTCAATTCAAAGGAATTACGAGGGGTAAACTTTTGTATAGAAATTCAAGATTCCTTGTGTATATAAACCGTAAGCTTGATATAGTAATTCTTTAAAATAAACGACCTTTACAATCTCTTAAAACAATTTCTAATAAGGGATGCAATAGGCTATTGAAGTTACATGTATGGAAAATACTTTTTTAAATCAAATGCTCATAGCAAAGCTAAGTTAGAATATCATGAACTAAGATAGAACTCAAGCAACTATTGTAAAGAGAACGTAGGTATATTAATTATGTGAGCCGTTGTTCTCCTCCTTAGTGAGATTTAGTAAGATGTGGTGGAGCTCTCCCTCACGTAGGATTTAGCCTATAATGGGTTTGTTTTTAATTAAAAGAGGAAAGCTAATTGCAACAATTATTTGAATCAAAAACGGTGATGTGATTTTAAAATATTCAACCTGTTCAGTTCAACCCTTCCCTTTCATTTTGAGTTCACGTAATTACTGGATGATCTCGAAGTATTTAAGGATTTTTCATTGTCATCCCAGGAAAGGACTTTCATCTTTAATATCTATTTAAAAAAATGCAAAATGAATTGGTGTCGGAAATTGTTCATGGAAGAAGGCATGACCAATTTCTTAATAAAAGTACACTAAAAAATAAACTCGGTTAACGTCGCCCTCTTCATTAATGTCAAACAAAGTTTACATTGGCTTTGACATCTAAGTAGTCTACAATACCCTCCGACGTTGTAGGTACTATAGTAATTTAGATCGTGTATATACTTCAACAGTCAATGATAAGGAATTTGAGAAAAAATGTTTCTCCATATACTCGACAAATAAATTTACAAGCAGTTCTTAGTTTATTTAATACAGTTTTATAATACAGACTCAAAATTTGTCTGGAAAAGTTCTCCTGTCAATCTATTTTTACAAATACCTCCGGTTTGGGTCTTATAAAAGTTATTCAATTAAATCATTACCGCTGTATGTTATTGGGACGGCTATAATAGCGATAAGTAGAGGAGCGGGGGGCTAGTTGTAACAGGGGCAAGTAGTAACAAGCATTTTTTACTGGCATAATAGAAGAATATTGGTTTGATTTTCAACCTAACCTACTATGAAATGCCCATTCTATCATATAAGCGTGATTAGTACCCCTTCAGACGGCGCAGGAAGCGATATTGTGCAGGCGCTCCAATAAAGCCAGGGAATTGCCTTTTTTTTTGTTTATACAAAATTGATTATCGTAGATTTAAAATTGGTTAGCAGTTGTTGATTTATACAAATACATTTAGCATTTGTTTAGTTTGATTATATTAAATGTAATTTCACACCAAGTGAGTACCTTTTTTTTAATAGACGCTATTTCAAAAAGACTCGCAGTGGGGTATGTTGTAACACTTGTTGTAACTTACCCCTTATGATTTATAAGTTATATGAAATTACGCGGGACGTATTTAAATTCCTTCTTTTGATTGATTTTACCTACGTCAATCAAAAGGCTGATTACTTAAGAAATTGAGATTTTGTTATTATAAATGGCTGTGGGCCTAAAGTTCCCTTATAGTTTAAGAAAGACCATATTTTAATAATATTTGGTTATTTTTCTATTAGATTAAAAATAAAACTTAAAAGTCTAAGTTTGTTATAACGTGCCTAAGGTTTATCATTCTAAATGAATTAAAAATTTGACTACTGAAGGAGTTAAGATTATAAATGGCTGTAAGCCTAAAATGCCTTAATAGTTTAAGTAAAGAAAGAGCATGTTATTTGTTTATTTTTAAATATTTTCTGTTAGATTAAATATTTAACTTAAAAGTCTGAACCTATTTTAGCGTTTGTATAGTTTCTTATGCTAAATATGCCAAATAAATCTTTATAAAATATAAAATTGGTTTTCAATTCCTTATGTCACAATTTGCCCCAAGCCTGTTACAACTAGCCCCAATCACGGGGTAAGTTATAACACTCGTAAGTTTTTTTCAAAGCCGATTCTACAAAAAATCGTTACAGGTTTGATGAAAGGTTTATTTGGAATCGATAGTTGAATAGTTGTTAATTGGAATAGTACTGCTAGATTTCATAAATACCAAACAAGTAAGCTTTCATAGCCAAGAAGCGACAAATTGTTACTACTATACATACGGGGTGATCAGTTCCAGCCTACTCCCCTAGATGTATCTCCGGACTGAATTGGAATATCGTCATTTTGGTCGATTGGGTTTTAAGAAGTGGTCTATAGTTTTAAACTATTTTCGATCTTTATCACTTTTGGTTATGCCAGAAGTTAATGTCAACTTCGTTATTTTAAATGGAACCTCGCAATTGTTTTACATATTTTGCATTTTCTAACTCCTCGTCAAAAGGAGGGTCATGTTAATAATACAGCCTTACCTTGATTCTCATCAGTTTTTGAGTTATTTCATTGTTTCAAATTATTTCTGTTTGCTTCGATTTTTTAAATAGCACCCCATATTTTCTTTAAATTGTTACATCAATCCTTAATCCTCAGTAAAAAATGTTAATACTCTGTGCGTTTAAAATTGATATCTTTTGAGAAAATTTGAGAAAGAACGATTTAATACAACTTTTTTATTTAAAAAAATGAGTTTATTTAAATTATTACGTAAAGTTAAACAATAATATTTAATGAAATTATTTGAATTATTATTCATTTACTTCAAAATGGTTCAAAATAGCAATTTCATTTAATTTGGCTTACATAGTCGGAATATGGTTCCTATAAATAGGTCTATTGAATTGCTACAAATTAACTGCGTGATGCTGCAAACAGAAAAATTTGGAAAAAACTCTAAAACTGTTGAGAATTAAGATATGGTTGTATTATCAACATAATCCTCAATGTTGATGAAGAATTCAAAAATGTAATAGTTCCATTTGAAATAACCAAGTTTGCATTAACTTCTGGTATAACCGAAAGTGATTAAAGATCGAAAGTATTCTTATTCCAATCGACCAAAATTTTAAAATAATATTCCAATTCAGTCCGGAGATACGTTTAAATGATAGGCTGCAAACGATCACACTGTATAACAGACCAATATCCGCCTATAGAAATTGTACGGGTAGATGATAATTGCTTAAGGTGTTTATGGAATTCCGCTGTTATGTTGCTCTCATATGGATAGCCAGAAAAGGCAATAATAATTAGTGGAAACACGATGAAAAACTCGTTGTGAAAATTACATCTGATCTTATTCGTGTGTTCCAACAAGCAGAGAACTTTAAAACCCACATGATGGGACGATGACTATACGACCGCGGCCAACTATGTTATGTTAGAATGCGAACCCAACTTAGCCGAAGATGACGGCGACGTCTATGACGGTCATTCGTCGGCGGATCGTGATCTATGATTGAATAAATGCCAAGTCGTAGCACTCCGATCGATCATGCAGCACTTATCAATGTTTATGAAAAAGCGACTCGTAATTATGCCCATTTCGGAATCCTACACGCGCACTGTAATTATTATAAATGGTCGCGGATGCAAAAACGTCCGTCGCGTTGCTGCCGCCACCCCGAGCCAACTCGGAGGAGCGACTGAGTGCAGAAATATATACGAATCTATTCTCTGTATAAGGAAAGATTGAATCTGTATGAACCTATCAACGAACTTCGTGTAGGTAGATGCCTTTTGTTTTTAATAATTTTTCCAGCAGCAATAAAGGCAGACATATCACCGAAAGCATAAGCAATCCGCCCTTTTCTCGTTTTAATGAATAAGAAAAGGATATGACCTACCAAAGTATGCGTTAGGTACAGGCAAACAGAAATAGCTTGGCCCTTGCAATCTGAACGCCCACTGTTGCGCGATGAACACAGCTGATATTGCAGTGGGGACAGTCCATTTAGTCTTTGAAATTCGATGAAGCACATAGTACGTTGTATGTAAACTATTATAAGAAAAAAACATTAAATCAGAAACTTCAACGAAAGGGACAATTAATAATGATTTTCACTTAATTTTAAATTTTATTTAGTTTATAAAAGGTCGTGCAACTTTAAGCAAATAATACTTTTCATAAATGGTGAGACACTCTTAAAAGAAAGCGGACAAATAATATAAGAAACACATAGGAATACATATTTATTCTATAAACTTAATTAGTCAATGTTTCGTTTATTAGTTTATTATTATTATTATTATAAATATTTTAATAACAATAATAGCTGAGCTGAATACCTCGAAATATTTATTTATTTATTTATTATTTACAGATTGACGTGCGTTTACAATTGTAATTATTTAATTTAATTACTTACTAAAATCAGTATTCTGAGGAAGAAGTGATTGTAGAAATTACAATACTGGGTACTAAATTAACCCTATTCAAATAATATTACATATTTAAAATACAAAATGCGATTTCTGCTTCATTAGTGCATTACCCCTTTTCGTGTAAATATTACTAATACCATTAAGACACCCTGGGGTGAGTTTACTTGTACAATACGGGCCCGATCTGAAACACGGTACAAACACCGAGCGGTAAAATGCATCTTTTTCCTTCCGAATGCGCATTCTTTCTATCTTTTGCGCCGTTCGCTCAAAGTCTGAGGGGCCACCTTATTTCTGTTGACCTGTAACTCAATCTATTTACGAAACACGTCTTTACTGATGTTTACATACAAACACGAACAACTTGTAAATAATAGCGAGAGTCTTAATTTGTTTCAATCCTCACTAACAAACTAATGTTACTTGTTTTGATGTTTCGTTTGCTTTTTATTTATATTTAATTATTTTTTTCAAATCTATCGTTAATATTCACTGCCTTTAATTCGAAAACCGTTCTCTATAGGTCTTATGCATATTTTCCGACCATTACAGTTTTAAAATCAAAATAATTTATTTATTTTCATGATTCAATAGCATTTATCTATGACTTGGCACTATCATTTACCAATGGATTTTAAATTTGTAGAATTTCAAATGAAACTTACTTTAGATCCAAATTTGTTGATTAATTGCTACAGTTTAAAACTGTGACAGCACGGAACCTTAAATTTTATAAGTTATAGAAGGGAGTGGAAAGGAGTAGTGAACCAAAAGTCAACATACGACTATATTGTTTAACAGTATACGCGTCGCATTGAAAAAGGATAGCGCTATTATTAAAGTAACGCCAATGTCAAATCAACCGTCTAACTAACAGTAGTCGTTGGTAGAGTAAGATGAGACCGTATTTCTGTGCTGACGTAAATTCATTCTTTCTTGGTACACAGTATATCTACAGCGAGCGCTTACTGCTGCTATCAGAGTTCTTCGCCGCGTTTCATATTTGTCTCTCTTTTAGCTGTGGTCGGTGGAATTTTAACAGACAATTAATGACCGCACGGGAAAAGGAATTTTATTAGATTGAAGCGCCATAAGTTCCGACCATTATAATACCGATTAAACTACACATTGTCATTAACGCATTTTTCGCAGATAATTCTCAACAAGTTGATTCCTCACTTGAGGAACCAACCTCCCAATTAGTAGCATATGTATATAAAAAATCAAAAGTTCACAATAATCTCCTATAAATTGATGGCTTCTTTTTTAAATTGACAATAAATTAGCTTCTCTAAAACGTTTGTAAATATGTAATTGAATTCAGGGAGACGGCTTTATTCTTTTAATATCTATTAGAGACTGAAGAATTTTATGATGAAGATAAAAGTAGACCAAAAAGTATGTACATCTTCACTAAATACCGACCACACAATCTTGCAAAAAAAATTAAAAATATGTTTCGCGTGGAGCGGAATGTGTGGTCATTTTAATAGAAGGAACTAAAATATTTTCAATCTTTCAATATTTAGGGAATCAATCATGATTGATTTTATGGTATTTATTATTAAAGTACATAAAAATAAATATGAAGTCCCAATCACATTTTAAAAAATCCAAGGACTTCGTTATTGCTTCAAATCCTCGAAAGATTTTTCAGTTTACTATAAGGGCTTGAGTTAAATTAAAAGAATTTCAAATATGAATATAGATTTGATACATTTGTGCATAGATCTTTGAGCACACTCTAAGCTTTAGAGACACAAATTAAATCAAAAGGGTTTCCAATTCATAAAAAAGCTTTGAAGTTTCATATTCATGGGCTTGCCCTTCGGTGCTTTTTCTTATTCGAATTCAATGAGAGAGCACTTTGAAAGACCTCGAAGCATGTTCAATGGGCATCGAGCACTTTGAAAGCGATTTGAAAGAGCCTTGTTTTGAAATACGCACCCACAATGTATAAGGCAGTTATGTAAATTAATTTGTTTACCAAGCTCTAATTACCTTTTCGCAAAAATTTAGTGTGTCTAAGCCCTGAAAGGTCTGTAAGCACATTTTCAAGCACGACGCACAAAAATTGATCCGTCAACGTTGAATGAACTTCATTTGTAGATGGCGCTTACTGCGCTGTCTAGACTTACTCATTAAACGCTGCGGCAGGATGTTGGTGGTTGATCTAAAGAATTCGAAAATGTTACTCGTACATTTCAGCCATTTCAACAGAATACTGACGTGTTAAATAAGAATTTTTTTTTACTTCTGTGATCAGATACTTACCTTTGCATTTGATACATTTGTGCATAGATCTTTGAGCACACTCTAAGCTTTAGAGACACAAATTAAATCAAAAGGGTTTCCAATTCATTAAAAAGCTTTGAAGTTTCATATTCATGGGCTTGCCCTTCGGTTCTTTTTCTTATTCGAATTTAAAGAGAGAGCACTTTGAAAGACCTCGAAGCACGTTAAATGGGCATCGAGCACTTTGAAAGTGATTTGAAAGAGCCTTGTTTTGAAATACGCACCCACAATGTATAAGGCAGTTATGTAAATTAATTTGTTTACCAAGCTCTAATTACCTTTTCGCAAAAATTTTGTGCTTCTAAGCCCTGAGAGGGCTGCAAGCACATTTTCAAGCACGCCGCACTTAAAATTTATCCGTCAACGTTGAATGAACTTCTTCTGTAGATGGCGCTTACTGCGCTGTCTAGACTTACTCATTAAACGCTGCGGCAGGATGTTGGTTTATCTGAAGAATTCGAAAATGTTATACATTTCTGGCTTTTTTAACAGAATACTGACGTGTTAAATATAAATTTTTTTTACTTCTGTGATCAGATACTTACCTTTGCATTTGATACATTTGTGAATAGAGCTTTGAGCACACTGTAAGCTTTAGAGAGATAAATTAAATCAAAAGGGTTTCAAATTCAATAAAAAGCCAGAAGTTCCATTCATGCTTTTTCTTATTCAAATTTAAAGAGAGAGCACTTTGAAAGACTTCGAAGCATGTTAAATGGGCATCGAGCACTAGAAAGCGATTTGAAAGAGCCTTGTTTTGAAATACGTACCCACAATGTATTAGGCAGTTATGTAAATTAATTTGTTTGCCAAGCTCTAATTACCTTTTCGCAAAAATTTAGTGTGTCTAAGCCCTGAAAGGTCTGTAAGCACATTTTCAAGCACGACGCACAAAAATTGATCCGTCAACGTTGAATGAACTTCATTTGTAGATGGCGCTTACTGCGCTGTCTAGACTTACTCATTAAACGCTGCGGCAGGATGTTGGTTGATCTGAAGAATTCGAAAATGTTACTCGTACATTTCAGCCATTTCAACAGAATACTGACGTGTTAAATAAGAATTTTTTTTTACTTCTGTGATCAGATACTTACCTTTGTTTTTGATACATTTGTGAATAGAGCTTTGAGCACACTGTAAGCTTTAGAGAGATAAATTAAATCAAAAGGGTTTCAAATTCATTAAAAAGCCTGAAATTCCATTCATGCTTTTTCTTATTCAAATTTAAAGAGAGAGCACTTTGAAAGACTTCGAAGCATGTTAAATGGGCATCGAGCACTAGAAAGCGATTTGAAAGAGCCTTGTTTTGAAATACGTACCCACAATGTATAAGGCAGTTATGTAAATTAATTTGTTTACCAAGCTCTAATTACCTTTTCGCAAAAATTTAGTGTGTCTAAGCCCTGAAAGGTCTGTAAGCACATTTTCAAGCACGCCGCACTTAAAATTTATCCGTCAACGTTGAATGAACTTCATCTGTAGATGGCGCTTACTGCGCTGTCTAGACTTACTCATTAAACGCTGCGGCAGGATGTTGGTTGATCTGAAGAATTCGAAAATGTTACTCGTACATTTCAGCCATTTTCAACAGAATACTGACGTGTTAAATAAGATATTTTTTTTACTTCTGTGATTAGATACTTACCTTTGCATTTGATACATTTGTGAATAGAGGTTTGAGCACACTGTAAGCTTTAGAGAGACAAATTAAATCAAAAGGGTTTCAAATTCATTAAAAAGCCTGAAGTTCCATTCATGTTTTTCTTATTCGATTTCAAAGAGAGAGCCCTTTGAAAGACCTCGAAGCACGTTAAATGGGCATCGAGTAATTTGAAAGCGATTTGAAAGAGCCTTGTTTTGAAATACAATATACATATAAGGCTGTTATGTAAATAAATTGTTTACTAAGCTCTAATTACCTTCTATGCCCTGAGAGGGCTGCAAGCACATTTTCAAGCACGCCGCACTTAAAATTTATCCGTCATGTTGAATGATCTTCATCTGTAGATGGCGTTTACTGCGCTGTCTAGACTTATTCATTGAACGCTGCGGCAGGATGATGGTTGATCTGAAGAATTCGAAATTGTTACATTTCAACGGAATACTGACGTGTTAAATAAGATACTTTTTTAACTTCTGTGATTAGATACTTACCTTTGCACCGTTGCTTATATCGTACATTTCCTTAGAGTCCATAATTTGTATCTTTGGCATAAGTATAACAGTCATATTTACAACAAATGTTGAATGTCATTATACCGTTTGGTATATAATCAATGGAGTAATTTTAAATTGATTTAAAAGCATCTTGTCATTAGTCGCTGCAATTTCAGTGATAATTCGCGGCCTGTCCGCCAAAAGCCGTTTCACCCCGGTCTCAAAACAACAATTTTCTTCATAATTGCAGGGATATAAGCTCGCATCATAATTGTACAGCTTTTCGGCGTGATATATCAGAAGAGGAACGCGGCATAGCGGCGTATCGTTGTATTACATTATACGTATCGTACGTATTATTGTGTGCCCTATGTTAATTACACGTACACGCTCTTCTTTTTTTTCTCTTCTTATTTCTTTCGCTTGTAAAGCCCGCAGTTTAATTGAACCGGCATAATACGCGTGAGAGATAACGAACAACATTTTACGATCATTATAACTCGTGTGCGAAAAGGTTTGAGGACTTCATAAAGGCTTACGAAATGACCGCGTTTGAGAGAGAGCACAGAGGAGTGTGTAATAGGTACAACGTGCTCGATATTATTATGTACCAGAACATATTTTATTCGATAGTGTCACGCAAAATGACGACATGCCGGGAAACGGCGTCGCGGATAAGATTAACTTTAATATTCTGTTGCCACCAAAGTGTTAAATTTTTATGACCCGTACATCTTCGTGTACTGGGTGGCCCATAAACAACTACAATATCATTAACCATACTAAAATGACATGATAGACGTAAACAAGAATTAGACTTGGAATGCCACTTGTGTGTTTTTTATGACGTTACCTTCAAAATCACACTTGATGTGGAGAAACTACCTTAAGGGAGTTCCAATACGCAACGATTTTTTTTTCGACGGGGTAATAGCGCCAAAGCGTGCTGGGTGGTTCGACAAATTGGTTATACAACTATAGGGTAGTGTTTGGTAAATGTAAATAAACAGTTGTCCGGTTTTAAGAAAATTTCCAAAGAAACAGAAAATATAAAGCTATAAAATTCTGTACTCGCCCATGTGCTTCGGTTAAAATGCCTCTTTCACATCCTTAACAAATTTTAATAAATACATGTTTCTGGAAAAAGTTGAATTTTGATTTCACCTTGGAGCACTTAAAATAATTTTACCGCTAACAATTAACCTTTGAAATAAAATCACAATCGGTAAAATAACGATGCAAGGATTACTTTATAAAAGTGTTGCATATTTCCGGAACTCACTCTATAGGACATGACTATATTGAATAGTGGTATATAAAAACATTAATTTATACTCGTAGATACCCTGTCAGAATTGTGTAATTTCTGGAAAAATATTGCAGTTTTTAAACGAATTTTAATTGAATAAATGCATTAATTTGGTGTGTTGACAAAAATACCTATCTAGAAAGCTTAAAGTAAGTAGATCGCAAATTAGGGATTGTGTTTTTAATTTACTCCAAGTGCTTCCAGCCTCATTCTCAGTCAAACGCGATCATTTAGTTATATATTATTTTCTTATTGATGAATGCATAGTTTAACTGATTTTTTCTTCCACTTGTCTTCAATCCACAAAAGATATTTCAGAGAGTTAGTCCGGTCAAATTAGACCAAAAAAGTAAGAGTGAAGCTACATAAATTCCCACCAAGCTAAAAATCAGTGAGATTGTTTAAAATATGATTAAAAATAAAATTTGAAAGTTCCCCATCTTCCCCTGTATGGAAAAATTTTTATTCAAGGTTAAAGGTCAAAAAAATGAGTTTTCGCGATTTTCAGCAAAACGGTAAGTTTTATCATAAAATTACCTCAGACAAAAATTTTAGATCATAAAATTATCTATAAATATGTATCTCTTAAATACCCCAAAATAAGCTATGTGACAAATAAATCCCCAAGAACTAGAAAATATTTAGTGCAAATAGAAAAAAGATTGTAGAGGAAATTTTTTCCCCAGAAGAATTTCCCTGAAAAATATATCCCCAAAAAATAACCCACAGGAAAAAATCCCCTATGTTTTGGGGAAATCCCCTAATCTAGCAACCCTGAGACTAACAGTATTTCATTTATTGGGCACACTGACATAAATCAGGTATAAGACCCTAGCCACGCATACAATTGAACAGGAGACAGATGTTGTCTCGAGGTTACACTGGCGTATAAAATAAGGGACTGGGTTTCATTTAACCTGATATCTCAGAAACGGTGGCTCTTACGAAAAAAATATTCATACATATTTTATAGATAATTGTATGATCTACAATTTTTGTTTGAAGTATTTTTATGATAAAACTTACCGTTTTGCTGAAAATCGCGAAACTCATTTTTTGACCTTTGACCTTGAATAAAAAAAATTTCCATACAGGGGAAAAATGGGGAACTTTCAAATTTTATTTTTAATCATATTTTAAACAATCTTACTGATTTTCAGCTTGGTGGGAATTTATGTAGCTTCGAATGTCTAAATTGACCGGACTGAGTCACTAACATAATTTGTATCTAATTAGTATTTCTTAAGAGTGGTTGTTCTAATGTCTTTAATACGATAAATTGAGTGAAGCTTTCGTGGCCGGTGTCCATAGTAACGTTTCGCCGACACAAGTGGTTGGCATCTTCAGGAGTTCTGTTATGATTTGTGATTCAGCGCAGACTGCAGTGTCGGCGAAACGTCAAGAAGAGGAACTTCGAGACGACGGTCAACAGTCCCGAAAATCGTCGAAAGGTTAAGTAAGGGAAATAAAAAATGATATTACTGATAATATACAACCATACCATTTAGACCTATAACAAGTTTTAAGATACAATAACTTCGATAAGGTCTCACTCTGGTGCCTTTACAGGCAAGAAACAGGCTTTTCATTTTAATTTCAATTTTAGAATAGTCCCATAATTTTATTAAATTTGTACGTACTTTATTTCTTTATTTAAATAAATTAGATTGTTCAAATCAATGAAATAATTATTAGTACAATATTGATTTTTGTGTTCGTTTAATCTAAATTTTATATTTCTGTCAGTCTGACCGATGTAAGATGCATTGTAACTATTTACAGGAGAATAATTATTTATATTGTTATATCGTCTCGAAAACAAATCTGTTTCGAATTCATATTAAATACTAATACGTGAAACCCGGATCTGAATTTTTGGCCTTTTGAAATAGAAATTCTGCCCTTAGAATTTATGATTATGATTCATTTTTTTTATCCAAAGGTAAGCACAGGCTTTAAGAATGACATAAAATCTATTTAATTGGGAATACTAAGTAATTGTCAAGCAACAAGTGTAGTTTTTGAGATAGGCCCTCTAACAAAAATGGACCAAAAGTGACAACTTTGGCGGGCCCCTATTCCGTCATTTTTAAATTTTGTAATGAAACCCCACATGCCAAGGTAAATAACATTTTTTGCTCCTTTTGATGTATGGAGTTTCATATAAAAATAATTAAAGTAAATTTTTAAGTAAATATTCGTTTTTGGGTCAACATTCTACACAACATATCCAATTTTCAGGTTAATAACTCATTTCGTTTAGGGGTTAGTATTCTTTGAGGTACTAACAGGCGGATGGACAGACAGCAGAGTTACAGCAATAGGGTTCCGTTTTGCCCTTTGGGTACGGAACCCTATAAACGAAATAAAGTTTGTGATTTACCTAGAATAACAACAAAATAACAATAAAATCAAAATTGTTATCTTAGGTTAGGTATGAAATGATGCAAATAGTCCATTATACTTCTTGCTAAGAAAGTCCTCAAGGATAGATATAAGACTCGTAAGATTTTATTATCCAGGAAAAGTTCCTTTCGACTTTCATAAATAATTCATTTGATTCGTAACCAAGTTGTATTCAAGTACTGTCTTATAGGTAATTAACCCATTCCTAGTAGTTTTGTGAAATTTACTCAAAATTTTCGTTTTCTTCTATCCTTCAAATGACCTGGATGTGCCTCTTGAAAATGACCTAAATGTGTCTCTAATTCTATCGGGTATTTCCTTCGATGGTTAGGAAGTAATTAAAGAAATATCGTCAATCTTGTTCGCAATATGTGCCTATATCCCAATTTAAGGATTATTGTATTATTTTGCGGTTAACGAAAATACACATCAGGTACATTGTTTGTTGTTATTATTGTACCAAGTGGTTTTGGTAACGATTGTTTGACGCAAATGAATGAATAATGATGCACCAACGTTCGAAACGTCGCGTCGCCGTTGTTCCCCATTTTCTGAAGTGCAGAATGACGAGACGGAGACAGGCGAGAAGGATAGAAGAGAATAATAGCGTCGAGTGTGCTGTGCACGCTGTTCACGTTTCATTGTTTGGCGATCAATTATTGGTATGAAATATTATTCGAGCGGTAACATAATAATAATTCACGGCCGGACAAACTCAATTATCTTTTATTTTTCTTGGACTGCGGCAGCAGTAAAATCGCTATGGAATCGTTAATTATTCCTCAATAATAAATCAGTATTTACTTTATGAATACTTTATGCCATACTCCAGGCCAAGACGTATACACGTGGACGTCGATTACTATTGTATTGTACTTACTTGGTCGATGTTCATGTTGAACCTAACCTATTACTGCTAGTTGCTTTCTATTATTATGGATACTACATACATATATTATTTTTTAATCGAATAAAATCTCTTCAATATATAGACATCACTATCCTCACACAAAAGCACTAAGAAAATATTGACAATTTGAATAAAAAAAGCAAACGTTATAAAAGAAGCAGATATTTTATTGTATTAGACTCGAAAAAAAAAAGTTTACTTAGGATTCGAAGAAGAAGATGATTATAAAATTAAGTTTGGAGCACAGAACTGTTTTCAAGGTGTGTGGTGTTATAGGTGGATGACGAAAATAACATGGATAAAAAAGGTCACAGAAGAAGAGGTATTAGAAAAAGTAGGAAAACAGAACGGACCAGAACGTCAATAGGTACGCAGACGGAGAGAAAATCGTCTTTCTGAAGCATTAAGGGTTGGATAGAGAAACATTAAAGTAAAGAATGCCAGTGGAAGATCATAAGATAATTATTCGCATGAAGTGTGAGATATTCTAGATTGAAGAGATTCCAAAAATTGGCTCAGGAAAGAAATGAGTGGAAGTTCATTTCAACCAGTTATCGGGTTGACAACTTTGTGATTACGAAATATTAAGAAAGTTCCTAGACACAATGCTTCAAAATTGGAATTAAATTGAAAGCGGTTGGAAATACAAATACAAATGTGCTAGAAAGAATTTTCAGCTAAATACAACAATTATTAAGCGAGAGTACTTACTGTCATTTTACGTCTTTCATTAATGTAAAATAGAAGTTGGTACATAGAATTTGGAAAAGAGAAAAGAAAAATTTATCCAAGGAAGACTTCGAACGATAAAAGTGAAAAAGACTTAAGGACAAAACATCTTTTGGCTGTTTGATTCCCACCAAGTTGGTGGGCGGCGAGTCTCTTCGTATGAAAAGTCGAAGGGTTCAGCCTTCTTTAGGAGTCGTGGTTGGTGATAAAAAGACGAGACAGACAAAATGAAGATAGAAGAGAAATGAAAGACTACCTGTGGAATATTATTACTGGTATAGCATTTGTTTAAATTATCCAAGGAAATCGCAAAAAACTTGGACCAGAGCAACCGGTCCTGAAATCGAGGTGGCGACCTCCCGAATACTAAGCTGTCATTCAGATGATTAAACCATGAAACTGGTTGGACAAAAAAAAAGAAATCCGTACTAGAAGTCAAATCAAATGAGTTAGAAATTATAATTGTTTCACAGATCGTAGTATAATTTTTCTCAATGGAATTGAGAAATTTTGGAACCAAACGGGAAAAGATCTGTTTGAGATTTAAATGGTTTTTCAAATTGTTTATGTTGATCCCAATATACTTATATGACGTGTGATATCAACAAGACCTATTACTGTTAATGAAGTATTTTTGACCATCAGATCCTTCATTTCCTTGACGTGATGTCCATCGATAAATATTGAAAGACGGCCAGAACGTTCTTTGTCTTCATTGATGCATTGTTTGCGTACTTTGTTACAAACACAGCGAATTGTAACCAAACGAGTTTTTTCAAATTTTTAGAAGCCAAAGTATCATTTATGTGTAACTTATATGCTAGATTTTCCATTTTCTTTAATTGAAAAATGTATTCTTTTAGGTATGAAGTAAAAAAGTGCATTTAATAAACTAATGAAGACATCGATAAGAAACTTGATGCAGATGTTTCTGTTGAGGGTAGTGCTAATGAAGAAAAAGGCTGCTCATTTGGATAAATCTTCCCCTTTTTAATCATAATGATATTTATGGTGGTGCACTGACTAATGTCTGTAACTTCGTCCACAAATAATACTTTATAAAAATTCATCCGACACCCTTCCTTTTGTTTCAGAATTCAGTTGTTGAAACTTTTCATCTTACGCGTATAAAAGATTCGCTTATTATAAAACTATAAAAATAAATGCGTGGCAAGTGAGTCAATTTTTGATAAAAATGGAAATTTTACAACATACATTATAAAGCCTATTATGTTTGAATTTGAATGTAACAGTGATTTCTCGGGGTGGATAATTGTTCCATACGCACATGTGTTGCAAGTGGTCTTATTACCCCGAGGATGTTATTAAGTCTAGTATCTGTCTTTAAAAAGACTGAATTAAATATGCTGTCTGAATAAATTAAACCGGAACTGACAGTGTATCAGCAGCCGTACAAAAAGCGAACCCCCGATGGTATTTTTATGGCGTTCAGCACACTAGAATGGAGGCGGCTGAATCCATTCTCCGCATGCCTGAAGATGCCTCGTTACTACTAAAAAAACTCTCCTTCCTTCTGCCTCTAACCAGAATCCAAACAACCGAATGATATTTTTCTTTCTTCCTTTCAAGAATGGTTCTTGTAATAATTCAACACTGAACTAATTCCTATTTTTGGCAAACAGAAACAGGTAATGGTTGTTTCGCTTCTTTCAATGCCACGTTAACCACTTGTAATCGTTTATTGAAAAACAAGATACTGATGAATTATGTAATATTTTGCACACCAGAATGTACCTACTTAACGTAGGTATTTTTAAAGGATAAAAGTAATAAAAAGAAGATATTCTTGGAGTCATAAAAATTGTCCCTTTCAGACAAAACCATGTTATCAAACTTACCACAAAAATGTTTTTTAAAAGAAACTGTATACTTATGTAAAACATTACGTTATATCTACTTCAATAACATCCTACTAAAAATTGTTTATTATGAAATAGAATAAGACAAATTATCTTATAAATATTTGAAAATTTTGTTTTGAGAAAAGGAATGGAGGTTAGTGCTGTTGATCGTTAAATTTAGAAAACTAATTTGTGGTCATAGCAATGAAATTTTTTCTTTTAAGGTGGCTCATGTGAGATAATAATTTATACATAAATAGAGGGAGGTGTTTCAATAGAGGATTTTTCAACTCTTGCTTACTTCTCCTGTCATTAGGAGTCTTTAAACTTCACCAATTTGGTTTTAGCTATTGTGGCTTAGTTTAGTGACAACCGTTGTTGATGGTTAAAACGTCGATTCCCTTACATTTGTAAAACGTCCTATTGAAATCCTCTTCAAGAACAATCCTTCTATTCGTTCATTCAAGAATCTTAAATTAAGGACAAATTTGTTCTTGCTTTCAGCTTTTAGGTTCAAATTTCAAGGATAAAGACAGCTCAGTGGGTTACTTTTAAGGCTCCTGGTGGTTGTCTGGATTACTTCATAAGAATGTGGATAGTTCTTTATTGATTGTATGATTTATAAAACATCAAAGGATAATGTTAACAATAGGTAATTTTTGAGACCACCTCAGGCCAAAAAAATCATAAATAGGCAAGTTCAGTTTATCAAGCGTAAAAGTTTTTGATTATTTTTTCACATTGTTTAAAACTTGTCTCCAAGTTCAACAACTCCGCCCCCTTGCTAGGAGTCGTTCTTTTAACTGCGTTTATTGAAAATAAACAACATAAAGAACCCGTTCCAATAAGAACCATTACAAGCCCCCATTATTTGTGCCATATTTTTTACATGATTCTACTTCAAAATTCATAAAATTCCAGCATCGTAGTAGGGTAACGTGAAAACCTCCGAGTGGGTGCGTTTTTAAATTTTTTTCTAATTTTCTTTGCTAAATCGGTTTACCTCTACGTAGGGGTAGTTTTCCACATTGTAAATGAATATTTTTAACATATATAAGCCAATAGGTAGTAAATAGTACCTTTTTTTTAATTTACTGTTACTCAACTAGATGATCATTACATTTTACCCCAAACAAAAGGTTTTTTTGTTGCTATTATTGTTATGATTAACTTTCAACATATGGAAATATACTACTTTTTTTAAATATTTTTGATACTTCACATATCTAACAGATAATGTCATTAATCTTGAATACAGGGGTTCTTATCCATACGCAGAAGGTGTCTATGTTTACAACTTCCCCGCCATTTAAAGTGTACGATTAGTTAAAGAAAACATTTTCCAATACATTGCTTTTTATGTATTCTCGCCACGAAAAAATGCTAAACGCGTATTTTTAACATTTTGATTTTTTACCGCCCTCTTAAGTTTGGCTTTCAAATGACCTCAAACGACCTCGGATTTAGACTCATTAACTCGAGTCTGCAGCTCTTGTTTTGATCAAATGTTAACACCTGTTATGTGAATTAGTTTTCCGCAGTGGGTCTGGGGGTCATCAACGTATTTTGAGGGTAGTTTATAGATTTTCCTCGCAAAACTAGGTCCAATGTGCATTATATATAATTACTAGCAGCAATATCTGGCGTTGGTCGGGTAAAAATATATCACACGTTTGATGGAAATTTCTAGAATATTCGCGAATTTAGAACTACCCAGAACATCCCATAATGATTCAAAACATTTTCTAACTTTTCTAACATTCTGAAACATTCTTGAATGATCTTCAAGATTCTGGAACATTCTTGAACATTGCCAAATAATTCTGAAATGATATAATAAAACATTCTTTTACTTCTTAGAACATATTTGAACTCCCTGTAACATTCTAAAAAAATCTGTTTCATTCTCATCCCCACTCTGTGCTGTTTGCTGGGTGAGTAGTGACATCAGTAGACGCCTGACGGGGATGACTAATCGATTGATAATAATTGATCAGTTATCGACCACTGAGAGTTGAAGATTATAACAGTACTAATATCGCTATTAAAAAAATGAGGGTTGGTAGTAGAACGATGAAAATTAAGAGCTATATGTATTTTTTAATGCCAAATCATAAAAAAATGAAAATAAAAAAATTTTGCCCAAAAAATAAAAAACAATAGTTAGGGGTGAACAACCCTTATCACTAAGGGGTATGAAAATAAATTGTAGCCGATTCTCAGACATACTGAATATGCATATAAAATTTCATAAAAATCGGTCAAGCCGTTTCGGAGGAGTATGGTAACTAACATTGTGACACGAGAATTTTATATATTAGATATGAATAATATTGTGACGTGTTCGGTCACGGAAAACACAATTAACAAAACAAAAATAACGAATTTATTTAATTACTAAAGTTAATTTGACTACACTACAGTTATAAACAAGTCTACACAATTTATTTCACTAAAAGCCTCTTTTCCCGCTCGCCTCTACTATAAACACTCGCTATACCATAGACACTATGACTTCTATCGCCTGTTGTTCGCCTATCGATCGCTTCGCTTCCAAACAGCAGCTGTCCACTGTCAACTAACTCGGTGTGAGCGTCTCGCTTTTATATAGTCTTTTCAGCCTTTTTCTAGGGAATTCTACAGCCGTCTAGTAATCCAATTGTTTTCCCACTGATCCTTGCTGGTGTTTTCTAGATGTTTCAGGAAAGCCGAGAATATTCCTTATGTATTCAGGGAAGATGTTCGTTAACTACGCCCACACCAACCCAACCGGCAAGTACCTACTCGTAACAATATAGAAATCCATATCTCGGAGGGGCTAAAATTGCCTGCATTTAACATTGTCGTTTAATTTTTATTTGTCTATTTTCCTTTAAATCTGCCAATCAAGAATTTTGTTTGGAAGTTTCTGACATATTCAGGAACATCATAATATCTGCTTCTATTTTTTTTTCTTTTTTCTCATCTGCTGCTTTAAAAGCGACGACTATGTCGAGATGTTTACAAAATTTTCTTAGATTTCGATTGATGTGCCGCTAGCTAAATACGTAGACCTGTTATTTTATTTCGTTCCTTTGATGTAGATCGTAAGGGAAAGGAAAGCGTCGTAGTAACGTCGTTTCCCTGGTAATCCATGCATAAGAGACTTGCAGAAAGCACTTCCCGACACACGAAAGGACCTTTATACAGGAGACTCGTGAAAGACTCTCGGAGGCTCTTTCGTTTTTTAAATAATTCCGCGTGCACATTCAATTATCTCAAGTAGTGCGGAGACTCCGGCAGTCGAATAAAATATTCGAATGTATACGACGAACAGACGGACGTTTTTAATTAGTTTTCCAGCTTTGGTAATTACACTCGTTCACGGTTGCAATTAACAATGAACCTTTTAATTACTATCGTCTTGTCGTTTCATTCGTTCTTCATCGACTGTGTCCAGCTTTTCGAAACCAATTTCAACGGCCATTGTTTTAACATCAAGGTCAAGGACACGAAATGAAATTGCTTTTCGTTGTTCCTCAAATATATCAACTGATGATGACTGTTCTTTTATTGTTTAAAAAAGAGACGGCAGAAAATTTAATTACGAAATTACCGCAAAAATAATTCTTATTTACTGATTTCGTTTCAATTTTTTCCAAATGATACACTCAAGCAATTTGTTTTTAAAGCTCATGAAATAATAAACGTTACTATTTTAGTTACCGTCAATATCAAATAACTTTTCTATTTGTAGGTATATATATGAATATAATACTAAATTATTTTCTTATTGATTGTATATTGAATTGACTTTAAACAATAGTAAAACATACAATTTAGGAAAGGTGTTACCCATCAAAAATTCAAAACCTTCTTTCCACTTAAAGCTTTTCCCGAAGATGAAATTTGATATTTTGGTATTTAATTTATTATGCATTGCTCGGTATATCAGTTGAGTTTACTTCTTTTCCTTCATTCAGAGGCTGACCTGTTTGTCCAACGTATATCATGTCACTTCTTTTGTTCGTCATGATGTTATGTAAAATTGTTTTCCTTTCATACACTTCTTTTTACATTACGATAATCCTTAACTTCTTAATTCATTAGTATTGAGTTCGCTTTTATTGTCATGGGATTTCAGTAGGTACGTCTTCAACTTGGATCTTCTTCAATTTCGCATCAAGCTAATTAGTTTCGAGTAAGTGGTGTCCTTACGTCAGCCTTCGATAAATAATAGAAAGAAAGTGGCAACGTGAACGCCCGTTAGACTGTTAACGGACTTGGTCGGGAACGTAGTTTTGCGCATTCTGTTAGAGCACTTTGTCACGGAATGTATTTTACGGGAAGTCCCTGAGGTGTGCTAACGTGCGGTTACGTATCTTCCCTTTTAGTCACCCCTCTACTTAACCGACCTACCAACCGAACGTATCTCCGAAACACCTTAACTGGGACCCCAAATAACCTACAGGATTGTTTTGTGCATTTTATCATTTCGTACTGTAGTCATTTCAAAAAAGGAATAGAAGAAATTTAAATATAGACAATGAAGGAGAAAGAGAAGAAGAAGTGGAAAGATGAGATAGAAATAGAGATGGAGGTGTAGATCGAAAATACGATAATGGTGGGGATGGAAATTATCAGAAGAAGAAGGAGGGAATAGAAATGGAACAGGAAAGGATGAGGGTGAAGATGAGGAGAAAAACGGGGATGAGGAAAAGGACGAGGAGGAGTAAGAAATTAGGACAAGAATGAGGATAAAGGTAAAGATGGGGATGGGGGTTAGATTGAAGATGAACAGAAAGGATGAGGATGAGAAAAAAGGTTTATGATGAGGATAAGGAAATAAGGAAGGATGAGGATAAAAAAGAGGGTTAGAAAAAGAAAAAGGATAAGAATAAGGAATTGAAATAGAAGAAGATGAGAAAAAGGAAAAGGATGAATATCAGGGTATGGATGGAGACGACAGTAAGGTCGAGGAAAAGAACAAGGAACAGGAAGAATATGAGGATGGGGATGAGGCAGAGGATGAGGATGAGGATGAGGATGAGGATGAGGATGAGGATGAGGATGAGGATGAGGATGAGGATGAGGATGAGGATGAGGATGAGGATGAGGATGAGGATGAGGATGAGGATGAGGATGAGGATGAGGATGAGGATGAGGATGAGGACGAGGACGAGGACGAGGACGAGGACGAGGACGAGGATGAGGATGGGAATTAGGATGAAGATGAGCTAGAGGATGAGGATGAGGATGAGGATGAGGATGAGGATGAGGATGAGGATGAGGATGATGACAAGGACGAGGATGAGGATGGGAATGAGGATGAAGATGAGAGAGAGGATGAGGAAAATGAGAAGGAATAGAATGAGGATGAACAAAAAGAAAGCAAATATCTATGCAACTACAACATTAATCCTTTTCTCTGGAGTTAAGGCGTCCCATGTACAAAATTAAAGGTAGATTTTTTTGAAGCAGCCTTCTTTTGTATTTTGAGCGTGGAGACCAGTTAATGTCCCACCGCACCCATAATGGTTAAAGCGATCGCATAGTCTTCTTTTAAAATGGGAACGATGGTTTTTCAAAAGAAAACATTCACGCGTACCCTATTTTATAATTTCAGGAATATTGAGATGAAAACCACCGAGAACTTTTTAACGAAACAGCCTTATAAAATGCAGTAAACGTCAAAACAAGCCACGACGCCGAGGGTTCTCATAACTTAATGCCCTAAACGGTACCTGCCCGGTAAACCTATATATTCCATGCAATTTCTTTCTCACTGATGCATTAAATAAATGAAATAAATTTTTGTCATCCATGAATCATTCAAATGTGGATATATTTTACGTTTGACAATAAAAATTTTTATCTATATCTATCCTGTCTACAAATTTTAAGTTTTTAATTTGTTCAATTTTACGATAATTTGTTTCTTGTTTCTAGGTACCTAATAATGGTACAAATTGTATGTAGGTGTAGTACTGCTAATAAAATGAAATTAAAAAAAGAAAATGCGATTCTATTATGAATTGATTTTGCGAAACTTTCCAAATGTTTTATATTGGTCTGTTTCATATTCTTTGATTGAATAGCTGAAATATAAGATCGTAAATTAATATAAATTATGACTTGTAACCGGTCTCGTCTTTCGCATTCTTATTACATTCTACATTGCCCCGTTCGATACCACTACTCTCCTAGCACATGGCGAAGAATTACGACCAGCGAAAGTTACTTACACGCTATTTTACGAGCTTAGTTAACTGAAAATGACAGTTTATAAACTAGTACAGAAACTAGCACTAGAACACTGGCTATATCAGCTTTACGATGAAATTTTTTTGATAAGGAATATGTGTCGCAATATTAACCAAATGTATTAAAAAGAAATTCAGAATTATAGAGTACCTATATGTGCTGTATTTTTAAAAAATTTTTATTTGCATTAAACATTTCACTGTAAATAACGTCCATTCTACATTTACAATTTAGAAAATTTATTTCTTATAAGCAGGTCTTTCTAATTGGTGAGTATGAATCTCTTGAAGCTTTTATAACAACAGCTGCCACTTAACATAACACACACTATAAATAAGACAAATAAATAATTATTTGAGAGATGGTATTAAAGAGCATAAATAGAAACTACAATAAAGTCGATTACTTTAAATGAGTGAAACCTTTTGCTACAATTTTGTGATGGAATAAGTTTTTATCCCCTTAATTGCTAAATTCAATTATTTATACCTACATATTAGGAGAAGAATTATAAATTATGAATGTTACAGTCAAAACAAGTTTTAAGTTAGAACTCGTTTTCCCTAGTTAAAACTAGTTTTTACTTAATGCCTTTGTTAAAACTAGAAATACCTAGTTACAACTAGAATTTACCACTGATATATTTGATTTTCAGATAAAACTAGATGTCACATCGAGCTGTAGTTAAAACTAGCACTAGAAAAACTACATTGGGATTGAAAACAAGATATAGTTTTAAGAATATTTATTGAAAAGATCTAAGACACTGAGAACCAAATAATAATTTAACACTAAAGGAACATTTTAGGGAACATCGACTTAAATTAGTTGCCAAGATGACAATATTAATTATAAGTAGGTAAATAAAATAATCAAATAAATCAACAGAACACAACCATAAAATTTCAAAAAGAAACATTGTTAAAGAACATTGATTAACACACAATAAAATCTAATCAGTCAAACTTGGATTTAAAAAAAAAGATGAGGATCTACTACGCGAACAGTTTTAACTGACTCGCTTCGGAAAAACGCGTTTTGTTTAGTAAGAACTAGTTTTAACTGATATTCGATTTGAGCATTAGGTAATTCTAGTATTAACAAATGCATAGGTACATTAAAGACTAGTTCTAACTAGGAAGAACGCGTTTTATTTAAAAACTAGTTTCAACTGCAACATAAATATATTACTACTAGGAACCTTAAAATATTTCATTGCATACAATTAAACCCTGGAATAGCTCATGATAATGAGCTTTTGATGAACATTTTTGAGATAGCTGTAAGATGTAGGTAACTTTGACAAAATTTAACAGAATGTGGAACAGAAGCTGCTAGTTAGTTACATAAAACTAAATCTTTACTCCCACTTCATCTGCTGTTTCTTTGAAACATCTAAAAATTCAAGTTTTCGCATCTTTGACTTTTATAACGATGTGTTTAACTTCGCAGTCACTCCATTCATTGTTATTTTAGTCTGATATTTTCTCTTAATTTCCATTTAGTCGTCCTTTTTTCACCATATTTTTCCTATAAATATTTGAGCTTTGAATTTCAAAAAATCTATCTTCAAGCTAAAAGAATCATATTGAAAATTTTAAATTGAAAGCTTAATATGTAGTATTTATAATCCCCAATAGTTCGTACGATGCATATACGCATTTAAGGTCATTTATTATCAGAAGGACCTTAATAATTAATTATAATTTATTGAGTATAAATTTCAATTTTATTTCAGGTCGTGCTTATTTTTTTATTGTCAAATAATTACGTTTGTACTCGTATCTTTTGAAATATTATTTTTCTTTTTTTGGACCAATTTTTTAAGACTTCTTGGTCTTAGCTTATACCTGTATAGGTACATTGAAAGAAGGGATATGTTATGAAAAGGTTTTATTAGACGACATACGTGACAGTAGAGCAGCAATTTGCGCAACGCGTAACATAGGTAAGTGATAGATGACACCCGAGGGACGCTAGACTCCAACATCCAGACCAATCAACAAAATGCACTTATGCAAATCAACTTTCGTATTTTCGTATGACATATAAAACAGATCGTCGTCGGTATGATGGTTATTTTTTATGCAACTAAAAAAGTTTGAGATACGCCGAGCAGAAAACTTGTTTACCTTAACGGATTTACACATATTTATTGTTTATAACAAATTAAATTACAAATGTAAGATTATTCATCAAAACTCTCACAATCACCAAGCGATTTAATTCATCCATTATGAGCAGTTTTATTACATTCGTAGCCATTAGTTCCATTTAAATTAAAAATACTTTGGCAATTTTACAGGGTGTTTTGAAAATTACATAACAGACATTTGCCATATATACTTGGGCACTGTAATCCATAGTATTAATTTTGAGAAACATTTTTAACGTTTATTAACCATTATTCAACTTCAATATCTGCATCGATCGAGTTTATAAGTATTCAATCGAAAACCGAATGTAAATTTCAACACTTAGTAATAACAAAGGCGAACTGAAGAAAACGGTTATTTAGAGTATTTAATATGAGCGATACGTCAGTTGGTAACATGTCACATAAGGAGCAGTAGACGCTAATGGTAAGTTTCCTTTCATGACAGACCGAAATAATTACTTGAGGTGTTTAACAAAATAAAGTATAACGTTCATGAATATTTAAGAAGTAATACCTACTTGTATACCCGCACGAATAATGGAGGAGCGAGCACGCTCTTGGTGAGATCCATTATAATTCATACGGAAAAAAGAAGAAAAGGGAGATGTTGATGGAGCCTAAGGACCCTCGGTAATTGTCTCACTCACAGACAGTCTTGCCTCAGTGTCCGACATACCCTTGTCGTGTGCTAAATTGAATACCGACTTATTCTGACGGACACGGAAATTGTTAAAGCAAAAAGAATTATCCCAACACGCTGTATGCATAAGTTGATTTACATATCTCGAAAAGGCGGCTAAACAAACGAACAAATAATCCTCTGATGCTAACCAACAATAAATCCTACACCTACAATGGAAAATAAAAATTGCAAAATTGAAAACACGAAAAATATATTATTAGGGGTGCTAAACAGTAAAGATCTTAAAACATTGCACTGATCTAATACTCGAAATTGGTAAAAAGGTACAGTTTACCTACAGAAAAGTCCTGATCTCCATGTTCAACCCTTATCCTGGCTTGGAAATCAATTTTTTGTAGTGTGTAATCTTTTAGGCTTTAAATTTAAAAAAATACTGCAAGTATTAATGTTTAAACAAACAATTCTGTCAATAATAAAAGCCTACCAAGATGTTTATTAAACTGCATAGATGAGAGGATTCTTGACAAAATTTCTTTAACTCGGAAAATTCCAGCATGATTCTTTTGATCTGTCTCGAATTTTAAATCCATGGTCTTATTTTTGCTCAAAGCGAAATTAGTAACAGGATTTTTAAAAATCAAGAATTAAGCCCACTATTTAGTAGTGATAACTACCAAATTCTCTGCATACAAAATATCGTTTTTTTTTTTTTAATTTGTTCAAATGCCTGATAACGTTCATTGGATTTTTGAAATAATAACCAATATGAAAAGAAAAATTTGCTAAAATAATAACTGGTCATATTGAACGTTTCTTTCAGTAGACGACTAATCTTTTAATTTAATAGATCCGTCATAAAAGGTCTTTCAGTTTCTTTACTCAAGAACTCGACGTATTGATAAAAACAACACAATTAATCGAAAAGTTGATAAGAGCTGAATTGAGCGGTGAAAGAACGGACAAATAAACAGTAAGGAAAAGTTAAGCCAAAAAGAAAGAACGTGAGAGAGAGAGAGAGAGATAAAGAGAAAGGGCGATGGAGAGGAAGAGAAAGAGAGAGAGACAAGTGAATGAGATATCGTTTGAACCATCACGGTCAGACGTGTGAAGGACTGCCCCTTTAATCGCTCCTTATTTCCGAGATCCTTCAATAATTCACGAAGATGAATTCTTCCAATAAATTCATCCTAGAATTTAATAGAATGCCCGGAGAAATAAAGGAGATTATTACCGCTATTGCTTCAAAACGAATGATTTTGCAGAAATGCTGTGGGATTTTCAGTAACGATCCTCTTCCACGGAAGACTTACCTACACTGTACCGATCATTACACACTTCTTTTTTTCCATTTCAAACGTCGAAAATAACCCGCTACGTTAGGAATCTTCCAGTAATAAGGGAAAATTAACAATTTTTGTTGTGCTTTGCTAATTTTGTATGTAGGAGTTTAAAAATAAAACCAAGGAAACTGGTGCTGTCTCAAAAGAGAAAGGGCATCTACAAGCACAAATCAGTTTAGAAGTAAGGAATGTAGTCTGTATTTAAGCAGATTTTCATTAATATTAAGCGATTGATTAGAAAATGGCTAACGTTTTTTTTGTATTTATTTAAACAAATACATAAATATAAGAATAAATCGTGCTCGGTTTAATCAGAAGACGCATTGTAATTGATTCGCTCTCTACGACCATCATCAGACGGTTGGAAGGAATAAGGAATCAAGTAAAAATAAAAAGTCAATTAAAAAGCCAAAAAAATTATACACGATGAAGCCTCCTCGTTCAGAAACAAGTGTTATTAAGTAGGTAAGTGTAATTTTTTATAATTACTTTCTCGCACCAACTGACCGCCGCCTTGCCGCCACCGACCACGTTCGTCCAAGACATTGGCTGTTTGTTCGGGTAGCGGCAAACTCGACCACTGGTTACTGTCAAAATACATAGTTAAAAAATTAAACAAGTATGAAAATAACTGGTTGTAATTGAACTTTAAACTAAAATAAAAGACAATTAATGTCAGCAAAATAACTGTAAAATGTTGAGAATTCTCGAGAAGATGATCAAAATGTTTCTTCTGTTATATAGGTACTTTCGTAGCCGGGGTGCTCCGGCTTAGGAATTACGTTTCGAGCTTCTTTTTGCCCTTCTTCGTTATACGAAGGCTTGGGTTAGCTTTCCAACATTTCACAAGTAATTGTAGATATATGCTCTGAGGATATCTGTGACAGATATCCTCGAAACGTTGTAGGACAACTTTAACTATATTTTCAAGGAAGTGGTATTGTTAACCATTTAACAGTAATAAAAACACAGGTATCAAAAATATTATTTTAATATTGTAGACAATAATTGTTTGATATCATAATACGGTGGCTTCGTAACTGTGTACAACTATGTTTTTATTATTGTTAAATATTGCTATGAAATATCGACATGTATCGTTAACAACTGTTAATTTATAAAACCATGGAAAATCGAAACATTAAAAAAGTCAATGGTTCTATTGTAGAATAGTTTAACTGCTGATCCGATTTTAATCATCCATTTCTTTTTTAATGTTACAAGAAATATTTATTATTTCTAGTCCGGTCAATTTAGACATTCGAAGCTACATAAATTCCCACCAAGTTGAAAATCAGTAAGATGGTTAAAATATGATTAAAAATAAAATTTGAAAGTTCCCCATCTTTCCCCTGTATGGAAAAAATTTTATTCAAGGTCAAAAGTCAAAAAAATTAGTTTTTCGCGATTTTCAGCGAAACGGTAAGTTTTATCATAAAAATACTTCAGATAAAAATTGTAGATCATAAAATTATCTATAAAATATGTATGAATATTTTTTTCCTAAGAGCCACCGTTTCTGAGATATCAGGTAAAATGAAACCCAGTCCCTTATTTTATACGCCAGTGTAACCTCGAGACAACATCTGTCTCCTGTTCAATTGTATGCGTGGCTAGGGTCTTATACCTGCTTTATGTCAGTGTGCCCAATAAATGAAATACTGTTAGTCTCAGGGTTGCCAGATTAGGGGATTTCCCCAAAACATTGGGGATTTTTTTCCTTTGGGGTATTTTTTGGGGATATATTTTTCAGGGAAATTCTTCTGGGGAAAAATTTTCCTCTACAATCTTTTTTCTATTTGCACTAAATATTTTCTAGTTCTTGGGGATTTATTTGTCACATAGATTATTTTGGGGTATTTTAGAGATACATATTTTATAGATAATTTTATGATCTAAAATTTTTGTCTGAGGTAATTTTATGATAAAAATTACCGTTTTTCTGAAAATCGCGAAAAACTCATTTTTTTCCACACAGGAGAAAGATGGGGAACTTTCAAATTTTATTTTTAATCATATTTTAAACGATCTTACATATTTTTAACTTGGTGGGAATTTATGTAGCTTTACTCTTATTTTTTAGTCTAATTTGACCGGACTATTCATTTTGGTTATCTGTTACGAACACGGTAAAAAGGCTTAAGAATTTATGTAGGTTTAATCTAACCCTATTTTGTATCACCAAAATAAGAAAAGTATACGATGATTTGTTGTTGTAACTTTATGTTAACAAGCGTGAGCTTTGTCATGATGCAGAAAATTACCAATGTTGGTACTTCAGTGTATATTGAAACAAGGACCTACATATACGTCGATAGGCTTGATCAGGTTGCACAATAAAATGGTGAAAACGATTTGAACCACCCCAACTGTACAATAAAAAAATCGAAATTCAACCCGAATACAAAGAATGACTGATTTTTACTAATTTAATTCGGAATATAATTGGCTTACTGATGATTCTCACAACGGTAACAATGGTTATGCTTCCATCTGTCTTTAAAAGTCACAATTTCACCAACCAGTAAAAGTTATGCCCGACTACACTATTCTGTGTTTTCAAAGTAAGAGTTTATCAAAAAGAGAAGATAAAGTTTTATAAAAAACATCTCTTAACTAAAATTTAGTACAGTACAGTAGATATTACTTTGTAATTAAATTATTAATTTTATAAATAAGTTAAAATTAGTAGGGAGTGGAAGAGTAAAAGGTAATACTATTGTATTTCCCTTCAAAATGTGATATTTTCATTAAAAAAAAAAACGATGATACACCTTTAAATGTCCTCTTTTATGGTCATTTAAGAAACACCCATTTGGAACGGTGATATTGAGAGAAAATCAAAGGGGGTGCCTTCTCCGGGTGCCAAAATCAAAAGGCGTCGAAAGGATTAATACTGAAACTTACTTTTTTAAAAAACTAATAATTAAAAACTATCTAAAGACAGATCTTTCATAATTTGGTGTAAAATTATTCCAATCTAAAGGATAAATTACCATCAAAAGATCCTCATGTTCTTTCATAAAGAAAATGTCTCTTTTTAGATTAGAAAGACCTCACTAGGCACTAGTTGAGGGTACTAGGAGCATTTACATAATATAACATCATAATAAATACTTTGTAACTGAAGATGTTACCATTAAAATATTCGGACTATTAGTGTAACCTTAGTTTATATTCAAACAAAAATATTTACCCATCTATAATATTATAATTATATATACACATTTATACTGGCCTGTAGGTGGTAAAGGCTTATGTGGTACTGAGGTACTGAATAAGGGTTCCTATTGGAGTTCTCAAAATCTACTCTATTGGGCTAAGTATACCTGCTTTAAACACCACAAATAGAAAATTAACTTAATTTGATTCTGGAAATAGTGGAAGAGCATCAAATTTAAGCTTTGTTCCAGTGAAGCTTTTACTAAACATTTATATAGAATGCTGTATTAGAGTATTTGATAAATTAGGGTCATTCGGATATTTTCGGGTTTTGGTACCACCAAGCTATTTTTAGGGTTCCGCACCTCAAAAGGAAAAAGCGGAACCCTTATAGGATCATTTCGTTGTCCGTCCGTCCGTCTGTCAAGACTCTTTTTTTTAGGAACGCGTTGAGGTATCAAGCTAAAATTTATACCAAATACTCAGGTCTATTGTGAAAAAAACAAACTTCTAAGCTAACGCAATCAAAAGATACAGCCGTTTATGCTGCAAATTTCCGCAAATTTTCGAATGAAAACCTACAGAGTACTTCCCGTAAACTCAGAATCTTGAAATTTGGTACGAAGCAACGTCTTATAGCACAGATAAAGGAAAAATTGCGAAAACCGTAATTTTTTAGTTACATCATATAATAAAAATATTTTTAATAATTTTAAAGTTACTACCCCTTTCCTCATGAACGCGTAGAGGTATTAAATTGAAATTCATATCAAATACTCAGGTCTATAATACCTTTAAGCTGTAACAAAATCAAACTTCTATGTCAACGCAATCAAAAGAAACAGCAATTTAAGTCGCATATTTTCAAACTCGCAACTACTCGCAAAGGAATCAAAACCTAAAGGGTACTTCCAGTCGATTTAGAATCTTGAAATTTTGCATAAAGTAATGTTTTATAGCACATATAAAGGAAAAATTCCGAAAACCTTAAATTTTTAGTTACATCACATATATACAGGTTTGTACGGAACCCTCGGTGCGCGAGTTCGACTCGCACTTGGCCGGTATTTTTTTATAATTAGGTACTTAATTGAAAATGACATATAAAAATACAAAAATTTAGATAATCGTGGATAACGTCCAAATTTAAATTTGCTTCTTGTTAAAAGAGGTATCAATAAATTTTGCGGTTAAGTTTGGCAAGTGTAATAAATAAAAATCGATTAATCCGGCCGAGTTTACCATCACCGGTTTGTCCGACACGTCGACACTTGTTGCCATTATGTGGTGGTGTTGTTGCTGCTGTACTCGTCCACTACTACTACGGCAAGAGAAGCGAATGAGGCAATAAGTTTTTTTTTTTTGGACTGCCAGCGTCCGCTAATGACCAACGACCAAACAACAAAAAAAAACGTAATTATGTAATTAGTTATGCTTAAAACGACAGCCAGCCAGGTAAAAGTGAACCTACCAGTGAACCAATGTACTTATAGAAGAGGTGTCCACGGAAGAGGACGTGAACAACTCTTTTTATTCTCATTGCTTTTACACTTTTTAATTAGTCATTTTACAATATCTGTACCTATTAATGTACTGGAATTGTAAACAGGTTCAGCCAACAGTGCCTTTCCGTGCATACAGTCACAACTCCCAAATATTCAAAAATAGGTATTCAATCTTATTCTCTCCAAACTATTTATTACTGATTAAGCAAAAGGGAAATCTTTTTAAACAGAGACAGCTCATTAAAATTGTAAAGGCGGTTTTTTAATAGAAGGAGTTGTTACAAATTCGTTTCTTCTTTAATTGAAAATTCATTATAAGGTAAATCTTCCTGAATGAGATGAAGGAGGTCCCACTACATATTACAAAATCAAACTAAGGATGAGAGGGATCCAAATTAAAAATAAAACTCTTAATTAATGGAAATTGAAAGGCCGTTTTAATTACTTGTAGATATGATATTAAATGACACACCTTATGAAAATCGGCCTTTGGCATAAGAAAATTAATATTTCCGCAAACTTAATTTAAACGCCTCAATTTTTGTAACCACTTCCACCTTTCAATTTTGTTTTACAAGATTTCCTAAAACATATGTTTTAGTAAAATTTAGCCTGTTATTGTAATTGAATGAATATTTTGAGTTTGCCTGGAAACATGAATTTTCAATTTTTGTAACCACTTCCACCTTTCAATTTTGTTTTACTAGGTATCCTAAAACTAATGTTTTAGTAAAATTTAGCCTGTTATTGTAATTGAATGAATATTTTGAGTTTGCCTGGAAACATGAATTTTCACTTTTTGTAACCACTTCCACCTTTCAATTTTGTTTTACAAGATATCCTAAAACCAATGTTTTAGTAAAATTTAGCCTGTTATTGTAATTGAATGAATATTTTGAGTTTGCCTGGAAACATGAACTTTCTTATTATTTACGCCTAAGAAAATCATTTCTTTTGGAAAAATCAGTTTCCATATTCAATCCCACTAAGCTCCTACTCTATCAATTTTTACCATTTCTTGTTATTTTTTTTGGCCTTGCGGCTCCCAAATGAGCGTTAGAACGTTATAGGCATAGATACTTTTCATCAGCGATAAGTAACATACCTACTTCCCACTTCTAATTTAAAAATCTAAGAAATTATTAGTTCTGAATTCTTTATTAGGTCTTCTATGGCGGCGCTGTTAGTGCCGCATGCAGAAAAGAATGATCCGAAGCTTATATAGTGACAGTAATAAGGGACAATAATTCCTATTGAGTATATCGTTGCAGCTAAGATTCAACAACCTTTTAAATACTTGAATCGTCATTATAGTAACTGCCCATTTATTACTTATTTGGAAAATTTGCTGTAAAAATTGTCAACCTAGTATTTTGAAATTTGTAGGCACAAGTGGTAACAGAATACAAAACGTGTTATGTTTGTTTGATAAGGGTGGTCATATCGAGACAGTTTTATTGTCTTAGCCACTACTTTAGAAAACTTAGACGATATGTTACATGTCCACTTTCAAGTTCTCCCCTATTTTGGTATTTTTGTATGCCCTCTTCTATCTCTTCAATTTATCCTCGCAAAATCTGTTGGAAGAAGCATTTTAACTTCTTACCCTTAATCGCATTTCCCGCAACTTGAAAATACTAATAAGCTTCTAGATTTTCTGAAATTAGTCTGCACCGCCTTCTGTTTCTTTCCATGCAAAACCTCTCTCTAGAGCAACGTGGTGCATTTCTCATCAGAAGTATCTTATCACTTCTATGGGTTTCCATTAAATAATTATTTTTTAGTTTAAATATTTCACGTTGTCCCAGTAAATCCTCTAGCAAACAAACCTCATCTGTAATAACTAAATGAAGATATGGTTCAGTTCCTCGTGCAATAAATTCTTCTTTGTTAAAGTAGATATATTTAATACGAGACGTTTCTTGAAAGTTGCAACATAATAAACAATTATGCTCTAAATAAGTGAGTACATCTGTGGGCACTTCAAAATACTATGGTGGTTAATTAAGGGAAGCACGTTGGACATTCCTGATCCGTTTTTAAAGAAGACCAACAGAACAACAACAAAAAAGAATTCGTTGTTTTGCGTTGACGTAAAAGCAGAGTTTAATGAGTTGAGCGACACGTACACACATGTATACTAAATACACACATGTACATATTCTTGTATTCGTTTGCCTCGTCAGTCCGAGCAGTAATTACGGAATTATTAAAGGATGACGATTCAAAAACAGGAAGGTGTATTTTTGTATGGTTTTTACCGTGCAATCATAAGCGCATTACCTCGCTACCATGGCCTGTAATTATAACCATATGTCCAATGACCAGGATCGGTCGGATCTGTCATTAGCTGCGGGGAAATCAACAATTAGAAAAATTAACAGCAGTCCAAAGTCATTGTACTCGCTTGAACTAAACGTAACAAAAAAAATCCCGATTAATTTGATAGCTACCGTACGCGCTCAACTCCAACTTGTAATTAATGTCTTATACGTACCTACATATATATGTTTTTTTTTTTTCTTTATCGTTCTTACATAGGTACGTTTGTATCGTCTTTTCTCTGATTCGTTTGTTCTCTTTTAAGTCGTCCGTTGACGCCTCGTATTGTGGCTTTAGTCAAAATTAATAATGGATTTGTATTAACTAATAATAAGAGAGAAGAGAGAGGGACGAAAACGTCTTCTTCACAAAGCGGCGAGAATGCATGCATGATTATCCCAAGACGCTTTCGAACGGGTCCCGATGAAATGGTTGGTAAACAGAGGCGTCTATGAAGAAGAAAAAAATTATAATTAACAGTCTTGTAATTAGAAGAACGGTGTACCGAATACCTAACATACTTCGTTAAGTGTTCGGTTGGCATACAACGTTACATTCAATCTCATCAAAACCTTTTTGAAAAGCCCGTCGTTGTACCCAAATAAAGAAAGTTCGGATGTTTTCATGTTCGATTAACCATCAGAATGCACGGTAGCGCAGTATTTTAAATTAAACATGTACGTATGCAAAATAAGCAAAATAAAAGAAAGAGATACAAAGTTACCGTTGGGTTTTAGTAATATTTGTATAGCAGTGGATAAAGAATATTGTAAAGGAATAGGTACCACCGGCAATTATTACACATGTATCTATATAATAAGAAGCACTTAATTAAATTTACCTATGAAGATTTATTGTACGTAAGGGTATTGGTAGTGATAAAAAAAAACTGGTCATACTTAGTTCGTGACTTTCCACTTGCCTAATATCTTTCCCACTTCGGGATCTGCATCTTAATCGTCATTAACTCGCATATTTTTAATTCCCAGTTCAGAACCTGCGACTTATACTTACCTGCATATTACATATCTCAATTTATGTACTTCTATATACCTACGAGCCTTAACCCACTTTAATTTAGCAAAATATGTTAGATTAAGAGAAAGTTGGAAATTTATAGAACACTAGCTATGCCCGCAACTTCGTCCGCGTGGAATAGTGACTTTCGGCAGCATTTATCCCCTTTAGGGTAAAATTTTTACAAACATATAAAAATTACGGAATTTCCGCACAAACTTTCCTATTTCAACCCCTTACAACCCTTTTTTCCCATTAAAAAGTAGGCTATTTCCTTTCTCAGGCTCTAGACTATCTCTGTACCAAATTTCATTTAAATCGGTTCAGTAAATTTTAAGCGAGATTGTGTAGCATACAGACAGAGTTACTTTCGCATTTATAATATTCCGCGAATTCATTTTCATCGATTTTCCCATGGGAATAAGATATTTTCCCCCAGTAAAACGTAGTCAATGTGTTAATCCATGGTGTCAGCTAACTCCATACCAAATTTTATTAAAATCGCTCCAGCCGTTTAGACGTGAAGAAGTAACAAACATACACACTCACAAACTTTCGCCGTTATAATATTAGTGTGATTAGTGTGATTATGTATAAGGGAAGGACAAGACCCCGACAACACTCACTTCGTTGATATTGTCTTAACACACCGTAACCATGTGAACCTAAAGAACCAAACAAAATCTTTCTTTGATTAACACGATTAATTGAACTCATGTTTAGTATTGTAGCTTTCTCTATTATTTAGGATTCGGAAAAACTCAAGGAGGCTTTAGAATTTCTTTCGGACTTTAAATTAAAGAAATAAGATTGAGGGTTCTTTCCTGCGTTTTGCAGATTCTACATTCGTAATGAGTTGGATTGAGTGTTGTTAAAGGAGAGCAGGAATTTTGACAAATAATAAAGAAAGTAAACCTATTTAATACTTACCTATGTAAAAATCAAGGTAGTAGAAAGGGTTGTAAAAGTTATAAATGGTATTTAAACATTTTTTGTTAGCTTTATTTTTACAAACTTATGTATAATTAGTATAAAGGAAAAAGTAGATACCTGACTTTTTTTAATACAGTTGGCTCTTCAAATAATAATACATTAAAAAGAAACAGATCATTAAAAAATATAGCTGGTTTTGGTGGCATTTAGTCTAAGACAGGTAAGTACTCCTCCTTCGAAGAGTCTGCGGTTGGAGCTTTTGTCTTAACGTTTCTTTTGTTGGCATCCTTAGAAACGAGTTGAAGACGTAGAATCCTTTTCTGCAACTGTATTGAGGCAACAGACAATATACTGCACAAGTTCAGTGAAGGATTCTGCATCCTGGGCATATTCCTAAGAATGTCTACAAAACAATTCACATAAAAAGAAAAGCTAGTTATGAAGCACAGCATTCGTTATGAATCCCATATAATTAATTAAAGCTATGGCTCGGTATTTTTAAAAAGGCACTAATTATAAGAAATCTTCAAGTTTCCAGTGTGATATCTTCCACTCTGAAACGTTAATCTATTAGAGACAAATACTAAAATTTCGTGTAGTACAATTATCTATATTTTCAGAGCCAGGGTAGAACACCTGAACTCAGGAAGGATTTGTTGTCTGTTTCTTTAAAATATTTTGTTTTAAATGCGCCCCGAAGGTGAAGTTGCAGACACAGCGTATCAGAAATGAAGATGATGTTACAGAAGTATTGAAGAATAATTGTTAAATGATGCAATTCAGAATTGAGAATCGGGAATCTCTGTTTATTAAAGAATTTCAGATTTTCAACGCATACCTACCTACTTTTGGCTCCGAAAGAAGAGGTCGTTCCGCAACGTTGTTGTTTAATCAACATTGATTGACTTTTTAGCAGACGATCGTTTTTATTATTATTTTGTTTCCAACTTCTCAGTTCTCGCATTATTTGTTTAACCGTGAAGAGCTCAAATTGGTTTTTAATTGAAGTGAGCTGTGTTAATAGCACGCATTTCATTTTATTGTGTCTGATGAACACTGTTACAAATCCCGATATAATTGTCTTATTATGAGACCGCTTTTTACATCCAGAACACGGTACCTACCCGACCAATTGATGGAACTTTCTTGCTTCACGTTCCAAGGTTTCTCTGTATGTTAGTTATATCTGCTCACAAAATCAAAGAAAAACCTAACGATGTTACCGTCTTAATTTCTTATAAATAAGTACGTAGACCTGTAGTACAATCTGTAATAACTGCACAAAAGGTGACTAAAAACTACTCAAAGTACTCTTCTTAGTAAAAATGTGAGTGCAGTAAATATTACCAGGTAAATATATTTTGCTACATAGATGCTAATGTTGGTGCGGGGCTGTTCATAAAATACGCTACGCTAAAATTAGCTTTTTTGATCAGGGTGGTCAGTTCGAGACAGTCTTTTGTAACGAACCAATAAATTATATTTCTATTTATCAGAAGTCCAAGGATTCTGTAACAATTCAGTAAAATTTTTTGATGAACGGAGAACGTCACGTTGCTGTAGACCCCCTGTCCCCTCTTGTCACACTCAGCAAGACCCCCCCCCCATGCAAGCGAACGTATTTTATGAATGACCCCTAAGAGCCAGGGAAAATTTTAAAGATTTACTACTAACTTGAAAGATCAGCCTTTCTTATATTTTTGAGAAAATATACAAAAGCCACAAAAACTTTGTTTTTTATACCGCCATATGCTTCTAAAAGTTACATTAAAAGTGAACTATATTTGATTGTAAAAACTAAAGAAAAAATGGATACAGTTATTTTAAGGAAATTAAATTTATCCCATAATGAAAGCACATAGTAATTAAAATTGAAGATTTCCAAATTTTTTCCCTCAAATTATAAGTCATGATATCAGCTTCCTTTGTTTCCTTGAATTTAGGATGCACCCTGTAAATAGGTTTTGATGGTAAGCCAATGAACTGGCAAATAAAACAAAAAGCAAACTAATCCCATTACATTTGTTATTTCAAAATACAGAATCTTAACCACCATAATAGCAAGTAGTAATTTAAAAATACATAAAACAGGTGGAGATGGTTATTTCTTGATAAAAGGTGCAACTATTAGGCATAGTATGAGTAACATAAATTGGCGGGATGGGTATTGTTAAAAATCTAACTTATTCTCTATTCAGTTAAATCGATGAGTTATTAACTAAATAACAATTTTATTCGTTCTGAATAAAGCCCATTCGGAGTGATCAAGAAGAGCCCAATTTTCGACCAACCAGTGTGGCTTGTTATTATTCAACGAACGTTCGAGTACGCATAACAAGTGGATCGGCCATCTCACGATATCATCAATATCATAATTTCTTGTGTAAGACAGGAGCCCATCTCACAGTAAGCGAAGGTAGACAACGAGACGGCTAGAATATTTTATATTGTTCACGCTAATTACATTGTTGCCAGATGGCACAGGAATAAACAAAATTTAGTGGCGAAAAAAAGATGTACTTACGTTTACAATTAGTATTGTAACAATATGTTTATAAAATGATCAGGAAATTCGGTTGTTGTGTTCTATTTAATTTTTTATACAGAGTTCGAGATAAAACAAAAGTTACTCGTACTCAAAATATGATTGTTTAACTTGAAGTGTCAATTCGGGCAATAAAACTACCACCAATTAAAAAACAACAGAATTTTTATAGTTTGTATTTCGAATACACAATGAAAACAAAAAACAAAACAGAAGAATTTGTGTGGATTTTATAAATTACACTGTAACAGTTACATTGCACTTATATTGGACAGACAGGGTGGTCGTTTACAGGAAGACCAAAACAACACAAAAACGATATTAAAAAGACAATTAGCATGAGTTTAATTTAAAGAATAATTTCAAAAATTTACATAAACAGAAAAAATAATAAAACTAGACACATAGAAACTTTGGAAATTGAAAAATAACGCAATAATTTTAAACAAAAATTAAATTCATTTTGAAATTTTCCCTCCACTACAGTAAGTTACTATTAATACATGTATAAAAAAAAATTTTGTAAAAACCTTTTTGCAACACTTCTGAAAATACCCTCCTAGACTGAAACAATAAAATTATAGTGAAAATTTGTCTCTAATATTTAATGCAAAGGTAGATGCAATAAAGACTTAACTTAACATTTATCTATAATAAAGTTTTTAACAAAACTATTACTTATTAGCTCAAAATAATAATAATTAGTTATTAAAAAAATGAATTAACCAAATTTAGAAAAAGAAAATTGCTCGGGCGCCACTTTGTCAAACAAAGAAGACCTTACTGTGCTCCGGGTAGAGTAGTGGTGGTTCCAGAAGGACCCTGATGCTGTGTGTTTTAAAGGCATTGAAGATGCCTAAAAGGAAAAAAAAACAGGGAAAGAAAAGGATGGATTTAGGCGAGTCAACGTCAAGGTCAGAACACAAAAGATTCACCAAATCACTCAACAGACACCGCAAGAAATAATTACATAAAAATTAAAATTACAAAAATAAGATGTGAAAAGCTAAATAAATGAAGAATTTACAAAACTGCCACAAAGGCCCAAAGGATGCAAAATAGATCGTTAGATTTACGAAATGCCTCGTGGCAACAAAAAAAAATTAATTAAGAAAAATTACCAATTTAAAAGAGTGCTTCGAGAAATTATGAGTTTAAATGAAAATAAATGAAATACTTGATTTGGATAATTTTACGTGAAATATTAACAAAAATTAAGAGGTTCACACAAAGACAACGTGAAGCACAAAACACGAACAAAAAACGTCTCGTCGGTACCAAATCTAGAGGAAGGAGTCCTCAGCATCGAGCGGAAAATTTCAATGATCCTATCATCGATTGCGTAGTCCTGCGCAAAGTTGTTAGCCTTGATGATAAGACGGAAGGTCGATCAACATTAAGAAGAAATCAATAAAACTGAACTAAGACAAACACAAACTGAATAGAAATAAGTAAAACTTTAGTAACGGGATTTTTCGTAGAAAAAAAACGTTTCAAGTTTGAATCCTGATGTCAGTCATTCGGCCAAATAAGTTACTAAATCTCTTAACAATTTTATGGCTTGAGTAACCACTTTAAAAGAGTTTGACCATATGTTATCCTAATGAAGAATATTTTCAATTACATAAAAAATTATTTTTTTAGACAATTGAAGTTGATTTCAATATTCAAATCTATATTAACTAAAAAAATTACAGTATCCTTTAAAAGTATATCTAATAATTAAAAGATTTTTTGTTACATATCGTGGTATTGGTTGAACTCCAGAAGGGTTTGTGTGACGCCACTGTTTTGATATCAAGTCGACATAGGAATTTGTCTAGAGTGACCTGAACAAAGAACGGACGAAACATGCATCGGTTGGTTTCTGTTAATTACTTCGGACGAAATTCAAACCCAATTAGTCATGCAGTTTCGACTGGAAAGACAAGCCGTTGCTACCGCGTCAATGTAGACCGGACCGTAGGCTAAAACACGTTAAAAATCTAGGTAGCCGGCCGTAGGTGCCTCCGATGGTATTAAATTTTAATTTCACCTTTTTTACAGTTCATCTTGCCTTAAAAGGATTGATATAAACCACACAACGGAAAACTATTTAAAAAATTAATTTCAACGCTTCGAATTAATGTAAAAATTAAAAACGTGATGTCATACGAACTGGTGTAATTTCATTAGTTTGATTAATTATGTGTGTAGTGTGTTGTACGCAATAACCGAAGTCGGCCACTGACCGAAAATTTAATATGATATTTAAATTGCGTTTTAGGTGATATTCTTAAAATGTCATTCCAAAAGTATTGGTATGGGGGAGGGGCGGTTTAGTACTAACAACCAATTCGAATTGACTTAATAATTACTATTCATTTCCAAAAAGCTATGTATTTGTTTATTTAGGCTTTATAAAAGTTGGTATTAGAGGTACGTCGTGAGCAGGTAATTGTGTTAGGCTCGTTGGCAAGTATTTCTTTTATACAAGTCACGCCTCTTTTTAACAGTATTCGATATCCAAAAAGCCTTTATTACTGATAACAATGGCGATTCAATTTACGTCACAGTTAGTAACCTACCATTCCTTATCAAGATTTTCATATAAAGGGGCTAAAAAACTCGTTTAGACACGGAGAAAACAATCATGAAAATATTGCTAGAATTCTAGCAAACATGACTACAAAATCTGTCAATTATATGGACGACCAGACGCTCAAGGAGATTTTACTATAAATGTCTAGTCAATCTACGTTCGGTTTTGAGACTGAATTCTAGTAAAATTGACTTGATTAGAAAACATTTTTTACAGTTCTTATTACTAATTTTACTAAACTATTCTCATTCTAGTATTTTTTTTCTTTACGACACGATCAAATAATCGAGAGGTAGAGAAAAAAAGTCTAGACTTATTTAGCTTGATTATTCTAATACTAATTAACGGATCTTATGTCTTGACGACAGTACTATCAATAGAAAGGTTGAGTTTCTTAATTCTTTATTGAATCTTGTTTTAAACCAGACTACAAGTATTAAAAAGGAATGAGTGGATTTTATTAACAAGCAAATAGGAGAAAGTAAGAGCAACTGATCTAAATGAAAAATTATCAGTCACAAATATTCGATATATGTAAATTAAACTGTGTATTACAAACAGAAAAGGACAATGTAATTTTGTAGGTATCTACTTATTATAGACCAGGAAAATGGCAAATGTTGAGCATGAAAAATAAGAGGAATGTACTATGAATGAATTTTGGTAGGATTAAACAACAAAAATAATAAATAAATAAAATTGATGAGGCTTTTACTTGTTGTATCTCCATTTTCAGATAATAAAAATAATAAAAACACGATCACAATAGTTACAAAATTTATTTATTATATCCACAATAATTGTTTCGCCACCTGAAGAAGCCATTGTATGGCGAAATAATTATTGTGGATGTAATAAATAAATTTTGTAATTATTGTGATCGTGTTTTTATTATTTTTATTATCTGAAAATGGAGATATAACAAGTAAAAGCCTCATCAATTTTATTTATTAATTATTTTTGTTGTTTAATCCTACCAAAATTCATATTCGTTGGTAGAATACTCATAGTACATTCCTCTTATTTTTCATTAAGAAAATCCACTCATTCCTCTTTAATACTTGTAGTCTGGTTTAAAACAAGATTCAATAAAGAATTAAGAAACTCAACCTTTCTATTGATAGCACTGTCGCCAAGACATAAGATCCGTTACTACCGCTCCCTTGAGCCTTTTAAGTATTGAAAGGAAGTTACTAAAAACGGGACCCAAAACATCTGGAAAATGAGTATTATAGCAATTGAGTAAAAATGTAAGATTTATTAAGTACTCAACTTTACAAATTTTTCAAATGCCTAAATTAGGGTTTCACCAAGACAATTATTTTCGATGTTTAACTCTTGCCTTGGTTTGAAAATTAAAAAAAGAAAATATTTTTTCTTGTCTTGTGCATTTTCGTGGTCATAAGTTCTTATCTTAATTCAAGAGTTCTCGATGATTTATCAATACAAAGAGGAACATATATTCGAATGTAAACTTTAATGTTTAAATAAACAATCTTGTGAATAACAAAAACCTAACGGGGTCCATAAAGCTTATCTACCATAAATAAAAATAAATATCCGTTTGGATTCTGAAGTTTGATTGGTAAACACATTGGGAAACATAACGGACAATCAAAAAGATGAAAAAGGCACTTTGCTGTGTAATATGTCTATCGTCTGTACCTTTCCTCATTAAAAAGGCCTTTAACCGAAACAATCCTTGTGCATTTCAATAAGAATCAATGAAAACATGGCAAAGTATCTTTTTCATATTTTTTAAAACAATTATTAGTCCACAGATCGGTGCGAATTACTTCATTTACCATGTCTAGACCGGAACAGAAATACTAAATTGAAATTTATCCTAATTAGATATTTATCAAGCTGCGTGACAGAAATTTCTTGATTTCTAAAATTCTCGATGTGATTCTTATAATCTTGCTTCGATTTTTACGTCGATGCTTTAGTCGTTGTCTTATGAACAAAAGAAGAATTCTTGAAAATCGAGCCTAGTGAAACTCTTAATGACGTTCTCTCAATCTTCTGTAAACGATTTAAAGTATAAATAAAAATAAAATAAAAAAAATGAATTGATTAATTTGCTTTAGTTACGTTATTACAACAAAGTTGGTAGGTAGATTAAAATTATGACGAAGAGGTTTTACGTCAGGGGTACAAAAATGCGCATATACCGGTACTGGACTATTATTTGAAATTTATCATTTTCATTTTTCTCGCATGGTCAAGTTGAAGGAGACATTACAGAAAGGCTATAATTTCAAAACACTAATCGTAAGACACCACTATAACGTATGGGAATTGCAATATTATCGGATATTATGGAGCATTTATCACGAGAAGCACTTATTATTACTTATTAAATAAAGGCACATTCACTTCGCTTGTATACCTACATAAACATAATGTATATACTTCAAACAAATTTTACAAAATTTACCCATTATAAAATAATACAATAATCTCCGACATTGCAGATAAAAGGACTTCAGGATAGTAGGTTCAAGAGAGCACTGAAACACACTAGGCCCTTATAATTTTAATTCACGACGGAATATTTAAGACGTCTCATTATGTTATCTAAAATATGTAGTTGCTTTATGTCTCATTCTTGATGAGCCACCCTGCGTGCAAAGAAGAAAATGATTCTTATGCAAAGTTATCTTTCGAGATTGATCATCTGAGATTATTGCAGTAGGTACACGAAATAGGAAGGTTGTTCTTGAAAAAAATTTCAATAGGACGTCTTTTAGTTCTATGGATTTTTCTTAAAGGGACTTAAGACGACTCTAACTGATTCATGCAATTAAATTCGAACCTAACAATCATTTTCATATAACTTCGATATTCCTCCCTAACCTACATAATTTTTTTCGACCCTTACACGAAAAAAAGAGTATACTTATTGTGAATAAAATACACTTCATTCAAATAAAATATTTTCTTATATAAATAGTCTAAAAGTTTAAATGGTAATCAAATGTTGCGTTTCATTTAAAAATGTATATTTTCAGTTAAATACAGCAATGTTTGAAACGAAATTAGAGTTTACTTACGAAAACCACAATATTTCTTCGTTAGAATAATGTATTCCTTTAAACAGAATATTTATCTACTCATTTCAACAATTTAGTTTTCTTAAAATAAGATTTGCGGGCTTGTAAAAAATATTATTTTTCTTCAACACTAAAAACGGATGTTTCCATTTAAGATGGTACTTCTTCATATTTAGTATATGCTTCTTTTGAATGAACTCGATTAATATTTGAGTTTAAAGCGGTATATTTTTGTATTAAACAGGAAACATTTTCAAACTAAAGTAACCAAAATTTGTTTGAAAATTTAATGTTTTCTTAATTTTTTAATTGTAATAATAAGGCAATTTTACAAATCAATGGAATGGTACATAAATAAGATGTGATTATTGTAACATATCTTTATTGCACATAAAATAATAAAAAGGACAACGATACACACATGAACAATAGTATGAAAGGAACTAAAAATAAAATTTGCTTCAGACATTTTACTAAGTGTTACGTATGATTCACTAGTAGGGAGTGTACGCATCATGGCTGGAAAATGCGTCTTTTTATCCATGATAAGAACTTAACTTCCAATTACTGATTTGACCTTATAAGCTCTTTAATGTAACGTAGTGATTGCTCAAGTTTGCAATTTTGATAAGAAGTTGTTTAGTCCAAATTATTTCAGTAGCTGTAATATAATTTTTTTTTTTAATTTAAAATCAAAACTAGAATTCTTGGTTTATCGATGAAACGATTCTCATCATAAAACAATCGACTTGCTAGAAGTGTAAATTTTCTATCATAGATAACCTTTTCTTTACATATACAATCCACAATAAACGATTTTCAAATAGCAGTAGGTATTAGCCATTTTTTCTTTATTGAGAGAAAGCGCGCTTACAAATATATACAGAATGAATTAAAAACTTAATTGCGGCTCTATACATATTTACCATGCAAAATTTTGCATTACTTCATACTTCTATTTTAACTATAATTAATAAATAAATTCGTAAAAATTAAGTATTTTAATGGGTACTTACTTGCAAATGCTTCTCCAAATTCTCCAAAGCCAATTTTATTTAAAAATTCTTCCATTTTATTATAAAAATATACCTCTGCTTTTTTAGAAAATTTTATTGTGCACCAACAACTCACTTTACACTGATAGTTCATTAACGTATGACGCAATATATTGAAAATCGAAACGGGAGACAAATATGGAGCTCATCAAAGCGTCCCATATTTGTACTAAATAAAATGTTCTTTAAAATGAAATGATAATGCTTTATCGAATGCAGAACTGTTTCGTTTCGAAGAAGTGCTTTATCCAATCCAGTTTTAGCCTACTTGAATAGAATTTAATATTTTATTGTTTCAAAACAGAAATCTCTTAAAATTAAGAAATTACTTTTTGTTTAAACCATTCAAAAAGTTGTAGCAAAAACAAACATTTTCATTCCAAGTAGTTTCTTGACTTGTTTTAAGAACAGTAGTCTTCGATCGAAACCTGTATAAATTTATTTCAAAAAAAAATTATTTCTTTAAATCAATTGCAGTAGTAAATAAAAGTGTTGAAGGAAATATTCTTGTTTTCTTAACACAATGCAAAATACTAAAAAGAAGTATTTATTTATTTAAAAAGAGTATATATCTTCAAAGCAATATATTTTCTTGTTTTAAAATAGTGTTTTTTTCTGTGGTCATTTCCTTTTAGTTCAAATATTATCCATGTTCGTCTTAAGCATATTACCATTTATAACAATCAATCAAAATTGGTTTCAATAACCGGAGCGGTCATCTTTGACACCTCTGGCGAAGGGACTAGCCATCATAGAATCAAAAAATTTCTCCTTAAAATTCTATTCAGAGGCACCCCTCTAATCTTTCCTGTAATAATAATATCAGATAGATGACCCATCTCGAAGGATAATTTTGCAGTAGAATTATTTTTCTTCTATACAATTATAACGTTGGTGAGATTGTTTGTTGTGATGTTGTGATGTATGGATAGAGCGAGGTGGTCGACCGCGCGAAACAACCTTTCCCCTCGTATCTGGACTGCTCCTTTATTCGAGATTTGCATAAGTTGCTTTCCCTTTAACAGTCATTTGTCTGTAAGTTATACCTGCTATTATGTGTTAAGAAACCTTAAACTGACTACTGGCATCAGCATGAAGGACAAAATGTGTTGGCCACACCTGAAAGACGAACGCCCGTACGACAGCGCGGACAGTTCGGGCTCACAGACGGACGGCCTAAGAGTAATTTTTTTATATAATATTTTGATAAGGGTTAAGATAAATGTTGGTCGGCTGTTGCCTCTCGATTCTCGATCAGTTTCCACAGGAACAAGACTTAAGTCAACACGATCGTCGAATTTTGATTTGTTTAACCCAGTTGTTATGTTCGTAACAATAGTATTTTAATTGCTATTCAATTTTATCAATAGTTAGTGTTAATCTTGTTTGCATACAAGGAGTTTACAATTTGAATACTGTATTTCGGCATCTTCAAATCTGTAGGTACCTGAAACTTTCCGAAAAGCTCATTAAAAGCTCATCAGGCCTTTCCATATTTATGCAGTATTCGATAGATATTGTCATCTGGTTTGCAGATTTATATCCTACTAGCAGCAATACCCGGCGTTGCTCGGGTAAAAATATCACACGTTTGATGGAGCATTCTAGAATATTCGAGAATTTAGAACTATGTATCCACAACATCCCATAATGATTCAAATTATTCTCTAACTTTTTTAACATTCTGAAACATTCTTGAATGATCTTCAAGATTCTGGAACATTCTTGAACATTGCCAAATCATTCTGAAATGTTATAATAAAACATTCTTTTACTTTTTAGAACATATTTGAACTGCCTGTAACATTCTAAAAAAATCTGCTTCATTCTCATGCCCACTCTGTGCTGCTTGCTGGGTGAGTAGTGACATCAGTAGACGCCTGGCGGGGATGACTAATCGATTGATAATAATTGATCAGTTATCGACCACTGAGAGTTGAAGATTATTACAGTACTAATATCGCTATTACAAAATGGGGGTTGGTAGTAGAAGAATGAATATTTTTGTATGCTGTATCATAAAAAATAAAAACAAAAAATTTTGTCTAAAAAAATTTTTAAAAAATTTAGGGGTGGACCGCCCTTAACATTTAGGGGGATAAAAAATAAATGTTGGCCGATTCGCAGACCTAACCGATATGCACACAAAATTTCACGAAAATCGGTCGAGGCATTTCGGAGGAGTTTAATTACAAACACCGTGACACGAGAATTTTATATATTAGATTGTATTATTTGTTTTTTAGGTACACTTTTGTTTCACAACTTTATTGAGAAAAACTCTAACAATTGTTTCGGCCGTTAAGCCATTATCAAAGAGAAAATAAATTACATCGAAGTGTGAGGTATCTTATACACTTAGGGGTTACAATAACAAACTTAAAAGTGGGGAGGTCCAAAATTCGGTTTGGTCATTTAATAAATTTTGTTTACTCGCTTTCTAAATTTCTAAGATTTCATATAAATCTTAGCGTTCGTCTTTGTTTAAATTGTATAACAATTTACATTTTTTTGTATCAATGAAATGTTCATTAGTAATACAATGTTCGGATAGTCCAGTAGGTACATTTCTTATTTTTGATGATTGATTTTTAATGTTCCTCTATTCGGTTCTTAGGGAACGGCCTGTTTGCCCAATATAAAAGGCGGAGCAATGTAAACAATTCACCTTGTAGACACTACTTTTTTCCAGAATATTTTGTTTATCTAATTTATTGTTGACTATAAAAGAACCTAGATTATTTTTGTTTACGCAAATAGGAGTGATGTTAATTTTCTTAATACTATTACAAATTTTATTCGATAATGAATGTACATAATTTATAAAACTATATTGTTTAGCGTTATTTTCACCGTCAAAAGTAGCAAAAAGGTTCGACATTAACAGCTTTTTTCTTTTCTTGGTAATCAATAAATTTATTAATTTAGTATTGTAACCGTTATTTACTGCTTACTAATTGATAATTAGTAGATATTAACTTCTTTTTCAAAATTTCTAACATTTAATGGAAAGCTAAAAAGACGATGTATAAAAGAATGAAATTTCGTCTATATGAAATGTTTTATTTATTACATGCGTTCACGAAAATTATTGAAATATTCAAGTTTCACAATAATAAATTTGAAAGGGTAACCACGTAAAATACATACGTCGCCCCAACACAACAGTGTTATTAATAAACCCATCGGAATTATTAAAAACTATTAAGTCATTTGGTTTATTTATACTCCGTTTGAAACGTAAATATCATTCGTCGAAAGCTACAGGTAGGAACATGTACCTTTGTAATCAAAGACAAACTCGCTACTTAGCAAGATTAGAAATTACTCTCCAATTATTAAAAATCGTATTATAATGGGCTACTTTATGCCTTTTTAATTTTACGAAATATTGGGTATCACTTACCGTTTTGGAATCTGGTTCTTGTACGTGTCATAGGACGTAGACTGTTTTTATAAATCGTCGATTTTTGTATAAATTGATCATTTGATTGTTCGGTGTTGAAATACAGTGAAGCAGTTATAAAAGTCATTTTTTTCATGAATAGTTGTTTAATATGCATATTAATGTATGCACGATATAAATCTTCTGATGCCCTCCGTAGAGAGGAACACGAGGTGAACAACAACAGTAGGTTCGAAACAGTTCGTTCCATTAACCGGATACCTACATGCGTTTAAAGGATATTTATCAATGAAATCTTCTTTCATCGGTCATCAACGCCGTGCTCGAGACACAACCGGAGATACAGCACACCTCGGTTTATTTTTCAGATTAAATGTTTTGTTATGTTAAGCAAACATTAGTCACGTAAATTAAAGTGCGATGGAATATGTAAATTTCTCGATTAGGAATTTCGGTAATGAATAATGAAAGGTGTGGGCTAAATTAAGATATGATAAATGCCCGATGTCATTTCGCCTCGAGATATTAATGGATGTTATTGATGATGATCCATTTTATGAGTGAAAAAACAAACTTGTATCGATTGCCCGGGCAGCTCTTGCCACAAATCAAACACTGGGGTGTGCTTATAATTCTTCTTACACGCCGTATAACCTACCTAATTATTATCGTTATTCGCGATACTGATATTCACCTTCATTAATATTCCTTTAAGTGTCACTGATTAACAAAAGATTCTTCACGACTAACGATTAAATATCCAACATCCCAACACACCAATCTACTTCGAGGATTAAGAATTATTTCTTAATTAACTAAGATGTAAACGTTTGGTTCATATGTATTAATCAAAGAAAATTCCTTTTTTTTTATTAATTTATATATGTATATTATATACAGCGATTTTGTTAAAGCATTCTAAGCGCCAGGTGTTTCCAGTCATTTTCTTCTAAATACATTTTTTCATAGCTTTTTTGATCTCATCTTTCCATCTGGTTCTGGGCCTATTTCTTTTTCTTTTCCTATTGGGGATCCAATTAAAACATCTTCTTGATAATCTCCGCTCCTCCGTTCTTTGAATTTGACCGTACCAGGATAACTGTGTTTCTTCTATTCTGTCCACTAAGCTCTTCTCTACTTGTAGTCTATCCCTTATGGTTTCTGTTCTTATGCAAACTCCATCACTTTCTTAGAAAGTTATTACCTAATGCGTTGGTTCTTCCTTTAAGGTTTTTGTCTAATGTCTATATTTCCGCACCATACTATGCTTAGTACCAAAGAGCTAAACATTCTGAGTTTTGTTGAGTTTTGTATGTTTTTATCCAATAATATCGAATTTAATTTGCTCGTTGTTAATCGACCTCTAGCAATTTTCCTAAATATGTCTTTATTGTTTTTATTAGAGTAATGTCGCTAAATGTGAAATAGTCTCTTGATGTGGAATACCCGTGTTTTTAGAAAACTGCAAGCGGTATCTACAATTTAAAGGTAGAAGTATCTATGTTCCTAGATTTAAGAATTGGTGCGATATATAACAGAATTATAATTTCCATCATAACCCCAAAAACGTGTCGAAAGCATGGTTGTGTGTCCATGAAATTTTTACAAGCGAGTACAAAAGTTTTAGTTTAGCATTTGCTTAAAACCATTTAGGTGTGCCAAATATCAGGAAAGGTAGCATAAGGATTGTGTTATTGTATTCTGAAGTCAGTTCGTTAGCTGGAATCTTTCTTGTTAGTTTTGTGACTAAATTTGGTTATATCTCTGAGGTGACCTATTGTGGAATAGGACTGCGTGTGCAAATATTCCACTTTAGGGAACTCCATAGAGCATATTACATTCTTTTACTAGAGGGGTATTGTATTTTTAAGCGAAAAATAACAGACGAGGCTGGTCCAAATAAGGTTCGGTCTAATCGTGATGCTAAAAAATTACAAGAAGCCAAAGAGGCGTTCTTCTTCAAGCTCTGAAGCATCTTCTTTTAGCGTCCATGATTCTACAGACGAAGAAATATTCTCCCTACAGAATCCCACAACTGATGCTAGTTGCATTTTTTGCGACGGAAAGTTTTCGAACGACAGGCGAGGGGAAATTAGGGTTATGTGTGTCTTGTGCCAATGCTGGGCTCATGAAGAATGCGCGGGAGCCGAGGCTGAGGTTTATATCTGCGATTTTTGCAGAGGAGGTGAATAATAAAATTTAGCTAGTTCCCTAACAATTCTGCCTTTACATTTAAATAAACGCTGATTGTTCTAAAATATCCTGTTTTGTTCCTTGAAACATAAATGTATTTGCTATACCACTTAAAGGTACCAAGGTATTCCACATTAGGATACCAAAAATTCGACTTTCAAAAACGTAGTTGTTTTATAAAAATCGCTGTACATTCTTTTTACAGAGCTTATGTCTGCTTAAGAAATAGTCTAAGTATTTCGTATGTAGAAGATTATGTAAGATTTGAAATTATTTTTTGTAACTTATTTTTTAATAAACAAAAATGGTATTCCACATTTAGCGACTTTACTCTAATTTTTAATTTGTTAAATAAGGAAACATTTTTTATCATGAGCGCTCATGATATTAAATGTTTTATTATATTCTCCAGATAGAAAGCACACGACATGGTAATTTGACCAAATATTGTCGAAGGTAATCAAATAGGTAATTCCGAAGTAGGTAATAGTATAACAAAATCCCATTATTTAGATTTTGATACACCTTTATAAAGACCATGTACTTCTCAGAAATTTCAACTTTGGCAACAATAATGAATTATTATAATACATAGGTACAATTGAGCAACATGTTTTTATCTGGAAAATAATTTGATAATATTTAATCTCTTGACCTGATACCTATACGTTTCGCTGATATTTTTTCAGCTTCTTCAGCAATATAATATAAGGCACATAAAATTATAATTATTATAGATAGTAATTTTAGAGTTGTAAACATAATCTGAAATCTTTACGTTTAGTTGATATTTTATTTTATATCAGTGAACGTATGGGTGTCAGATTATGAGATAAAAGAAAATTGTTTATAACCCTAGACAGTGCAGCATCAATATATAATTTAAGAAATATATTTGGGTAAGAATTATTATATTGAATTATGCTAATATTTTGCTTAGCAGATGCTCTTCTCGTTTTCAACAATGTCAACATCAGTGACTTTTGTTTGGAGTTTTAGTTTTAGATTTTCTGAAAGCACGACGGTGTTATGCCACAAATTTCAGAGGAAATTGTTTCCTTTTTAGATAGAAATAAAACATAGTGAACGGTTAAATATTCGTAAGATTCAGTTAAGTTAAAGGCCGACAGATTGACCCACTTTTGTTGTAAAAATTATCGAATGAAGAAGGAAAAGGACGCTACATACATGAAACTCTAATGATATTCCTTTTTGTTGCAGTAAATCTTCCAATAAGTCTACTTGGTACCTACAATTATGGCGAAGTCCTGTGAAAAAAAAGTTTAGTGTTGTGGTTCCAGTAAAACTCTTCAATGTGGTGAGTACATTTCTCTTTACTTTTTAGTTTCTATAGTAACTTTTATTCTCACTTAAGTATAAGTCACTGTAATAGAATTTACTTAACTATACTGATCTATAAACTATTAAACACAATAATTTCGTGCCCTATAATGCAGCAATTTTCTCCCAACCCTATGTTAAGTGAACTACATATTAATAACGTATAAAAGAGCTTTACTGACACTTAAATTTCAAGACTGTCAATTTTACAAAGTGTCCCTGTATGTACCGATTTATCCACTGCCCCTCATTTGCAACTCTGTCTCCTACTGACATTAAGAGAGTTTGTAAGCTACATATGTATTTACATGAAAGGCAGTAGATGGTAAAAATCTCTTCTTAACAAACTGGTTTTATACCGGAAGTTCCAAAATGTTTCGAGACGTTATAAAGCATGAGTTTTGAAGTATTTTGATAGTTAATTGATCAGTCATAAGTCATTCAAGCGAGTCAGAAGGGTTAGGGTAGTGTAACGGGGCCACTATCACTCCCGCCATTATACCTCTGCAATTTGCTATATCCCGAATTGGTTAGATATAAGGCAAGTAGTTTTACATATTTGTAATTAGTTTTAAGTGTTACTTATCATGTAAATATAAAACTATAAATTATTAATTAGCTACTTGATTGGGTTGTATTTACATGGATGGTAAAAATCTCTTCTTAACAAACTTGGTTTCTTATTGGAAGCCTCAAAATATTTCGAGACGTTTTAATCTCTTAAAATACCTAATCAGTTAAAGAAAGGACATTTTATAAGTAGTGTCACAAATATGTTGATCGTAATTACTACAATTGTCTCACTGTACAAAAGCTTCTTCAAGTGAAGATCTTTAAACAGTTGTAGTAACTGTAATCAATATAGGTATCTAGTCCGGTCAAATTAGACCAAAAAATAAGAGTAAAGCTACATAAATTCCCACCAAGCTGAAAATCAGTGAGATTGTTTAAAATATGATTAAAAATAAAATTTGAAAGTTCCCCATCTTTCCCCTGTATGGAAAAAATTTTATTCAAGGTTAAAGGTCCAAAAAATGAGTTTTTCGCAATTTTCAGCAAAACGGTAAGTTATATCATAAAATTACCTCAGACAAAAATTGTAGATCATAAAATTATCTATAAAATATGTATCTCTAAAATACCCCAAAATAAGCTATGTGACAAATAAATCCCCAAGAACTAGAAAATATTTAGTGCAAATAGAAAAAAGATTGTAAAGGAAAAATTTTCCCCAGAAGAACTTCCCTGAAAAATATATCCCCAAAAAATACCCCAAAGAAAAAAAAACCGCTATTTTTTGGGGAAAATCCCCTAATCTGGCAACCCTGAGACTAGCAGTATTTCATTTATTGGGCACACTGACATAAAGCAGGTATAAGACCCTAGCCACGCATACAATTGAACAGGAGACAGATTTTTCTCGAGGTTACACTGGCGTATAAAATAAGGGACTAGGGGTTTCCATTTTACCTGATATCTCAGAAACGGTGGCTCTTAAAAAAAAAATATTCATACATATTTTATAGATAATTTTAAGATCTACAATTTTTGTCTGAAGTATTTTTATGATAAAACTTACCGTTTTGCTGAAAATCGCGAAAAACTCATTTTTTTGACCTTTGACCTTGAATAAAATTTTTTCCATACAGGGGAAAGATGGGGAACTTTCAAATTTTATTTTAATCATATTTTAAATGATCTTACTGATTTTCAGCTTGGTGGGAATTTATGTAGCTTCGAATGTCTAAATTGACCGGACTAATCTATGAAACTAGTATTGGTTATTAATTTTAATTTCTCTAAATTATTATGAATCAGTTTTAATTAGCTCATGCTTACTTTATAATTAAATATAAAAATATACGAAGAGTTGGGTTGAAATTTTCTAGAAGAAAAGGTAATGTAACTTCGAAAAATTTCTCGATTTTTCTGAAAATACCTTGATATATTTTCAAAAATTCTTAAATGGTCCAATGTCCCAAAAGACTTATTTATAAAATGAATTTTTGTTATCAGTATATCTTACCGATTTTGCAACCACCCCAATTAGTTTTATTGTTGATGTATCTATAAGTTAGATCTTTTTTCAAATCTATAATAACAATAATTTTGTGTTTTGCAATCTAATTAAGTGCAGCTGATAATGTAAAAAGTATTTCGTTCTCCTGAGTAGGTAACAATCTTGAAATCGATAGGTATGACCGATTATTTTAACGATGCTCCGATTTCTTCCCCTAGGATTCAACAAAAACTTGAACAAAGAGTGTCTAGAACGTGAAAAGTAATTTTATTTGATGAATTGCTTCACACTGAGAACGTAACATTTCGAAATACTCGCGGTTGCAAAAAGCGCAAGTCGGTTTTCTTTCAAAAGACGATAACGAAAAAACTGGACGGCCAATCGACACACACTCACACACATATATACATCAAAACCAATTAATAAGTGATTATAACTCGTCCTGCCAACTGTTCCATTCTTGTGTCTTTAAATGCATTGTATCTCAGATGAACTTTTTAGCGATTCAACATGAGCTGAGCTTGAAATAACTAAAAAAATGGCATACACTCACGAAAAAGATTTATTGCATCTATTTTGTTGAAAATAAATACGAATCGAATTGGTTAAACGCATACATTCTGAATTGTTTTTCGAATATTTTAACGGAAAAATGTGCTTAGGACATATTTTCGATTATTTATAGGATGTTTAAATCGATTGAAGATTAAGCAATACTTTGTTTTTCTATAATGGTACACTTACATCAAATCTAGATAAATCGAAAAGAAAAATATGTTTGACAATTATGCAAAAATTCCTGTGTTTTGCATTTCATACTTACAACTCTCATTGAGCACTCATGGAGGAAATATGAACGCAGATTACTAGATATTCTAGAAAATTGTAAAATTTTGGAGATACTTTATTTTTTCATAGTTTTCTAAACAATGGACTAGTTATGTCCCAATTCGGGTCTAAAGGCCGTCGTCGGTTGTCCCATTTCCGATGCTGGATGTAGACTTAAGTGGGAGGGTCTCTGATGAAGCTCATCGCTCGTGCTAACAAAACGTTTGGAAGCAACCAGCTTATTAACTGACCGCGAAAACCTTTATGATTGTTTTTAAACAATTTCAGATAATCAAAAATTTTGTCGAAAATTCTGGAATACCATTATATATCGTATTTTAACTTCATAGAAAATGGTTGAAACTAAATTAGCATGTTCATCAATTTTTAATAATACAATTCGTTAGCATGTACCCAAACCTCATACATGTATATTAACGGTCAATAATAACCATTAAATATCAAAAAGTCGTTATACTAAGAACACGTTCATACAAAAATTCAATTAGCATGTTTTTAATTTCTGACGAGGCAAACGAGGTACTGTTGGAGTGACATAACAATGTAAAAGATTGCTGTATAAAAATCCATTAGCACTGAAACAGCCTCTTTGGCTGTAGGAGGGCATGGTACGTGTTTCCTCATTAATCACTTATTCAAATTCAGTTCGAATTTATGCTCTCTCGTAGACTACAGTTTAACGTAGTGTGTTAGCCACTAATTAATTAAAATTCATATCGGTTTTGAATTTATTACTTAGGATATCGAGCAAGCGGAGGTGGGTGTTATGATTTAGGTGCTCGAAAAAAGAATCGAAAACTATTAAGACGTCTATAATTTTTCTAGACCGATAATAATTTTGTATAAAAAGATTCAGGGGTGGTATTACAATAACAATCAATATATCTAGGTACATAAAAAAATTCTTACACTTAGATGGGGTGTGTCACGAATAGCGTCTGAATTGGGGATTTAAAAAAATACAATTAAACTATTAGGGTCAGGTGGGGTAATTGTGAACGATTTAGGAAGTTTGACCTTTGAAGCTCGATGTAACTTAGATGAAAATTAAATTTAGGCGATTATATGATTAATTTATGTCCTTGTTTGGTTTTAAGTGAATTTCTGTTGTTAAATATGCAAATTCGGATTATTTTGCAAAAAAACAAGTTTACAATTACTCGTTCATTTATTAACGCAGTCGAAAACTTAGGGGTAAATGTGAAAAATCATCTTGTTTGTACTGGCTTTATAAAGGGTTTTAATAGGGCAAAGGTGAACAATTCGCTTTCAAACGTGAATTCCAATGAAAATTATATTTATAAAGCCCTGTTCACAATTACCTCAAAAATTATTTATTATGCAGAAATATTTTCACTGTTTAACATAAAATATTGCGACACTCTTCCTCTGCTGTTTAGCGCGCTAACGCATCCAACCGTCAAAAGTCAACACCAAAGTCTATAGTTGGAATAATCAAGAGTCTTATTTCACTGAAATAAAGAGCCTGTTTACGATAACCCCGATTTTACAATTACCCCACCTGACCCTACAGTTAAACAAATTACCAAAAACTGATTGTTGCGAAAAGCACTACCGAGCGAAGCTTGGCAGCCTCCATCATGTCACGAATAAGCGAATTTTTTATGGTGTTTTTAATGATTTAATAAATTAATAAAGTTTATAAAAACTCTCAAAAACTAAAAACAAATGTATATAAAAATTACTTTCCTAATTAACTATCAACTAGGGGCGTTTATAATGGCAGGGGCTTTTGGGACGTTAGAGTGAGTGAGAGCGGTCACCTGCTACACCACCCTAACCCTTCTCATTCGCTTACTTGCTTGATCTTACTTTCTCTTTTTCGGACCGCCAAAATTAATTATTTTATACTGATCCACATAGTGCTCTTTTAGTTACACCCAAAATGAACTTTAGAAGTTTTTTGCCGTGGAATTATGGCGAAATTCCATGTGGTGATTTCGTGTTTCGTAAAATCAAACGCGTTGCATGTTTAAATTAGAACAAATATAATTTAATGAAATGTGAAACAACTACTGAAAAGTTAATTTTGTAAAATTATGAGCTCTATGTGACAGGCGCTCGCATCCTAGTGATTCTTTGAGGGGCCCAAACATGTGGAAATCACAAGGGGATAAGTTTGGGCTATATGAATGGTGCTCCGACTGAGTCTAGTGCATTTCACTGATTTGGGCCTGCGTTAAAGCTGCGATGCGAACTCGAGCAGCTTTTAGATCTTCACTCAGCAACTTTGGGACCCAACGAGCTGAAATTTTTCGGAATCCCCAGTTTTTCGTTATGATTGTGTGGATACTCCCATAGCTGATGCCGAGTTCAACAGATATCTGAAGCACAGTGGCGTGGTGGTCCTCTTCAATATGGTTTCTAACGCGTGCAATGTTAACCGGCGATATGCTGGTGCGCGGATGACGAGGATGATTAACATTTTCGACACGATTACGCCCTTCGTTAAATTCTTTGCACCAAACTTTTACCCGCTGCCACGAAAGCGTTTCATTTCCGAACTGTGCTAGCAATCTGCGCAAAATTTCATCTGGTTTCACGTTTTCACGTGTAAGAAACTTAATAATAATCCGTTGCGCAACGCTGCTATGCATCTCTTTCTCACTCATTGTGATAGCTACTAACCAAGCAAACACAGCAATACGACGAGTCGTTTCCGTGTCACCTAATATCCCCACTTCAAGTTGCTAACGCTCATATGCGCCTTGAACAACTATCCGGCGCTCAATTTAAAAAGGCTCGTTTATATTTGATCCGCCCTCGTAGTAATACAATAACTCCGGTTCTCTTAGCTATTATATAAAGTAGCATAAACTTTGTTTCTAAATATTCTATCTAACCTAACCTAACCTCAACAAGGCCTTTGTAGTGAATTTGATGATAAATGTTTCTATTAGGGTTCCACCAAGCCAAGAGTCTTGATCTCGATACTCAACTTTTGACTTAACTTTTGTCTTATTCTTTTGCTTTTTCTTAGCCTGAAACAAAAATTTTCTAGTAGTTATTTTAGGCATCAGTTTAAAATTCACCATTACCTATTGGATATTTATTAAACGGCGTAAAGGTGTGAAGACTCCTGACAAAATTTCCTGATCTCCAAAATTTTCGACGTGATTCTCTTGGTCTTGTCCGAATTTTCATTAGAAACTATACTTCCACGAGACTCTGACTTTCATCAATTTTGGTCTTGATCTTGTCTCCAAGAATTTTTGTTTTCATCTTTTCGTGGTCAATTTCCAAAACTCCATTTGGGTTAACTAAAAGAGCACTATCTGAAATGTGAATAATTTATTACAAAAGAATAAGTTTTGAAGTTAGTTAATTGGTAGTCAGTCATAAGTCTTTCAAGTGAGTCAGAAGGGTTAGGGTAGTGTAACGGGAACCGCTGTCACATCAATGTACCTCTACCATTTGCTACATCCCTAATTGGTTAGATATAAGGCGTATAAATAATATGTAGAGATATAATATATAAAGAAATAAGTTTTAAGTGTTCTTTATAAATCATTTATATATTTAAAATCCCATATAAGATTCGCTCTTTTTTATGACAATAGAAATTATTAATTAGCTACATCCAGTAGAGGTTTTATTTTATTATTATTTAAAAATTTTGTTTGTGAATTTTATTGTTAATACTGAAATATAAATTTCTTTGTCTACAGGTTTAATATTTTCTAGACAAAAATAAACAATAGTTTCGTGAGCAATTAAAATGTGAGCAATGAATAAACTTCGCCTTGTGCGGTCATCATAATTAATAGTTTTGATTGTGAGGCAGAAGGTTAATTAATTACCAACTTCAGATTGTTTGTATTTTAACTGCACGTTTTCTACACATTCCGCACAATTAAGTGAGTCATGAAATGCTAGATTAGCTATGTAATTAATGCTACTTTGTACTTTAGCGACTTAAAAGGCTCATAGAAACTCCAGATTGAAACATTCAGATTTTATCTTAATTGGACTGATTTTATTATTTCAGGTAAAAAAGAAAAATTGCGTGCACATAATATACCATACATAATAATATAATAGTACCAATAAACAGTTGTAGAAAATGTTACGCTTTGCTTTTTAAAAATTTCCGTAGTCATGTTTTGAGCCCATCCAGAGGGGTGCAATGTTTATCTGCACACTTATAGTGAAAAGGAAAAGTATAATTAATAACCTTAAGTCTAACTTAGAGTCCTACACATTAATTTCTGTATCATTATAGTCAAGTTTTATTTAAATGCACCCCCTTGAATTCTTTAATAAGCGAATAAAACAAGTGACAACAAAAATAGACTGTGCTTTTTATGTACTAACGGTTTGCTGGCCGTTGGATCAGTCAATGCGCATACGCTGTTCGCCTCAGCTCGAATGAGCAAAGGCCAAACCTTTGCTCCCATCATCGCCCATGAAAATTACACTGGGGGTTAGAAAACTTGTATATCAAGTGTATTCAATGCCACACAATACCTATCTACTAAGAAAGCAAGGGATGTTGTAGATTAACTAATACTTACCTGAAAAACAAAGAATCCCTTCGAGATTGATAAATCGAGGGTGTGTCCTTGAATGGTTTTCGATTATATGACTAGCTTTTCCGTCAGGGGGTTCAAAACTTTCAAAAATATTTCAGATTTACTTGTATGTACGTTTTTTCTAAAACCTATCACCCTCCAATCCCAAACCTTCTTTGCGCCCTCGAATGAATTAGTTGTAATTGTAGTCAATTAGTTTTAAAAAAATCCTTTCGGTTACGCTACTGTTTCGTGAACGAAGTATTACAAAGCAGAACAGGACAAAGAATATGAGACGGCCAAAAGGGCGCGGTTTGCACCTGAATTCTTACCTGGCCCTGCTAATTAATGACTAACACATTCTCGGTTAATTACTCCGTCCGAAGCCTGACCAATTAATGTGCCGATTCAAAAACCCGCTTATAATTATCTTGTTTTTTATTATCCCATAAGTCATTGTCATCGGAGACGTAAAAAGCATCAGGTTTCGTTCTGAAGATCCAACAACAACAACAGGAACAACAAGAAAAAATACAATTAAAAATTTAATACCGAAACTTTTAGGATGAATAAATATCGGTTGTTTAATTTTATTTTTAAGGATTTTTATCGCGTTAATATAAAGCATGATCGTATTGCCGGACGCGTAAGATAATTTATGTTATTTCAAAAATTAACGCCTTTATCCTTTTTGTGGTATTTGATTATATAAAATCTCATCAGTTCTTTCGTGGGTAGTCCAAGTGGTGAAAGTAAAAATACGTTTCTTTGAATTACCGAGAGAAAAAAAAGTTTGCCTTTCCAAGAGAAAATGTTTTTGTGCTTTGTCAAGTGAAATATTATTTTAGTAGGCTTAGCGTAGTTCTAAAGTGGAAGAGAGTTGATGCGACTGATAAGTACATAAAAAAAGTTATGGAGACTGAACTAGAGAAAACTTAAAGCAAAAAAAATATGAGATGAAGTTCGTGCAAGGTTAAATTTTAAGGTTCGCTTACTTAAAGAAATGAAAGTAGTACCACAATATTTTTGCAATTTTTATCCATTGAGTTATCTTTCTCAGCCCTTGCTATGTTGAAACATAGGAAGAAAGTTGATTTTGGCTTTCACGGCTTTAGTCTGAAGAAACTGGATTTTTGGATTCTAGCTGCGTCTTCGTGATGAAAACCCCATTATGGATCAGGGGGGGCATCAGTTGAGCATCAGTGAGAGATCATGCAACGACAGCGTAAAGTTCCTACACTGTTAAAAATTTTCGTAAAATTACAATTGTTTTACAAAACAAAAGATAAGTAAAATTACAAATCAGTGTATGGCAATACAAAATTAAAATACAATTTAAGTAATCTTCTAAGATACATGAGGAAATCTACTAATCGCAATTGTAATTTTACAATCTTTATGTATAAATTCTACACACATTGTGATTTTACTGAACCGTTTATCAGCTTGCAATAGAAAGCATTTCGAATTTACAAACATTGTTTGTAATTTGATTTATTACAATTTTATGAAAAATTACAAAAAAAAAATGTAATTGAAACTACAATGAAGTCAACGAAAGTTTAAAAATCTTTTTCTTATTTTTATAATTTTGATTATACGATTCCATAGTGTATTGTAATTTTACTAAAAATAAATCTGCTGTAGCAGAACTAAATCATCAAAAATTTTCTTTACACATTCTGGCAAATGTAATGAATTTTTGAGACACAAAATAAAAATAATCTATAAAAAAAAAAAAAATGATTAACAGAAATTCAAAATTAATACATCCACCACTCTTTCTATGATTATCTATTTACATCATAAACGAAGTGTTGTTATTTCTTGTCTTTTTGCATAAAAACATTAGTTTGATCGGTGGCCGCCCGATGGCGCTGTCGTCCATGTTTCCAGGACATTTGTATTCCAATATTATATATTATATCTACCCCGGGTAGTTATTAAATAAAGGCAATTCAACGGTGAGTGTTGATATATCATATCATGCTTAACTTTTTAAGAATATCTCTATACTTTCTTAACATATTAAGGCCGCTTTCTGACTTGTCGGTGTAGCAGCGGTGCGGTATCGGTATGCTCGGTATACGCGGTACCGAATGCTTACTGAGCACCTATATTTCAATACGGTCTTCCTGACTTGTGCGGCACGTGCGGTAGAGGAGTGATATCGGTTCGGTATACTGCATCGCGGTAGAAACGTCCAGTAGCCGCTCGGGATTACTGCATGAGACATCATACAATATCTTCATCACTCAAGGAGGACGACATCTTCTTGTGACGGTACAAGCGGTTCTGCTCCGTTTTATGCCGAAAACATACCGATAGATGTGTAAATGCAAGCAACGCGGAATCGTTTCGGTACCAACCACTTCGGTACCGCACCGCTGCTACACCGACAAGTCAGAAAACGGCCTAAGTGTATCGATTACAATGTTTTTTCTTGGTGGTCCAAAAATGCCATTTTTTCTTTGATTTTGTCACTCGCGTTTTCTCGACTTCTAAACATACTGTAATTACAAAGTATTTTTAGTATAACTTTATTAACATTACAATATTTGTATTTTTATATTTATATAACTAACTAGATTATTGGTAACTGTAGTAAAATTGCTAAGAATAGTTTGTAATATTCCTAAACTTAGTTGTAATGAAGTGTAGTATAATTACAATAAAGTATACTGAAATTACTAAACATTTTCAGTATAATTTGTTTAACAAAATTACAATATTTGTATTGTAATTTTACTAAACAGATTATAGGTAACTCTAGTAAAATTACTACAAACGTTTTGTAATTTTCCCAAATTTAATTGGAATTAATTGTGTAGTAAATTTACAAAACTGCATTTTACTTTTACTATATCGTGGTGCGTTAAAACTTCCAACAATTGTTTTGAAAAATTAACATAGAAATTTCTAAAAGTGTAGGAATGCCACTATTGGCGCCCCTTTTATCCATCATGGAGTTTTCATCAAGAAGACGCAATTAGAATCCGAAAATCCAGTTTCTTCATAAAAAAAGGATTTCAAACAACACAACGAAGAAAAAGATTGTGAATGTTTAGAGTAGAAGACGTTCTTGAACCTACTTGTAGCAATCGTGGAAATGGGCGGGCACTGATTGGGGTGAAAAAGACAAAACGAACACAAAAAATTAAAATAGACCAGAGTTGGACGACTTACCATCACTTTAGAGCTTCCATACACTGGTCTAAAGATTTGTTGGACATGTACCTATTATCACTTTTTCTTATTTTCGCCTAATCTTTTCATTTCCATAAAACTAGAACGTCCCACATCTTTAAATATTTGTGAACAATTGCCTAAATTAGGTCTTCTCTTGTCCTTCATTCCTCCTCCAAGGTGTAGGGTTGAAAACACTCTTGAACCCTCCTGTGAGAACCTTAGAAATGGGTGGGCAGTGATTGTATAATGTAATCGTATATCAATCTGAAAAGCTGAAAACTTTTTCTTATAATGAGCCAATTTTTTAATTTATCAAAAACTGGAATATCCCTCAACTTTGCAATCGTCCGAATTACGTCTTTTCTTGTCCTTTACTGTTCCTGTTTCAACCTTCAACCATTCCTGTACCCCATTAACCTCCCGTTTTTTGACAAATATTTACAATTTAGATTTTAATTGAAATACGCTTTTATTTTTTTAGCTTAGTTAAAAAGCATATAATGAAAGTTTTAATACTACAACTTGCTTTCACATTTCTCCCCCCCTCTCTCTAGTGTTTGTGTTTTAATAATTTCAAAATACATTAGGTGAAACTTATCGATAATTGGTCTTCAAATGTTATAGCCTTTTATGTATTATGAAATGTAGGTAGGTACTTATGCAGTTGGTATTTTTCACCAGGACATACTGCACATTTATAAAAATGACGACCAAGAGCAGCCAATCGGCCAAGATAATTGAAGCTTAGTTAATTACTGACCGTAAATAATAATTTAAGGCCCGTTTTAACGCACCTTTAACTGTCAAGTATTGCATTTTTAAAAGGATCTTTAGATCGTTCCAAAACAAGACGAACGTAACCAAATAAAACACGTGCTCGTAAATGTCAATCTTCGCGCTCGTTTTCCAACATAAGCAACGACTCCGGACGACACGAGCACTCTATTCGCGATAATAGCGTACACGTCGACGACGTATGTCTCGGCTAAACGCACAATGCGAATTTCGGAGAGAAATAATTTCGATTTTACAGCGTTACATTATGATTGTTATATTACTGAACAAAATAAATGGCACGAAACGTTATTGTACGAGGTGATAACAACAAATATTATCTATCTCCCAGTTACCTACTGTTTTATATCAGGTAACGTTTCTATACCAATCTGTAAAACCCTCTTCTTTTCTCCCGGATTCTAACCAACGTAACGTTTCTTTAATGGTGTTTTTGGGTGTCTGTTTATAGAGAAAAATTAAAAATTAAGATGTATTATGAAGCTTTGTTGCCCTTTGCTAGTTGGGTTATGATTTGAAAGATTGAGTTAGTTAAATTTTCAATAGAATTAACTTGTTTAATCGCAACCTAACCTGCAAATGATGAAGGGCCTCATATAGCCGGAATCATATTAATAAAATGGTGTTTCAGACAAGTTACCACTGTTGTTTGGGCCTAGCTTAAATTATCTATTACAGCACCATCAAACAAAATCCGCTTCGTATTCTGTTAACCACTCGTGTCTGTAAAGCTCCATATAGTTTGAAAACTTATACAGGGTTGTTTTCAAATCAATAAGGAACATAATATCCCTTGACACTGACATTAGATAAAATACTCTTAATTACGCGTTATCTATTAATTGCGTGAGCTCAAGATGAGGGGAAGAGGTCCAGAAAAATCTTATCAAAGCTTATATACGGGAGAGGAAGTCATTGAAAATCTTTTTAATTTAAGGAATTGTTAAAATTTGCCTTTCCCTTTTAGTTACAAAATAATTATACAATTACTAAATCTCACTTGATTGAGGGTAATGGACGAGATTCCATCGCATCCTTCCAAATCAGATAAAGAGAAGACAGGCGTCCTAATTAATTAACCTCATGTAATTAATGGATGCCTTCTTACCAATAATTGAAATGTAGACATATAAGAAAAAGAAACTGGAGTAAAGGGAAGGTAAAGGAAGACTTAGCAGATAACTAAAAAAGAATGTGTTATAACGTATATACCTATAGTTATCCGTTTCTATTAGGCAACAAGATAAAGTACAGAAATAAAGTATTTAATTTATTGATGTGAAACATCTATAGACGCGGGTAACCCGGATTGTTGACGTGGCGAGCGTGGCCTTCATGCCGTGGCGATGCCTCGCCATGCGCAAGCGCCTGTGCGATTGTCTTCCCACTCGGTTCGACGGTGTCGTTTACTATAGTAAACTAGAAGATGGAAGTGAATTAATTATGATTGTTGTATACATTTCACCTAATAAAAAAAATAATGATATTTCATTTTTACATGAGAAATTATTTCCGTACAGTCACAGAGGTTCAATAATTTTTTAAACCAATAAAGATAAACTACCATTTATTTTAGCTGAAGATTTCAATGTAAATTTTGCTAAAGATGAATCAATGCCATTAATTACGTTCCTCCAAAAAGAATTTCAATTGCAAATTAACAACAATCCAAGAGAACCTACTACCAGATATGCAACAACAATAGATGCTGTATTTATTTAATGTCTTGATAATGTTATGTCCAATACTTTTGTAACATACTTCAGTTATCGTCGACCAATTATCACAGTAATGCTGTCAGAGGCAACATCGAATATAACTATTACTGAAATCACTGATTAAAAAAATTGAGTTTCACATCTGCCAGGCGTTCCGTGACGGCTCACATTTTTTAATTATTGTAGATAGTGCTATTTTGGGTTTATATTTTAAAGATGTTTACTCTTCTGACATATGCAAGTTCAGCAGAAAAAGTACACGTCTTAAAATGGTAATTTGACGTACCCATTTAATTTTTTTGATACAGTTGCTGAAGAGAGATATACAAGTAAATGTAGTTTTTGTGTTAACCCTCGTATAACAACCGTCAACTTTGGTTACATATACGTGGTACGTATAATACGCTGCGCGTTGTTAACCGAAAAAGAGCGAAAGGAATTGAACGGCGGGCCGCATTCTGAGTTAGCATTAGCCGACGTGGGAGTAAAATAAATCATTTTGCACACCTTTGTATTTAATAGCTTATTCGAGAGCACCTCAGACGCTAACTAGATGACCGTAAACATTTACCTTTTCGACAACCAACCACAGACACATTGATCGATTTTTCAAGATACTTACTTTTGAAATTGTGATTGTCTCAAACAATAGATATCTTTTGACGCATACTCCGGGTGGCTCAAAAAAAAATATCGACATTGCGACCATTTATTTATTTAAATAATTCGTTAATAAAATAATTTTATAGTTTGCTATATGTATATTTCATCCCCTTCTTTAAATGTACGTTATGGTCTTTTCTATCTACAAAATTTACAAAAGCGAAAGAGGGTTAAGAGTGGGTTAAGAATGGGCTTCTAGCAGCAAACTGAATTTCCGAGAGGTGAGCCTTCTTCAAGACTTTTGTACGAAATTGATTGCACCGTTGTGCCACTTCAGTTCTACTAGAGCGGGATTAATAAAAACAACACTCCTGTATATCTTAATATTTAATAAAAACAAAACTAATCACACTGAATGTTGATTATGATCTTTATGTTTATGATTGATCGCTAGTTCACTATTTTGTTTGTTGATTACTAGATTGATACTATTCTTAGTATTTAAAGAGGTATACACATACTTACAAATACATAAGTATCGTAGGGGTGGCAGGCATCAAAGGAATGTTCGGAGAATTGTGGTTATCAAAATTCTCCGCCATAGCACTACGTGACCCATACAATGAAATGTAAAAACTACCAAAGTGCAGTAATGTTGGTTCATCAATAAATTTTATGATGGCAATTATGCTTTCAAAAATACCGAATGCTTTCTAGAAAATATTAAATGATATCTAAACAACTTTGAAATGAAATTTTTGACCCCTTGCACCCCCATAGATAGCCCGCAGTTAAAAGAAGGGGTTCTTCAGATTTAAGGAAAATTCAGACTTTTCTACGGTTTATTATAGATTTTTTTTTAATTTGTATTTTTTAAATTTTCTGATAAAGTGAAAATTCATAGAAAATCAACAATTTGTTTTATAAATAAATGCATGTTTTTTTAAATTTAGGGGTTAAATACAAAGTTCAGTTGAAAAGCGTTTAATACAATAATATTGTGACGTGTTCGGTCACAGAAAACACAATTAACAAAACAAAACAACGAGTTTATTTAATTACTAAAATTAATTTGACTACACTACAGTTATGAACAAGTCCGCACAATTTATTTCACTAAAAGTCTCTTTTTAATCGCCGTTCCGGTAGACACTATCTATCACTCTCTATGAACTCTCTATCGCCTCTATGGTTCGCCTGTATCGCCTATCGATCGCTTTGCATCAGCTGTTACTGTCAACTGTCAACTAACTCGGTGTGAGTGTCTCGTCCGCTTTTATAGTCTTCTCAGCCTTTTTCTAGGGTATTCTACAGCCGTCTAGTATTCCAATTGTTTTCCCATTGATCTTTGCTGGTGTTTTCTAGATGTATCAGGAAAGCCGAGAATATTCCTTATGTAATCAGGGAAGATGTTCATTAATTATGCTCACACCAACTTAATTGGCAAGTACTCGTAACACTGCCCCCTTCTTAGAATTGATCGTCCCGATCAATGTCTTGACCTTTGTAAGGCGCCAAGCGGTCCAAGTGTACAACTTTCATCTTGGCCTTTGGTCCTCTCTGAATACGGTAGACCACGTCATTCAGTCTTCTGACCACGGTGTAAGGTCCTTCCCAGGCTCGCTGTAGCTTCGGTGAGCGTCCTTTCCTACGGACAGGATTGTAGAGCCACACCTGGTCCCCTTCTCTGAATCCTGTGCTGTTGGCTCTCCGGTCGTACCTGGTCTTCATGCGGTCACTCCCTACTTGGATTTTGTTACGAACGGCTCTATGGATGGTATCGAGTCGTTCCTCTAGCTGCTGTGCGTAGTCGGTAGCTGAAGGTCGCCGATCTTCTGGGTGTCCAAACCGGATGTCCATCGGTAACTTCAGCTGTCTTCCAAATAAAATGCTGGCTGGTGTTCTGCCGGTGGTCTCGTGAACCGCACTTCGATAGGCCAACAGGAACAAAGGTATATGCTGGTCCCAGTCTGTCTGATGATCGTTAACAACCATTTTCAAATTGGTTTCTAGCGTCGCGTTAAACCATTCGACCATTCCGTCAGATTGTGGATGTAATGGAGTGGTCCTAGTTTTCTGTACTCCTAGCAGCTCACAGACTTCCCGGAATACTGCGGATTCAAAGTTCCGTCCCTGGTCAGAGTGGATCTCCATCGGAACTCCATACCGGCTGATCCATTGGTTGACCAACATTCCAGCGACCGTAGTAGCTTCTTGATTTGGGATTGCGTACACTTCGGGCCATTTGCTAAAATAGTCCATCACTACCAAGATGTACTTATTGCCAGCAGCTGTTGTTGGGAATGGTCCTGCTACGTCCAGAGCTATTCTCTCAAATGGGGCACCAACATTGTACTGCTTCATTCGCCCTCGGCTTCGAGTCTGAGGTCCCTTGGCTGACGCACACGTTGGACACTTCCTACTCCAATTTTCGACGTCTCTTCTACACTTTAGCCAATAGAATCGCTCTCGCACCTTCTCCAACGTCTTTGTTACTCCGAAGTGTCCTCCACCAACACCTCCATGGACTTCTGTCAGCACCTCATTGACTCTGTTCTTCGGGAGAACTACTTGATGTCGAATTTTAGTTCCGTCAGGGCTTCCCCACACTCTTTTTAGTACCCCATTCTCGACAATGAGCGAATCCCATAAGGCCCAATAGCTCTTCGTGATGGTACTCGTACTGCTAACATCTGCCCAGGTAGGTCGTGCTGTTCCTGCTTTTTTTCCACCGCAGTATCGGTTTAATGTCTTCGTCGTTATCTTGGTCCTTCGCCAGGTCTTCGTTCTGCCAGTGTTCTTCAGGTTCCACAATCGTCTGACAGATCCTTGCCAAGTTGACTGGTTCCTTCTTTTCAGCGGCCATGCAATGTTTGCAATTCTTCGAGCATGGTCTTCGCGAGAGGGCATCAGCGTTACCATGTTGTTTTCCAGCACGATGCTCGATGCTGAAGTCGTATACTTGTAACCGCTGTTGATCCGCACGGCATTCCTCGGCCGGATAGTTTCGCTCTAAATGTCCCTGCTTTCCACTTTCCCAGCACCTTGGTCTTCCTTTGTTTTGTCCACAGTCTCGGGAAAAATGACCGACCTTCCCACATTGCCAACATCTGGCCGATTCTCTTCTATCATCGATTGTAGTTCTTTTCACAGTTTCGACGCATTCGTGGCGTTTAGGGCAGTCTAGCTGTAAATGTCCGCGCTTTCCACATTTCCAGCACCTTGGTCTTCCTTTATTTTGGCCACAGTCTCGGGAAAAGTGACCGACCTTCCCGCATTCCCAACATTTGGCCGATTCTCTCTTGTCGTTGATGGTAGTCTTCTTGACAGTTTCGACGCATTCTTTAATCAGCCTTGTGACTTCATTCTTGTATTCGTCGTCTTCAACAGCTGTTTGGCGTACACGCACGTGGCCCTTGGAAGCTTGTTTTGCAGCTTCGAATTCTAAGGCGTGCGCCAGTGCGTCACTCGCAGTCTTATGGCGGGCCAAACGGAGAACTTGCTGTAAGTCGGTGTCCCTCACGCCATCGACGAATGTTTATACTGTTAGCTGGTCTGCAAAGTCCTGCGGAGCGGTAGGATAGGCCAATCTAACTAGACGTTCCACATCGGCCTCGAACTCCTGTAGATTTTCTGATGTCCTCTGATTGCGACACTTTAGTTGGGTTTGGTACACTTGTTGTAAATGTTTGTCGCCATATCTCATTTCAAGTCGCTCTAGCAGCGCAGAGAAGTCCCGTTGTTGGCGCTCTGGAATACCTTGAAGGACATCCAATGCTTCTCCTCGCAGGGCTATGACCAGCGCCGTTGCTTTCTCAAAATCGTTCCAGTTGTTTGCTTCTGCCGCTGCCTCGAACTGTCGTTTGTATACAGACCAGCAAACTTTTCCGTCGAAAGTCGGTGGTTTAATTCTGATTGCTTTCGCAGTGTCTTCGGACTTTACTTCCCTAACCGGTCTTGTGTTCTCGACCTTCTGTCGCATCTTCTCTACTTCCTCTTGTACTTCTTTCAACTCATCTCTTAGCTTTTCTTGTCGTATCTCCAATTCTTGTCGTACTTCCTGTAACTCTTCTTTTAATCCTTCTTGCTCAATTTTTATAGTCCTTATATCTTCGACCAATTTCTCTTGAACTGCCTTAATTTCTTCTTTGCTTGCTTTAATTTCTTCCTTCATTTCTTCTTGTGCTAATTTCATTTCGTCCTGTCCAGCTTCCATTTTATTCTTCAATTCTTTCTTCATTTCTTCCTGGCCTGCCTTCATTTCTTCTTGGCCTGCCTTCATTTCTTCTTGGCCTGCCTTCATTTCTTCCTGGCCTGCCTTCATTTCTTCCTTCATTTCTTCCTGGCCTACCTTCATTGCCTTCATCATTTCCATTAAAGCCTTTATTTGTTCCTCCATTATTGCTGATTGTTTTCTTGTTACTGGCATAAGGCTTCAAAATTCTTCTTCTCTTCGGATCTCTCCTACGATCTGTCGCGCTAACTTTCTTCGGGAATCTTCAATTCCCTTACTATCCCACTTCTGACACCAAATGTGACGTGTTCGGTCACAGAAAACACAATTAACAAAACAAAACAACGAGTTTATTTAATTACTAAAATTAATTTGACTACACTACAGTTATGAACAAGTCCGCACAATTTATTTCACTAAAAGTCTCTTTTTAATCGCCGTTCCGGTAGACACTATCTATCACTCTCTATGAACTCTCTATCGCCTCTATGGTTCGCCTGTATCGCCTATCGATCGCTTTGCATCAGCTGTTACTGTCAACTGTCAACTAACTCGGTGTGAGTGTCTCGTCCGCTTTTATAGTCTTCTCAGCCTTTTTCTAGGGTATTCTACAGCCGTCTAGTATTCCAATTGTTTTCCCATTGATCTTTGCTGGTGTTTTCTAGATGTATCAGGAAAGCCGAGAATATTCCTTATGTAATCAGGGAAGATGTTCATTAATTATGCTCACACCAACTTAATTGGCAAGTACTCGTAACAATATACAATGAGCCAAACTTGAAACATTTTGCTTGCTCCTTATCCTCGATACCTCAATAATGGTACATAGGATGGACCATGAATTGGAGAGTGAACGACTGAAGGTGAACTTTTGCATCACTAAAAGGGTGTTTGGGGATGATGCGAGAGCGGAGAATATAAGTTTAGGGGATGAAGATGAAAATTGAACATTTCCTGATAGTTTTCGCCTCTCCTTTTTGGAAATCCATCATAATGACAAAAAATAAATAAAATACAAATTACAATTTCCACTGTTTATTTTTCAACAATTTTTTAATTGTTTCGTCATACAATAACATCTTCGGATGATATGCTAAGTCTTATACTTTATTGACCTACTTAAAACTCAAAAACATTATTTAAAACAGCAAATATTCTTTCAAAAGGTGTAATTAATAGTAAAGTTAAGCAGGATAAAAATGGTGTTTATAAGTTGAATTGTAATATATCTAATAGAGTATACGTATATCGTATATATGTCAAACAGAAAGATCATTTAATGTGAGAATTAATGAACACGTTAAAAATTATTACAACTAATCCAAATTTATGAATCACGTAACAAACTTTAGGCATGAGTTGAATGTTAATTATAATTGTAAGGTATTGCAGTATAAGGAAAAATTGAATATGTTAGAAGCGGTATAAATTAAAAAATATCTAAAACAAAGCAATGTTGAACTTCTAAATGAAGTATAAAACGTGCACATTTCAATAATTGTTAATAAACTACTGGAAATTAAATCCCCACCCCCAGTAATCATGTAGAATAATAATAAATGTTACGCACTAAAAATTCAATTTCAAAAAATTTTTTAAATAATTTTGATTGTAATTTATATATTCTTTTTTTGAAAAAGGATTTTTTGTAAAACAGTTCAATACATACGAATATAATTTCAAAAATTTATTCAGTCAGGTACCTACTACAAATTACTGACCATGACCATCTAAATAGAAACGGTTAATTTTCTTATAAAAATCTGCACCACTATATGTCCAGATGTGCCCAATTTCGAATTAAATTCCCTTATGTTTAAAGACTTGGAAACCGTTTCGTTTTCGATGCCTAATCATCCATTGTATGATGATACCTGCCCGCTGAGTTGTGCAGAATTTGATTAAATTCTGGCTCACATGTTTCACCGAGAAACGCCCATGAGTCCACGACACATTCTTCAGACTTAACGTTCGTCCTTAAGGTTGTCACGAAGGGATCAAAGTCAACATTTCGCCGGACCGTTTGTTCCATTTTAATGACATCGAAACCATGAATAAGCGTAGAATATCGGCGGACCGTCCGCCAAGAGAGAAGAGACTTTTAATCTACATGCACCACGTGAAAATGCATGCACAATCAGAGAAGACCCACGACAACATGTGGACGACTGGCACGTTGCTGTTTTCTTCGTCCTTTTCAGCCGGGTCGTTCGCGGACCGCGGAGATGGTGGTGTCGTGTCGTTCGGTGACGGATGCGATTGTCGTTGAGTGACAGCCATCCCAGACCAGAGGCTTTTGCTCATATAAGGACCAAAAACGAACCCGTAGCCACACATTACACGTCTGTCTGTCTGCCAGTGCCTCATCTGAATGTATATAGGTACCTACGTAGCTAGTAGTTGATGGTTGATGCACTTCGAACTGCACGAGGTAAACCATGAGTAGAAGTAAAAGATGGTTGCAATGGATGGTAAACCTACCCTCCTTATTCTACTACTGTATCATATAGGTAAATGGTACGTTCCAGATACTTAGTTTCGTTGAATAATTCGTAAAATCAACCAATCGGGATTATCTGTAACTGCTTATGCAGAATGGTTACAAAACCCTTTTGAAGTAAGAAATTTACATTAAATTGCAGAAGAATCTATACAACCTAAAAGGGCCATATATATTACATAACGGCATTTGGGACTGGCATCCGGACCTAATAAAAAAAAAATGTTTAAACACAAAACTAGCAGTTTACAATTTTATTATAAGAAACCCCTAATAATTGATTCAGCCTATGCAGTCATCTTCAAAGAGTTTTTAAGTACATACAATCCAAGTTTTGTGTTATTTTATAAATAACTAGCTGTGCCCGCGACTATGTCCGCGTGGAATAGTGACTTTCGGTAGCATTTCCAATTTTTTTTTTCTTTTTTTTTGCCGACGTCATCACACAAAAACTTTCATCCCCTATTTTTACCCCCTTTAGGACAAAATTTTTACAAACCTTAAATGTATTTATATCTAATCAAAAGCCTAAAAAATAAATTTCTACCTTTGAAAATCACGTAATTTCCACACAAACTTTCATCCCGTATTTCAACCCCTTATAGTTGTTTTTTCGCATTAAAAAGTAGCCTATGTCCTTTCTCAGGCTCTAGACTATCTCTGTACCAAATTTCATTTTAATCGGTTCACTAGTTTAGGTGAGATTGTGTAGCAAGTATAGATAAAGATATAAGTGCTTTACAAATATCCTATTATATTTAAACATTATTTAAATAATTGAACTATTTGTAATAACACAATTATGCTGATTATAAAGATTCGAGAGTTGTATACACAGCCAAAAAAGTAACTTTGATTTGTTAAGTAATTGCACAAGATAAAAGTTTTAAATCGATATTTAGCTTCAACAATAAATTTCTTACAGCATATTGATTATATTTTTTATCTACTCAAAGAGAGAGGGCCCACTTTATTTGTGCCCACAGGCACCTGATTTTTAAATTCGCCACTGCAACCTAATATAATTTAATATAGTAAGAATATTCTTAATAAAATGTCTCCTAATAGCGTTTATAGAACTTAAAGGTAAAATAATGATGCAGAGCAATTTTAATGGGGTGTAAAACTTTATATTGAACTAGCAGCAATACCCGGCGTTGGCCGGGTAAGAATATACTACACGTTTGATGAAACATTTTAGAATATTCGCGAATTTAGAACTATCCAGAACATCCTATATAATGATTCAAAACATTTTCTAACTTTTATTAACATTCTGAAACATTCTTGAATGATCTTCAAGATTCTGGAACATTCTTGAACATTGCCAAATCATTCTGAAATTTTATAATAAAACATTATTTTACTTCTTAGAACATATTTGAACTGCCTGTAACATTCTAAAAAAATATGCTTCATTCTCATCCCCACTTCGTGCTGATTGCTGGGTGAGTAGTGACATCAGTACACGCCTGGCGGAGATGACTAATCGATTGATAATAATTGATCAGTTATCGACCACTGAGAGTTAAAGATCATTACAGTACTAATATCGCTATTAAAAAATGGAGATTGATGGTAGAAGGATGAAAATTAAGGGTTATATGTATTTTTTTTTGCCACATCATAAAAAAATAAAAAAATAATTTTGTCCAAAAAGTAAAAAAAAGTTTCGGGGTGGGCGAGTCTCGAGTTCATAATTCTCACATAAGAAGTGTGGGCGAAGCTTGCGTCCGTTCAGTAAAGTTTTTTTGTGGTAAATTGGGGTGAGTTCATCTTTTTCACAGTCTTCTATTTTCTATCGTATTTTAGTGTTTCTCTTGATAATAGAAATTCAAATTATTGAAGTAAGACTGTTTTCTTATTTAAAAACAGTTTTTTATTAGCTATTTCATAATTTATATTAATTTCTTTTATGTAAAAATCACCATTTCTTTTTTGTAAAAATGAGAACTCGACAAAGTTCTCTTATACTTGAGTTCAAAGCCCATACATTTTGGTCCTTAAAGTTTACCAATAAACGTAATTAAATTTAAAATCCTAATGACTGTAGGTAACAATATTGCGACGTTATAAATAAAACGTAATGATAGGACACCCCGTATATACTTAAATGCGATTTCCAAGTATTCATTAAAATCATTTAAATTTTCATTTGCTCAAGGATAATTAACTTTACATACTTCACGACGAGCATTAACTGGAATGTCAATTAATTCTTTCGGAAACTTCTTCTGAGTTTCTATATCCGATGCCGACCGTCAGAAATAACTTATCTGAGGGTTTCGAACGTTAAAGGTAGTAACTTTAGGTTTATTAAAGGGAGGGCAGCTCCTACTTAAAAATCAATAATCAAGTTCGAGGTTATTGTGCTGCCTCCTGCAACTCTCGGAACAAAGTTCTAAATTTACGTTTCAATTCAGTTCTGACTGAGACTCTTTCCAGAACCGAGAGAAGAATCATTTTAAAAACGCATTTTATACTTTTGAAATAACATCTTTCTCGTCAGTAACAATTCATCCCGGAATATACTTTGTAATGTCTAAATGTTTGAGACGATCATTTTATCAACCGTATTCACGCTTTTTAGTGCCATTAATTGTGTAAGCTTATATTTGGGGCAGAGAGGTAAAACAAAACGTCATCAAATTACGTTTAAAGATAAAAGGGTCATTGGAAATCTCATTTCAGCTTTTTAATTCAAATAATTGTTATAGGTAACATTTTTCCACTTTTAATTAAAAACTTCAGCACGGTGTAAATTTCACGTGAAGGGAAGTGTGTAAGGGGCGAAATCTCCTGTTTTGAAACATTATTTTCTGCGTACCAGAATTTTAAGTTAATACTTCACCATTATCTGTAATAGATCAATAGATCTGCCCAAGTTTAAAGGTAGCATTTAAATGAGAATTTACTTTATTGTAAACATTTCAAAGTCAGATAAATTAATAATGTTTTATTGCCAAATTTAGGAATAATCACCAGCTAAAAGCTAAACGAGTCAAATTATTAGAAAGTGGCTCCAGTTCATTAATAGAAATACTTGTTTAACAGGGACGATTATTATAAGACCCTTTTCTAATTAAGTGGATTTCCCACTAAAAAGACACGTTTTGGTTAATTACATATTATAGTTAATGAGAGGGTGTGTTTCCGGTTATTTAACACAGTCCGAATTAACACTCCCCATTGGTTTCCGTTTCACGCAGGCCCATATCTCCGTCTAATTAACAAAGACAAAGGCAATTTCTGCGCAGTACGGGTGTCCAATGAGGGCGATATCCGGCGCTAATGAGGCTGTTAATTAGGGCGGAGGCTGGAGAAGGGTTGGTCCAGGGCACGCGCTTTTATCTGCTCCGGGGCCAATCTAACTGCCCAGCTTAATTAAGGGCTGGCTGGCTGGCTGTCTGTCCGCTTTAACACTTGGGGTGTTTCCGGGAAAAGGCGGGAGGCGTCTTAATGAAAACGGGGAAATTGTGACTCGAACTTTTTTCCGTCTCGACCAACGCGTTGCCGGTGCCAGCTGGCCGGAAAATTACGAGAAAATTAGAAAGAGCTCTTATATTTTACATAGTAGGTACATATATTATATATTATATAGGTTTAGGTACATAGCAATACTAAACCGCCTTTTAAGTTAATAATTAAACTGTTCTGTAAGTTATTAAGTTATTTAGGTAGGTATCTCATACAGGAACCTTACAATCAAAAAATATTTTTACAATATAGTTCTATGTAAAGCATTTTACAGATAATTAAAAGTCAGATAAACATTTTCAAAGAATTTTATCGAAGACAAGATGAATAAAATAGAATAATAAAATATAAACGAGCCCCTTTTCATTAAAGATGGGCCAGCAAATAACAAAATAATCTTTTTGGAAATAAACGTCATATTAAAATGAAAAACAACTTTAATCAAGTTGACAGTCCAGAGCTCAATGCAAAGCTAATCCGAATCGGAAATTATCGCGTGCCAACCATATAATTTAACTGGATAGCATTTCTTTCAACAACTCGACCGTTGTTCGGTTTATTGTCTGTTGTTTGCTTTTGTATAAAATTCTAAATTTTCTCTCAAATAATTTTTGAAATAGATGAATCTGAATTTATTTGTTTTATTTGGATAGTAGGGTAGGTGCACCAGTGAACGAACAGTTAAGGCATTTACAGAATTTGTATAATCTTTATAAATGAATTATGTTATATTAAAATAACATCTTAGTCTATACAAACATCTTATTTAATCATGATTAGGATTACGATTAAAGGATTCACTAACGTTTAATCTTGAATTAAAAGGGAATATGGTAACTATTTAATTCTGCATAAAACCCCAATAAATGAACAAGCAAATGAAGCAAACAAGTAAATGAATACCATTGATCCAATAAATGAACTAAGAAAGTAAATGCTAAACTTTATTAGAACAATTGAAAAAATTAAAAATATAAGACAAATAAAGGACATTTTGCGTGTAAATGTAAATATAAAACTTATGATTAAAACTCAATTGTATTTTTTTTATTTGGGGACATTCATAAACACCTTGTTTCGTAAGTCTTGGAACACTAATTTTTTCAATAATAGCGGTCCTCTTATACCAAATCGGGTCAGGAGGATTTGGCCATGTAAAATAGCCACTACTGGTTGGACTCATGACCCGAATATCATATTCATTACCATCTACGGCTTCAATAATTCCAGGAAAATAGTTCTTCCTGTATTTGAAAACCACGTGCGTACCTACATAGACAGTCAATTCTGAATCGTCAACTTCAGGACTGCAGCGGTATTTTCAGAAGATACTATTTCCAGTGATTCCCCCGGAGGGAAAGTTAAAAACAACTAAGAGTGAACCCATTAAAATCGACTGTTCATTTATAAGGGCACTTGATCTAGTGAATGGCCTTAAAAGACGATTACTTTAAGGACGAAAATGTGCTCAAACGCGGATTCATACTAGTTTCCAATGAATGAACATATTGTTCATTTACTGGGAATACTACGCGACTTAGTGAATGAACAATACTTTTTCCGGTTTTTGCGATGATAATTTGTATTTTCAGGTTATGTTAGCAGTTATAATAACGAGAAATATAACAGTGTATTAAAATTATCGCAAATTATGAGGCGACTAAGTCTAGTACTCTTATTATACACTACTGTTACTTAAATGCTCGCTTAATAATTTCTTAGGGAACACTTTGGTTAACTAAAACAGTTGTCAACAAAATGCTCTTGTCTTTAATCGGTGGAATGGAACTATGTAAATACTGTGTGAGACAACAATAAAACAGAGTAAGAGGGATTTATAGGAAATCCCAATAAGTTAGAGAAACGCGACAGAAGCTTAAGAATCATATATTAGTTCAGAATTGTTCATTTACTGGTACTGTTCATTCACTGGTACTCTTACCCTATATGTTTCTGTTGTTACCAATGTGAGTTTTAATTATTTCGTTTATTTATTCTCTTAATTGTGAGTGTTTTTTGTTTATTTACTGTGTGCCTTTTATTTATAAGCACATACAATTTAACTATAAGCTAAGGATGAATATGCTGAATTCCCGGGAAACATTGTTTTTGTCTTTAATCTACCTTGATGAAGCCTTAAAGTAATTAAAATTTTGAAACATTAAAAAAAGTTTTCATCCCCTGAATTGCTTGATTTTCTTCATTTGTGAATAATAATTTTCGATATATTCATTAACCTGAAGTACGCATGCTTATAGATTAAATAGGTACCTTCTAATTACCCAAAACAATGACGAATCGCGCATCGTCGAACGCTGAGGTGTCCAATGAGAGGCAAATTGTAATTAATGAAGGATGCCCTTAATGAGAGTGAGTGCGCAGAGAGGGGTTGGTTTTATAATTAATGAAGTTTTGCGCAATCTCAAAAACGAGTAATTGAAGGTGTGGGAAGAACAGAGAGGCGTAATGAAAACGAAAACTTCTTAATACTCTTTTGATAGAAAAAGTAAAAAAGTAAATCAATAACGTACCTAATTAAAATTCCTGAGAACGTTAAAGTTTATTCCGACTTATTTAATTAACACAACATCTTTAACTACTATAAATAGTTCCGACAAAATCTAGAATCTTAAGAACACTCTTTCGAACTTAATTATAATATTTGTCCTGCTTGTTAAACAATTTATTTTGCAAGCATAATTTTAATACAATTTACAATTTTTTTATGATGATGGACACTTGGATTTTCAAAAAGTTATTGCACTACTACTAATTATTAATAGAACGAAACCAAGAACCAAATTAGGAGATTTTGGTTGCAAAACATTTTAGCTTTTTCACATCTTTTAATTTATAACTATATAATAATTAAATACCGAATCAATCAACGCAACGTCTGCTGAAATTCATTGTAGGTACATATTTATATTACAAAACACTCATTGTTACAATTTATTGATTTGTATTTTTAGACTATCAATAACTAAAAGATAATTAATCTTTTATAACCTTTTTACGAACTTGCATAAATAGGAAGATTAGAAGCTTCCAGCTAGCCTTTTCTGGACTTTGGTATTGTAGTCACGACTTGTTCTTACCTTTGTTGCGAGAGAACGAAGACAGCAACACTACACAATTCTGCTTCAATAATTATTGTATAAATGGTTAATGTTGCCTCTAATCTAATCGATATAGCTAGTTAGAGAAAATTAAAAACATATTCTTCCCTTAGAAAGCTACTGCTTACCCCATGCCTTCCATGTGGTCCCCTATTTGGCGTTTTCTGACCTTTTGTTGTTTTAACATATAATAGCAGTACCCCTTTAAAACTATTAAAAATGTTTTATATTCCTAGTAAATGTGAGAAAGATACCTTTGTAATGAGTTATAAAATGAAATTATCTCTATAAATTGTGTTTCAATATAATGTTTATTTACTTTATAACACTCGTATAATGCTAAATTTGATTTACCTACTTAGTCAGTACTAGAAATGGAAAGGTAAATTATTTTATTTTTGTAGCAAATTCATAAAAATTGTCATTTTTTTTTCAATTTGCTTTCATTTTAACACATCTCAATAAGATCAATATGTACTCAAAAATTTTCTTAAATTTCTACTCATCAAATCCATTTATGACCAATTATACTAGGTACTACTCGTAAAAGCAAAAATGACTAATCAGTCGTCAAACCAATCACGAAGGTTTGTTTTTCTGTCTGTTAATTAGTGGATTTTGAGTTTGCGTAGAAAGTTCATTAATTAGAAAGCCAACCCTTCCTGCGCACTCGCCCTCATTAAGAGATTCATTAGCACCATCTTCGTTTTCATTGGACGTTTTCGGGGCTCCTCATCAACGCGCGATTCGCTTTTATTTTCGGTAATTAGTATCTGATGAACATGCGCATGGTAGGTAGGTTATAAAATTACAAAGAAAATTAGACGAAGAAAGAAAATTCGGTCACGCTTATAAATAAACGAATAAACTAATAATTAAATAACAATTTTCCTATTATATTAAAAATATGTTACATTTTGTTTAATTTTTTTACATTGATGGACGTAATTACATGTAATTAATAATCGGCAGCCTTTTCACTGCCCTTTCACGCCTTTGGTGTTATTCAATTTGGCCAATACCTTATTAATACTCATTTATTTTGGAACGTTGAAGATTTTACTTAGATGATCAAAAATCATAAAATCTAAAATTTCTACCACCTAAAAATTTAATTTGAATTAACTTTGAATTTTTTTATATATTTCTGTAGTGGTCACACAGTCATAGAGTGATATATGCATAGCAGAAATACAATTCAGGGAAACATTATCGTGATCTGTAATTGTATTTTTATTATTCGAAACAAGTGTTTTTTACGGCCACAGGGTTGTCGTGATAAAATTGATTTCTAATTTTTCATAAAATTACTCAGTTGTTGTTTTATCTGGCGGTGCTATCTCATAAAATTGCGATTAAATTGCCGTTTAGTAAATACGATCGCGGAACGTTCCGTTTATTTTATTTATGGAATGCAATTTAAAATCCAGATATGAAAGCTAATTTGCGACTACAATTGTACAAGTGTCAAAGGCAACCGGCTGTGACATGTGCCGACATCTCTGTGTACGTGACAGTTTTCCGTCATATTTACGGAAGGGAAAAAAGCGACGAGCTACTAAAGCAAACCACGTAATTTTAAGGTGTTATGACATCAACATATTTCCTCTTAAAATGGAAAGAGGAATATTACACGCGCGATAGTCTTCAGGCTTCTTTGCACTCACTTATTATTTTTTTAACCGAAAATTAAAACTGGCTCGAAATAAATAATTTCCATGTCTAGTTTAGAAAAAAGTACAAGGTGTTAGATACATTTATTGTCGTAAGGTTAATAAGAGGTTACTGTATAATATTCTATGTTTCAATAGTTGTTCAAAATTTGATTGCGTTGACTTCAAAATGAATTTATAACATCACTACAATAAGAACTCTTGTCAAACTGTTTTAAAACAACAATACAATAAAACCTCGATGTAATGATGTAATTGGAAGGAGGAGGGTGTTTTACGTTGTAGTTGAATTAAAAAATAATAATCTCGTTACAAGGGGTGTACTGTTGTACCACATATATAACCCGAAGGACGACCGTATAAATAAAACACGGAAATTAATATATACATATATTTACACTAATTAAATGTGGATATTTATAATTATTGCACAGAGAAAAATAATCATGATTTTATTGCTTGACGAGTAAAGCAAAATTTTCTAGTAAATAATACTAGAATTCTCATGAAGATGTACTTGGTGGTATAAACCAATTTTTCATTCTTTCTAATAATTAGGTAGTATTAGAATAATCAAGCTAAATAAGTCTAGACTTTTTTTCTCTACCTCTCGATTATTTTATCGTGTCGTAAAGAAAAAAACCAGAATGAGAATAGTTTAGTAAAATTAGTGATAAGAACTGTAAAAAATGTTTTCTAATCAAGTAAATTTTACTAGAATTCAGTCTCAACACCGAACGTAAATTGACTAGACATTTCTAGTAAAATCTCCTTGAGCGTCAGGTCGTCCATATAATTGATAGATTTTTTAGTCATGTTTGCTAAAATTCTAGCAATATTTTCATTATTGTTTTCTCCGTATGTTTATGAGAAAACCTTTTCGGCTGAGTCTACTGTGGACTCTAATTCAAAAAATTAATTAATTTTGAGTATGGAATGTCGAACTTGAAATGTTCAAATGTGAATATTCAGAACTGGAATCTTGAAATAAAAAAAAAAACGCTTTGGGTGTTTCATTCCCACCAATATTAGTGGCGGGCTGTCCTACGCCCCCCCCCTCCCCCTACATTCTACACTCTTGTACAAAGTAGTGGGAATGGGTGGGTGATGATTTAAGGGAAGAAAGATGAGACGGACGAAATGAAGACAGAAAAGAAGTGAAAGACTATCTGTGGAATATTACTACCCCAGAATTTGCCTAAATGATCCAAGGAAACCATAGAAAAACTTGGACAAGAGTAGCCGGCCCCGGAATCGAATCGGTGACCTCCCGAATGCTAAGCAATGATCTAGACTTGAAATGTAAATGTTGATCTAGTATTTATGCTACCCTTCACGTTGAAGGGGGAAAGAAACAGAGTGGGGTTTACTGAATGAGTAATACTCCCAAACAAATTAAATGTTGATGCTAGGTATAAGTAAAATATAAATACATATAGTAAATGTACAGAGCAGATAAGAAACCAGATTTCTACATGATAAGAATGGAATGCAAAAGCGAATAATCTTAATCCTATAATACAATATTTACAAAAAACCCTAATATGGTTTCCTACTTATTTAAGACTAATGACCTATATAAAATGTTGTGACAATGTATATAAAATTTTATTAATAGCTAATTAGTAAGTATATGGTATACAAAGAATCGGCTTGTGCCGAAATAAAGGTGTTTCCATTACAATTGAAAGTGCATTATATAAAAATATGTTTAAAACAAATAAAAAATCTTACCTACAATTTATTATAAGGAATCCCCTAATATACTATCGCTCCGGCTAGATGCACTTTACGAGCAGGACAGCATTACATAGTATGCCTCAAATTCTAGTGCGAGACGTATGACGTGATTATTATGGCCGCAAAAATTGTTTTCATGTAACATTTGAATTTAAGCATATATGTATATTAAGAGGACGTTTTTAATTTTTTTACTTTTGACCGGTTTTTGTTCATTAAATAGAGGTCCTTTATATCGAAGTTTTACTGTATCTATAGAGAATATTAAGATGAAATACGCGTCTCCTACAAGCTCACGTGTCATATTTACTACTTTTTCCATATTTACGTTCTGAATGGATATACTCATTTTGAGACGGCTTGGAACCCTCTATTCCCCATCTATAAAGTAGGTTTGGATTTAGAATTGCAAAGTTGATCGTAAATAATATGGGTGTTAAAAAGAGCCAATTATTAATTATACGTACCAATAAGAATTTGTAATAAAGTGATGTGCAGTGGCTAAGATTAACCAAAGTATTTCTGAATTTTCTAAAATGTTTCAGGATGTTCTAGAAACCAAAAAAGTATGTTCGTAGTATTTGGAAATATTCTTGAATGTTCTAGCAAGTTTGCCTCAAAATTTTGTAAAAGTTGTATAAACATGACGTAATATAGAAGAAAGCTACCTAAATGTCGAGGAACTTTCTGAATTTCTCAGAATTTTGTAACAATTGCTTAAATTTTAAACTTTTGTCGAAAATCCTGGAATGTTTCAAAACGTTCCCATTAATTTTATATTTTCAATTTTTCTCTGTTTTCTTGATGAAATATAGTCATATAGGAAAACTAACAGAGCTTTAGTGCTTTGTGCTTGATAATGAGCTTCGAGCCCTTTCAAGGTTTGTTAGAATTGTATTTTAAGTTTACTAGCGAACAGATAGTTGAGGTTTGATGATCGAATTACTTTATAAAAGTGTTATATAGTATATTTATAAAGAGCTTCAAGGACTATCAAAATGCTCAAAACCAAGTAGTGAAAGTCCTTTGAATTAGCTTTGAAACTGCAATGCAAAAGAGCTTTTAGCCTTTCGGTTTAACTTAACCTCTTCTAATGTGCTTCAGGCTTATTTCACCGGTTCTTGAAACCTTTTAACGTGTTTAATGCTATTTTGATGTATTTGAAGCCCTTTTGACGTAATTCAAGCCCTGTTTATAAATTAAACTTAATTACTTAGGATTTTAAAAATTATTTGAAACTTCAAAAATGAAAGCTTAGAGCTTAAAACCTTTTTGATGAAAACTTTGCCAAGCTCTGGTGCTGAGTATTACACCTAATGTTAGTTAGGGTTACTTTGCAAAGAAAATAGCTATCGTAGACTAGACCGAAAATTTTCGTATACGTATGTTTTTCCCGGTGCATAATTTATAATTTCCAGTTCGCCAGTTCCATATTTTGCCCTTTACTTTTTTTAGTCTCGGTCAGTTATTTATTATTACGAAAGAAACACAGGTATAACGGTGGATACAATAAAACATATTTCTACATATCTCATGAAACATTCCACGTCAGGCATATTGAATTATATCTAATTTTTCAATGAACCAGTGTTTACAAACATATCATTTTTCGTGAAGATTTGTGCCCGTGTATATTCTTCCAATAAACGTAATAATTTAAGTCGCATCGTCCACTCGATTATGATAAAATAGTGAGGAAGAGAGAAAGGAAAAGGACCACGAGGCGATCGCAACCGACCACTTTCATATCCATAGCGACGGCATATAAATATGGATTACAAATGGAAATGAATTATTACATGTGTCGTTTATGTAGGTAATGGTTTGACATCGTAAACGCATTCGCTGCTTTGACTCATTGTACTGTGGAGAGTTGTGGTAATTTACGCCTGGATCGCAGGTTGCGCTGACACAAATCTGATAATTTAGAGCCTGAAAACTCCATAGGAGGTTCATCAGTGGTGAATAAACCGTTTTTTCGCGCACATTCCAATAAATAAGGGTGTTCTACAACGGCCAAATGGCTAGAATTATCGATACATTAATAATTATCGTACAGACGTTAGGCTGTGCTGTTACAAACATTTTCATCAAAAGGAAATACATTTCCACAGAGAACGGTATAGGGACGTAGGCAATGATAAACTTTATACATTTTTTCATACTTAAAATATTTATTAATCTGGTTATTTACCAAAATTACAAATTTGCTGAAATTAAGGAACACAGCTACCCTTCAGGTAGAATGGCGACCGTGTTGGGTCTATCAATTGTCGTAGTAGTACCTCGATATCTGCATTTTTGTACCTAATAAAGATGCCTCTTTGCCGACACAGGTCATTGGAATTGATGTATTCATATTTTGACCATTTTTGAAGGCACCGCCTTGACCGAGCGGCATGGTCTAGTCATCTAGATCATTGCTTAGCATTCGGGAGGTCATCGGTTCGATTCCGGGGCCGGCTATTCTGGTCCAAGTTTTTCTGTGGTTTCCTTGGATCATTTAGGCAAATGCTGGGGTAGTAATATTCCACAGATAGTATTTCACTTCTCTTCTGACTTCATTTCGTCCGTCTTATCTTTCTACCCCCAACCATCACCCACCCATTACCACTATTCCTAAAGTAGGCTGAAGAGGGCCTTCCGCCCTACCCCTCCGACTTTGCAGAAGAGTGTAGGTCGGGGGGGACAGCCCGCCCACCAATAAAGGTTGGAATGAAACACCCAAAAGTTTTTAAGTTATTGAAGCCACCGCCACTCCCTATAAGCAGTAGTTAGATTGCATTCGTCAAGACATTCGGTCATCATATCACGTATTTTTTTTGTCTTTTTACCGTTGTTCTTAGTATATTTCGTCGTTGTTGTTTTTGTGTGATAGTTTTACATTTACATTTTAAATAAACTATTTCTACAGTGAATGTTTTTATTCATTTAATTGTCCGGTCATAATAATATTGAACTTCGTCGTATTAATTTAAGAGGAAAAGTTCTCCCTAAGTTACGTTTCAAATGTAGGTATCTACCAGTCTAGTCTTAGTATCGGTTTAGTATACTTAGCCTTTGTCATGGTTTTGCTTTCGACAGTACCTACGTCTTGGTTTTGATCTTATTTTTGTTTTGTGAGAATCTTGCTAGTAAGTCTTGTTCTTAGTCATGGTCTTGTTCATTTAGTCCTACTCTTGCAACAATAGGTATAGCTTGATCTTAACCTTAGTCTTGCTGAACGTACCTACAAGAGATGAAGCCAAGACAAGACACAGCTGCAACGCCAATAATGTTTTTGCTCATCACTGAACCCGCGCATCATTTTTTAGACCAGTCATAGCGAGACTCACTCGTTGAGATTACTTTGAAACATTTATATTTTGCTTTGTCTGTTCAATTCAAAACTAATTACTTCATCGTTTCTTTGGATTTCATTTTAAATTTTAATTTCGTCTTAAACAGTTTTCGTTAGTTTGTTGTAGTTACGTTATTTTGAAGTTGTGTTGGAAGGCCTTTTCCACACCTGACTCGGTTACTCCGAAATGTAAATCTCCATTTATTTTTTCGTCTATCTTGTTAACACGAGTCCAACGAGCACAGTAAATTATTGGCATCGATAGACGGATGCATAAGGACGCGTTGCGGTCCAGCTACGTCTTCGGCTACGGAGCGGCGCGAATGCCCTTTTGAAAGCGAGTTAATAGCTGAATGAGTGACGCATGCTCAGCCGAATGGCGCTAAAGTGATCCTTATAAGAGTCGTGTACTTAAACACAAGTCACCGTCGCCGACGACGTCGTCATCGCCACCATAGCCGCCTTCAGGTCCACTGTAATAACATAGCTCGTAAAATTAGTCTTGTAGTGCACAATGCAATGCTCGAAAACGCATAAAAGTCCACATAAATAGTCTCGGATATCCAGGTGTGGGTCCACCTCCATTGATGGTGATGTTATTGCTTATTGGCATTCGTAATTATGAACGGAATTAACGGCCTGTGTGGGATGCTCGTCGGCATCATACCCAAACATCTCCAATTTTATTTTTAATTCTAATGAAAATGAAAATACGTACCTAACATAACATAAGTACCTACACATGTACAATATATCATCTTCATATAAACTTATTGCATGTTTTACTTATGGAATGTCTGAACTCCGAATAAAAGGTACGGGTCTCGAGTTCAAATCATTCAACAGGGATTTCATACCTTATTGTGTACATTAGGTATATAATTCCAAAAATAACGATTTGTTTGATCCACTGAGAAAATACAGGAAAAATATTAGGATTCACAATTTCGTAAATATATACCTATATATAGGTACAAATATCATTCATTATTAAAACTGGGCTTAATTGGTCTTTTTGACTGCATCCCTTCCTTAAAATCCCAATTACATTTTAAAATCCAAAGTAATTTACTTCAAAGTTTAATCACAAGTAAAAAGAGAGTTTCGAGCACACTACAAGAACTTCATTAACGCGAGAAGGGCTTCAAATACATCAAAATGTTTGAAGTTCTTGTGAAAAGTACTTCGAGAACACTATAACGGCTTGAATAAACCAAAGGGGCTGGAAACACCTCAAAAGAAAGTAATTACGTTCAAGTCCTAAGCACAAGTGAAAAGAGTTTCGAGCACACTACAAGCACTTCATTAACGTGAGAAGGGCTTCAAATCCATCATAATGTTTGATGTTCTTGTGAAAAAGACTTCGAAGACACTATAACGGTTTGAACAAACCAAAAGGTCTGCAAATACGTCAAAAAACTTAAAGTCTTAACATGGGCTTCAAGCTTTTTTAGCACCATAAATAGATTTCGAATACTATTGATAGATTTGATAGTACCTGAAGCCCCTTTTTTGAAATACAAATGGTAAAGCATTTTTACAAATTAATTGGTAATTTTCTTGTTCGAGAATAAACTTGAAATATTAATCTCTGAAAAGACGTGAAGCATATTTTCCAGGAAAAAGGACAAAAGCTCTATTATGAATACATTACACCAAGAAGATAGAGAGAACTTGGGCGTATTTACAGAAAATGGTTATACTTTTGGGAACATTTTGAAGCGTTCCTGAATTTTCGACAAAATTAAAAAATTTCTACAAATCTGACGATATTCTGAATAATTGAAAGGTTTTCCTTTCTAGAACATATTATGTCATGTTCATACAATTCTCACCTATTGGTACGCTCCATTTCTCTTTAGTGAGTAGCTTAACAAAAACACGTAAATGTGTTTCAAAATATTCTGGACATTCATTTGTGGTTTCGGAAACATTCAGAAATATTCTGGCCAATCTCAGCTACTGCATTCTAACTTCTTTCTTTACCCCAATTAGGTATTTATTATGTTTATAATTAACTGTGCATCCGATCAACTTGAAGCTTGTTGATGATGTAAATTGTAGTTATCCACGAAACGTCTGGACTTGATTGTATCCAACATTGTTTTTTTGAATTGGATCACCTATCATTCCGGAAGAATCCATTAAACAGAAAAAAAAGTTTAAATATGATTGGCCTCACTCGGGTTCAGTATGGTACGGTAGATATGTATAATACATATCCATACTTAATAAGTTAAGAAAAACACAAAATGGTTGTTTTACACAAAATTTATTAGAAACCTCTAACAATTGTTTCGACATGTGATGTCATCATCTGAGAGTTAATCTTAGAAACTAACTTAAAACTAAAATTACAGCGGCTTATATATGTTTATCGGATCTATTTTGAATACAGTTAATTATGTGATATCTGTAATGCATTTAAATAAGGGACTATTCAGACTTTCAACCTGATCGTTTGTAATATATACTTTTAGGTTAATGGCTTTTTGGATTTCAAGTTTTTCTAAGAAATTTAATTTATATCCTTTGTTTTCAAGATGTATGATAGAATGTTTATCTTCATTGATGGAATGATTTAGAGAAATACAGTGTTGTGAAAGGCCAGTGGTGGTTTGTTGTCAAGAATAGATTTTTTATGCTCTTTCAGTCTAGTTTCAAAATTACGACCAGTTTGTCCATTGCATTACAGTCATCATATGTAATTTTATATACACCTTATTTTTTCAAATTATCTAATTTATCAATTTTGATATTAAGTAACATTTTTCTCAGAGTATTTTTATTGCTACAAATTGTATTAACATGGAGTTTATTTTAATGTGTAACATATTAGTGGGCTAGCTTTTTTATAAATTTTTTAGACCTAAAAATTCGAAACACTAATTATACTTTAGAATTTGATATTTTCAGAAAAGATACTTTTTCAGACTCCATTATTCCTTATGGATCAAATCAAGATTTTAATATTAAACTTTCTACATTGTATAGCTTATCATAAACTTATTACATAGTTACCTGCTAAATCAAAAAAAATTTGAGAAAGAATTAAATTACATTAAAACTATTGCTGAGAATAACGGTTACAACTCAAAATTAATAGATAAATTACTCCACAAAAAATATAAAAAACATATAATAAATCAATTCTACTTATCCAATAACAAAAAAGATAAAACAGATAAATGGTTTCCTATTCCTTTTTATAAAAAAGCTAGCCCACTAATATGTCACACATTAAAAAAACTCCATGTTAATACAATTTGTAGCAATAAAAATACTCTGAAAAAAATGTTACTTAATAACAAAATTGATAAATTAGATAATTTGCAAAAATCAGGTGTATATAAAATTACATGTGATGACTGTGATGCAATATATATTGGACAAACTGTAATTTTTAAACTAGACAGAAAGAGCATAAAAAATCTATTCTTGACAACAAACCAACCACTGGCCTTTCACAACACTGTATTTTTCTAAATCATTCCATCAATGAAGATGAACTTTCTATCATACATCTTGAAAACAAAGGATAGGGAAGCTAGTATATAATAATCTAAATAAAATGGCAAAATACCAATAAAAAATCAACTGTCCTCTTCTATCTATAAAAATCCCAGTACGTGTCCTTCTTTGTCTCTAAAGGTTACGGTCGGCAATATATTTTGGTGTTCACTTTAAACATTTTTTCAATAAACACCTATATGATATTCTTTAAGGGTTTTACGGTATTTTTGTGTTACAAATTGAAACAACTCCGTGAATATTTTATGTAAATTTGTGGGTATACCTATATGTGTAGGTATAAAGGCGTTCATGTCGAACGTTCTCTCCGTTTGTTCTTCGCTTTTGGCTTGTGGTGTTTTATAATCCATTCCGGAGAGTTTTAAGTTCGAAACCAGCCACATCTCCTGATTGCTTTGACTTCGCAGTTCATTAACTTTTTCCTTCCATCACTAATTTGTGGCTACTAACATAATTATTTCGACCGCAACTCGTGACAGACGGTTTTTTGGATAACCGTGAAGGTGTGTGAATGTGCATAGACATACATATCTATACCATACATGTATACAGATATATAGGTATATGTACCACAATAACTTTTCCAGCCCTTTCAATTGTACAAACGTAAGAAATTAAGTAATTTCACAACGAATACGCAACCGGAATTTAAATGTTAATTAAAAAATTTAAGATAATTGTAGAGAGCAGTGATCACAACGAAAAATTATTTATTTAACATCAAATAATTTGTAAGGGTCTAAAAGTTAAATTTTAAATGAAATGTCAACAAAAAAGTAATTTATTTGTTAATGAATTAATTTTTTAAAAAGTTCAAATAAAAAATAGGTTAGATTAGGTTGGCAAAGAGAAGTCCCTAACATAACTTAATCAATCAGGTGAACTCATAAAGGGTGGGGACTCATTTAAAAGGGTTACTTACTGAAAATATTGCCAACTATCCTTTCTCTTTTTATTTAAAAGCTCTTTATAGGGAACATCTCATGACATCTTACCAAATCCGACCAAGGGCGAGAAAGGGATCCAAATTGAAAGAAAAACAATTAATGTCAACTATGCTACACTTGCCCTTTATTCAAAACATTGTAATAGTTTTTTTTTGAGTGAAACTCAGGAAGAACCTTCCTGTTAAATTTTTTTTGAATGTGTATTTATGAATTATATAATAAAAATACCGGCCAAGTGCGAGTCGAACTCGCGCACCGAGGGTTCCGTACAAACCTGTATATATGTGATGTAACTAAAAATTTAAGGTTTTCGGAATTTTTCCTTTATATGTGCTATAAAACATTGCTTCATGCCAAATTTCAAGATTCTAAATCGACTGGAAGTACCCTTTAGGTTTTGATTCCCTTGCGAGTAATTGCGAGTTTGAAAATATGCGGCTTAAATTGCTGTTTATTTTGATTGCGTTGACATAGAAGTTTGATTTTGTTAAAGCTTAAAGGTATTATAGACTTGAGTATTTGATATGAATTTCAATTTAATACCTCTACGCGTTCATGAGGAAAAGGGTAGTAACTTTAAAATTATTAAAAATATTTTTATTATATGATGTAACTAAAAATTTACGGTTTTCGCAATTTTTCCTTTATTTGTGCTATAAGACGTTGCTTTGTACCAAATTTAAAGATTCTGAGTTCACGGGAAGTACCCTGTAGGTTTTGATTCGAAAAATTGCGGAAATTTGCGGCATAAACGGCTGTATCTTTTGATTGCGTTGGGTTAGAAGTTTGATTTTTTCACAGCTCCAAGGGACAATAGACCTGAGTATTTGGTATAAATTTTAGCTTGATACCTCCACACGTTCCTGAGAAAAAGGGTCTTGACAGACGGACGGATAACGAAGTGATCCTATAAGGGTTCCGCTTTTTCCTTTTGAGGTGCGGAACCCTAAAAACAGTGTGAGAAGCAATAATTATCCTTGGTATAAAAGATAGATCCTTTGTAAGGCCATCTCTTTATCACTTCAGGGTGCAGTCGATAATCACTAGATAGCAACAACTTACTATTACTTTTGTTATATACAAATATTAGCGATGGATTAACAGGATTAATAATTAAAATGCGCAAATGTACTGCAAAAAACCTTTACAAAATTTTCGGTAAGGCAGTATGTTATATTCCCCTTGTCCTGCTTTCGGATATTTCTAAAGAACATTACTGCGCAGTGCGCACATTAACAATCTGCAGTTGAAATTTTTTCATCCTATTTTCTAGACGCTTTTTCGTCTGTATTCATCGTTAATTGTTACGGTGTTTTGTTAATTTTTTTTCATTTATTATTACTTGCTGCTTTCCTGTTAAAAAAAACCAATGCAGTTAAAAAAGAAAAGACATGAAGTTAATGCCCAGACAAATGGCATTGTTTTTAATATTTGCAAATTTTTGAAGATAAAACTGATATAAGAAGACGTGTTATAGTTTCTACAGGAGTATATTTAGCTAACATTATTACGATTTAATAAGAACCTAAGGAGTTTATGACACCCCTTATTTAGTTAAAACCGAAATGTTGTAAACTGTATATCAGAGACCAATATAAAATAAAAAATAATGAGAACAGTGTTGCTCATAACAAACATTTTAAAGCATCGAAAAATGACAGTGTTTCTTCTAATACATATGTGGTTTGTAATTATTTAGGTACGTATTTAAATATATAAAAATGTGTATGTGTACGTATGGTATACTAGCCTGGGGCAGTGCCTATAACTCTGCACTATCATATTTAAAACTATTTTTTCAAATACTTCCACAAATATTAGTACTCCACTAACTATCTCTCAATCATATAAACTTAATACTCTAATTTTTAATCTTCCTAATCTTAAAAACCTTTACAAAAATTCCGTGAGCATTACTAGAAATAATAGCCTACAGCTTCCAAAAGTTAAACTTGAAGTAGGAAAGAAAAGACATCTTTAGAATGCAATACTACTTTTTACAAGCTTCTTTTGGATCTCAAGGTGAATTACTACTCTAAAATTGTAGTAAGAGAAAAAAAATAAAAACGTTGTTCAATGTCATACTCTATTAATTAATTCAAAGCCTCTTCCACATTCAAAAGCGTAATATTTCTTTTACATATTTATTGTAATAAAAATTTGTATTTTAGTATAAGTTCTAACATAAGTTTTTGTTTATATTAAGCTTATACCGGGCTTACGTACGCGTAATTTGTTACCTCCAGGAGGCATTAGTCTACTTTATTTTAAGTGGCTATGTATAATTGTGTACCTAGTGGTGGTGTGTTTTTTTTGAGTACCCAACAAACTTTTAATTACTACGAAGAATTAAATGTACGTCACTGAATGCATTGAAAAGCTTAAACAGACCCAATCCCTTAGGATCCGAGAATTGGCCTGCCCAGTTTCTGAGAATTTTACCTCAACAAAGTTTGAACAAGGTCTACCTTCGTATTAAAATAATTATTTATGAGAAAGAACGGTGTATTATGAAAAATGAATAAGTTGCAACGTTTTAATTTAAGGAATCTTCTTTCCGTTTACCTACTCACTTTTTATTCTTACTCCATCAGCTCTCCCATTTTCCAATGTATACTTAATGTATAGCTATATTACTTATTCAATTCACTATGGACATACGGCAATTGGAGCAAAACGAAATCGGTACCCTACATTCCCATGTAATTGAGTTGTTAAAATATTTAATTAATTCGTACAATTCCAGATACATGAGTAAAGCAATTTCTTAATCAGCGCGATTTGGAACGTTATGAGTGGCACGAATAGCTCTAGGTCTTAATGTTTCCAGGTTTAAGTATACTTTGAATTGATTCTAAAACGATGCCGCCATTCCAAAGATATAAAATTAATTTTATGTTGGGACAAAGTCGTGAGTAAGTTTTGCCCTTTCCGCTAATTTACTCGCGTCATTAAACGATTTGTAAAATACAGTGTCGTGGGTTTACATCATTTCCTCTACTTTGAAAGCGTATAGTACCTAATATATTTATATCTAATGCATGAGCATCACATAAATCCTTAAACAATAAACATACAGATTGCGAGGTTTTTCAGTAGAGTAGCTGACAGTAAATCAAATTTTTGGTATTTAATAGCAATAAAATAATACACACAATTCAAATCACACAACAATGGCTTCGTATATACCTACAAGAATTATTAATTATTTATTAATAATTTAAAAGATTATATTTGGTAAAAAACGTAGATATAATGAAATTAGTTCAAAAATACAACATTCATGAATTTTTAAAGATGCTATTTCTCTTTTTGTCTTTCTTGCACAATTTTATAGTAATAGTAAAAACTGACATCACAATTCAGTAACTGTTTTAATCCTATATTTTTCATTTTTGACGATATTCAATCAATTTTCCACATTTTAGGAAATCAGCTTAACAACAAAATAAAAAAAGTCAATTAATAGGATTCGGAAAATAGGAAACTTCAATAATTAGTCAAACAGGAGTTTGATGTGTATTTCATCACCTATTAGGTACATTAATAACAAATAAAACAGAAATTTTATTAGTGTTTTCTATACAGGAAGTTATAGATATACTATGTTTTTTTTTTAATTTTCTGTCCATTAAAGATTAGGAATTAATTAAAGAAGAAGCGGAATACTATTTTCGTATGATAAAATCCTAAAAAAATTGTTTCAAGTATGCCACTTACCTATAATTGCAAGAAAATGCATGTTTAAGTAGGTACACAATATTTCAAAATTTTATGAATCATAGAACTTTTCGTCATCAGTAATTCCTTACACTTTGTAATTCTTTTCCTAATTTATATCTTTAACAGGCTTAAATTAGAGGGGTTAAAATATTTTATTACCTGCATAACACCGACGTTTCGCTGAATGTTTACGTCGCCACATTGGTATCTATTTACTAATTTACTTTTTGTTAATTTCAATGTGACTGTCTGACCACTATCTCGTCGATTCCAAAAAAATTTGTGTAATCACTATTATAATCTACATAGGCACGTTTGAAGAACCTAATAAACTTTCAGCGAAACGTCGATGTTATTATTATGTAATCACACTAATATTATAAAGGCGAAAGCTTGTGAGTGAGTGAGTGTGTATGTTTGTTACTTCTTCATGTCTAAACGGCTGAAGCTATTTTAATAAAAATTGGTATGGAATTAGCTGACACTCTGGATTAACACATAGGCTACGTTTTACTGCGGGAAAATATCTTATTCCTATGGGAAAATCGATGAAAACGAATTCGCGGAATATTATAAATGCGAAAGTAACTCCGTCTGTATGCTACACAATCTCCTCTAAAATTTACTGAACCGATTTAAATGAAATTTGGTACAGAGATAATAATATGCTATTTTTTAATGCGAAAAAAGGGTTCTAAAGGGTGGAAATAGGAAAGTTTGTGCGGAAATTCCGTAATTTTTAAAGATAGAAGCTTGAAACTTGTTTTTTAGCCTTTTGATTAGATGTAAATAAATACGACATTCAATGTTTGTAAAAATTTTACCCTAAAGGGGATAAAATTAGCCCATGAAAGTTTTTGTGTAATGACGTCGTCCAAAAAATTTACGGCCCAGAAAATTAAAATATTAAGTGTAAAAAGTTATAGAGGTTTTGTTTATTTGGACCAATAAAAGTAGTTGAATACTAAGCTATATAAACTATTTTAAACTATTATTAAACTATATTAATCTGTAATATTATAAATGCGGAAGTAACTCTGTCTGTCTGTGTGTTACGCAATCACGCCCAAACTTTGTACCTATTTAAATAAAATTTGGTACAGAGATAGTCTAGAGCCTGAGAAAGGACATAGGCTACTTTTTAATGCGAAAAAAGGGTTGTAAGGGGTTTAAATAGGAAAGTTTCGGCGGAAATTTCGTAATTTTTAAAGATAAAAGCTTGAAACTTATTTTTTAGGCTTTTGATTAGATATTAATAAATTCGACATTCAATGTTTGTAAAAATTTTAGATACCCTAAAGGGGATAAAATAAGCCGATGAAAGTTTTTGTGTAATGACGTCGTCCAAAAAGCTTACGGCCCAGAAAATTAAAATATCAAGTGTAAAAAGTTATAGAGGTTTTGTTTATTTGGATCAATAAAAGTTGTTTAATATACTAAGCTATATAAACTATTTTAAACTATAATTAAATTATATTAATCTATAATATTATAAATGCGAAAGTAACTCTGTCTGTCTGTGTGTTACGCAATCACGCCTAAACTACTGAACCGATTTAAATGAGAATTTGGTACAGAAATAGATAAGTAGATATAAAGCTAGAGGCTTGAAACTTATTTTTAGGCTTTTGATTAGATATAAAGTTTGTAAAAATTTTACCCTAAAGGGGGCAAAAATAAGGAATGAAAGTTTTTGTGTAATGACGTCGGCAAAAATGAATATATAATATAGAAGAAAAAAATTTTAAAGTGCTATTATTATTATTGCATTGAGTAATTCCTTACGTTCGCCACATGGTAATTACGCCACACGTATTTTTCTTTAATTAAAACTTCTTTTACTTTCTGGTGCATATTTCTAAAAATATTGCCTAATCTCGTTATCAAAAAATCTATTTATTTTGATTGTTAATAAGTATATGTATCTACTTGAGGATTACATACTTCTGCATTTGATGAAATAAATATGGAAGAAAAGGAATATTGATTTAGTGATACGAGGTGAAATTATTTCAAAATCACAATTTAATTTCACTTAGCGCATTAGCAATTGTGTCATTTGCAGATATTTAAGAAAAAATTGACAAATTACGTCAGTACTTAGAAACGCAGTTAGATGACCGAAACGGGAAATGACAGAAATGAACATTTATCTTTATATTACCACAAAAAAATGTATCTGTATGTATCCACTCTTTCCAGCTACTCGTAATTTTAATTTTAAAAATAATATCCGTGTTGTTTTATTTTTATTACGTTGTTTTATTTCTTTTTAAGTTCATTTAGAACAGATTCTTGCATGTCATTATTAACGAGGCAGTATTTATCTATGGTTCATTGTATTTCTGTTATAGCCACGGTTAAACATTCACTTACAATTGATATTGTGACAGTAGTTTGGCTAAAGCAGTAAGAATTTTTACTAATTATTATGTTACAATCTGAGTACACGAAGAAAACAATCATCAAAATATTGCTAGAATTCTTATAGCAAATATGACTAAAAAATCTGTCAATTATATGGACGACCAGACGCTCAAGGAGATTTTACTAGAAATGTCTAGTCAATCTACGTTCGGTGTTGAGACTGAATTCTAGTAAAATTGACTTGATTAGAAAACATTTTTTACAGTTCTTATCACTAATTTTACTAAACTATTCTTATTGTAGTATTGTTTTCTTTACGACACGATAAAATAATCGAGAGGCAGAGAAAAAAAGTCTAGACTTATTTAGCTTGATTATTCTAATACTAATTATTAGAAAGAATGATAAATTGTTTTATACCATCAAGTACATTTTATGAGAATTCTAGTATTATTTATTAGAAAATTTTTGCTTGACTCATCAAGTAACAAAATCATGATTATTTTTCTCCGCGTATCTACAAGAAACAACTGCTACCTCACAGTAGGAACAACAAACTGATTGTACCTAAGGTAATGTATATTTATATTAAAATGTATATTTTAATATTATTTTAAAAATTCTCACTAAAATTTTTGTAGTAAATATTGTTAGGTATATTTGATATATTATTTGGGATTTTTATTATACCTTTTACTTAACGTAACCTAACCTAACTTAACCATCCACCCTCCCTTACCCAAATCCTGATTACTCCAATGACGGATTGGCGCATCCAACATGATCTGGTTTCCTGACTAACGAATAGGACTTTCAAAAAACTTCTAAAATTCACTTAATCCTTTATATCTCTAACGACTAGAGTTTTTGTAAAACTGTCATTTGAACCTTCAGACACAGTTTTTTATTGTTACAGGTTTCATTATAAATGTTCAATTTTCACTTCCACTTCGTAATTAAGCCTGCAATACTCCGCCCCACTGACAGCTACCTTTGAGATTTAATTTTTACTTTGTTTGGTTTTAAATTCATATTCTAGAATACATATTCAACATAATGTGATTCGATTTTAAATAATGGATAATAACACATAATTCGGACGAATCATCTCAACCTCTCGTTTGTGCTTGGTATAAATCTGAATCTGCAATCTTTTTTAATAATATAATTAGTGAACCACAAACCAATAGTGTCTGGTGTTCTTTCTTTAGATTTAATTTCTCGCTGTATTTTTTGCTTCCAAAGGCCAGCTCGATTCAATGCTTCTTGCTACAACGAGCCACTTTAACTTACTGATGGCCAGTTGCTTTTTATCGACCAAAGTTATTTCTGTAGACTTTTTTCTCGTTCGTGGTTTATTTTCATACCCAAGCACCCCATATTTTTTTTAATAATGCAAACTGCAGACTTACCTACTTAATATTAAGATACGTAGAGACCTAAAAGGTTCACAACCTCAGAAAATTCTTTTCATATAATGATATCTTTTTATGTCAAACCTTTTTTTCATTAAAAAATACTATTATGCATTTAACTGTATATACAGAATTGCCTAAAATCAGTGGCGTGCGTATTAGAGGTTTATGGAAAACTAATGGCAAGAAAATCTTGAAAAAATCAAGTAGTTATTTCCTTATGTTAAACAAAACACCCTGTATATTTCTGATCAGTTAAAAATTTGTGATTGTTTTTGCCAGGTCTCCAACATTTTCAGACCTTTTGTTTGAATAAAATCATGCAGTTACTTCCATATTTTAAACGAAGCATCCTATATTTTTCTGAACAGCTAAAAGTTATCACTGTTTTTGTCAGGTTTCTAAGTTTGTCAAACCTTAAGGTTTTTCTATATTTTGAGGAACTTTGACTTGTATAGATACTATCTGGAGCATTATTGGTGTATTATCGAATATATTAAAATACACATAAGCCTAACGATTTCTAAATGCCGGAGTGAAAACCGAAAATTATATTAAAAATGCTGAAATTCAATTACATTTGCAAAATGGCCCATAGTCAGTGACTTCATATATATAAAATTCTCGTATCACGGTGTTGTAATTAAACTCTCCTCCGAAATGGCTCGACCGATTTTCGTGAATTTTTTTGTGCATATCGGTTATGTTTGCGAATCGGACAGCATCTATTTTTCATCCCCCTAAATGTTAAGGGTGGTTCACCCCTAAATTTTTGTTTTTGTTTTTTAGACAAATTTTTTGTTTTTATTTTTTTATGATACAGCATACAAAAATACATATAACCCTTAATTTTCATCCTTCTACCACCAACCCCCGTTTTTTAATAGCGATATTAGTACTGTAATAATATCTTCAACTCTCAGTGGTCGATAACTGATCAATTATTATCAATCGATTAGTCATCCCCACCAGGCGTCTACTGATGTCACTACTCACCCAGCAAACAGCACGGAGTGGGAATGAGAATGAAGCAGATTTTTTTACAATGTTACAGGCAGTTCAAATATGTTCTAAGAAGTAAAAGAATGCTTTATTATAACATTTCAGAATGATTTGGCAATGTTCAAGAATTTTTCAGAATCTTGAAGATCATTCAAGAATGTTCCAGTGTTAAAAAAAGTTATTAAATGTTTTGAATCATTATGGGATGTTCTGGATAGTTCTAAATTCGCGAATATTCTAGAATGTTCCATCAAACGTGTAATACCTATATTCTTACCCTTGCAACGCCGGGTATTGCTGCTAGTATTATTATATTATTAAACGTTTATGAAAAACTGATGGTAGGAATATTTTGAATGAAATCATGCAGTTACTTCCTTATTTTAAACGAAACATCTGTACTTTATTTGCCAATAGACAGTTGTCACGGTTTTTATGCCAGGTTTCTAACTTTAGGGTCTTCAGGCTATTGTTTCGATACATTATTCTGAATTGGGAAGAATTTTGGCTTGTACTGTTACTATCTGAGTATTCTTGGTATATTATTGAGTTGAGTGGGAGTGTAGACTATGGAGGACGAAGCCGAGTGATGAGTATGAAGAATTAGGAGGGACAGAAGAGAAACCGAAGAGCAAAAATGATAAACCATGAGGCGCGTGAAGGCATCCACAATTACACAGGGAATGATGCATTACAGCCAGTCCGGATCACGGACCGTTGATTATCCTAATCGATCTAATCGAAGATTTACAGTGAAGGCATCGCAACAACAGAACAACGCGGTGCAACATTGCACCATTACAAACAACAACAAAACCACCATGTCGACCGATGGATGTGGCATCGCCGCACTTATTATTGAAAATAATAACGGCCGACCGCAGGCGACTGATTGTGATTTGCATAGAATCGAACCAAATAAAAACGCCAACCCGACCTAACGACTTTAATAACAGCAGAAAATTACCAGGCTGCCTCTCGATCATATTACCCGTGGACGGTGTCTAACCGCGGAACCTTAAAGCTTTCGGCGAAAATTGGGTACCGTGAAACCAAAGAAAACCAAAAAGAAAAATAGGTACCTACTAATTATAATATTATGGGAAATATTAAATCGTTTAGTTATAGATACCTATGTATATTAGATACCAATTTTAATAGGGAGGTTGCAAAAAAATTAACACAAATTTTTGTCTAACATTGTAAAATACTAATTACAAAACGTGAATGTGAAAGAAATTTTAAAAAATACGTAGCGATTTTCTGAAAATTCACGGAAGAAATTTCGACCGCGTGGCAAAACGTTTTCTAATTAAAATGGCGTCATTAGCATTCCCAAAGGCACCACTCACAGTAATGCCCATTAATACAGTACTGTTACATTCGGCCGGTGATGTTATTTCATTACGTGATATTATGTTTTTCATAAAAAATGGAACCAGGTTTTCAAAAAGCTGACAAACACAATTCATTTTTTATAGTAGATGGGGAAATGGTGTGAGATATTCTTACAAAAAAAAAATCAAATTTTACGGTCATTAAACAAGTGAAGATTATAGAATTTCGTTAACTGCATTAGCAGTTACATACTTGAGCATTTCTGCAGTTTCAATTATCTAAGCTCAAAAGTCAAAATCTTAAAATGCCGCTTTCTAAATAGTGACCGATAATATTCAATAGGATTTCAGTTAGTACAACAAATTTCCAAAACAAAAAGCATTTATGATAAAAAATTTTCATTAGTAATTCTCACTATAGGTATTGGTGATAGAAGGATTAAGAGTAGGTTGGTGCCCCAGAATGGTTTAGTATTCCAGCTTGTAAATCTTATGGAGGACCTAAAAAAAATTACACCCTGTAGATCTAAAAAACTTTTCAAATTTAATTTTTTAATAAAAGGAGAGTAATGATAATAAATGATTTATAAGGGATGTTAGAATCATATGAGGCTTTTTTATTTCTTATTAAATTGTTAGTTACAGTCCGACAAAATATTAATTGAAGCTGATTATATTTTATGTTGCTTACACGGAGAAAAATAATCACAATTTTATTACTTGAGTCAAGCAAAATTTTTCTAGTAAATAATGCTAGAATTCTCATAAAATGTACTTGGTGGTATAAAACAATTAGTATTAGAATATTCAAGCTAAATAAGTCTAGACTTTTTTTCTCTACCTCTCGATTATTTTATCGTGTTGTAAAGAAAAAAAATACTACAATGAGAATAGTTTAGCAAAATTAGTGATAAGAACTGTAAAACATGTTTTCTAATAAAGTCAATTTTACTAGAATTCAGTCTCAACACCGAACGTAGATTGACTAGACATTTCTAGTAAAATCTCCTTGAGCGTCTGGTCGTCCATATAATTGACAGATTTTGCAGTCATGTTTGCTAGAATTCTAGCAAAATTTTCAAGATTGTTTTCTCCGTGTATGCTCTGAATTTTTAAATAGTAGCTTCTGGTAACTTTTATGAACAAGACAACATTTATATAAGACTAAATTTTGAAATAAAGTTAAACTGCAAGATGTTTGCTAATTGTTTTTTTTTATTTAAAGATTTATAATATAAAAGCCTTCAATTTCATTATTTACCTTTCAATGGATGATTTCTTCACAAAACTGCAAAATTATTAATGTCTAATATGATGATGATAATGAAATTTTATTACACCTTTCCTTATTACAGAGCTGTAGTAGGTACTTAAATAATTCTTTAAACAACAGTTACATACCTACCTAGTTATATTTTGACTTCCGTTCCGGAGCGTAAATTCTTACAAACCATATAATTTCAACTGACAACTAGAAATAATTACACCCACAATTACACGAATTTAACAATTTGTGTTCTTTCGCAAGAAACAACCGGTGCTTTTGACGAAAACGGAATGACGCAGAGAGCCTTGCTGTCTTTTGCACGATATTTATTTACACGCTGTTATGGCTACCCACAAATTATTTTGGAATTAATTCTTTATTTTGAAAGCTGCTTTGTTACATCAGTACAAGTGAAATAAAGACAATATGAAACGAACAAGGTAATGACATTAAATTAAATATGAATTTTGTTACGGGTTGTAAAAAATAGGAAGCAAAATATTTTTAGGTACTTAGCTCAATTTTCATTAGATGTAATATTAGCAAAAAAGTACCCGCCACACATTGCGTTAATTCTGAAAACTAATTAGGTTCCAGTGACGGCATAAGGAGAAAGGGACGAAAGTACAATAAATGAAAACTTTTGAGGGTTGTTACACATGCTAAAAATATTTTGAGAGTTTGATTAGTTTAGAATATTTTTTCTAAACTACTACCATATTATCACTTAGGTAATAAATTTATTCTAAATTACACACAATAATAATAAAAAATACCGGCCAAGTGCGAGTCGAACTCGCGCACCGAGGGTTCCGTACAAACCTGTATATATGTGTTTTAACTAAAAATTTAGGGTTTTCAGAATTTTTCCTTTATATGTGCTGTAAAACATTGCTTCATGCCAAATTTCAAGATTCTAAATCGACTGTAAATACCCTTTAGGTTTTGATTCCCTTGCGAGTAGTTGCGAGTTTGAAAATATGCGGCTTAAATTGCTGTTTCTTTTGATTGCGTTGACATAGAAATTTTATTTTGTTACGGCTTAAGGGTATTATAGACCTGAGTATTTGATATGAATTTCAGTTTAATACCTCTACGCGTTCATGAGGAAAGGGGTAGTAACTTTAAAATTATTAAAAATATTTTTATTATATGATGTAACTAAAAATTTAAGGTTTTCGGAATTTTTCCTTTATCTGTGCTATAAGACGTTGCTTCGTGCCAAATTTCAAGATTCTGAGTTCACGGAAAGTACCCTGTAGGTTTTGATTCGAAAATTTGCGGAAATTTGCGGAATAAACGGCTGTATCTTTTGATTGCGTTGGCTTAGAAGTATAATTTTTTTTTACAGCTCCAAGGGGCAATAGACCTGAGTATTTGGTATAAATTTTAGCTTGATACCTCCACGCGTTCCTGAGAAAAAGGGTCTTGACAGACGGACGGACCGACGGACAACGAAGTGATCCTATAAGGGTTCCGCTTTTTCCTTTTGAGGTGCGGAACCCTAAAAAACACTTGACTTAAGTTTCACTAAATTAATTAAATAAAGTTCTAACAATTGTTTCGGCTGTTATGCCATTATCAAAGATATTACAAAATATAAACTAGAACTAAAAAATGTACAATATTTATAAATGGTTAACAGAGATCAAATTCAGTAGGGGTGAAATATTAAACTATAAAATTGGTCATTCGTGATAAACTTGTTACTGTGGTGGGCTTTTATAATTTCATGAATTTCTAGCAAGTTGAGTCTTTTGCCTTTTGGTACATTGTGTAATAATTTGATCTTATCATTATCTAGGGAATGTTTGTATTGGATACAGTGTTCGGCAATTCCCGTACCCATATTTAAATTTTGTATGGATATTTTATGATTATTCGATTCTATTTTTTAATGAACCACCAGTTTGTCTTATACAAATGGCTTCACAATTTTTACATTTGATTTTATGAACGACCAATTTTGAAAGTAAATCTATTTTCTCTTTATTATTAACTAATAGTGATTTTAAATTAAATTTATAACACATACAGTTTTGATATTACGTTTATTTAGTCGATTATTAATTTTATAGCTTAACTTAGGTACATAATTAATTAAACAATAGTTGTTTACATTACTACTTGGAGGCAATGGGATATAAAGTTTTCTTAGTAATAAAGTTTGTTTCTTTTTTGTAATTAATTTATTGATCAGTAAAATTTCGTAGCCATTAATTTAGCCAATATTTGCTATGTAACTCTCGATTTTGAAAATGACAAAAAAAATTGGATCCAACTCTGAAATTGACCTAACAATAGGCAATTAATTATCACTATATTAAATGTCTGTATCTTGCCTGTAGTAATAAGGTAATTTTAATAACGATTCTTAACAGTACCAAATTATCGAGTACTTAGGTGTTTCTCAAATTTAAACTTCTTATAATAAGTTAAATGTTAGGATATTTTTACATTATGAATCCATTTAATTTGTCTAGACTGTTTTTTGTATAAAATTTTGTTCACCCAGCACCTTCACCATTATTTTAGTTTAATTCCTATATGTGTCTAGGTGACCTGATAAACGTTATTCTGTCATTTATAGTCCGATCAATTTAGACATTCGAAGCTACATAAATTCCCACCAAGCTGAAAATCAGTAAGATTGTTTAAAATATGATTAAAATAAAATTTGAAAGTTCCTCATGAGTTTTTCGCGATTTTCAGCAAAACAGTAAAAATACTTCAGACAAAAATTGTAGATCATAAAATTATCTATAAAATATGTATGAATATTTTTTTTCCTAAGAGCCACCGTTTCTGAGATATCAGGTTGAATGAAACCCAGTCCCTTATTTTATACGCCAGTGTAACCTCGAGACAACATCTGTCTCCTGTTCAATTGTATGCGTGGCTAGGGTCTTATACCTGCTTTATGTCAGTGTGCCCAATAAATGAAATATTGTTAGTCTCAGGGTTTCCAGATTTGGGGATTTTCCCCAAAAAATAGGGGATTTTTTTTCCTTTGGGGTATTTTTTGGGGATATATTTTTCAGGGGAATTCTTCTGGGGAAAATTTTCCTCTACAATCTTTTTTCTATTTGCACTAAATATTTTCTAGTTCTTGGGGATTTATTTGTCACATAGCTTATTTTGGGGTATTTTAGAGATACATATTTGATAGATAATTTTATGATCTACAATTTTTGTCTGGGGTAATTTTAAGATAAAACTTACCGTTTTGCTGAAAATCGCGGAAAACTCATTTTTTTTGACATTTAACCTTGAATAATTTTTTTTCCATACAGGGGAAAGATGGGGAACTTTCAAATTTTATTTTTAATCATATTTTAAACAATAGGAGCACCCTAATCGCCTAGCGGTATGAAATATACTTTGCGACCTATACTCATACCCACCAAATGTATATAAAAAAAATCATAGAAATCGCGGTCAAGTCGTTTTAGGGTGTGACCACAAACACCGTGACACAAGATTTTTATGTAGATATATGTTACATTATTATTAAATTTAGTTTAATTTGAAAAAAATTAAAAATTATTTAATAACAAATTTACTAGAATCCTTTTATAGTAGTTCCTTGCCTGTTTGATTATCATCTAACGTTTGAAAAAGCCAAAGCTTGGTAAACTAATTAAGTATTACCCCAAATTAATAAATTCTTCAAATTAATGTATCTTTTTTAATGATCATAACTAATGCATTATAGAAGTAGATTCAATTTTCAATACAAAACAATGCCATACATTCGAAAATTCGATTCAATATAAGACTAAGCTTATTTCCGGTAAGTATTTAAGTCCTATAATGTAAAATTTCTATATACATTTAATGTATTTAGATTATTAATGTTTGTCAGTGATTAATTACAAACATACATAAATTAGAAGTTAATACACACACTCTCAAATTTAATGGAAGCTTAAATCCATATACATACCTGACTGATTCACTGACTCATCAACTCCTAGACTAAACCCTTAGAACTAGAACGCTGAAATATTGCACAGAGGTTTATTCTAGTATATGTACACTGACAATGAGAGGACATTAATTCGTTCCCAGTAGTTTTCTTAAATGGCAACGTCGCGCCTTTTCGGTCTGTATGTTGTCGATAATATACAGGGTTTTTCAAGTTAATGGGCTATTAGAAGTATATGAATTAGTAGAATGAATTCAATTCTGAAACTTGGGCTCATTTGGTTATTGTTTATGCCGCTTCTTTTACAAATATTTTCAATTTCGATTTACATCTGGTTATACCGAAAGTAGATGTTAACTTTCTTATTTTAAGTGGAATGACATACTTCAAATTGTAGATTTTCTCAAAAAGTATAAGCAAAGATATACGATAGTCCCATATCAAAAGACGCCAAATTCAATGATGAATTCGAATATGTAGTCAAAAATGGGCCATTCTATTTAAAAAAATTGACTTATGCCTCTTTAAAGTTGACCAACTTTGACCACAAAATTTGAGCACCCTGTACATTTTAGTTAAAAGCCACAATTTTTTTTCGATAATGTGAATAGTTATAAATAATTTTTACGAGTTATAAAGCAAAATCTCAAAAATTAATTGAATCACGGTTTTTTAAATGTTAACGTGCAGATGCCAAAAATTTTTAAAAAAATTAAAACTCAAAATCCATCATTATTTTCGGAGTAGTGCCTCCTATAAAATATGCCTGAATTCAGATTTTCTATCGGAAAATGTAAAAAAAGTATGTCATTCCATTTAAAATAAGAAAGTTAACATCTACATCCGGTATAACCAGATGTAAATCGAAATTGAAAATATTGTTAAAAGAAGCGGCATAAACAATAACCAAATGAGCCCAAGTTTCAGAATTGAATTCATTCTACTAATTCATATACTAATAGCCCATCAACTTGAAAGACCCTGTATATTAAGTATGTAAACATTGAAACAGCCACGAAACTAGGGAGCAATAGATGCGATTCTGCTCGCAATATTATTGTTTCCTACATTATCGACAACATACAGACCGAAAAGCCGCGACGTTGCCATTTAAGTAAACTATTGGGAATGAATTAACGTCCTCTCAGTGTACAAAGAATAAATTTTAAGTTCAATATTTTAAAATTCAACCCTAAAAGATTAAAATGGGGTTGCTACCTTTTCCTACGTTTTTCAACCGATTTTATTAACCTTTTTGTTTAGTAGCTATTAACGAGTTATAGTGTTTTCAATAAAAAAAAATTGGAAAAGTATTTTTAATACATAAATAAGTAAAGACAAAACCGTTTTTTATGGTCACATTTCGACACAACTCTGTACAGTAAATAGACTTATTTTGTTTAAAACTAATAATATTTCATTTGAGTCACATCTTCGACTTGTTTTCTTCATCAACACGTTGCACATGGTACAGCTTTTGTAAAACATATTCCAATTACTCCACTTAACTTTAGTTCATTAGAATAGGTATCTGTGAGATATTAACAATATGTGCAGTATAGAAGAAAGACTGAAATTTCATATCTGTTACCTTAAACATACCGGTGTGTTTAGTTAGAGAGTTATCACTCATCCTCAATCAAGTACCATTGAAGGTGCCTTTAGGAAAAAGCGCTGAAACGTTTAGAAAATAAGTATTCTACAGACCTTTAAAAGTCCAAAAAAGGCTATTTACCAATACACCTCCCAATAATAATTACAATAATATTATTTTTGTACGATAGTAGTTTTAAAGGGATAGACAAAAAAGGAAACAAAGGTGCACCTATTAGAAAAAAATAGAAGAATGGGGATATTATTGAACTTAACAAGACCGAATGATATGACACATTCTGAGAGCCTGGCCAAGAAAACGTAGGAGTTAATAAGAAGAGAGGAGGAAGACCTGGATCAGAGTAGCGTTCACAAATACTTGAAGATGTGGTTTTGTTTTCTGGAAAGGGGACGTCCATCAATCCTTTTAATTTTCATCCTTTCATTCCCCTTAGTGCGTTTAAAGTGGTGGGACCCCCTTCATCCCACTCGTGAACTTTTCCCTACATTGAATTCTTAATGTAGTGGGAAAAAATTACAACAGTTCTTCCTGGTCTCATCTCCCCTATTTTGAAATAATATAAGCAATTAATGGAAGTCCCCAAATGTGAGAACTGGAAGAATAAGATGCTCATCTAATAAAAACCGCAATTTATGGATTGAAGATCTAATGATAACATATATTTAATAATGAATGTATGTGGGACGAGCTGGCGGGATACGTATGTCGTACCTACCTATTCGAATTTCTCGCAAATTTTGCAAAACTAAGTTAAATAAAACGTATTGAACACTCGAGACTCAAGATGTTCCCACCCACACAAATTACATTACTACACATTTTACCGGCCATTTCTACTCCTATTACATAAACGTATCTAATACATATACGATATGCTTAGGCACAGCGTAATAAATATCGAGTAAAACGCAGGTACATATCTATGTGCAAATGTACGTATACGTACGTATAAATGGCATTTCTTCTTGCAATGTCTATGTGAAACGAAAGAATCTAATGCAAGTAATAATCCACGGGTCCGGCCGGAGTCTCCGGCATTAATCCGAGCGTGGATCTACATATTACGTACGGCGTCGCGTCTTCGACCTAATTAATGTCCGCATTGGTGATTTATGATAGTTCTTGCTTAGGAAATGCGAAAGAAGGCCGCGCGAGTCCTCGGCTAAGCGCCCCGATAATTTTCCCATCTAAGGCTAACGCAAAAGTAACAGAGCCTGCCGCTAAGTGAAAGAAAACTGCCAACTGCTTGTACTGTTCTCTTATGTGACCAGCCATAATCTAAGATCCAATTCAATACGAGTAGATAGAGGTGAGGTATAAAGATGTTTTTATACCTATCTCATTTTTAAAATGATTAAATCACCCCCTGTTAGATATATAAACAGACTACCACGATTCAACCACCATATCACCGTTAAAGGTATGCCATACATGAATGACACCAAGTGGTTTAGAACGTAAAAATAGATACGACAGAGTTTGCTTCAGAAACTTAAATTTTATTGTCAAACCATTAAGTGCAAAGTCTAATAAATAAAATTCTCGTGTCACGGTGTTTGTAATTAAACTCCTCCGAAATGGCTCAACCGATTTTCCTGAAATTTTGTGTGCATATCGGTTAGGTCTGCGAATCGGCCAACATTTATTTTTTATCCCCTTAAATGTTAAGGGTGGTCCACCCCTAAATTTTTTTTTAATTTTTTAGACAAAATTTTTTGTTTTTATTTTTTTATGATACAGCATACAAAAATACATACAACCCTTAATTTTCATCCCTCTACGATTAGCCCCCATTTTTTAATAGCGATTTAGTGCTGTAATAATCTTCAACTCTCAGTGGTCGATAACTGATCAATTATTATTAATCGATTAGTCATCCCTGCAAGGTATCTACTGATGTCACTACCTACTCACCCAGCAAACAACACATGGAGTGGGGATGAGAATGAAGCAGATTTTTTTAGAATGTTACAGGGAATTCAAATATGTTCTAAGAAGTAAAAGAATGTTTTATTATAACATTTCAGAATGATTTGGCAATGTTCAAGAATGTTCCAGAATCTTGAAGATCATTCAAGAATGTTCCAGAGTGTTAAAAAAAACTTAGAAAATGTTTGGAACCATTATGGGATGTTCTGGATAGTTCTAAATTCGCGAATATTCTAGAATGTTCCATCAAACGTGTAATATATTCTTACCCGGGCAACGCCGGGTATTGCTGCTAGTATATTTATAAAAAGGAAAATTTGTTGAAGATTTATTTACTATGATAAACTGAAAGAGACAGTTCAGAACGAATTGAAGCAACTGAACAGCTAAACTAGAATGTTACTTAATATTTTTTATATACCTACTGTTCCACTCAATGCACACTAAAATTCTTGTCTCTTCCCCTTTTTAAATTTTTTTTTCTCGAAGCTTCAGGAAAAAGTCGCTGGGAAAGTTTTAGATTAATCGCAATATTAAATTTTAGAAACTTAATGAAGAGCTAAATTTTTTACACCTATGCGACAAAAACTTAATAAAACGATTTTTGGCAAACCTTCTAAAAAGTTCACCTAATAAGTGCTGGAACAGCGCCGATTTTAAAAATTAAAAATTCTTTTCTCCCAGGATTTGTTAGACCTTCAGGAACTTCATCAGCACTAACCTCTGCATTACCTCAAAAAATGATAATTTTAGAGTAATTTCCCTATCCCAAAACATCCCAAATAGAAGCCAACGATAAAAAAATTCTGAAAGTTCAAAATGTAATTTCGCAAATTGTTTGTCAGCGATTTCCGTTTTTTATGTTTTTTAGTTGGATCTCGGATTTGTATTCAGCCACCCCGAAAACCCCTGAGAGACGATTTCCAAAGTGAAATTCTTTTATCACTGCTATTGATTGGGGTATTTGGCATTTGGGATTCCTCTGAGAGAATTGCCCTAATTTTCTCCTTATTCGAGGTAATACAGGAGTTAGTGCTGATTAATGTTCCTGAAAGTCTAAAGAATCCAGGTTTTTTAAATTCGATGGTTATCCACCACTTTTCCGGATTGTACAAAATTTTACGGCTTATTTACTCGGCAAATGGTACCACTCACTCTTAGGACACAGCAAAGATATTTATTTCAAAGGTTGCCCTTTGACCCATTTTGTCATTAACTTTAAGCTGTAGTAGGTAAAGACAATACGAAGCGAGTGTTGCCATTGCTCTTGTTTATAGGCATGTGTACCCAATGGTTTTCATTCGCATACTTGTAGGTTAGGTTAAACTATAAGAGTAGGTTGGGTTCATAAAGTTCAGAATTGCTCAAAGATTAACTTTTCAAATGAAAACCTGAGCTCTTTTACACTCCTAAACGTACTGTTAGAAAATATCACTAAACCCTCAATTCAGTGGATACTACTAATTTTTAAATAATATTTCAATTCTTAGACAGTAATTATTTATTAATATAATATACATATAATGTACTTAAGTACATCAATTTTATATTTAGTGTGATCCTTGCACTGTATGATTGATTCAAAAAGATTTTATGCCAGGTACCGCTACTCTGGTTAATATCCAGTGACAAAAATAATATATAAATAGAGATCCTTCAATGTTAGGGGTGAAAAGATCTTTTATTAGTTTTCACAATCATAAAACAGACGTTTCGCTGAATTATAGATCTTCTTCAGGCTGATAAAGTTTAGTTTGGTCTGCAGGCTTCCGTGATTGGCGTCGTTTATCGAATGGTTTCCGGGCTCTCTTCTTCATAAGGTCAGACCTGAAGAAGAGAGCAACTCTCGAAACGTTAAGACAAATAAACCGACAACGTGGGAACCAGCCCGGAAACCATTCGACAAACTGATAAAGTTTAGCTAGTATCTTATTTTAATGGTACTCCATTGTTATCTTTGGATCTTTAATTATTGGTGGATCCATGTGTATTAGCTGTTCCGTTGGCTATCCATTTAATTACGATTTTTCTATACCATATAATCACAAGAGTTTATCCTTCTTGAACTATTATATCCCAAACGAAGTAATTTACCGGCAGAAAGTTTACTCCGGGTAGTAGGTACTTGCTACCTACGTGGTGTAAGATATGTCCGTGCGGTTTGTAAGAAAGCCTGTACCTAATAAATAACTGTCTGTGGAAAACAACGGCCAATGGTGGAGAGAGTCGATAAAGTAGTAAGAATATGCCAGCTAACATTTTCATGTACTGTTATCGCCATTGGAAATTACGGTTAGGTATTCGTTGTTGCGGTGAAATATGCATGTACCTGATTGTACCTTTATTAATCAAATAAGTACATATAAGGAAATTAATTAGAACTATACCTAAGGTTTTTTCCACGAGCGAGAATAATTACGTATGTTATAAATTATGAAATTATCTGATACTATTCAACCCACACGGAAAAAACAATCATGAAAATATTGCTAGAATTCTAGCAAGCATGACTAAAAAATCTGTCAATTATATGGACGACCAGACGCTTAAGGATATTTTACTAGAAATGTCTAGTCAATCTACGTTCTCATTCTAGTATTTTATTCTTTACTACACGATAAAATAATCGAGAGGTAGAGAAAAAAGTCTAGACTTATTTAGCTTGATTATTCTAATACTAATTATTAGAAAGAATGAAAAATTGTTTTACACCAAGTACATTTTATGAGAATTCTAGTATTATTTACTAGAAAAATTTTGCTTGACTGTCAAGTAATAAAATCATGATTATTTTTCTCCGTGCACCAAAACGCCAAAAAAGTAAAAAATTACCACTATGAGAAGATCCCTGACGTGGTGAAAGTCATATAAAAACCTTTGCATTTATTTATTAAGTTTTGAAAGAATATCTTATAGTACCTACGTACACTTCAGGTAAACATACGAGCTTTAAATTTTTAGTATACCCACCTTTTTTTTGAAATATTCTTCAAATATGTATTTATCTATTTTTGATACACTATCACGTCACATTTATGGTACACTAGCTGTGCCCGCGGTGTTACCTTTTGTACAAAGTTCCCCATACATTATCCGCGAATTCATTTTCATCGATTTTTCCATGGGAATGAGATATTTTACCGCAGTAAAACGTAGCCTATGTGTTAATCCAGGGTGTCAGCTAACTCCATACCAAATTTAATTAAAATTTCTCCAGCCGTTTAGACGTGTAATAAGTAACAAACATACACACTCACACACTCACAAACTTTCGCCTTTATAATATTAGTGTGATAACTGGAGGTGGTTGAATAATCAGCGCGAGTAGTGCAACGGCCGCAGTTCCATTCTTTTTAACTGTTACTTTTTATAACCATTATATCTACTAAATAATACATCATTATTAACCATTTGTTATCATAACTTTATTTTTACAACTTCAACGAAAAATAAACAATTATTCGTTTACCTTGCTTCCAATTTTTAAAATAATCGGTTTTTCTGATAATGCCTGTCTGGACCGGCTCTACGAATTAATTCCTGGAGCAATTTTCCCGAAAAAAATGGAAGCGAAATTATTTCTGGTTTTTTACGAATTAATTTCTGAGAAATTCATTCGTTCTCAAAACGAAACTTTTCTTGGTCAAATTCCTGCAAATGAGCGAATTAATTCCTGATGAAAATATAAAATACGTAATATTTTGTAGAAATATTTTCTCAATTTTAAAAGACGAAATAATTTGTAGAAATATTTCCTCAATTTACACAATCAATCAATTTCTAGAAATTCTTGTAAATAGACAAAAACGAATGCATCGCTATGACTGTTTGCGATTGAAAGGCCTTTTTAAGCAATGTAAAATGGATTGCCCTAGCGGGATAAAACAATAAAAGAAATAAATTTACAAAAAAATTAACCTAACCTAACTTAACCAACCCCCCCCCCCCTAAGAGAAGTTACCGGTGTGTTTTCTTGTTGTGTTATTGTGTTGATATATTAATTGTAGTTAGTCATTAAATGAGTTTTGAAAGGAAACCGGAAACAAACGAATGTATTTCTCAGGAATTGTTTCATTTGCAAAGCGAAATAAATTCTGGATGTTTTGCTTTTTCAAAACGAAACAATTCCTGAGAAATAAATTCGTTTATTCATCCAGAAATTAATTCTCCAGGAAATTCGTCCCACCGCCTGGAACATCTACAAACCATTTATGCAACCAGTAAAAAAGAAACGTAAATTATACAATGCGGTCCCTTTTTTATCTGTTTCTTCATCAAAATAACCGCCTTTTCAAAAAATCCATACTCTCTAAACTGCTATCACTCCACCAATTTATTCCCTAAAGCTCCAATTTATGTAACTTGACAGTTAAACAACCAAACAATTACCAATAAGTTTTCAAAATATTAACTCGTGTCTTCTTTTGTGTAAAACGTCTTTCAGTAATATGAGACCCTTTCTTTTCCTTTTGTCCATCATGTCTTCGTATTCCTCCAAAGGTGTGCTCTCTAATCATCCCAAGTTTCACATTTCTATCATTCTTTTTCATCCAATATTTGCATTCTTTATTTTTGCCATCCAATCTAAATCTTGTTATTATTTCTATGCTCTTTTTTTTCTTCGTAAATATTCCTATATCAAATCTTCCATAGTATTTATCGTTCAATCCCAATATCGCACATTTCTACTTTTGTATGTTTGTTCAACTATCATCCCTTCATAATTCAATAGATCATATTCACACCACTTTCCCATCATTCACTCCCTTTCTCCTTTTTTGTCTTTTCCATTCCTCAACGAAGGATTCTATTTTGTCTTTATAATTCCTTTCTTATTTATGCTTCTTCCAGTGTTTATAATTTTCTCTCATATCTAACCATCCTTTTTGTCTCTTTTACCATCTTCCTACATTTCAACCCCTTCTACAGTCCGAGATGCATCTACCGATGATTAATAGCCATTTAATGTGATTCTTATAAATGCTATTCACCTGTAGTTTCCTTCCATCCCCATATCTCTACTATCTAAATTAAAATGTTTTAATTACTACATATTAATATCATTACTTTTTTCCGATAGGTGTTATTATTACCATTGCATTCAGATATTAATAGTTTTTAACGTTTTATATAGGTAATGTTTCCTTTCCTTTCCGTTTTATCTTATATTTTCCTTCCCCTTCTTCCTCTCGCCTTCCCAAATTTCATATCTTAACACTTTTGTTATAGTTATAATCATTTTTTTTTTAAATTATTTCCAATTCTTTTGCAATCCCTTTGAATGTTGAATGTTTTCAAACAAAAGTTATTAAAGTATTCAACCTGTAAATCACTTAACTATAGGCAATTTTAAAAATTTGAGTAGTTAACTTGCATCCCTGTCTTACCACCTTACCACCTTATTCATCTATTTTGTTTGACTCTTCGTCATTTATCCTTACGATTTCAACTATTTCCCTATATACGCTCCCAATGTTCTTCTTATTAGTCCCTCACCTACCTAATTTTTTCTTAGCATATTAAGTATCTTCCTTTTGTCAGTTGTATTGTTTTTTTCCTTATGCATAAACATAATTTGGAGTATTGTGGGTTACTAAATAATCTATTTTAAACATTGAAAACTATCATTCTTGCACGACTATTAATTAAGCCATGTCGTAAATTTTTTGAACGTGCGCACGAGTCAAAATTATTTATGCCTTAGTTTTCCAGTTTTTACTGGCGTTCGCTTAATTTTTAAAGAGCGTAAATATTCCGCAAGGCAGACGCTACTAAAAATAACAACTATCTATTAAAATTAATATCAAAAAGGTCGGCAGTTTTTATCAGTGAGCTCAGTGTTTGATCTCTTTATAGGCGGCACACTAAAAACTATTGTTAGCGCTAAACGACGTTAAAGCGTAAATTTTGTGACCATAACGTAAACTGTTAATTGACAATGAATAAAGTTAATGAACAAATTCCTTAATTCGAACTACGGACCACGTATACAAAAATGCCTTTGAACCTGATTCGGACCCGAACTCCTTTAAGACGTTCATAATGAAAAAACAATTTGTAATCAATGATCTGCTATACGATCGTGACCACGTGACTAATTTCTTCACATAGGCCTCTTTATTTTCGGCAGCCACCTGTGGCCAATAAACACTTCACATTGTTCTATTAAATTATGAACTATGCTTTAAAATAAATCAATTAAGAATAACGAAAAACTTAAGAAAATATAACATTCCACAGACAGTTTTCATTTTCACATAAATTTTCAAACAACAATTTTCCATTAATTAAAAGAATGGAATTACGTATATTTAAGAGCGAATAAAGTCCGTATGTGTAAAAAAAATCTCAGAATTAATCAAATAAGATAGATTCCATAAGGATTATTGTTGCTTAACCTTAACCTCGTCACTATATATCAAAGGTTTTAACCCTCCTCATTTTTTGTGCCAATGTTACTCATCTTCATCTCTGAAACGTTTTAATATCTGAGCCTTCATTTTAAAAAAACTTGACAATAACTGCCTGAGAAAAAAAAGGTTTTTACTCACTTCACACCTTTAACGATATCTTTTGGAACTTTTAACAATTGGCAGGGGTGTATCCAATAGTTTGTCTTACACGAAAAGATGACAAAAATTAATCCAAAGGTAAAAAGAAATTCTCTTTTTTATTTATGCTTTATAGGGATGTATTAAAGTTTGAGAAAAAATGGAGTGACAGATAAAGATAGAATTTTTATAAATAAAAGCACAATTTTTTCTGTAAAATGGTTAATATAATTTAACTCCATTTGTTTGATTCACAATATTATTTTCGTTTTGTAAACGTGGTTATCTAAAGACAATTTTTTATGGAGTTTAAGTCTTAGGGGCGGTAATTGACACCTCTCAAATTGGGCTTTTTATCTTTTTGCCATTCCCAAAGAATAATCCTGAAGTAAACTCTTTTTACTTCCTATAATTACAATATTTCTTAATTTATTAATATTGGGGTCTGACGAACAAAACAATGACACCTGGTGACTAAAAATGAAAATACTCGAAAGGTGCAGTAATATACAGTGTAATTGCTATTTATGTTTAAAAAAAGGTTTAACGTTAACATCAGTACGCAAATAATAATTATAAATTAAAACTCAAATAATTAGTACTTATATATTTATTATAATTATACCATCGACGGCAGCATTTTTTCACCACGTTTGAAATAAAAAAATCGAGTGTATTGTGCAGGGGTGTTTGCAACATAGTTTTCCAAAGCCTGTACAACGGACAATATTAGTAAAAAATTATTTTGGTAATTATGAAAAAACAGATCGATTTAAAGCTTTGGAACATGCGTTATAAATAAAAAATGTAATGGAAAATACGAAACTGTGCTCGTTACATTTCACCAAAGATAATTATATATTATAGTTACAGTATCTTTATCGACATTGTCATTTTTGCCGCACTTTATTAAATGACCGGCATATAAAATTTTTTCAGCATTAATAAAATTTGATCCAGCCCAATCGATTGTTTCACGTAAATTTAACATTTTTTTTTTTAATTAAAACACAATTGCACCTGTATTTACAGTATTCACTGCACCCTTAGAGACGCTATGTTCTTATACCCCCTCTCCTCATGTCAGATTCCAATTAATAAAAACAAGTTAATTTACTTTTTGAGCAAACTCTGTACAGTGTAAAACGCAATGCAGTTACTCATGAGCATTCCCTGTATACTATAATAGCTGCACGTATCGTAGTCATTCATAGTCATTTTTATTATATAAATAGAAACCTTCAAACACAAATTTATTGTTTAATTTGGAACGATACAATTAGTGGCGTTTGCAATATAGATGGCGACCAAGTGCTTTGTCAGTTTTATTTTATTTGTCTTTTTTTGCGGATAATCGTACATTTTCGTGTCTGCTGGTCAAGTCCGAATTAGTCCGATTAATAATCGTACATAAGTGGCAAAAAACGGCTCTGGAATGTAAACGATACAGATAAAGATAAAAATATCTCGCTTTAAAAGGTCTAATGCCTAATAAACAAGTTTGCGAGCAGTATTTTGTTTACTACAAAATGTGCCGGTTGTCCGAAGTAGTTTAACCTATTTATTGAGTTAATTATACCTGTTAATTAATATTTTAATATGGTATGTATGTAGCAGATATACATTTTTATAAGATCTATTTTCATACAGTCACCTATTTTTTGAGATTGAGTTTGAATATATTACAATTACAATTATGACAATATAGAGGGTTTTTCAAGTTGATGGGCTATTAGAAGTATATGAATTAGTAGAAGGATTCAATTCTGAAACTTGGACTCATTTGGTTATTGTTTATGCCGCTTCTTTTAAAAATATTTTCAAGTTCGATTTACATCCGGTTATACCGGAAGTCGACACCAACTTTGTTATTTTAAATGGAATGGTATATTTTTTACGCTGAATTCGAATAAAACGTGTAGTTCTAAGGTAAGTTTGATAACCAACTTGTACACCTATGACGATCGGTTTCTGAGTCATTTAATTTATAGAAAAAAAAAATCGCTACCGCAATCCAAATTATAAAAAATCATAACATCCACAAAATACGACTCACACTGTTCAAATTTTTACTAGTAATAGCTGAATATTAGTGCTAACGCCTTGGCAAAATTGAATTAAATAATTTATACAGGGCGTTCAAAATAAAATTTTAAAGTTTAAAAACTTCAAACACGAATAACCTCGTTTTTTCAAATGGCACCTACCATTTTTTATTTTTTAAATCGACTGCTTTTTTATCCTCTTTCGATTCATTCTCAGAAGCTGCAGTGGAGTAATCAAATAATTGTAAAAGGCTACAGTGTAGTGATACAGATAGTCATCCAGTAATTTCTGAAATTTTAATTTTATTAAATACCGTATATTTCGTTTATAACGATAATGAAACGACCATTAAATTCCGTCGCTATATCCGGAAGTCGCTATATAAAAAGAAACAGAGAAAGAATGAAAGAAGGAAATTAGGCAAGAAAAGTACCCAGTAACTGATTCTTAGATTTAACTTTATCAACCTTAACATTTATAAACAATTACTAAGTACAACTGCTGCCTAACTATCTGTGAATGTAAACAAAAGATAAAAAAGTTTTGTTTTTAGACTCGGTCGCAATATCAGTATGAGATTTCTAGCATCTTCTAATTAATAGTTCATTAAAATTAGTCGCTAAAACCGAAATCGACGTTACATCCGAAGTCGTTACAGCCAAATTTTCTTCTTAAATTACTCCTTAAATTCAAGGGACCTATGTGTTACGTCGTTCTAACCAAAAGGTCGTTACAACCGAAGTCGTTATAAATGAAATCTACTGTATGTAATTGCTGCAGGTTTTACTTCGTGAAACTTCGTAAGCAAAATTTGAATAAACGAAATGATACGTAGTTTCAAATGGAAAACCATTCCAACATTTTAATGTAAATTCCCTCCCATAGATACTTATAAGTTCACATACATAAATTGGGTCTAAATATTAAATTGTTGATACGTAAATTGAGTCCCGCGCATTAATTTGTGTGATGGCTCTGAATTTAAATTAAATAATTCGAGGTATACCTCCCTGTTGCAGTACTGAACTGGGCACGAACCTACGGATTAAAATATTAATGCCTCGTTATTGTCTCGATATTTTGGTAAGGTTCCCCCTTCCCCCTTCCCCTCCCCCCAATCGACGTAGTTTTCTTCTGTAGAACATAAAAATAATAAAACAAAAATGGGTTTTCAATTTAGCCCATACCTACTCTAAGTAAATCCAAATAAAGTCGTTTTTGTTCTTAATGTAAAATTTTAAATTTCAACTTATTTATTACTGGACCTAAATTTATGATTAACCTTTGCCACACCGGGGTCGAGTTCGTGCATTTGGTGTAGTGATCCTGCAAACAATAAATTAAATATTTTAAACTTTCTTATTGTTTATTCTTGTTTTAATTGTATTTTAATTTATTAAGGCAAATAATAAATACAAGATACCTATCACATTATTCTGTAACAATTTACGTTTGTTTAAAGCTTTTTAGGAGATTAATTGATTTAAATAAAGTATAGAAATAAAGTAAGTATTATTAATCAAAACTGAAAAGCATTTTTTCTTAAAATTTTCAAATTATTGTATAATATTAACTTTTTCGAATTTTTTATATCACATTTCAAAAGTAACAGACTTGTATAAATACGTCACCTACAATTTTTAAACAAAGAATTACTGGTGTTAATTCTATAATTACATTATTTTTACTAGTTGTTTATTTGTAAAAGCATAAATGCAACAGCTTGATTGCCTCATCCTTTTAATTTTTGCTCAGTGATTAAACGATTACTTATAGTAAAATTGCGTTAATAAATTTATAAGTAATTAATTGCAAGAATTTCAAAAAGTATCACAAATTCATTACTCTTTAATGGATCTATATTATATTATCTGCTTTAGATTCGGTAGTGTTAAGATGATATTTAATAAACAAAAAAACCTAATTACTATTAGCTATTCGTTTTAAAATGTTGAACCATAAACATTATTTCTTGTCGGTCTGTTAAAAATGTAAAGAAATTAACAATTTACTAAGTTTTATTTTCATTTCAGAAAAGAAAAAACAACTTGTGAAACAGAAGAGAGACGTGGCAGTTCGAAATAATGAATTCGTAATGGAGGAGGACGAAGTTATCTGAAAGGTAGGATTTAAAATTACTTTCTTGAAATGTTATTTTGTAGACTTATTTTTTTCTTAAAAGTGGGATCATTATATAAGCAGGATTTTTACAAAATAATAAGTTTCGGATTATAAAAATGATTTACCCAATTTTTTTTAACTATGAATGAATAGTTGGTGTAAAATGAATATATTGTTTAAATAACACAAAAGGTTTGAGATGTTTCAATCTATATACGAGTTTAATTCGACAATTCCACTCAAATCGTCCCTTTATGGTGTGTATCATATAAAGTGGCTGCTGTAGTAATAAAACATTTAAGAGGTTCATAAGCTTACCTTGTCGACATTGACATTTTCACTAATACAGAAGACTATCTATCTAAAATTTACCAACTGTAAGTGGCGGTATTAAGGTACATTAATCTTTATTGAACTAAAGTATTATAAGACCTCAATGGTAGTTGATGCGCAATTACAGTAATTACTTCCAATTTTTGCAAAAATAAAAACTCTCAATTAACTGAATTCAAAGATTTTTTTCTTTTAAACGAGGCCATAATTTTGTATAATAGCACCTATGTAGGCCTAGACAACAGGGGCATTTTATAATTTTATTGCCTTAAGTGCTATTTTATATGACTCAGACTATAGTTACTTACGTTTAGGTATCTAAAGAGAACTTAAATTTTATTTTATTTTATTTTAGAAACATAACGGACTTACGTCCACTTTATAATTACAAAGTCAAACTTAAATTCTAATCGCTGACAATTATTCATATTTCAATATCAAATTGTCAATGACATGATAGGTATACTTCCTGCCAATTTACAAATCTCAAATCTAAATTCATTTCATTAACAAATGCGCATACTCTAGTTAAGACATTGTTTTTGGTATAATCTGAATTGAAAAAATCTAAATAAAAAATTGGATTTGATCTCATATATCTCCGCGGTAACATATAACATAATTCGTTACGAAGCATCGAACAATCAGTGATACCATTTACCAATTTGTACAAAAATTTCAAATCACATGAGACTCTAAGAGAACCAAGAGATGGAATATGAGAAAATGTTGATAAATTTGTGTAAGTGTGATCAATATGAGGGTCAGGTAAACCTGCCCGTGGTGCTAATATTCTGAAAAATTTGTGTTGAACTGTTTCGATTTGCTTAATATGAATTTGAACTGTGGGGTACCATATCGGTGACGCGTACATCAGTTTTGGTCGGACTAATAATAAATACAAAGTTCTCAGAGTATTTGGAGACTTAAACTCTGCCGAGGATCTTTTCAAAAAACCTAACATTTGTGAGGCTATGTTTAAAACATAGTTTCTATGTGCATCAAAATTCATTTTGCTATCAAAAATCACTCCAAGTTCTCTAATTTCACTTACTTTATCTAAGTTTATAGTTATAACTTAACAGTTTTCTTCTTCTTGAAAAAGTTATGGCTTTACATTTATTGGTATTGAGAAATATCATTTCTTGAGCAATTAATTGACGAAGCTGTTAATTCTTGTAACTCCATATTAAAATAAAAACACAACACAAAAGTTACAAAACTTTTATTGTAGACCACAATAATATTATTTCACCACACAGTGGCTTCCTCAGGTGGAAATATAATAACTAAAAACTAAAATACAAAATCCTTAAATACTAAACATAGACGAAAAGAGTTTTAATGGTTCCATCCCCCTCTTTTCGTCTATGTTTAGTATTTAAGGATTTTGTATTTTAGTTTTTAGTTATTATATTTCCACCTGAGGAAGCCACTGTGTGGTGAAATAATATTATTGTGGTCTACAATAAAAGTTTTGTAACTTTTGTGTTGTGTTTTTATTTCTTGAGCACCAATCAAATTGCTTATCCAAATAATATTGCAATTTTCCGGCATCTTGATCGCAACTTACACTTCTAAAAATTTTCAAATCATCTGCAAGTAACAAACACTCGGCCTCATCTATGACATAAGAGAGATCATTTATGAAAATATTGAACAAAAGGTGACCTAAGTGTGAGCCTTGTGGAACTCCCGATAGTACATCAATTCCTCTAGGTACATAGTTCTTATATCTAACACATTGCACTGTGTATGTCAAATAGTTTTTGAGCCATTCAAATAATGGCCCAGTAAAACCAAACGATTTTAATTTAATTAACAGTGCTGTGTGGTTAACAGAGTCAAAGGCTTTACTGAAATCCGTATAAATACTATCCACTTGTACGTTGTTTTCCATAGATGATTAAATGATCTTTTTAAAATCCTTTTTACGTTTAAACAAATATACCTACCTTTTATTTGATATCTACCACGTCTAAAGAAATATACTGGCAAATAATTTGTCTTCAAGAACTAAAATTTTTCAGGGCAAAGACGCGACCATGTAATAAAACCAATATTAGTTTTGCTCTTTTTAACGTTTATCTTAGTACCTACCTATTATTACGTGTCCTCATTGATGAGCTTCAATAACACCCAATTATGTTGAAATACCCTAAAAGTAAGATGCACAAAACCTAATTTTGAGAAGTATATTTGAGTAAAATTTTCCAATCGTGTTAAAGTCGACTTTCTGATAGTATAAAACTTTGTCAGTACACGTATATACGTGTGTGTGAGTGTGTGGGTGCCCAGAGCACGGATAAGAAATTTATTCAAATGGATACGAAGGAGCAAGCGAAGCCGTTTGCGTTCTATTTTCTCGATATAGGCCATCAATGAATATGAAGCCCCGCAGCACCTTCTTAAGCAAACATCATCCATCAATGGTCCTTCTTCGCTTTTCGCCGGTTGCTGTCGTCCGCGTCCTAGTCGTCGCGACGCTCCGCCTATCGTCCTACCCGGCGCGAATATCTCATTTTGTCATTCCACATCTGTACATACACACATACAATATACTATCTGCATACATTAATTTTTCAAATTAAATAGCTATTTCTGAAACCGCTACCCATCATAATGAAAACGAATAAATAGTTACACTGCAAATAATACGTACATACGTCAAATTGAACACATTATAGTTCTTACCCCTAATATGCCATATATATTCAAAAGTTATAATTACAGCAATTTTTAGGGGTAAAAGAACTTTTTATTAGTTTGTATAGGTAATCACTAAATGTTCTAACCTAACCTAATTTAACCGGCTACAGGTGTTTCGAACTAGTACTCTACTGATTGTTAGCAGTGGCAGTAGCTCCTTGAGGATAGATTAAAGAAAAACCAAAACTCTTTAACGTATTTTCATAATCTAGTCTCAAAAAGTGAAGAATACGTTTAACGAAACGTTGATAATGATCTTAGAGCAAGGACGTAGCCAGTATTTTGTCGAGGGGGGGAGGCCGAAAAATACAGGTTTTTTGGTTAGAAGTTAGGGTTAGCTTAGACTAGCCAAAAGGCCGAATTTTAAAACGTGAAAAATAAGCGTTTTAAGTTAAGTTGGATTACAGTAGCCTCGGTTTTGTCCACGGGGAGTTCGAATACAGTTCAAAAGTTCTTCAAGAATTTTGAGAAAATCAACAGGTAACGAGGGAGGGATAAGGCGGGGGGCCTCTCTCCCTGGCTATGCCCATGTATTATACGTACATTTAGGATATCTCTACGAGGATTCCACCGATTACAGATTTTGTGTTTACGGAAAGCTATTATGTTGTATATATGGCTTTTCAGGGTTTCACAATTTTTTTGGTGCTCTACATTGTGCCTTTTTGGAATTTCAATTTTAAAAAAATCGTGTCAGTAGAGAGTTACCGATTTACACATATGTTACTTTTGAAAGACAGAAAGAACTTTGAAGAAATAATTTTCCATATTAAAAAAAAGTTTTAAAAAGATGTCTAACGTAGCCCACACATGTTTAACTTGTTATATAAAATAATAGAAAGTTTTTTTCACCTTTCAGAGTTGCTGTAATTATTATTTTTTTTTGAGATAGATATAACAAATAAATTTGGTTGAAATAGCATTATTGAAGGAATTGTTGTGAACCAATTATTCAACCACATAAGCATTTTTTTGTTCCCAATTGAAAAATCAAATAATTTGTTGAATGTATGCTGTACAATACACAATATGTTCAGAGAAGTTACTCTTTGCATTTATTTTGATTTGTTGCGTTAATGACGTAAACGAGATCTAAATGATTATGCAGTAGAAGAATACATTTGACGCTATACAATACAATAAAAACCGTCATAACTGATGCCATGAAGCCCGTAGTCCTAGTATTTACTTGTCTGAACATATTACGACAGCAACATCCCTATGTCCAGGATATTTTTGAAAATAACTAAAAAATTTATGCTTAACCTTTATATCAATTGGTTTTAACTTTAACAAAACCACCTTTAAAATGGACTGTTTGTTCTTTTTCTCTATAATAATTGATTTTAACTTTTTTAGATTAAGTTATAAATTCAAATCGGTTTTTCTTATTAGTGTACATACCACGTCTTACCATCATTGAAAGGGGAACGTTGGACATACCTACTGTAAGTCCAAGCTGCAAGGCACCGTATTTTATACAAAGCAAATTTTAAATGATAAAATGTTATTAATCAACAATTTATCCTTAAAATTGAAAATCATTACAATAAATCGTTGTTGTTACTTTCCTGTTGTGGGTAACATATTTTACGTAGATTAATGTTTCTTTTTTTACGGTGTGTTTTGTCTACCAAAAATGTATTTCTTTATAAAGTTACGTATTTTGATCCGTTTTAGAGTAAATTCTAACCCTAAAATTTATAAGGGCAACTGATCTTACCACTAAAGTACACCAGCAGCAATACCCGGCGTTGCCCGGGTAATAATATATTATACGTTTGATGGAACATTCTAGAATATTCGCGAATTTAAAACTATCCAGAACATCCCATAATGATTCAAAACATTTTCTAACTTTTTTTAACACTCTGAAACATTCTTGAATGATCTTCAAGATTCTGGAACATTCTTGAACATTGCCAAATCATTAAGTTAATCTCTTGATTATTACGATGGTAACACTGACGAAAAGTCACTGAATTTCGGTTTATATACCATCAGACATCGAAATTTCTAGTATTAGAACACTCTAGAACATTTAAATAGTCTGTTCTTTTTCGTTCGTCAAAATCACTTTAATTTTTTTGGTCACTGTTCGCTCTTGTTTCCAATTGATCTTCACTCGACTGCAAACACAATTTAACTGATAAAAAGTCACTGAATGTTGATTTATATATCATTGAACATCGAAATTCCTAGTACCAGAACACTCTAGAATACTTAGATGTACATCACTTTGAAACGTAGATGTACACTTTTTGAAACTATTTAAATCATTCAAGAAATTTTTAGACCTATCTCGAACATTCTAAGTCGATAATAACAGTTTGCGCTAATTTTAGAATTTTTTAGATCATTTCAGAAATTTTGAGATCTTTCCGGAAGTCCTTATGACTTAAAAAAGGACAGAAACATTTATTTTTACCTTTCTACCACCTACAACCACCCATTTCCACCCACCGCTCCAAACTCCCTTACTCCCACCTGGAGACCAAGGGGTATTTATCACCCCAACAGGAAGTTGATTGGAGTAGGTAAAGATAGAGAAAACCCTGTCTTTACGTACGAACATTAGCATTTTATATATGTATTTAGATTTAGATTAGATTTAGATTATCTACCATTCGGTTTTGAATAATACTGATCTGAGTGAGTATAATCTGTCCCTAATCTACTGCTAAATTCAGGAAAAGCTATTGTAGTTGTAAGTACTAGGTCTCATTTATTATTATGATCAGGTGACATCCCAAATTATATGCTTATATTTTGCCGTGTGTCGTTAATAATATCTATGCCAATTAAAAACTGATGAATTGTTTCCTCATTACGTACGTAAAAATGTGTTTAATCAAGTCATAACAAGAAAGCAATTGGAAATATAACGTAATTGTCATATTAAAAGTGTTTCAATATAAATCAATACAACAAATAAGAAAATGAATATGATATGTGCTACCGTGTTCTTATTCATTTTTGGAAGAATTTAGGGAAACAGAGGGTAGTCGCATAGTTCATAAAGAGTTTGTTTTGTTTCTTTGGTGAATTTTCACTTTTATTTTAAAGGTTAATGCAAATCGATTCAATCAACTGTAATTATAATTTGTAAATTAATTTTTGTGTAGATAAGTGTAAAAACTTATCAGTCTTGTGAATATTTTCTGTATTTGCCCAATACTGAGAATAAGTATTCAAATTTTCGTAGAAGTGTAGAATTTGTGAATTTCAAATATTAATTTTTAATTAATGCCCAATATTGAGCAGAATTTCAATTCCAGGTTAATGTTTACGACACCCTCTGTTACCCTAATTCCAAGTAAAAAACAAATTGAATATTATTACAAGTATAAAATTCTCAGAAGTTTGTTCTCATTTTACTTTGTAATAAATAATTGAAGGAAAAAAATACCAAGACAAGTTGAATTGGTTTCTGTAATACCATGTACATTACACATTAAAAAGAAATTTAGGTATGGTATTTGTGTTACTCCCTATAAAATAAATTAATCAATTTAATAAATTTTAATATAAATATGTACCCTTAACAAGATTGTGACCTTCTGGCATCTTTTTAATAACAAATTTCCTGCCTTTCCCCTCGGTTAAACAAAAAGTTTGTGCCCGCAAGTGTTATCCTGTATGTATGTATGTATCTGCGAATGTGTAGATACATATTCGCATATATGTATATGTACGTTATGTATGTATATAATAAAGGAATGGGCGAAAACAAAATACCGCCCGTGACCTCCTCCGAAGTGTGAGATGTATGCATTAGACTTTCAAAGTGTCCCGGCCGTTTCCTTAGCAACGCAGGCTCGGTCTGATATGACGCCCGGGCAATTTAATAAGATTCCGCATCCCGCGAGCGCCCACCACCCCCTTTCTCAACCCCGACTTGAACCACCCCACGATCTCCCAATAGCCCCCCGACCGTTCCTTCTTCCCCGCGATCTCCTGCAGCCCGTGCTCAACTTATTATCTGGACAGGCGTCCTGTAATGCTGCTCCACTCTTTCCCGATTCCCGACCGACTAAAGCATTTCCTGGTACTTCGCCAGAGTCAGTCTCTCCCCCACCCCCCACCATCTCGCATCAGGTGCATGCATTCCATTATCTCTACAATTTTCCCTTAATGTTCACACGCATACACGTATGTATAAAATTACTCCGATTTACACAAAATAATATTTTCATTTCATAAACAATATTGTACTTCATTTACTTAAATTCCAATTAAAATCGACATTTATTAATTACTAGCTATGTATAATAGTGACTTTCGGCAGCATTTAAATTTTTTTTTCTTCTATATTTTTATTTTCTGGGGCGTAAGCCTTTTTGCCGACGTCATTACACAAAAACTTTCATTCCTTATTTTTATCCCCTTTAGGGTAAAATTTTTACAAACTTTAAATATCAGATTTATATCTAATCAAAAGCCTAAAAAAAAGTTTCAAGCCTCTAGCTTTATATCTACTTATCTATCTCTGTACCAAATTCTCATTTAAATCGGTTCAGTAGTTTGGGCGTGATTGCGTAACATACAGACAGACAGAGTTACTTTCGTATTTATAATATTATAGATTGATATAGCTTAATTATGGTTTAAAATAGTTTATATAGCTTAGTATTCAACTACTTTTATTGATCCAAATAAAGAAAACCTCTATAACTTTTTACACTTAATATTTTAATTTTCTGGGCCGTAAGCTTTTTGGACGACGTCATTACACAAAAACTTTCATCGGCTAATTTTATCTCCTTTAGGGTAAAATTTTTACAAACATTGAATGTTTATTTATATCTAATCAGAAGCCTAAAAGATAAGTTTCAAGCTTCTATCTTTAAAAATTCGGGAATTTCCACACAAACTTTCCTATTTCAACCCCTTACAACCCTTTTTTGCATTAAAAAATAGCATATGTCCTTTCTTTTCTCAGGCTCTAGACTATCTCTGTACCAAATTTCATTTAAATCGGTTCAGTAAGTTTTAGACGAGATTGTGTAGCATACAGACAGAGTTACTTTCGCATTTATAATATTCCGCGAATTCATTTTCATCGATTTTCCCATGGGAAAAAGTTATTTTCCCGTAGTAAAACGTAGCCTTTGTGTTAATCCAGGGTGTCAGCTAACTCCATACCAAATTTTATTAAAATCGCTCCAGCCGTTTAGACGTGAAGAAGTAACAAACATACACACTCACACACTCACAAACTTTAATATTAGTGTGATTGAATGTATTATTCGTGATGATTTTCTATTTAAATACTCAAATGGTTTATACTTTTGAGACCGGCTCTCTAAAACTACTAAATAAATGAATTGGGAATATGTTCCTGAGTATTAGATAATGTTTCAATGGGTCATTTTTCGAATCCATGTCTAGTTGGTCCTCTATAGGCGGGGAGCCCACAATCCTGAAAGTGCACTTACACGGATTTCAAAATTATTTATATTAAGAGATAGTTAATAGAAATACGAATAAAATAAGCCCGGTATGACGAGATTTATCCTGGCACCAGTATGTTTTACAAATTTTTTATTATTAATGAACATTTATAATTTGCACTTATCGGGAAAATTAATTTCAACCAGCGCATTTCTAAATTTTATGTACTTTTAGAAAAAAATGGTATGACAGCTGCTATTGTGGCAAAAATGTCTGTCATACCTATTTTAAAAACATATTAGTGATAAAGTTTTACCCTTTACACGGAATAACTTTTTGCTTTTTTTAATTTTTCCTTTTTTTGTCTACTTTGCAATTATTTCGGTATGACAGCTCGAAACTTGACAAAAACATCTGTCATACCAGTTCAAACAAGCGAAGTAGGGACGTAGATGATACGTATAATAGCTAATATATATAAATATATATATATACTTATGTATATAACCTGGACCATTTCTAGACTATTATTTTCCATATTTTCTTATCAATAAATAAAGCCTTTCAAGGACGTTTTATGGAATACAAATATAAATCTATATAAGTGTTTTCGACCCATTAAAAAAAAAACAAAATATTCTTTAAAATAAATATAAGGAATCAATATAAATAAATATAAAATAATAAAATAATAGAAAATATAAATAAATAATAATAATCTATAATGAACGTAGGAAATGAAGACAAACCTATTTTGATAGAAAAAAATTACTCAAAAATAAATAAGTTCAACACACTCCATTTTTATAATCTAAGACGGTCAGTGCTATATTTCAAACTAGTATAACAGATGTTTTTGTCAAGTTTCGAGCTGTCATACCGAAATAATTGCAAAGTAGACAAAAAAAGGAACAAATTAAAAAAAAACAAAAAGTTATTCCGTGATAAGGGTAAAAGTTTATCACTAATATGTTTTTAAAAATAGGTATGACAGACATTTTTGCCACAATAGCAGCTGTCATACCATTTTTTTCTAAAAGTTCATAAAATTTAGAATAAAATGCGCTGGTTGAAATTAATTTTCGCGATAAGTGCAAATTTTAAATGTTTATTAATAATAAAAAAATTGTAAAACATACTGGTGCCAGGATAAATCTCGTCATACCGGACTTATTTTATTCGTATTTCTATTAACTATCTGTTAATATAAATAATTTTGAAATCCGTGTAAGTGCACTTTTATGATTGTGGGCTCCCGGACTACTAGGGATTTAAATATTGACCATTTCTCTTCACCCATCCTCCTCTATTACATCACTTCATAATATCCCCGAAATTATACAATTCTCATATGAATGCATGTTAATTTGTTCACAAAATGTTTGTCTCTTGAATGAATTATTATTCTAATGATATTATTGAAAATTTCCAAGTGTTTCTTGAAAATTTAAATAATCATCTATAGGCATTATTTTCAAAATTTCTGTTATTTTTCCCTGATGTCAACATCCTCGAAGTCTAAAATCTACAACTACTCCGTAGCATTTTTTTTTATTATGAACTTCATTAAGAGCGTATAAAAAATATCGATTAATTGTGTACTCGAAGAATGTAAAAAAAGATGAGTAGGTACTTTTAATTTCATTAATTGTTTCCTGACAATGACCTGCAGGTATCAAAAGATAAAATGTAGGGGCAGATTAATGGTCTAAAAATCTCATTCACCCTCAGAAAACATTATCATTTTGTTATGTTGTTCGTACATGCTTTATTCGTTTTCGTGTTTGTGTTCACGTGGATACAACGTCGAAGAATGCGCTTTTGTGTGGATAAAGTGGAGAAAAGGCGCGGATAACAAGTTGCGTAAATCCTGGATCGCAATAAATACAGTGGAAACAAAGGTGCATCCATGCCGGTCGTATAAGTGTTGTTTAATTAATAACTGGTTTATATTCCGCACCCCAACAACAACAACAACAATACACATACACGCACACAGATACAACAATAGTGTGTTTGCGCACCAATTGGACCCTGCCATGATCACAATAAGGTATCACTGTACCACAGCATCTTCCTTGTAGACGTTGCAAAATTTTTTAGATATAAAACTAAATTTTGCTCTACGGGTAAAAGCACTTATGATACACCCTGTTCAAAATTAGTTGATGTAAAATTCTCAGAAACGAGGTAGCAATTGAAAGGTTTAAATTACTGACATTAAAAGTTGTTTCTTTTTTTCTAAAAAACTGGATGAATTTATTTTTGGGATTGCGTTCCTATCTATTAGAAAAATATCAGGCATTTAATTTTTAAAGCCTACTAGAGACCAGAAGTTGCTGACGTTTTTGCGCTTTTGAAACTTTCTTGGTATTTTGTTTTGAATTTTTTCAACATTCTACAGTCTACATTTAACAGTCCCATTTATCTTTTAAAAAATGAATTGGGTTATTTATTTAAAAACAACAATGTGAAATTTTATCTCTATTCGCCGGGTGTAGGGGTTATTTCAGCAATGACCACTGAGACCAGAGACGCCAGCCACTTTATCATTAACATTGCCAAAAGTGATCAGTACTTTTGCATTTAAATTAGATACGTTAATGACATCGTACACCAAGACATTTCAAAGTATTTTTATTGTACAATATTATCAGCAATAAAGAAACACAGATGTGCAGTTGCACTGACCGCGAGGTCCAGTTAATGTGGTGCGGGAGAAGCATCTGGAAGCGCGACCACTATCTCCGGCCATCTCCGAAGAGCCCAGGACATAATATATCTTCTGTCTAGAAGCGCTAGGCTCCTGTCCAGAAACAATAGAGCAGCCATTAGGCAAATGAACGCGTCCGACCGGCAACTGACCGAAAGATCAGTTGGAATGAAAGCAACCGGGATATGTGTGTCGGTGTGGGAAGTACATAAACGTTCCATGTTTGGACGACTGCTCCTACTACAAGTGGCGAATGAATTCGAGGTGTTAATGAGAACTGGATAGGAAAAAGGGCGAAGGTGAAAAATCGACAAGAATTTCCATTTTCTCAATTTCACAGACTTTAAGGATTTTGTTAGGTATGGTTCTTATAACACATACAATTGTTTAAAGAGAACATCGGCGCGAAAGGGTTTTGTTAAAATTAAAAATCAATTTTTCCAAAAATCAGCATTTATTGCCACATTTTAGAATAAATAAGTTTGAATAATCGACTTATACTTGGCGAAAATCCATCAATAATTTAAACTCTGTATATTATTACATTTATATAGACAAATTGTTCCAATTAAAACAGACCTTTGCGTTTTGAAAATGATATTTCTAAAATTATGTTGAACTAGCTATGCCCGCGACTTCGTCCGCGTCGAATAGTGACTTTCGGCAGCATTTAAAAATTTTTTCTTCTATATTTTTATTTTCTGGGCCGTAAGTCTTTTTGCCGACGTCATTACACAAAAACTTTCATCCCCTACCTTTACTCCCTTTAGGGTAAAATTTTTACAAACTTTAAATGTCGTATTTATATCTAATCAAAGCCAGAAAAATAAGTTTCAAGCCTTTAGGTTTATATCTGCTTATCTATCTCTGTACCAAATTCTTGTTTAAATCGGTTCAGTAGTTTGGGCGTGATTGCGTAACACACAAACCGACAGAGTTACTTTCGCATTTATAATATTATAGATTAATATAGTTTAATTATAGTTTAAAATAGTTTATGCAGCTTAGTATCCAACTATTTTTATTGATCCAAATAAGGGGCCATCCATAAATTACGTCACACGAATTTCAGGACTTTTTAACCCCTCCCCCATCCTTGTCACAGGTTGTCACATTTTCAAAACCCCCTCCCCCCGGATGTGATGTCACACATTTTTCAAATTTATATATATATTTAAAAATAATCAAGAGAAAACAGTTATTTTTATTTTATTCTTACTTTTATTATATAATCTTTAATAAAATTAACATAAAGTCAAATATTTTAGATAACAGAAAAACAAATGACTCGTTAGGAAACAATAAACGACTAATTATGTTAATTAAAGATACAAAATTTTGATTTTTAACATGTGATGTCACAAAGTTTTTGACCCCCCCTGCCCCTTGTCACACTATGTCACATCCCGGTGATACCCTCCCCCCCCCATTAACATGTGACGTAATTTATGGATGACCCCTAAACAAAACCTCTATAACTTTTTACACTTATTATTTTAATTTTTTGGGCCGTAAGCTTTTTGGACGACGTCATTACACAAAAACTTTCATCAATTAATTTTATCCCCTTTAGGGTAACATTTTTATAAACATTGTATGTCGTATTTATTAATATCTAATCAAAAGCTTAAAAAATAAGTTTCAAGCTTCTATCTTTAAAAATTACGGAATGTCCGCACAAACTTTCCTATTTCAACCCCTTACAACCCTTTTTTCGCATTAAAAAGTAGCCTCTGTCCTTTCTCATGCTCTAGACTATCTCTGTACCAAATTTCATTTAAATCGCTTCAGTAAATTTTAGGCGAGATTGTGTAGCATACAGGCAGAGTTACTTTCGCATTTATAATATTCCGCGAATTCATTTTTATCGATTTTCCCATGGGAATAAGATATTTTCCCGCAGTAAAACGTAGCCTATGTGTTAATCCAGGGTGTCAGCTAACTCCATACCAATTTTTATTAAAATCGCTTCAGCCGTTTAGACGTGAAGAAGTAACAAACATACACACTCACACACTCACAAACTTTCGCCTTTATAATATTATTATAGTGTGATAAAATTAAATTCATTTGGTGCAGTGGAAGTTGCAATATTGCCAACATAACCTAAGCCATATAATAATATTATTTAAAAATTATAATGAAAGAATTCTTGAATCTTAACTACCCTTCAAGAGGTGCATAACAAAAATTATGCAGTTTATAACGATGTTAAAACCTACAAAAAAGTTAAAAAAAATAAAATTGAGGTTGGCCAACTTCATAAACTCTATATCCCTATTAAAGGTTTTTTTATTTTTTCTATTTTCTATTTTTTCTTTACTCAGAAAATTTTCACTAAATCTTAGACCTTTCTTTGATTTAGTATGGTGACACATTACGTAACATTAATTTTCATGAATCAAAAAATCAAAAACAAATTCCAACAGTTGTACCTACCAACGTTTCAAAAATTACCATCCTATAATAACGATTTCGGATTTAATTCCTTTATATTTACTCGAAATTGCATTCTTTATTTGAAAGCAATTAAATTACATGCAAATTGATGTTCTTAAAATTGTAACCGAGCAGCAAATCGTAATGATGCAATGCGATGCGATCATTTGCGTAAATAATATCGGCACAGCATTATCAAAATATTTAAAAAGCGCAGATGTTCAGAGATCACCCGAATAATTAATTAAACCAGTCACCGTTGGAAAATGCTCGTCTTCCAACCAAGTTGACAATAAAATATCTTTAGCAAGATCTCGTCGGGTTCATCTGCAGGCGGCACCTTACTATACACAGGTAATCCGACTTTTGTGTAATATACATACACATTCTTACATACTAATATATACACAGTATATACCATATATAGGTATATACTTAGTAACTTCGAATGGTGTGTAATATAACCATAGGTATACAGGGTGTCACAAATAATAAATAATATACAATAGAACGTCGATAGGATGTTCATTAAGTTCAAACAATTCGTTTCTAATAATGAATTAAGGGAAATTGTTAGAAATAACTTAAAGAACTTCGTTTCATTGAAAAAAATAACGAACAGGTCCGTATTTAATATCATGAAACAAAAAACATTTGCAATTTGGTAATTTCCACTTATAAATTTTAGCCTATTGAAAATATTTGAGTTAAATAAAATTCATGTTGCAGAAGTTCGACTGTAGTTTAGAAAATAGACTTTAGATATCGTGATCAAATTTATAAACTATATAACTTATGCGACATTATGGAACTACACAAAATAGAAGGACATTGTTTAACAATAGCAATGGTGTTATCAAATTCTACAATTTTCTTTCCAAAAAATATTTGTTGAGAAATTACTATAGAATTTATTCCCATTAGTTTTATATATTCCCCAAATATCCTTTGTTTTTTCTAATCTCCAAACCTTTTGGTTTTCTTTCAAGTTTCTTTACAATTTTTTATTACTGCAAAGAAATTATCAAAATAAAAATGTTCATTGATTGTGTAAACTTAGGGTTAAATCTGGCTCCAAAAATGTGAGGTACTTCAACAAATAAAAACTTTGAAATATTTTCTAATCTTTAATTGTAAGAAAAGCCAATATGTATCGACTCCTTTTTTGAGTATTTTACTACTTGTTAGATACTTGAAATAGTAAAACACAACTACAAAAAAGTGGTATTTTCAATGAGATAACAGTTAAGCTTAAAGTGAGCCATGTAGACTTTTTAATAGATACGTACATCTTAAGAATAAAATCAAACTCAACTGTAGACCTATATGGAAACAAAAAATAAGACAATTAATTAAGATTACGAGGTTACCTAACATTGATATAGTGATCGCTTGAGGAAGCAAAAATAAATTTGCGAAACGTTGCATTAAACAATAATTATTTACCTATTAACCAAACAACCTGGATTCTTTATAGTCCTCGGAATTTTAATCAAAATCGAATCGGATCAGAATCCACATAATAAAATCCAAACGATACTAATTAAACTTGTTCGGTTTATTTGACTTTAAAATTAGGAATTTCTTTACCTGTGGCAAATCTTCAGCCAATTTCAGCATAAAAATAATATCAAAAATGGTTACCTATTTTGTTTTCCGATATTTTTCAATATCTGCTTCATAGTATTGTAGTGACCAGGGACTGTACGAGTGTGCGATAACAACTTGTCCGCATGTACTTGTTATCGCTAACATGTTTATGACACAGTCACAGCGTACGGTTCCTTTATTGTTATCAACCTACAAGATGTAAAATCTTTATCCAGCGACAAGTAACACGACCAATTCTGGAATGATCGACGACTTTCTAATTATTACTCATCGTTCGAGAACCTTCAGGATTTCCTTTTCGAATTATCTAGAAACTTCGAAAGGTGTATATAAAGTGATCATCTTTGGACCGAACAGTTAGTTGAAGAAAGCATCAGTGCGCGAATTAAAACCGATAATAGACAAAGTGATATAAATAAATTGTAATATAAATAAGTGAATTGTTGTGATATAAATGGTAGTTCTAAGTTAGTGTTTAAGTGTTATAAATAGTGTGAAATAAATAATTGTTTAAATAAATACTTTGACTAGAAAATTCGTTACAGTATTAAATAAATAAAACCTGACATTTCAGAATATTCTAATCTGAAAACTCTAAAACACAAATTAGTTATCATTTGGATTATATGCTTATGATATTTCAAAAAATTTTTAACAAAACAAACCAAATCAAAGACTAATGATGTTTTAAAGAAAACGACATATTAGTGTCAAGAATATATTAATTACGGAAAATACAACTTTTTCACAGTACAACAGCTTCTTTAGGTAAAGATTCAAATCAGTATCAACAATTAAAAATTTCCACAATCAAGTATCGACTAATAATAGCATTTATTAAACTAAATTTATTTTATAAATATAAACCTACAATAAATTAAATTATATGTTATCCTATAAAAAAATAAAAAATTATTTTATCTACAAATTCACTCATTCATTAACTTCATCACTATACATTTTTCCAAACATGTTTTTCGTTTTCTAATCTGGATGTTCTAGAATTTCTTTCATTCTCTTTCACCTAATATTTATTCTTATTACTTTCATTCCCCCCTCTAAATTTTGCATCCCAGCATTTTTTTTTTCTCAGATATAAAAGGCCTTTCATCCACTTTCCAATCTTTCCATAATCATCTTTTCACCCCTTCTGCATATTTCAACATTTGTATTTTTCTTGAATCTCCCCCTCGTGTACACTCATTATACCACTTACTTATTATGTCATAATAAAAACACAACACAAAAGTTACAAAACTTTCATTGTAAACCACAATAATATTATTTCACCACACAGTGGCTTCCTCAGGTGGAAATATAATAACTTAAAGCTAAAATACAAAATCCTTAAATACTAAACATAGAAGAAAAAAAAAGGGGGGGGGGGTTGAAACATAAAAACAAAAACTATAGATTTAGTAGAGGAGAATTATTAACATCTATTTGGTCGTTTAAAATTAAACCAAATCTATTTAATTTGTTGATCTCCATACACTTCAATAAATTTAATTTAGAACCTTTATTTTCGATATGTAACACTTTAAAATCATCATTAAAACTATGGCCATGTTTTATGAGATGGTTTGCATAGGTGGAATGGGTGTTATTATATTCAAAGGGGGTAAATTAAATTTAAAGTATTTCTAAATAGTTTTTTATTGAGTAAATCGGTAACTATTGACGTATGATAACCGTTGTTGGCAGCAATAAAATTACCAAAATCCTATTTAATTCTTTATTATAATTATCAGATGGCATGGTACGGTGATTAATCTATGAAGGCTAGAATGGAAAAAGGCTAATTTATGTGAAATATGATGACGAGACTTAGAATGAATGATGGTATCGGTATGTGATTTGTTGTGGTAAATGGAAAACGAATGTTTGTTGGCTAAATTCTTTATGGATAAATCCAGAAAGTTGATACTTTTGTTATCTTCCAATTCTAAGTGAATTTGATTTTAGGATGAAGATTATTCAAAAAATTAAAAAATACCCTTAGGTTCTGTCAGTTCCCGTGAAACACACGAGGATGTCATCGACATAACGATAATAATATAAACATTTTTTGAAAAGAATTTCATTTTACTTTCAAGGTTATTTAAAAACATTTCCACAAGAAGTGGGCTCAGCGGGTTACCGATTGCTAGACCCGACAGTTGTTCATAATAGGTATTATCAAAAATTAAATAATTTTGTTCTAGGCAAATAGTTAACAGTGAAATGATATCGTCTATAATTACCGGATTTACCTTATTAGTCATTAAGTGAGTTTTGACTATCTCAATAACTTCGAAAGGCGGGATATGGAAAACAAATTGCAAACATCGAATGATGCGAATTTACAGTTACTAGGTAAAGTTAAGTTAGATATATTAATACGAACCAGTTCCAAAGAATTATTCAGAGAAAATTGTGATTTAAAATTCGTAAGATCCTTAATTTTATTAACTAAAAATTATTGAAAAATTTTGTCGGGTCTTGAACTAAGTGACGACTGTCTGTGGAAATTTTTTTAAAAGTTATTATCATAACGAAAGACCGATTTAGCAGGATCATGAAATAAAAAAAGCTTTGAATATAATAACACCCATTCCACCTATACAAACCATCTCATAGAACATGGCCATAGTTTTAATGATGATTTAAGTGTTACATATCGAAAATAAAGGTTCTAAATTAAATTTATTGAAGTGTATGGATATCAACAAATTAAATAGATTTGGTTTAATTTTAAACGACCAAATAGATGTTAATAATTCTCCTTTACTTAATCTATAGTTTTTGTTTTTATGTTTCAACCCCCCCCTTTTTTTTTCTTCTATGTTTAGTATTTAATGATTTTGTATTTTAGCTTTAAGTTATTATATCTCCACCTGAGGAAGCCATGTGTGGTGAAATAATATTATTGTGGTTTACAATGAAAGTTTTGTAACTTTTGTGTTGTGTTTTTATTTTAATATGGAGTTACAAGAATTAACAGCTTCGTCGATTAATTATTATGTTATACACCCTTTTTTCTTATTTTTCTATTCCTTCATTTCTTATTTATTTATTATCATTTTCCCTGAACTTTTTCCCTTTCCTTTGTTTGTGTCAAATATTTTTTCAAATTCTGCCCCCTATTTTTCTTTTCTTATGTCATCTGTTTATAAATACTCAAAATTTTTACTCATAATTGACTTGAGGTGAGTAGTCAACCTTCTTGGCTCCTCCACATTTTCTCGACATTTCGTTTTCCTTCTTATACAGTATACAGCAGTCTGGCCTTTACCTACCCAAATTTAATATCCATTAAAAAATGTATGTCATAAGTATTATTTTTCATATAAAATTTTCATCTAAATAGAATGGTTTTGTTTTTAGAATATTATTGCCAATAAGAATATCAATTTTATATAAAAATCTTATTTGTGCACCTACACATTCATTCATCAAAAGTTTTATTTAAAGTGAATATCAAACTATCTTTAATTAATCTGTCTAATACTAACTGCAAGTTAAATTTATTAACTCAATGTATGTTAACTATTTGTGCACATGACACAATAGTATTTATATCGAATTAATTAATGCACTTATAGGTGCCTATTATTATTAATTAAATAAAACATTTTACAAAAAGGTGCATAATTGATTTGATACATCGGTTATTTAATAAACCACTTAATAATTATTCTAAACATGCAGTTCTCAATTACAATTTTGTATTTAATAATAAATAAGTAATGTTACAGGCAGTCGACATGCGGCTGTTTTGCAAATGTAAATTAAATGTAGTAGCGTTTTCTTCGACTTTATTAATTATGCTTATGTTATTTTACGATATCCTTAAATTAGCTGAATAAGAAGGCAAACCAGTTAAATTAGACGTGCAGCTATGTGCTGCCACCCTAATTGTGAACTAACCGCATAAATATTTTAATTAATCTCCGGGACGCAGTGAACCTCAGGTGGTACAGTGCTCTTATTAGGTTAACTTAATTACCACCTGTCTTTTTGCCAACCACTGCTTGATAAAGACCTTAAACTATGGCTCATTAAAAATAAATATTCGTCAGTTTATTTTATGATTATTGCTCATCGAACGTGGTAGGCTTGCTATAATCGTTTCAGACTGCTGTATGATGAGATCGTGGAACGTATAGGGTGAAATAATCATATTACTCTCATCAGTACATCGATATTTTTACTTTTACGCCAAGTATATATTAACTTTATTATAATTCTTAAAAGCTTGATTACATAGTCTTAAACTTTTATAGCAATTTAAAGCATGTAGGGAATAATTACATTTTTTCTTTTTCGGTAATAAAGGTAATTAAAAAAAGTATGAGGCTTTTTATACCAATACTACATTTTTAATGCTACATTTGTTAAGTTTTAATCGGAAGAATGATATACTAAAAAAAGTGTGCACATGTAGTAGAAACAAAAATCGTATTCTGAACGAAGAACTGGAAGAACATTAATGAATAATCGTTAAATCAAATTTTGTTTTTATTTTCACCAGAACATTTACGTGCTCTTATTTTATCTGAATTCTTTAAATAATTGCTATTTATTAAAAGAACGGCAGAAAAAAAAAATTAGATTATTTTGGTGAATATTTTGATCTTGCAGTTTTATTCTTGGTCTCGTTCACGCATTCGTGTTACTGTTATCGGTCTTAAAATTAATTCTTCGCCTTGATCTTGATTACAGAAATCCCACAGACTTGCTTTTTCACACCATGGGTTTATTCCATAAGCATTCACTATTATTTTTAGGGCTATCACAGGCTCATATTAGATAAATTACGGTATCAAGCCGAATCTTTCGAAGAGTGCGTACTCACTATCTTATGAATAACTACTATATATCTCGGATCTCGAATCATTATTTATTATTTTTATCATAATTATGTTAGATATAATTTGAAAAACAGAAAGTCCAAATGATTGGTCACAAATTAATGAGCTTTAACTTGTTATAGCTGCATAAACCTATTAATTGAATTATAATAAATTCGTTATTAAACACAATAGCAAACAGAGTTTTCAGTTCCAAATTTTTTTGCACAATGGGCAAAGGCTTCTTCAGGTTGAACAATAATGAAGCCCTATAAGGTATATTTTTTTTTAAAGTCGCGTGCATTTAAAACATCGATACTTGGGATACTTATTTGAAATATTCTAAAGATGAAGATTTCATGAGTTGATACTAAGTGCCTGTTAAGATCATGTACCTACACACGAATAATTCATTAACAAAACAAAATTTTATTTTTCAATAATAAGACCTCTATTTTAAAAGTACGGTATATTTCGTTTATAACGACGACGAAAAGATTATTAAAATCCATCGCTATATCTGGAAGTCGCTATATAAAAAGAAGGAGAGAAAGAATGAAAGAAGGAAATTAGGCAAGAAAAGTACCCAGTAACTGATTCTTAGATTTAACGTTATCAACCTTAGCATTTATAAACAATTACTAAGTACAACTGCTGACTATTTGTGAATGTCAACAAAAGATAAAAAAGTTTTGTGTCTAGACTCGGTCGCAATATCAGTATGAGATTTCTAGCATCTTGTAAGATAAAGTTCATTAAAATTAGTTGCTAAAACCGAAAACGATGTTACATCCGAAGTCGTCACAGCCAAATTTTCTTCTTAAATTACTCCTTAAATTCAAGGGACTTATGTGTTACTTATGTCGTTATAACCAAAAGGTCGTTACAACCGAAGTCGTTATAAATGAAATCTATTGTATATGTTGTTTTGTCATGTAACAGTCCTAATTATTTTTAAGGATTCGTCCGATTTCTCTTCATCAGTCGTTTTTTCGACTTCACCTTTAGTTTACTTGTTAAAATTTTCAAATTCGTACTGTTTTCTATCGTTTTTAGGGAAAACGAAACCTCGTATTTCCCTAAAAGTACCATAGAAGCAACTTTCGAAACTACTTGTTTTACATAATGTTATACACATTTAGGATAAAATTTTAACCATTTTTAAAATTAATTTACCACAAATCTATGTATGTAAAGTCTTCTGAATTATTGAGAAATTGCATTTACATCATCGACATAGTGTATATAGGGCAATTCCATTTAACCCCAATTTTTGACACTGTGAAATAAAGATTTTCAATATATTTTTGCGTCTTATAGACCACATGCCAAATTTTTTGTTTCGAGTAAACTCCCCTAATCTAACTAACAATTAATTAAGCATTAATTAAAAACCAAAAAAACTAAGGTGTTGATTTGACCTGTCAGCAGGGAATACATACCTCATTGCGTCATCGAAATCGAAATTTCCAGTGATGTTTCATAACTTGTACAGTATTTTATTTTCTTCGTATGGTACCTACGTAATTCAAATGTCTATTATAAGGATTGTTACGTAAACTAGTACATTACATAGGTTATTGTATTTTAGGAAAACCAAAATTTTTGTCATATTTGCTTAAATGCGATACAGTTTCGTGGTCCCCCCAGGGCTGTAGCTAGAGTCGCATTTGAGGTAGGGCAGCATTGGTTACAGGTAGGACGGAAGTAAAAAATTGATCATAATTGATCTGCCCTCGAAGCACGGGCTCCTAAATCAATCACCATGTATATCACTGACCTCTAGGTCAGTGATGTACATTCAACAGCTATTCGTAAACAAATAATTTCTGTGACAGAGCATGAGCATGTATCTAAGAACTATTAAATCCTCAATGATGAAGAACAAGCGAACAAGATGGTTGAACTTCCAAATTTGGATGTAGAGATCCACGTCTGAGTGAGAGTGAGATTATAATTAATTGTTGTGTGGGGTGATACGAGTAAATAGATACGACCAAAAATACCATTTAGATCATATTGTTTCTGCAAACTTTGTGCAATATCAGAAGGAATACTATGGCTAACATTATCAACATGTGTTGACCAACCTGTTGCCATGGACCTAGGAGTAGCGATTGTATTTTGTGCTTCCACCTGTTTTGAGCAGTGAAGTTCTTCATGGTCAATTTCCTCTTCAACTCTTCGTTTTTTTCCAAAGAAAGCCCGTATATCCATCGCGAAATCAATGAATCTTTAATTTATAGCAATAAAAAAAACAATTGTAGGTATCGATTTTTGACTAAAACACTCTTTACCGTACACTTCACTTAACCAAACTACAAACAATCATAAAAAATCTCTAGTTTATGTTTATTTTAGTTTCAAGAGGGATTCTCCGTACCATAGATTGCAATATAGCCCATATTGCAATATATGCTACGGAGAATCCCCTCTGCATTACAGATATTATAATTAAATAGACCCATCGCTTCATGTGATGGCGCTTCAAATGCCGTCTATACACAGAACAAAGAATTATTATAGTATGAAATGAATGTTTAAAACTGTGGTATGTTCCGAAAAGTTTAGATATCTATCGCTAAAATTTTTTTATATCTCAAAGTATGCACAAACAGTTTAATTATAATGTTTTATCTTAGTTTTTGGTATTTTTAAAGTAGGGCATTGTGATTTCAAGGTAGGGCATTGCCCCACAATGCCCCCCCTAGCTACGGTCATGGGTCCCCCACGTACAAGGGTAGCTGTAAGAGATAAAAAAATTAAAAAAATGTGAGCTGTCACGGGACGCCTGGCAGATGTGAAACATCGAATTTGCACAAGTAATATGCATAAAAGACAATATTACGACATGAACTAAATATGGCATAATGAAAAAATCAAATATTACGGATTTTTTCCACACAATGATGACTATTGATTTAATCAACATTTATTTTTATTAAATACAAAAATTAAAAATTCAAAAAATTATTTCAAGTTGCAACAACTCTATTCTTTTAATCAGTGATTTCAGTAATAGTTATATTCGATGTTGCCTCTGACAGCATTACTGTGATATTTAGCCGAGGATAACTGAAGTATGTTTCAAAAGTATTGGACATAACATTATCAAGACATTTAATAAACACAGCATCTATTGTTGTTGCATATCTGGTACCAAGTAGATTCTCTTGGATTGTTGTTAATTTGCAATTGAAATTCTTTTTGGAGGAACATAATTAATGGCATTGATTCATCTTTAGCAAAATTTACATTGAAATCTCCAGCTAAAATAAATGGTAGTTTATCTTTATTGGTTTTAAAAATTACTGAGTCTTTATGACTGTACGGAAATAATTTCTCAAGTTAAAATGAAATATCATTCATTTTTTTATTAGGTGAAATGTACACAACAATCATAATTAATTCACATCCATCTTCTAGTTTACTGTAATAAACGACACCGTCTAACCGAGTGGGAAGAGAATCGCACAGTTGCTTGCGCATGGCGAGCGTCGCCACGGCATGCATCGCCACACCAACAATCCTGTTTACCCGCGGCTATAAATGTTTCACATCAAAAGTAGTTTCTCCACCTCTTTTTCTTTGATACAAATTCAATGTTGTTTTCAAAAATTGGTATCATCTAAGGTTTTAATTTTCTATTAAAATCCGAAATTTTCCGAAGTCACTGTATACTTTGTAAGATAATGCTTGGAGAACATAAAAGTGTTTTTTTTGTATTGTAACGAATTTTCTAGTCAAAGTATTTATTTAAACAATTATTTATTTAACACTATTTATAACACTTAAACACTAACTTAGAACTACCATTTATATCACAACAATTCACTTATTTATATAACAATTTATTTATATCACTTTGTCTATTATCGGTTTTAATTCGCGCACTGATGCTTTCTTACAACTACTGTTTTTCGGTCCAAAGATGATCACTTTATATACACATTTCGAACTTTCTAGATGATTCGAAAAGGAAATCCTGATGGTTCTCGAATGATGAATAATAATTAGAAAGTCGTGGTCGTGTTATTTGTCGCTGGATAAAGATTTACATCTTGTAAGTTGATAACAACAAAAGTACCGTGTGCTGTGTCTACGCCGTAAACATGTTAGCGATAAGAAGTACATGTAGACAAGTTGTTATCGCACACTCGTACTGTGTCACTGGTCGCTACAGTATTTTTACAAATATCTAATCCAAATATGAGAATGTAGTAAAAACTCGAAATTTTCTACTTTTCCTTTATGTGTACCTCGTAAACAAAAGACAGTAGAAATTTTTGAAAACCCCAATCAATCTATCTCCAAAGATGATATTTATTTTTGGAACCTCTTACCATACTTACCAGGTTTATAGACGTAGTAAGAATAGACTGAACAGTCCCGACAAACCGTGTGTGAAAATGTGGCCAAAAATTATAAAGAGAGAGACTGCTTTGGGAGGAGTTGCTGTCTCTCTAACTGTGCGATGGAGGGGAGAACAGTAAGCAATCAAATTACATCGATGATAACCGTCTACGAAAATTGTCTGCTACCGCTCGCCTCTTCTTCCCCCTCCAGCGCACAGTTAGACAGAGACAGCAACTCCTCCCAAAGCAGTCTCTCTCCTAATATTTCTAACCACATTTTCATACACGGTTTGTCGGGACTGTTCAGTCTATTCTTACTACGTCTATGAACCTGGTAAGTATGGTAAGAGGTTCCAAAAATAAATAGCAAATTTAGAGACAGATTCATTGGGGCCAGCAGTCGAGGCTCATGTTCAGTCTATTCTTACTACGTCTATGACCAGGTTCTCATATAGGTATAAAAATCGAAAGTTATCCATCTTATGCAATTCATATATCCCCAATTTTTGTTTTCTCTGATACAGACCCTGTGCCGTTTGCAGTTGATTTTTAGAAACGATTTAAGCCACTTTAGGAATGACAAAATTAAAATTAGAAATTGTTAAAATCGAAACAATATTCATACAATATCGAGATACGAATGGATCTCCTCTGGACAATTTTGAACAAAAACCGAAAATGCTGAATAACATACGTTGCAACCTAATTCACCCTCTGTCAAAAAAAAACTACCCACGTTCCGTACATCGTTGAATACTTGGTTAATACACAATTCTTAATTATATTATTGCCATAGGTAATTGCCCGTTATACAAGAAAGTACATACAGCTCTTTACACCGTTCCATTTTGTGATATATGTGACTAGCTTATTACTTAGATAATAATGTCGGTAGGTACATCTGAGAAATATTTTCCGAGGCACGATCGGTAGTTATTGCAAAATCGGCATTTAGTGTGACGAATAAAAAACGGCAACACGTTTAATTGCGATTAATGTTTCGTCGAGGACTGTTTCATGATAATGATAAACTGTTTAATGCCGTCCGTTGTGCATGATCGTAGGTAGGTACAGTACCTGGCAGCAGGATTTAATCATGAACGTAAAAGGTGCTAAAATGTTTAGAATAAAACAATGAACTAAATTTTTATCTATAGGTAATTTTGAATCTGTAAATATTGTCGCTAAAATTTTACTTGAAACGACCGTACTTTTAGTCATGTAAGCGACGATGAACTTTTAAGTTCATTTGATACCGCGTTAAGTCTTTGACCAATTAATTGTTCCACAATAAAATTCGATATTCGGGCTTGAAGGCCGTGGTCTTAAAATTTCGCCTACTGCTATAAGGCCATTTTCAGGTAACGTTGGTTGGTAAAATGGTGCCATCGATAAATAAATATTTTTTATTTCACTATTCAAAGGATTGATGTGAACGTGGTGATTTTCCAATCAAAACAATCTTAATAGAAATTGAATTTCAGTAAGATATCTGTCAGTTAGTTAAATTTAAACCACTTTATCCTCTGTAATTTTTTTTTACAGAATAAATACTTAATTCATATCTACTAGGTATAGTTTTAATAAATTAGATCAGAGCGTAGCAAAGTCCTTATCATTAAAATTAAAAGATTATCAACAAATGCTATAGGTACTGGCTATATAGTCAGGGTGGCGTTTGCCTGCGTGGCCACCCTAAGCTACCTACCTTCATCAGGCTTACGACCTACATGTAAAATAGTTTATAGATACTTAGAAAGAAATGAAACAGAAAAATTCGAAAAATGGTTTATCCTGCGGTCATCCCTGAAACATCCCGTTTATTTGAAAAATCGCTTCTTTATCTTTAGAATCAATTCGGCTTGTGGAGAGGCTTTAAAATCACAGTGCCACCCGGGCCCTCCCCTCCCAGTCCAACCCTGATTCTATAACTCTCACGATAAAATCAATTAGTGAGTACGATTCCAATTTCTCCCCATTTGAGTACCATTGGTGGTCAATTCACAAACGACTAAAGCTGGACAAAATTCTCATCAAAAGGGTTCCAAGCTTTAAGTCCAAAGCCCTTACTTGAAGTGCTTTGATATTATATTTAAAAATCCAAGAACATCGAATTTCTAAATTAATTCTAAAAATAATAATTTGTTTAAATTTCTAATCACTTGTGACAAGTATGCTCAGGGAGACGCATAAGGGAGATCTACCCCCCCCCCCCAAAATTAAGTTTTATCTATTAATACAAAAGGCGTTAAAATATTTATAAATAAAGTGATCAAATATAAACACTTGGTGTCTCTTTATCGATTATTTCAGCCATTTTCTCAAAATCCAATCAAGTACTCTACTAGATACATAATATACTACTAGCTTGATTATTCTAATGCTAATTATTAGAAAGAATGAAAAATTGTTTTATACCACCAAGTACATTTTATGAGAATTCTAGAATTATTTACTAGAAAAATTTTACTTGACTCATCAAGTGATAAAATCATGATTATTTTTCTCCGTGTGGAAGTAAATTTTCAAACACAAAGAACTAAAGTTGCCTTAAATGTCAATTTACTTCTAGAGTGAAAACTTCACTCATAACCGGTCATCTATGTACAGGGTGATTCATTATAATGTCGCCCCCCTTTAACTTTGTTATTTGAAGTGTCCTAAAAAAATTAAAGGTATGGTTATGTAGGTGCTAAAAAATACTTTTTTTCTATTTATAACAAAAATTTGAAAAATGATCAGTATATAGGGAAAACCAAAAAGTTCATTTTTTTTTTAAATGGATCACCCTATATATGAATTTATTTTTCGATTCCTCGTAAAATTCTAAGCATAATTTATATAACATACCGTATACCTAAATTCAATAGTTTCTGAAATATTCGCATTTGAAACGTTATCATCAAGTATTTTATTAAACAATTGTTACAAATAAAGTAGTCCTAGTTTTTATTGAAAACAAATACCTAACAGTGACATTATATAAACAAAACCGTGTATACGACCACCAAAGTGAAAATCTTAAATATTTGATACGGAATTAAATTAATAATTTAAATGAAAACAACCCAGCATTATTAACAGATTGATTAGAGAAAATGCGAAAAACCCTTATACAACGTGTTGAAGAAAATGGAGGCCCAGTAGAGCATATTTATATTTAACTAAAAATTGTTTTTGTCATATTATTTATTGTTAGATTTCTTGGTTTGTTGTTGTTTAATAAAATATTTGATGATAACGTTTCAAATGCGAATACTTTGAAAACTATTGAATTTAGGTATAGAGTATGTTATATAAATTATGCTTAGAATTTTACGAGGAATCGAAAAATAAATTCATATATAGGGTGATCCATTTAAAAAAAAATAACTTTTTGGTTTTCTCTGTATACTGATAATTTTTCAAATTATTGTTATAAATAGAAAAAAAGTATTTTTTAGCACCTACATAACCATACTTTTAATTTTTTTTGAGACACTCGAAATAACTATTGAGAAAGATGGTGCATATTTTATAGTACATGTGCGCATGAATATATATATATAAGTAGGGGTATGTGTGTCGTTGTCTAGATATCTGATATACTACAATTTTAGTCAGTAAGAATAAGAAACATAGCTAATAAAGTATCAATTTAATTTGTTAAAATTCGTCTGTTTTATTAATTCCACTAACACCTCATCTTAACAATAACAAAGTTAAAGGGGGGCGACATTATAATGAATCACCCTGTACATTGATGTGAATTATGTTCAGTTCAAACTTTTTTTTAATTTTACGAGCCTTATTAGGATTCCAGCGGAAACTATTTATGGCACTTCACGTGGATATATTGGTAGATACATTTTAATATAAGCATCACAGCTACAGTTAGGTACTTCGATATCCTTGATTATGATTAGCACTTTTAATATACGTATGTTAAATAATATTGTAAATAAAAAAAATAATATGAAGATAAAAAAAATAAATTAAGTCCCATTTCGTGTCGTAAGTACTGTATATTAGATCGTGATCGGGAATCTACCTCTCGAGCAATTAGCTGAGTACCGTCTTGATTAACAGTCGTAAACTTTAATTGTACTCGAGAGATTTGCCAAGATTCTGAGGCAATCCGCTAAGTAACGCGACTTAATTAACTCTGCACTTAGTTTTACGAGTATTCCAGCAACAACGGGAAACTCAATTAACAGATAGGTATAAAGTATTTTTAATTGCTTTTCAAAGTATTGTCATTTCTGTTTCTTCCCTCATTCGTCATTACTTAATATATGATAAATCACGTATTATCACATAAAAAAGGCTAAAACAGAATTTAACTTATATAATCAAAACAGAACTCGCAAGTAATTCATGTACATAATAGTTTAAGAAAATGATATATGATTTTGTTTATGTTCCCCTGAATACATAAAACAGTAAAAGCGACGGAAAGCCTAGAACATTTTTGGGAACTCAGAGTCTAGGATTTACAGTGTGTAACTTGTAAGTAACCACATTGATGAAATATATATATATACATATATAATTGATTTAGTTTGCTGTTACTTGATAAAACTCCTACTTAATTTACAATAATCAAGAGGTACTTTTGGATCTCACACAATTTAACAAAAACTTTACAGTCATTTCGAAATTTAAAAGTACTTTATTATTATTGTGTATTAAATGTAAATACCTATCTTAATTTCATAAATATTGATAAATTATTTTCAATGAAAATGTTACATGTATTTTTAGAATTTGTTCACAAAAATAATTTTATCAATTTTCTTTCTAAAAGCTGTCGGTTGTCGTTTATAGCGCCAATACTTACATATATTTATGGTTATGTCTCATTCATAGATTAAGTTGATAGATGCGTTACAGTTTTTGCTTTATGGTCATGTGGTCGTCATTTTAGGTTATTCTTTGTAATTTGGTTTTGGGTGTGGCTTTTTAATATCGTTTTATATTTTATTTACATAATAGTGTAATTAATTCGTTCTTTTGCCAATTTCTACAGACTGACCGGCGAATGGAACAATTAAGTTCGTTTTTTATTATCATGCTGAAGATTAATCAGCTACGAGACTAATGGTTTGCCGTGGAGTATTCATCCTACAAAATTATGCAGTTAATACACGACGGACGAGTGAAAACAACGTGAACTGTTCTACAAAAAACTAAGGTAAGAATATGTTACATTAAATTTAAAGTTGAAGCATTGGTTATAAACTATTTTTATTTTCATTATTTGAATTCACTGGTTTTTTCTTAAGTAATGTACATTAGTGGAAGATTTTGTTTTATTTTACAGGAAGTCTGGATTCTGGATATCATACGTTACAGAGCGTTAATTGTGTTAGTCCTGTTTATTCAGGATGTAGCAATTATTGAAGGAAACAATGTGCGTTGTTTCTGTAAGAATCTGAACTAGCATCTTTTTGGTGCTAAAGGAAGGATTTACAGGTGTGTAACATTGGACAATGTAGAATGTAAGAAAATCATTAAGCAATATTATTGTGGCGTTAAATTTGTTCGTCAAACAACAACAAACAAAGTAATTAATAATTTCAATTGTTTATATTCATATTTGCTTGTTAATATATAACTTTTTAAAAATAAATTCTGTTTATTTATTTTTAAAATGACTGTTAGAGAATTTGTCATAAAAAAGTAATCAATATTACAAAAAATGTAAATAATTGATAAAATTTATGACATTTGTTCCTTTAAATTAAACAATTATAATTGTACCTAAAGAAATGAACATTAAAAAGAATTTTTTTTTATTTAGATTCAATGAAGTCATAAGATTGATATGTCTCTCCTGAAAAGAAAAAAGCTGACAAACACAACATCAAGTCTACTTCTAAGGGAGCTTTTGGCGTGGAACTAACTAGTATTTGGATGTACTGGGAGTTTGTTGGACAATATTAATGGTAAGAAAAATAATTTAAAATTATATTTGTAGCTTTATGTTTGTACCTTAAACGGCAGTAAATCAATAATAAACCAACCACGAAATATTAACTTTTGCAGTTCATAGAAAAAGAACAATTATTCTTAAACTTTCGATAGTGCAACGTTTGTGAAACATTTTCTATATGAACTGTAAGGAACGTAGAATAAAACGCATTGTTATTTCACTAATTTATATTGAACTCGACAATATTGTTTCGATCGACAGATTATCAAGAGTACTTAAACAGTTTAAGTACTCTTGATAATCAAGAGTACTTAAACAGTTTAAGTACTCTTGATAATGATCGCTTAAACAGTTTAAGTACTCTTGATAATGATCGCTGTCGATCGAAACAATATTGTCGAGTTCAATATAAATTAGTGAAATAACATTGCGTTTTATTCTACGTTCCTTACAGTTCATATAGAACAATTATTGATATGTATTCAGTTGCAATAACCTAATTTGTTGTTCAAAAATTGCTGCCTAAAGTTAATTAAAGAGCGTTCATTATTAATGTTTCAAAAACTATTTAAGTGATTTGTTATTTATAATGATTCCAGCTTGAATTATTTGCAAATAAAACATTTCTAGAGCTAATTTGTTTGTTCATAAATACCTTAAAACTCTGACATTTATTTAGTAAACGTATATAAAGCTTTTTTGTTAATGTTTCAGTTTGCTTTCTTTTTTTTTGTATTTACTATGTATGTAATGTGTTATTGTAGAAAGACGTAAGAGTACAATTAGAAAACAATTGTTCACAATTTAACTGATTTTGTATATCGATGCTTGATGAAACCACATTATATACAATAATTAAAAAGGCACTTTTAGTTTCCACTATTTATTAAGAGAAACTTGACAGACATGTTTGTTTACAATTAAATTCTTTGTATAACTGAATTTTACCTTATTTTTGTTTCTAAAATTTGTTTTAGTTTTTAAAAGTAAAATTTGTCACATAAATTACACAATAATTTATATGTGCCTGCTAATGATCGAAACAATATTGTCGAGTTTTCGAAATAAATAATCAAGTGAAATTTCATTTTTTTATTCAAATTTTTAAATAATTCGAAATGGATTTCCATCAAGGAAATGTAGAAACAATTAATAATGTATTTATTTGCTTCTGTAACAGTTGTTTCGGTTATTACATCATTTCAAAGAATAAGTTGATACTATCAAAATGGTGTAATAATTGAAACAATTGTCGGAGAATCAAGCAAATGTATTGTTAATCTTATCAAGTGGTTTTAATTTAACTTAACGGTTCTCATTACTCGTTTATGTTTTAATTAAAAAGATAATCGTTTCTTTTTAAATAAAACATAGGTAATTATAATCCTTATTTAAAAAAACAAAACTTTATGTATTGAACATTTGAAATAAAATTAGATTTAAAATATATTAGTACATTATATTGTACATGATATTAATATTTTATTCTTCTATTACCAAAACAGATACCTCAATTTACATTTGAGAGCAGTTCCAACGATTATTTCCTCTTCAACAACGTGACTTCTTCCTGCAACTTATCGACGAGGGAGACTCTCTAATTCTGAAGGCGCTTATACCGACAAGTTCTACCTTCTGTTAACAACAATTTCATGCGGGGGATCCAAGTGATTGGCTGAGCAGAGGTGATCTAGATTATAGAAAGTTCACTACTGTGACACTTCGTTGGATAATTTCTTTGGAACACCACATTCTGCACATTATTGAGGTGAGAATAAACTAAGGTTAATTAAATGTTGCTCGTTATTAATCATTTGCCATTGTATTTGTTCCAGGTCGTCGCGGGAGAAAAAAAGAAGATTCCGTAGTTAGAATTTTTTTATTTTTGTTTATTAGATTTCATTTGTTCATTCATATTTTAATTTGCATGCTTATCATTAAATTCATTCATTTGTTTGTTGTTTTTTAGAATGAATATTTTATTTTGCATGTTCTCTTGCTTACCTCTTCGCTTTGCTTACTGCAATTCTTACTATTACGCTTCGCATTTACCCTATATGATCCGCAGGATTCAACGTTTCGTTATCTTGCTTGTTCCTTCTCATCTATGGTTCGAAGCGGAGGCCTCCCCGAGCGACTTGCCATAGACTTAGCTTTTTAGTTGTTCTTTGAAGTGTCTTATACACTTCTCGCGGTCTACTCTAGCGTCACTTCATTTCAGACTGTTTGGTGTGGGTTATCTGGAATAGAAGCAATAGGCGACTGCCCAGCTCTCACAGACGACATCTGTCCAATCTTTTCTACCAAAATTCTATTAGTTTTTGCCGTTAGTCCTTTGTAGTTTAGTTAGTTAATACACTGCACTATTTTTTGGGCTTAAAAATACTGTTTTACTTTTCTTATATTCTCTTTGAAATTTCGTTTGTTTTTTGTCTATTTCTCATACAGGTATTTATTTTTTATTTTATTAAATGTTATGTTAATATTTTATACGATGCATTTGGGACAAGAAGCTCCTCTGATACTTACCTGTAATTTTTCCAAATTGACTGGCACATTTGTTACAACCAAATTGAATTTAAATAATTAGAAGTAACTGGCGGATAAGGGTGTAGCTATGAGGGGCTGACGTGGAGACTACAGAGTATTATAGAGGCTTTTTTGATCTAAATATGGCGTTTTAGTATTAAAATAAAATTTTATAAGTTTTTCCTGTTGTAATAAATACTGAAAAAGAGTTAGTTGTTAGTAGTTGTAATTAATTAATTTACTCACATTGTTGTGCTTGTTGGAATTATAATTTACCTCATTTTAATATACCTATCAATACAATAATGTGAGAAAATCAATTAAGTACAATAAACAAAACCTGCCCTCTTTTATTGAGTATTTATTAAAATACGAACGACTTCCAAACCTTTCTAATTACCTGATTGTACAACATTAAAATTGCTAAAGTATATAAATAATGCCATGTACATAATTTTGTCTCGATTGTAACAATATCTTGTTAAGATGTAGTATTGTATTTCTTAGTGATCGTTGTTAATATAAACATAATGTTAAAATAATGTAAGAAGGAATGGACTAATAAATGTATTAACTTTTAAAATTGTTTTAATTCATAAAAAAATTTGTTTAGATAAGCTTATTTTCTACTAATACAAAAGTATTAAATTGTTTGAAAAGGAAAAATTTGTATGTCAAGTTATTTGTTGATCAAACCTCGTATAGTCTCAGCAACTGAAATTTTTCTTAAATTTTGACCATTTGTATCAGAAGAGAATAAGTCCAAGCAGGTATTTTTCGAACATTTTGTCTGTCAAGTTATTTCTTGATCAGACCCCGTATAGACTCAGCATTTTGAAATGTTGCTTAAATTTTGACCATTTGTATCAGGAGAGCATAAGTACTAGGAGGTATTTTTCAAAAAAATTTATGATATATATACGAGGTCTGATCAATAAATAATTTGACAAACAAAATGTTCGAAAAATTCCTTTTTGGACTTATGCTCTCCTGATACAAATGGTCAAAATTTAAGAAACATTTTAGTTGTTGAGTCTATACGAGGTCTGATCAACAAATAACTTGACAGACAAAATGTTCGCAAAATACCTACTTGTACTTATGCTCTCCTAATACAAATGGTCACAATTTAAGGAAAATTTCAGTTGTTGAGCCTATACGAGGTCTGATCAACAAATACTATGACAACCAAAATTTTATTTTTAAACACTTCTGCTTTTGTATTAGGAAAGCATAAGTTGCTCTCGGTGTTTTCCAGAAATATTTACTAAGAGCCTTTTTTACTCGTGAAGTGACCACTACACACTTATATAGTTAAAAAAAAAACACTCATATAATATTAGTCGATTTATTAATTACAGCAGTAATTTACATTTTGCGAAAAATGTATCTGCTTATTACATTATACAGAAAATACTTTCATACTTCAGACTCATAATAATATACTCACTACTCCAGAAATTAACTACAAAATAATAACATTAAACATAACATTGTTATATTAATGTGACAATTTATAAAGTACAAAATAAAACATTTAAAAGAGAAAATACAAAGCAAATCAGATACAATAAATTACGACAAAAGTACATAAGCTATTGTATGTATGTATGTTTAATTAATTCGATCATTACCTATTTTAATATTGTACAATTAGGTAATTAGAAATGTTTACAAGTCGTTCGTATTTTAATAAATACTCAATAAAGAGGGCAGGTTTTGTTTATTGTACTTAATTGATTTTCTCACATTATTGTATTGATAGGTATATTAAAATGAGGTAAATTATAATTCCAACAAGCACAACAATGTGAGTAAATTAATTAATTACAACTACTAACAACTAACTCTTTTTCAGTATTTATTACAACACGAAAAACTTATAAAATTTTATTTTAATACTAAAACGCCATATTTAGATCAAAAAAGCCTCTATAATACTCTGTAGTCTCCACGTCAGCCCCTCATAGCTACACCCTTATCCGCCAGTTACTTCTAATTATTTAAATTCAATTTGGTTGTAACAAATGTGCCAGTCAATTTGGAAAAATTACAGGTAAGTATCAGAGGAGCTTCTTGTCCCAAATGCATCGTATAAAATATTAACATAACATTTAATAAAATAATAAATAAATACCTGTATGAGAAATAGACAAAAAACAAACGAAATTTCAAAGAGAATATAAGAAAAGTAAAACAGTATGATGGCTTCGATCGATGTTCTTTACCTGTAAGCGAATAGTGCAGTGTATTAACTAACTAAACTACAAAGGACTAACGGCAAAAACTAATAGAATTTTGGTAGAAAAGATTGGACAGATGTCGTCTGTGAGAGCTGGGCAGTCGCCTATTGCTTCTATTCCAGATAACCCACACCAAACAGTCTGAAATGAAGTGACGCTAGAGTAGACCGCGAGAAGTGTATAAGACACTTCAAAGAACAACTAAAAAGCTAAGTCTATGGCAAGTCGCTCGGGGAGGCCTCCGCTTCGAACCATAGATGAGAAGGAACAAGCAAGATAACGAAACGTTGAATCCTGCGGATCATATAGGGTAAATGCGAAGCGTAATAGTAAGAATTGCAGTAAGCAAAGCGAAGAGGTAAGCAAGAGAACATGCAAAATAAAATATTCATTCTAAAAAACAACAAACAAATGAATGAATTTAATGATAAGCATGCAAATTAAAATATGAATGAACAAATGAAATCTAATAAACAAAAATAAAAAAATTCTAACTACGGAATCTTCTTTTTTTCTCCCGCGACGACCTGGAACAAATACGATGGCAAATGATTAATAACGAGCAACATTTAATTAACCTTAGTTTATTCTCACCTCAATAATGTGCAGAATGTGGTGTTCCAAAGAAATTATCCAACGAAGTGTCACAGTAGTGAACTTTCTATAATCTAGATCACCTCTGCTCAGCCAATCACTTGGATCCCCCGCATGAAATTGTTGTTAACAGAAGGTAGAACTTGTCGGTATAAGCGCCTTCAGAATTAGAGAGTCTCCCTCGTCGATAAGTTGCAGGAAGAAGTCACGTTGTTGAAGAGGAAATAATCGTTGGAACTGCTCTCAAATGTAAATTCAGGTATCTGTTTTGGTAATAGAAGAATAAAATATTAATATCATGTACAATATAATGTACTAATATATTTTAAATCTAATTTTATTTCAAATGTTCAATACATAAAGTTTTGTTTTTTTAAATAAGGATTATAATTACCTATGTTTTATTTAAAAAGAAACGATTATCTTTTTAATTAAAACATAAACGAGTAATGAGAACCGTTAAGTTAAATTAAAACCACTTGATAAGATTAACAATACATTTGCTTGATTCTCCGACAATTGTTTCAATTATTACACCATTTTGATAGTATCAACTTATTCTTTGAAATGATGTAATAACCGAAACAACTTTTACAGAAGCAAATAAATACATCATTAAATGTGTCTACATTTCCTTGATGGAAATCCATTTCGAATTATTTAAAAATTTGAATAAAAAAATGTAATTTCACTTGATTATTTATTTCGAAAACTCGACAATATTGTTTCGATCATTAGCAGGTACATATAAATTATTGTGTAATTTATGTGACAAATTTTACTTTTTAAAAACTAAAACAAATTTTAGAAACAAAAATAAGGTAAAATTCAGTTATACAAAGAATTTAATTGTAAACAAACTGTCAAGTTTCTCTTAATAAATAGTGGAAACTAAAAGTGCCTTTTTAATTATTGTGTATAATGTGGTTTCATCAAGCATCGATATACAAAATCAGTTAAATTGTGAACAATTGTTTTCTAATTGTACTCTTACGTCTTTCTACAATAACACATTACATACATAGTAAACACAAAAAAAGAAAGCAAACTGAAACATTAACAAAAAAGCTTTATATACGTTTACTAAATAAATGTCAGAGTTTTAAGGTATTTATGAACAAACAAATTAGCTCTAGAAATGTTTTATTTGCAAATAATTCAAGCTGGAATCATTATAAATAACAAATCACTTAAATAGTTTTTGAAACATTAATAATGAACGCTCTTTAATTAACTTTAGGCGGCAATTTTTGAACAACAAATTAGGTTATTGCAACTGAATACATATCAATAATTGTTCTATATGAACTGTAAGGAACGTAGAATAAAACGCAATGTTATTTCACTAATTTATATTGAACTCGACAATATTGTTTCGATCGACAGCGATCATTATCAAGAGTACTTAAACTGTTTAAGCGATCATTATCAAGAGTACTTAAACAGTTTAAGTACTCTTGATAATGATCGCTGTCGATCGAAACAATATTGTCGAGTTCAATATAAATTAGTGAAACAACAATGCGTTTTATTCTACGTTCCTTACAGTTCATATAGAAAATGTTTCACAAACGTTGCACTATCGAAAGTTTAAGAATAATTGTTCTTTTTCTAATGAACTGCAAAAGTTAATATTTCGTGGTTTGTTTATTATTGATTTACTGCCGTTTAAGGTACAAACATAAAGCTACAAATATAATTTTAAATTATTTTTCTTACCATTAATATTGTCCAGCAAACTCCCAGTACATCCAAATACTAGTTAGTTCCACGCCAAAAGCTCCCTTAGAAGTAGACTTGATGTTGTGTTTGTCAGCTTTTTTCTTTTCAGGAGAGACATCAATCTTATGACTTCATTGAATCTAAATAAAAAAATTTCTTTTTAATGTTCATTCCTTTAGGTACCATTATAATTGTTTAATTTAAAGGAACAAATAAATCATAAATTTTATCAATTATTTACATTTTTTGTAATATAGATTAATCTTTTTATGACAAATTCCCTAACAGTCATTTTAAAAATAAATAAACAGAATTTATTTTTAAAAAGTTATATATTAACAAGCAAATATGAATATAAACAATTGAAATTATTAATTAATTTGTTTGTTGTTGTTTGACGAACAAATTTAAACTTTTTTAAATGATTTTCTTACATTCTACATTGTCCAATGTTACACACCTGTAAATCCTTCCTTTAGCACCAAAAAGATGCTAGTTCAGATTCTTACAGAAACAACGCACATTGTTTCCTTCAATAATTGCTACATCCTGAATAAACAGGACTAACACAATTAACGCTCTGTAACGTATGATATCCAGAATCCAGACTTCCTGTAAAATAAAACAAAATCTTCCACTAATGTACATTACTTAAGAAAAAACCAGTGAATTCAAATAATGAAAATAAAAATAGTTTATAACCAATGCTTCAACTTTAAATTTAATGTAACATATTCTTACCTTAGTTTTTTGTAGAACAGTTCACGTTGTTTTCACTCGTCCGTCGTGTATTAACTGCATAATTTTGTAGGATGAATACTCCACGGCAAACCATTAGTCTCGTAGCTGATTAATCTTCAGCATGATAATAAAAAACGAACTTAATTGTTCCATTCGCCGGTCAGTCTGTAGAAATTGGCAAAAGAAAACGAATTAATTACACTATTATGCAAATAAAATATAAAACGATATTAAAAAGCCACACCCAAAATCAAATAACAAAGAATAACCTAAAATTACGACCACATGACCATAAAGCAAAAACTGTAATGCATCTATCAACTTAATCTATGAATGAGACATAACCATAGAATATAGCTATAAACGAGCACCAACTTTTAGAACTAAAATTGATAAAAATACACATAACATTTTCATTGAAAGTAATTTATCAATCTTTATGAAATTATGATAAATTTACATTTAATACACAATAATAATAAAGCACTTTTAAATTTCGAAACGACTGTCAAGTTTTTGTTAAATTGTGTGAAAACCAAAAGTACCTCTTTATTATTCTAAATTAAGTAGGTGTTTCATCAAGTAACAACAGACTAAATCAATTATATATATATATTTAATCAATGTGATTACTTACACTTTACACACTGTAAATCCTTCCTTCCGGACCAGAAAGATGCTAGTTCAGATTCTTAATTCAATAACTGCTACATCCTGAATAACAACAGCACTGACACAATTAATGCTCTGTAACGTGTGATAACTAGAATCCCGACAGACTTCCTGTAAAATAAAACAAAATCTTAATCTAATGAAATAATGACTTTTTTTATTGCTTCACGTAATCATTCTAACCTTTTGTTTTAGAATGTTAAAGCTTTATAGAGTTATAGGGAAAGATTATAGAAGTAGGGAGTAACCAGAGTTTAAATTTTTAGTGAACTGTAATTTATTCTTGCCTTACTTAAGCGTACCAATAACTAGTTTCTTAAAAACCATAGACTAGTTTATGATCTGCCACTGAAGGTTATTGTTTATGATATTTGTACTGCTTAAACACAGTCTACCAGGCTACTAACTTTCTTTGTATGTAGCTACTAAGTTTAGTAGTCTCCTAAGTGTCTTTATTATTAATACGATTGTCTTAGTAGCTTGCTAGTAATAACTACTAACTGTCTATTAATAAGACTGTAAATGTTTATTACAATTAGTTGCTTCCTTTTTCTGCTTCTCAAGAAGACAAAACATGAAGTATGTAAGTTTCCGTTATAGTTTATAAAAGAAATTCATAATAAAATGCTAATTTTCGCACCGATTTAGAAACCTAACTCGCATGATAGACTATAAATGTCTAAGTTGAAGTTACAGGGACAGTTTAATTAGAATTTAAAAATTTCTATTTTTAATTGACTTTGTTACTTACCAATACGTTGCCATAAAATTTTTTCTTTCACTGTTTTCTAACATTCTGCTAGACCCATATTTAGTGTCCAGAATTTGTGCAAAGTTTCTTTAAAAGAAAACTTACATCCAAATATATCAATCAATTCAGTCCTGAAAGTAAATAAAATCGTAACAGAACATTAAAAAATGTAGTGTAAACTGCTTTTGTTTAAATTTTGTTATAAGAATAATATTCTACAGAAACTTTTAATAATAAAATCTTACCTTACTTAACTGCAAACTTATTGTAGTTATTGAATAGAACAGCAAATAAAAATAGATATTCTGCGTAGATTATTTCTTGTTGTTTGAGGAGAAACATAATGTAATACTTTGCTATTCGTCCGTGAAACTGTAAAGATCAAAAAAGGAAACATATGAATTAAACAAATAAGACAATATGTATGGAATAAAATAAAATATGGAAGATAACAATGATGTTAGATTAAAATTTGAAACGTGTTTTATACAAAATGATATACGTAACAAACAGTAATCGTCATCTAGGTAACAAACCATAACGAATACCTAGACAAAGTGGAATATCAAAAAATTGATTGCTGTCAAATCTCATTTTTTTATATTAGGTAGTGTCTAAATTATATACGAACAATTCAATTTTTTATTTTTAAGTTTAGCAGGATTTTGTTCATTTTTCTTTTAATAAATAGCGACTTAAATTTAATAGTTGCTATTCTTTCTGTTCAAGCTAAAATATTTGTGATCTATTAAATTTATTTATAAATTTGCAAAGTAATTTGCATTATTACATATCTATGATTTCTGAATCATCGTCATAGTTCAATGATTGGAACATTGGAACAACTGTCTGTTTACAAAGCGAAAAGAAAGTCATCAAGTTTTTGTGGTTAAAAAAGATTGAAAAGTAAATTTTACTATTGGATGGACGGTTTTCACTTGTGGTTTACTAAAAAACCGTTAGAACTTATGAAAAGTGCCCTAATGTTTAACAGAAAGAAATGTCTGAAGACAGGGTAAACGAAATCACTTCTTCCATCAGTTCTCTAGAAATTCATCCTACGACATTTCACCCTTTATCAAAATCCATTCATGATTGTGAGACTGCAGAAGAAGTGGCAACCACTGACTCGGACGAGTGCTTAACAGAAACATTAAGGTACTTATCACAATTGTTTGTCTTGACCTTAACACTGAATTGTTTGTATCATTGCTAAACAACATTTTTTTCTGATAAGAATAAAGAATGAGCTTTTATTTTTTTTAAACCAATTCATGCATTACCAGTGCTTTGTACATTGCCATATGTTGACGCTTTTTACATTTTTTATAATGAACCGTTTTTTCAGATTCCGAGATTTTCAATGTTCTGGTGATGGTGCTTCTTCTGATGTTACCTTAACACCTCATAGTAGTATGACAATTACAGAAGAAAATGGAAATTATGTTTCTAATGATGTTCCAGGAGAAATTCAAATACCAATAATTGGATATGAGATTATGGAAGAAAGAGCAAGATTTACAGTAAGAATTAGGTAGCATATTACGTGGTGATAAGTTAGCTTAACAGATTATAATATTACTTATAGGTATTCAAGTTAAGGATTGAATACAAACATACTGGTGAGTGCTGGTATGTTTTTAGGCGCTATACTGACTTTGTAAGGCTGTGCAATAAGCTCAAGAAATCTTTTCCTCATGTAGTGCAATATCTACCTCGGAAAAGATGGCTTGGTAGTAATTTTAATCCTTTGTTTTTGGAGGAAAGAATAAATGGTTTACAAACACTTGTTAATGCAATTTTGGGAGAACCTGAAGTATTAAAATTGCAACCAGTTGAGGACTTTTTTTGCCTTAATGAACCCCCAATTTGCTCAGAAAGTAACCAAGAAGCAAAGGTAAGATAAAGTTAAATCAAATTAAAGTTACTTCTCCTTAGTCCAAATTGAAAAGTTTTTAAGGCCAATCGAGATTGATTTCTAATAAAAATGAAGGCATAGTTTAATCATGATGTATGGTGACCCAAAATAGTTAATAAGCTATTAAGTAGTCCCTATTATGTAATTTTTACACATGAATGCCTACTGTAAATTTCAATAAAAATCTTTTAACAAAATAAAACAGAACTGAAAAGAAAAAATAAAACAAACCTTTTCAGTCTTAATAACTAAACCCCTAAATAATCTAAGTAACAAATTTTGAGTCAGCGCCAATTAAACAAGAAAATCAATTAAGTAAGGTAAATTATTACTGTAAATTAATGTAATGATCATTGTTTATTCGGTGCTATTCATAATGTTATTTTTCACCTTAGAGTTTCTTCTTGATTTACTTATTTTTTTCTAATTTTTATTTTTCAATTTCTTTGTGCCTAAAGTCTACTGACTAATACTTGCTATTAATTATTTTTATAAGATATTAAATCTAACAATGAGAAAGAATGAGAATTAGATAGGTGAAAAATCAAATTTAAATGGGACTAACCGAGATATATCGTCTTCAACAAAAAAAAAAACAAATACATGTCTCGAAATCTCATTATTATCATCGGTTAAAAGTTAATTCAACTCTTGTTTTTAGGCAATGTTTGCTGCATATGAAGATACGATCTTTCAATTAAAAGATCAGCTTCGACAGAAAGAAGCTGTTATCGATTCTTTACACGATGCTTTACACAGAAATTCTTTAGAAAATGAAAATTTAAAGAAAATTTTGAGGTAGGTGATGACCATTATTACTTATTTTTACTTATGATTTAAATCTAGCTTATTTAATTACATTCATTAAATGAGTTAACCATTACAAACTTTTTAAGTCATGTTTGAGAAAAATGATGCTGTTTCTCTTGATTTATATTTTTATTTTTAAAATGTTTCATTAACTCAAGTAGTTCCTATTTTATGTTAAATAGAACTGTGAGTTAATTGTAGTTTTTTATTTATTTAGAGAGACTGCAATGAAATGTGAAAATTGCCACAACGATATTCAAAATATTGCTAAAAATATAAGTATTACTAGCA